>OZ022499.1:19272939-19882453 GCA_963989385.1 Ctena decussata
GCAGAGTATGTGTTAGAATACTAACCCCACCCGTACACGAAACTATTTATAGCGACCACTTTACATGGTATTAAAAGGCGTTTCCAACCTGTCCGATGGACTTAGTCTCGGGTTGAAAATCTGTCTTTTGCAGTTTTGTGCAGGTTAGCCCAGCACCCTACGAAAGACAGAGTCATAGGACACATTGATGAGAAATCGGCGGAAGTCGAGTTTTATCACTATGCACAGTCTTACCTGGATTGATTAGATTATAAAAGTATGAGCAGCGAAAAACCCAGTTTCAGAATTAATGAACGGAGTTTAGTTAACAGACATCATAAGAAGTCCTGTATTTGCCTTGATATCGATTTAATTTGACATAATTTCCTACCTGTCATCTGCTTCAGAATCTTGTGACTTGTCAACAATGCTGTTTCCCTGCTTCGTAAAGTTGATTTATAAACAGGAAACCAGTAAATGACGAAAAGACATTTAAACTAACCGAAAGTATCCGTAGCTGAACGAATGGGTCCTACTAAACACTGCTTGGAACCATAAAGCCACGTAGACACCATAAAGACACACAAAAACATCTAATAGTATGAGCTACTACTTTATAATTATTTTTATCATTATTTTTGACAGATGATCCCTGGACGCTCATTTATGTACATGAATACTCACATGTTCTTTCTTCTTCCTTCTTCCAGAAAATCGACAGGATTCCGAGTTAGAAAGTACTTTGTCCAGTGACAGAGAATGGGACAACTACCCTCAGGAAAAGGTTAAAAGCATCTTTTTACAGCCAAAACTATGTTCACGTCCTGATCTTGATTACAAGGCTGGATTGGACACTGGCATTGGACACTGGCATTGGACATGCATTGGATGGGGTGGGGTTCTTGATGTTTAGCAATTGAGCTGCCACTTGCCAAGCACCACCCTCTAATGCAATGTTTGATGGATCCGAGCCTGCTCTATCCAGGCATATCAACTTTGTTTTATGATTATGCTTGTACAGTATACATGTTTCTTTTACTCTGTGTTTATCTTTTAGGTATACTTGTAGATGATATTTTGCTGCAATAACTGATTTGCTATGGCTGAGATGGGGCTCTCCTCACACTGATTGGTGGGTGGTGTGGATTTTGCTGTTAAGCAATTGAGCTGCCACTTGTGAAACGCTACCCCTCCAGTGCAGTGTTCTGATGTACCTAAAATGTGAGCCCTGACCTATCCAGGCAGATCAACATTGCATATGTTGCTACTGTCATAATTTGTTGTATTTAATTAGTTGTCTTAATTTTGTCTTACAGCCTTATAACCTTGTTGTAACTGTTATGTTTATAACTGATTCTAAATTTATGATCTAATACCCATGCTTATTTATTTGTAGCTGCTCTATATTTGTTAATATTTTATAATTTGTTTGTCAATAGTCGGTTCTAAAACTATTCAGAGCTTATGTTATATGTTGTACGTCTTGCTGACTCAAAGTAAATCTTGTCTTGTTTTGTCTTGTACCTTTCTCCGACCTAATGATAGCCGGACAAGGGGATTCTACAGATTCTTCCAGCCATATGCAAACCATAGTGTGTATAGATATTTCTACTTTCTAAAGACGATCAGCGACTGGAACAGTCTATCCACGAGAGTGACCAACTGCTCATCGCTGGACGACTGCGAAGCTGTCCTAACCCATGCAGCTACAAGTTTATGCTGGATCTTGAATAACAACACCAGGCGCTGGTTGTACCTCCTTGTAGTGAGGAGACCTAATTCAGTCTGTCGACCATAGCTGTGACGCATCCGAGAGTTCTGTCAAAATAATTGTTACATACATATTTTGCTCTTCTGCGCTGTACTCTGTCGAGTGTGTTTATGTTTCCCCTGGTGTGGGGGTCCCATTTAAGTCGCAGATGCGTAGTCGAGGTTTGGCTGGACTATGACGCTGAAGGCTGCTGATCACACTTCTTTGTGCGATGACAATCCCTAAGGTAGTGCCATAGAAAGCCTGAGGTCCTGTAGCAGTGTAATCTACGTGTTTCTTCCAACTCAAGTTCTCAAGTCTGTTAACTCCGAGGTACTTGCTACAACCCGCTGTCTCCAGGGTGTGACTGCGCAGCTTGTAGGTGGTGCTTCTACTGAAGCGACCGTTGGTGCATACTCTGATTACAGTGTATTTCTAAGGATGGAAATGGATCTTCCTATTTGCTTCCTATTACCCAAGGGCGGAGAGGTCTATCAGGTGATATGAGGAGTGGAGTCCTTATTATTCTGATGTAACGGTACATGAGACAGTCATCAGCGGAAAGTTTAGCTTCTGATGTCTTTTCTGCTTCAGGGAGGTTCCTATAATTGTATAAATCTCTAATACGTCCAAATTTGGAATACACTACAACAGTCTGGTGTCCATACTGGAAATAAGATATATTTTTCATTGAAAATGTTCAGAGACGTGCACTTAGACTAATCCCATCATTAAGACACCCCTAGGACACTAACCATACGAGCTGAGACTGGGAAAGTTGGGTTTTAGTTGGTTGGGACCGGAGCCTTTTTGTCTGTTGCTTGGTCCACCGGGGCTCAACTGGTGACCTTCTTTTGCTTCAGATTTTCAGTGGGGTTGTTTGGCAGGACAGGGATCTCCACCTGTCAGACGGCCCGTTGTATCTGTTGAGTCCTCGTCTTTGCTTCTTCATGGTGTTGAAATTTGATTTATGTGTTTACCGTGATGATTCATTGACGAGTTAGAGGGTTATCATGCGAACCGAACAACCAACTAAATGTTTTATACCACTTCAGAAACTGAGGGTGAGGTTGGGCCTGTAAAATCGATTTAAGCCCCCCAGTAATTCATTACTGACCGTTCCAAGGCGGTAGTTCTGTTGTGGTTCTCTGTTGCCTGTTTTTGGTGTCAGAGTTTCTGTGATGTTTTACCTTATGTATGTTCTTAATATTTTTGGTTCGGTTTGGGTTGCTGAGTGGCCACCTTTTGGGAACAAGCTGCTCACTCGGTTGGCCATATGTTCTCTGTATCTTGATTATTTGTAATCTTAGTTGTTTCCAACTATGGTTTGCGGGCTGGATTTGGATTTTGATTGTTTCAGTTCCTGGTCTTTGCATACTTTTTACTTTTACCTACACTGAACCACCGATGATGCGGAAGTGATATGATTCAAGTTTTTAAAGTCATGAAACAGACTGACTTTATACCAGTAAATCAACTGTTCGCATTATCGGAGGAGAGTAGAACACGAGACCATAGTTTTAAGCTTGCAAAGGGCATAATGGACTTTGTATAAAACTGGTATATTTCTCAACGTGTCGTGACTCCATGAAATAGTCTATCGCCCTCGTATTTAAAGAGACTCTATCAACAGTTTCAAATCCACATTGACTCCTGCCTGGAAGGATCATCAGCTAAAATTGGGAGTGTAAATAGTTTTAATACACTTATTTTAACGCACTTTCAAGTTTTAAAAAATTAAGCTGAATACAACGAAGTGCTCTGTAATGCATATCTTGTCAAGCAGCATAAAGCATTTTCCCAGATTTCTTACATACTTAGTGGGCATGCTCTGGAAACAGAAGAGGACGGCAAGCATCTTGGTGTCACACTAAGCAGCCAGCTAAACTGAGACAAGAATACAGCATATCAGCAATGGTTTTATAAGGGTAACACGGCACTAGGCGTCCTTAGAAGGAACTTTAAGGAGTGTCTCAATACCAGTCAAAGCAGCGACATATATAACTATCGTTTGCCGGGCTATGGAGTATGCATCCTCAGTATAGGATCCTCATCAGCAGAAACACATCAAGGCCCAAGACCAGGTGCAACGTAGAGCAGCTACGTATACAACAACCCCAAGAACAGGACCTCAGGTTGTGTTACAAGGATGATTCTTGACATTAGTGGGAAAACCTTAGCCGGACAAACAAACTGATCATACTCTACGAAATATAGCATGGACTGGTGGATGTAAACACTTACTCCTATTTCAAGCAGAGTGACAACAGGACCAGGCGCTCGAATCAATTCTACCCATAGAGAATCAGCCAGGAAGCATACTTTAATTCCTCTTTCCCCAGAACACTTAGAGATGGAATTAACTCTCCTCCCCGGGTGACCTCTGCAGCCAGCTTGGATGAGTTTAGAGCACGTCTAGGACTGTTTGCTAGTCCAGCTCCTCTATTAATCTACAGTCTCCAACATACAGTCCGCATGTACATTTTTGTACATGCGATCCTAACATTTTTGGATTTTAAATTGTAAATAGCATTTGTGGCGCCGGCATTTTTGTCTGCTGTGTGTAGTTTCCGCTGAACCAATTACATTTCGTTAGGATCCCGGTTCATTACGTGGAAAAAGAAGAAAAAGAAATTATAATTGAGCCGCGACACGATAAAACCAAAAATGTGGTTGTGCGCTCAGCGCAGACTTAGATCAGCCTGGGCATTCGCCCTTTTTGATCAGATTCTTCGTTAGGCGCTTAGAAGGTAGCTAAGCTACCTCCATGCGGACAGCGAAGGTTCTGATCAGACTGGGCGGATGCCCAGGCTGATCTGAGTCTGCGCTGGGCGCACAACCACTTTGTTGGTTTTGTCGTGTCGCGGCTCATATGTATGTACCAAGAAGATTTGATTGGCTGCTGCGATCGACCTACACAAGCAGCCCTGCTTAGAATATGCATTGGTACCTGTAAGTTACCCGTACGTTAAGTTACCCGACAACATGTAATATTTTAATTCTTGACATTTATATATCAGGATATATATCAAGACAAACTTTGAACAAAGACACTCACATAAAACTCTGCAAAGCTATCTAATATAAGGAACTACTACTTTAAAGCTGATTTTATCCTTTTTCTTCTTTCTGTTTCCTTTTCGTTCCTTCTCATCATTTTCTCTCTCTCTCTTCCTGCCCCCTTTATCGTTTTTATGCCCCCGCATCATGTGATGTCGGGGGCATATATTGTTTCAGTCGCGCGTTCGAGCGTATGTGTGTATGTTATTACATACGTACGTTCGTGTGTGCGTATGTACGAACATGATCCTGTTTGATTCAGGTTAATATTTTTGTTTACAAAAGTTGGAACAGAAAATTGTTTAATCTTAAATGAAATGTTTCTATAATATTGGGATGTTATGTACAGGCTCTCCGGTCAAAATAGTTTGTGTCCGACCTAAAACAATAACTTAGTGTCAATGCTGTTGCTATAAAGAATATTCTTTTGCTTCTGAGATTGATAGTAGCATCACTATAGCCGAGATATGTGTGTAGTTTAACTGAACGGACTCTTTCACGTGACATACATCAATTCTTCAATATATATATTCGTCATTGCAGTAGATATTCCACTTTAATGTTTCCGGACAAAATCTATATCCTAGAGCGTAAGAAATGCAAATACATATAAAAAAATGTTTTACATGCTTACCAAAGGCTCTGGTGCCCATTCGCGTTGAGATAAAAAACGAACTTTTAGTGTCTGCCGGTTTCGATTAGGAGGAGCCAAAAAGAGAAACAAATCGACTTGCATTTTCTGCGTTTTAAGAATAATTAAATTTTGTCCAGGATACAAACAAACAAACAAAAAGTAAAATTAAAAAAAGAATTCATGCAATAGCTTATGCATATCTACGTTTGTGAGGAAATTATGATACCAGATGGTTTGCTCATTTTGGCTTGTTCCCTTTCCTCATAATGAAGGTGTACTATAAGCCGACATTAACACTTGGAAAACGATGATGATTTTGTTTGATCTGATATGATATGCTAGAATTTAAAAACAATGTCATGCACACAGACTGACATATTTAAGTGCACCTATGATGAGGCTTTGAGGTTTATGAAAAAAAAAAAAAAAAAAACATGGAAAAGTATCGGAAAATGTTGGTTACACGCCAGATCAATAAAAATTATAGTTTTTTTTACAAAGGTCCTTTGTCTGTCAGTCGCAACACAGAGAGTTAAGAGAACATGCAATTAAAAAAGTAAAAAGTATGCAAAGACCAGGAACTGAAACAATCAAAATCCAAATCTAGCCCTCAAACCATAGTTGGAAACAACTAAGATTACAAATAATCAAGATACAGAGAACATATGGCCAACCGAGTGAGCAGCTTGTTCCCAAAAGGTGGCCACTCAGCAACCCAAACCGAACCAAAAATAATAAGAACATACATAAGGTAAAACATCACAGAAACTCTGACACCAAAAACAGGCAACAGAGAACCACAACAGAACTACCGCCTTGGAACGGTCAGTAAAATCTGTTATATGGAAAATCATGTACCTATGGTATATCATGTACCCATACTCGGCACTAGAATTAATCATTTCGAAAATTGATTGCTTTTAGGCAAGTTAGGTGTAAGAAGCGCATATAGAACGATTTATTACATCTACATCTACCAATTATTAAGCATTGGCAATATTGGCATAGTTGCAACGTGGACCTTAAAACGTTCGTGCTGGGAGGTCCTTATGTACAATCAAAATCAGCCAAAGACATTATGTTCATAATCATGGTCTTAGGATACCTACACAGACAAGGTGCTCGAAGTCGTCCAAAAGTGTTGCTGATATGACATTGGCAGGTAGACCATTCCAGAGACGGAAGGTTAATGAAGAAAGGGAGCCCTTGTAGACGTTGATGGAACAAAATATTGGCAGGAATCGGTGATGGTGTCCTCTAGTTGCTACACCTGTGGCTGTCAGGTACTGGCCTGTAGGGATTTCAACGAGGTTGTTGACGATCCTGTACATCATTGTGACTTTGTTTCGGTCTCGCCTTGATTAGAGGTCCTCCCAACCAAGTTCTTGCAGCATTGACGTGGCACTAATGGTTTTGCGGTAGCTCAACAGGTATTGGCAGATAAAGTTCAATCCTGATAAGTGCGAGGTCATACGCATAACTAACAAGCGTAAAGTCAAAAGCAGCACCTACAAGATACATGGCCAAACTCTCCAACAGACCAACAAATACAAATAGTTGGGCGTCACTATCGACGGTTCCCTATCTTGAAATCCTCATGTTGCAGCAGTTACTAAGAAAGCCAACAACAATGTATCTTTCTTACGAAGGAACCTGTCAACATGCCCGAAGGATGTCGTAGCTACCTGCTATAAGTCATTGGTGCGGCCACAACTTGAATATGCATTCTCTATTTGGGATCCTCCTACCAATATCAACAAGTGGAAGCTGTCCAACGTCGCGCAGCAAGATTCTGTCACAGTGACTACAGGCGCACGAGCAGTGTAACGTCTATGATGGAAAAAACTAGGCTGGGAGCAACTTCAGGCCCGCCGTCAATAGACTAAAGCCATCATGTTATACAAGATTGTCAACCAGTTTGAGGACATTCAGGCAACATCATTACTGATTCCAGCGGGTATCCATACCAGAGGACATGCCAAAGGATTCCTTGTGCCTTACTGCAGTGTCAACGCTTACAAATATTCCTTTTATCCGTCCAGTATTCGTTTCTGGAACAGCTTACCAGCCGAGCTCATCACTGCTCCTTCCTTGGACGTTTTCAAGGCAAGGATAGGCTCGACAACTCCTTAGACCAGAACAACATGTTTTTATTCTGTTTTAACCCGCACCGTGGACCTTCCGCCACGCATGTAAATATTACATATGCGTGACAATGTTCCAGAAGCCCAGCGCATTATTGGAAGAAGAAGAAGAAACCTGGCGGCACGCCTCTGTACAGACTCCAAGTTTGGCAATGTTGGATTTTGTCATGGGGTCCCATACCGTCGAAGCATACTCGAGGTGTGGACGAACTATGGACTTGTATCATTTGCCTTACATGGTGAATGATTGTCCTTGGACGTATCACCCGTAAAAATTCTGATTCTGACTCTGATTCTGAAAATCCTTTGGGCAGCTTTAGAGTTTTCTGTGAAGGAAAGCTGTAGTCTGGTCGGCCCTTTTCGTCACTGCATCAATATGGCTGTTTCAGGACAGTTACTATTTATGGTGACTCCAAGGTTCTTGGCTTTTGACATTTCTTTCAAGGTCTATCCATGTCTTATGACATTTCGCTTGTTGGTGTTCTGGATATGTTCGCACTTGTCTGTGTAAAATACCATCTCCCAATCTCTTTCCCATTCCTGTAGTTGATTAAGATCT
This sequence comes from Ctena decussata, assembly GCA_963989385.1. Classification (NCBI taxonomy): domain Eukaryota; kingdom Metazoa; phylum Mollusca; class Bivalvia; order Lucinida; family Lucinidae; genus Ctena; species Ctena decussata. Next base: position 19,281,066 of record OZ022499.1, read on the forward strand.
GTCTGTAGTGACTCTGCATTTTTCTGGTCTCAAATATAACGGCACTTTCTGGTAATAGTCAAATATAAAGATATTTTACTGTTTCTAAATATATAAAGATTACTTGTATCATGGCTTTCTGTGTTTTCCTTTGAAGTCGCCTGTTCATTAACTTTGTTAACTTGCACTGTAAGACAATTCTGGGGTAGGCGGAGCTAAACTTTGCATTCATTTTACACTGAAGTGTACCTGGATAACTGTGCGGATATCAGGATAACTGTGCGGATATCACAGATATACTGCACGGCTTAGTTATTGCACGGTTCTGTCAAGTCTGATTTATATTGAACAACTGAGCAGCACTAGGACGAAAAGGGTCTTTGAGCATTTGCAAAGAAAAAATATATTTTGATCATCCTTTGCATCCGCTCAGTCTGATCAGTGTTCTATCAACAAGGTAGTGAACCTGACGGATCTGCATTACCAAAATCAAAGACTGATCAGACTGCAAACTGATCCAAGCGTTTACAGTTTACACATGGCTGAAGACCTATTTTATTGAGCACAGCTCGATTTAATTTTCATTCAAAGAAGGAACAAGGCCATATCTAAGATTACAGAGACAATTTATCTTGTAGCACCAAACTCTACCGTATGGACCCTATGTATTGTGGCAAACAGTGAAGACCCAGATTAGGCAGCTGAATAAGCAGAAGTAAATGCCCTCTAAGACTGCTCTATTTGCCTTTCTTAAGATATTGGTTGTAAAATCAGTGTGTTGAAAAATCATCATTTCTGTCAAGTAATATAAATTCAACAGAATATGCAGACATAATTTTATGTTATTTTCAGTTGATGCTGTGCTGGAATTTATAATTGCCAGGTGATTTATTTGACCTTCAGGTCAAGAACAATACAGCTGTAGGAGATATAATTATAGTAGATATGCCACTCTTCATTAAAAACTGGATAAGAGCTGTTTTTAATTCAAAATAGACAAATGTGATTGGCTGCCATGATACAAAATACATATAGAATGATGTCACTCATATTTAGGATACCCTTCTCGGGGGCTACGCCCCCTCGAAGGGTATCCTAAATACTCGTGAAATCATTCTATATGTATAACATATCAAATATATAACTTGGTGATCTGGGGTATTTGATAACTTGTCCGTCATAGTTTGGTTTGCGGTATTTCATCGGACCTGGTCAAGATTGCGGTTCGGTGAATTTAGGGTACGTGTACTCACCGGATCGGACCGGATCGGAATGAATCACCGGATCGGACCGGATCGGACCCGAAATTTACCATTTATAACTGTTTTATCATACTTTCTATGACTGTTTATGTTTATATTTTGTAGAAGATAGTGTGCCCAATGGATACATTGCAGTAATATTTGGGTTTAAAGGGGGGTCTGCATTGCATTTAGCATGATGCATCCAGCACATAATATCTCTGCTCAGTGACCTATATGTATTTATAGGTCACTGCTCTGCTCTAAATCACCTCTATAAGGTGTATCCACACTCTATGTTTCGAACACAAATTAAAAAAAAATCGGATTATTTCATCTGACCTTTTCATTTGTTAGCCATTTCAATCACATTATATTGCATATGCATGTTTACGTATCTGTCTCAGTGAAATTTCCACGAAATTACAACAAACTGTAAATTCATTAAATTCAAATATTATTGTAATATATCTGTTGTATACATCATCTTATGCAAAATATGCACATTAACAGTCAAAGAAAGTATTATAAAACAGCTATAGATGCTGAAATTCGGGTCCGATCCGGTCCGATCCGGTGATGCCCCAAGACAACTCGCCCCACAAAAATCTCGCCCCAAGACAACTCGCCCCACTTTCAGAAGACAACTCGCCCACATTCTCAGACTCTCACCTTACTTGAATATCTACGTTCTTGTCCCAGATTCAGAACAGATGTCGCCCCAATTTTGTATACTTCGTCCTGAAATTAAACTTGGACACTGGGAAGTCGACCTGTCACTTGAGCCTATGAATAGGCTTATTTCTATACAGAGAGCTACAGTAGGTGGACAAAAGTATTCGTCACATAGTGACGTCGCCGTTTAAATTAATGCATTTCCATATTTTTTAAAAAGACTACTGTCGCGAAGTTTTTAATGGCAATGTAATAAAACTTGCAGGGATAAAAAGTGAATTGAAAACAGCAATATAAATTGAAATATCAAGATAATTCCATGTTTAGTATAGGAGTTTAAAGTGATTGAAATGAACGTAAATTTTTTAAAATCTTGATCCCCATTGACGTTAATGTTAACGTCATCGAAAAATGGAAGTTTTTGTTTTCCTTTCAGTAAAACCTGTTGGTACAAGGAAATAACAAATGAATCGAATTTCTTGTACTGCTTGTTTATTGCGAAAATCAATTTGCATTAACCTGGTGAAAACAGTATGGTGATTACTATCGTAGTTTTGCGGTAATAATTTTTACAAAATTTGTGTAAATACATTGATTTAAACGGCAACGTCACTTAGTGACGAATACTTTTGTCCACTTACTGTATGCTGAGTAGTTCAAGTTGTTCCGTCATAGGGAACAGTAGATGTCTCCAGCCGTTCATTGTTTGAAAATGACTTGATCGTTTTTATGTTGATAATTACACTGTTATTTGAAGCGTAATTGTTATCAAACTGTGGCTGTGAGGCATGCTACAAATATTCATTAATGCTTATTAGTATTTGTTGTCCCTTTAAGCGCCTAACGGGACAGGGTTTTAACATATTTACGAGGTAGGGCAAGTTGTCTTTGAGGCGAGTTGTCTCAGAATGTGGGGCGAGTTGTCACCTGAAGGTGGGGCGAGTTGTCTTGGGGCGAGACATTTTGTGGGGCGAGATGTCTTGGGGCGAGTTGTCTTTGGGGCGAGTTGTCCGTAATTCATTAGGCCCGATCCGGTCCGATCCGGTGAATTTACGTACCGGTGAATTTACATCCGGTCTTTCAGGCGTGAAGGACGAAAGAAAAGAGCAAAACGTAGAAAATCGCACGAATTATTTCATGAAAACGTAGCCTTTAATGGTATTCTTTCCGTCAAACTCAAAGAAATTTAGTGAACGGTAATGTTTTTTATCTATCTGAAAACAATATTTTGTAATCCTGCCTATAGATAAAGGATTTAACGCGAAATAAGATAACACAAAGCAAGTTCAGTTTCGTGCCAGTGAGATTCGTCCTTTAAGGCTTTATTGTCTTCTCGATTAGAGAGAGAAAAAATGCAGTTTTGAGTTTTGTCTGGTTGTGAGAATGAAACTGATATAAAAATGCTTTGAACCTTACATAACTAAAGAGCTGTCCTAGATTACCAGCACATCCTCATTTCTGTATTTCTGTATTCGGCCAATAAGCCTTATAGCCACACTGGTAAAAGGTAAAGTATCGTCCCGGTATGTGTTTCCGCGCGGTATATGTGGATTGAATTTAAGACGGTCTTCCTTAATGCGGTAAAAAAGTTTATTCCCTCAAAAATGACGAAGGGAAAGCTTGGTTACCCTTTGATTGATGCACGAATTAGGGCCCTGATTAGGAAAAAGGAAAAAATGTATCACAAGGCTCGCAGGTCAGATAACGAAGGCCTGAAGAGTCGCTATAAGCGCCTCAGAGCTCTTGTCCAGAAGGAGATACGTGATGCATATTGGAAATATGTCTCCAATATCTTCACCCCATCGGTAACAGACACTGTTATAGAAGACTGTAACCAGAACGATCGGCTAAAACGGTTTTGGTCCTTCATGAAAAACTTGAGAAAAGATTCAACGGGTGTGACCTGCCTTAGGAATAATGGAATTTTGAAAACAGGAAATAAAGATAAGGCCGACATTTTTAGTGAACAATTTGGGTCTGTATACACCCAGGAACAAAGTGATGATCCCCCTTCAAAAGGACCAAGCCATTATCCAGATATAGGTGATTTTTCAATCGACCCCAATGGGGTCAAAAAGCTACTTGGCCGTCTTAACCCCCATAAAGCTTCAGGTCCTGATGACCTAAGTGCTCGTGTGTTGAAAGAATGCAGTGCTGAAATTGCTCAGGTCCTTGCCTGCATCTTCAACCAGTCCCTTGCCCAAGGAAGAGTACCTGATGATTGGCTACAAGCCAATGTGGCTCCCATTTATAAGAAGGGAGAAAGGTATGACCCTGCAAATTACAGGCCAGTTTCCCTAACCTGTATATGCTGTAAAACATTAGAGCACATTCTTGTGAGTCAGATCATGCAACATTTGTCAGAACATAATATCCTTGTTGAGTCTCAACATGGTTTCCGAAGCGGCAGGTCCTGCGAGACCCAACTTGTCCAGTTCATGCACGACTTGTATGAAAACCTAGATGGTGCCCATAATAGGGGTCACAAACAGACTGACCTCATTATTATGGACTTTGCCAAGGCTTTCGATAAGGTTCCCCATCGACGACTGATTTACAAGCTGGAGTACTATGGTATCAGAAACCATATCCTCCAGTGGATAACTGCTTGGCTATCTGGACGGACTCAAAAAGTAGTACTTGATGGAGCCTGTTCAGACCCTGCCCCTGTTTTGTCTGGCGTCCCCCAGGGTTCTGTTCTTGGACCCATACTCTTCTTGATATTCATTAATGACCTGCCAGACAACATCAGTTCAACAGTCCGTCTTTTTGCTGACGACTGTGTCCTTTATAGAAACATTAGAAGGTCTGAAGACCAACAGTTACTTCAGGAAGATTTGGATAAACTGGCCCGTTGGGAAGAGGCATGGCTCATGAAGTTTAATGTTGCTAAATGTCACACCATGAGGGTGACTAAGCATCCCCCTTCCAAGCAGATCATTCATAACTATGTTCTGCACAACCAAGTTTTGGAGAACGTTCCTTCTGCCAAATACTTGGGAGTCACGATCACTGATGACCTCGAATGGGGTCAACATATTATCAACATCACTAGCAAAGCCACGAAGACTCTTGGTTTCCTTCGCCGAAACCTGGCTTTTGCTCCTAAGGATATTAAGGCTGCTGCATACAAAGCTGTGGTCCGGCCCCAATTAGAGTACGCGGCACCTGTTTGGACCCCCCATCATCAGACTGAGATTGGTAGAATAGAGAAAGTACAGAGGACTGCTGCACGCTGGACCTGCAGACGCTGGCGCAACCAGAGCCATGTAAGCGACATGCTAGAGGAACTTGAATGGCCAGATCTGCAGGAACGGCGGCAACAGGCTTCTCTATCTCTGTTCTACAAAATTCATAATAACCAGGCAATAGTTAATAAGGATAAGTATCTGTCTGAGTCCGGTAGAGGGAAGATGAGAACAAGATCCCACCCCTTTCAGTATCACCGTCCAGTTGCTTATTCTGACGGTTTGAAACATTCCTTCTTCCCCAGGTCAATTGCAGCTTGGAATGGGCTTACAACTGAAGCTGTGTCTGCGGAGACAGTTGAGGAGTTTAAGTCCAAAATAGTGTAAACCTCGGGTTGGGCAGGGATAGAGCATGTAATGCCTATCCCTGAGGACTTCTTGTAAATAGTTTTAACTCTGTGTGGCCTTGTCATAGGTAAATACTATTTTTTTTTTTTTTTTTTGGAAACTTATGCGCCACACCCCGCGCCTGCCATCATGGTCAGTTACTGACCGAGAGCAGTATCGAGAGAAAGAAAGAAAGAAAGGTATGTGTTTCAGAGCCCTAACTATAATCATAAATTGTACACGGTAGAGCATAAGCACTGAGGAAATTTATTGACATCTGTATTCTGCAGAGGGTCTTGTTCGTCAGCATAATAAAGAATGACCAAAAGTATCATCTGGGGAAAAAAAAATTAAAAATCAAGACATGATGTGCTTTAAATAGTCATTTTTCTTATTGCACTTTTGTTATGGTTGTTGTGACCCTGAATTTTTTTAAACTGGCAAAATTTTATAAGAGAAACTTACCGTCAGTTAATGGTATGCTATCTTTGATATCATGCAATAGTTGAGGTTCACTGAAAATATGTTAGAACTTTTCAAAAATGTTTTTGACAAGAGGGTCCTTACATCCAAAAGAAGTGTTTAGCAGTACCTGGAAGTAACGGTAGGTTGTATTCTTTTTGTTTATAATCTAAGTTGTGGACATCAAAATTATTTTTTCTTTTGCAGTTATGTCATCAGGTTCAGTTGTAACACAATGTACATATCAATCTTGAACACTGAAATTTGGAACTTTGTAGAATTTTTTTTTAGGCATAGCAGTGATTTTTTTACCCCTGCGTCCTGCGTCTTAGACGCATAATTTTCCCAGAGGACGCAAAATATTTCCTTGGCTGCGTTCCAGGACGCATGAAAATAGCCGATCGGTAGTCCAACTTCCGATTTCGGCTTCGTTTACAAAGCTACTTTCGTTTTAAGAATTTAGCAACGGTGCATTAGCAGATTGTTATATTACTGGTAAAAAACAGTACCATAGTCTTTCCTACTCCCGCTAAATACCGAAGTCTACCTGTAATACCAATAATCAATAGTGGTTGTCCAGTACCGGAGGAACATAGTATTATCGACCACGGTGATGTCTTTTACATAAGTGCAAACTTTTATTAATACACCGGGTCAATAAGTAATCATGCCTCCGAAAAACAAGAAAAAGATCAAACTTGATTCAAAGCAGCAAACATTATTTGGTCTTCTTGGGCAAGACAAACACGCAAGGCCAGATATTGCAGATCATGATGCGACCGATCAAACTTCGAATCCGAAATGACAACGGATGTCTCCAAATCCAATACGCTGTCTGACAATGAGACAACAGGTGATTTATTTTATTCCTGTGACCACAGGAGCTTGACGTTGGTTATTTTTTACTTATAGGGCTTGTCCTTTGAAGCCCTTTAAGTTTGGGATGCAGAGAAAATATTGCTTTTGCATCCCAGTAAAGATGCAAACCCTTGAGCTTGGGATGCAAAGATTTTAGGTCTTGCGAGTCCTGGGACTCAAAGAAGGAGATTTGTAAAAAAATCACTGGCATAGGGGGTTGACAACTTTGCAAAAAGGCTGTCATTGCTCCAAGGTTGGCATACAATCTGAAATTATTACCACCATCTCAAACAGGATTGGGTGATGATCGATACCCTTTATTATATGGTGTCAACAGCAATATGCTTACTCCTGAAATCCATATTTTCTCCTCAGCAAATCAAATAAAATTTTATTTCAACGTTTTAAAAAGGGCTCTGAAACACATACCGCGCTAGAATGATAAGTGAAAATAGGTAGTCCCCTCAAATACAAACCCCTGATTTTAATTCTATGCAATATTTCATGAGGGCATGTGAAATGGTAGGCTAAACATTACAGAGGACTTTAGAAATGTTTTTGGGCCAGCCTTGCTGCATATGCATTAAAGAAGTTGATTTTGATCTTAAGGGCTCTGAAACTGATGTCGCTGGGATATCCTTAGCCTGGCTTAGGAAGTAAAAGCAGGTCAATTGCAATTTACCGGGCACTGGTTTTCCACAGAAAAATACACGCCAGTAAGGTTGCTAAGGTCTATGTACTGAGAGCCTGTGAGCCTGGCTTAAATTTGAAAAATAAGTAAAATTTCGCAAAATAGTCCTAAAAATCATGTAGGTCATCATGCATTTTTATCCTCGAAGGTGGCAAATTCGTGGACTAAATCACATGACAGTCACAGGTAAATAATTGCTTGTAACCTACTAAGACAATACAGGTCAACTTCCTAAGTATCCGCTTTGTTATCCATTGATTCATTAACACCTGAAAATACAGACTCCCAATATTTATGGTAAGTTAAGACACCTGTTTGATGGGTTGAATAATATGAAATAGGCGCCACCTAAATTGCAACCAACCTACATTATGACTCCAGTAAAACAACTGAAACAAGAAAATTTTAGCACAGCTGCATGGATAGCTCCTTTTGTTATGAGATTGATTTATTGATTGATTGATTTATTGACTGATTTTACCATTTTCGGTCGACATCTGAACAACACATTCGTATCAAATATATCAAATAAATGATAATGAAATGAGAATAAAAAAGTAGGCCTAGGCAAGAGACAGAACAGGGGACAGGTGTTTTGAAGAGACAGACAGACAGAGAGAGAGAATGGTACCACTGGCAATCGTAAAACCCTGCACAGTATCGGCAGCCAATGGTGCCATTGGCAACGGTTGGCACCACAGGCAAAATTGCCAATGTCACAGGTGGCAGTGCTTTGGTAGAGCCAATGGCGCCAAAGGTACCATTGGTAGAGCCGATGGCGCCTATAGCACCATTGCTTTAGTTTTTTCTAATTTTCTTTCACTATTGTGGGGAAAAAATCTCCTTTGTCAACTCGAGTGTTTATGATGGGTTCAATAAATTGCCGTATTGAATGACGCAAATTTACCACCACGGTAATTTTTCCCAAGCCCTTAGTTGTCTGCAGTATTGGCAGCCAATGGTCGGCAATGCTGGTTTCAATGGTAGAGCCAATGGTGCCAATATTGAAACTAGAGCGTCATTGGCATGTCAATAGTGACATTGGCAAAAACCCGAACGCAACCAGTATTGGTTTTGACGTCAAACATAAAAGATGCAACGTCACACTGGTGCTTCATCCAATCAATTACTAGATTATTTATATAACTGAGGGAAAACCGATAGGCCTAGTGGAAGTCAAAAGCTGTTTTGCATCTCTCCATCAGCCTTTGTTGTTTCTAGACAGTTTCTAGACAGTTGTAAAGCTTTCTAGCTACATCACGTGTGCACATGCCTGCTGCCGACCTAGAAATACAATGCGTATCACCAATAAACAGATGCCGAGAAGCCGCAGTTGAAAGGTAGGTAAGGGTTGTTGTTTTTTTCGAGCTGTATGGCCTTGTAGCCGAATATTCTGACGGCCATCATAGGATTTTTTTTTGGAATTCAGACGCGTGTTGCCAGGGAAGTGTCGGCGGAAGTTCAGGAATTTATTTTCATCCAATAAAAATGCCAGCGTCTCGTTTCTCCATAGAAAGAAAAACGCCGACCGGAAATTCAGTGACACAAAAATTTCGAAGCCTTAGTGGTACGGGACAGAATAGAATAGAACAGAAATACGCCTTAATCGTAAAGCAACCAACTCTCGTTGTTTGCCGCCTTCGGCGGCAAACAACTCGTTGGTTGGTTGCTATAAATCCCCAGTCTAAGAGTCTGACCTTGAAATAGCCAGAGGCAGCGTCTCGAACACTGTCACAGGAGAAAATGTGCTCATCGCATCAGTTGACAGCAAAGAGTCTGATCAACCTGCGCATGAAATGCCATAAAGTATCAACCCTCTTAAGTTCCTGAGAATAACACAGAGACTCTTAGCAGGCTGTGTGGATGCGCTGACTGATTTGAGTTCTTCAGATTTGTACCTGTCATGAATTACCTAGCACTTCACTCTGCTTTGTATATTTTGAGCACATTTGTGAGAAAACATATTTAAGATAATGAATATGCCATGACCAGCATATGCACCGTCACAGTTTGGTCATGACAGCCTCTTTTTTCCTGAGATAAGCATGCAGTAATTAGGCTGTACATGTGCTCACTGCACATGCTAGTCTGGATATTTTATGTTTACCTATGCCTTGAGATGAATTTTCTCATGATGCATCAACTTCTGGACATCAAAGGAATGTTGTTGTGGGCCTAGCTTTTTATATGCCCGTTTTGAATAAATGCATAGTGCTGTCCATCCGTCTGTATGTAAACGTTCTTGTGTGTGCCATAACTCAGTAACTGTTTGGGATTTCTTCAAGAAATTTTGTAGGAATATGTGTAAGGTGCTTACAAGAATGGTTGTTTCCCCTTTCTTTGTTTCCAAGTTATGCCCCTTTTATTTTTTTCCCCAACTATTCTTGTGCACGCCATAACTAGATAGCTTTTTGGGATATTGTGATGGAACTTCATAGCAATGTGTATAAAGGTCTGTCAATGTGTGGCATATAACTATGATTGCTCTCCCTTTCTTCATTTTGGATTTGCGTCCCTTTGATTAGATTTTTTAGGGTATTTTTGTGTATACTAATCTTGTGCATACCATAACTTGGCAGCGTTTGCGTTAGCCAGGGGCTGACAAATCCATTGCCCGGACGCCCGGGACAAGCTCCAAATCTGGCCGGACAAGTGCTATTTCCAGCTCGATGCCCGGCCGGGCAAGTAAAAGAAAATCCCCAACACATAAAAATTTGGAAAGAATAGCTGTAAGCGTGTTCAAAAAGACAGCCCCACTGCTGTTTATAGCTATAATTATCATGATTTCCTCACCTTTAGTTACTGAAAGTTTGTTTATTGTCACCTATCCGTTAATCCAGTGTAATGGTTACTGATGGTGTTTGCGACACCTGTCAATCATTTAGCGAAATTTCACAACTAGATGTGGACCGTTGATCAATGAGTTTTCTTCTCGGATGCATGATGAGCTTGAGTCAAAATACAGAGTCCAGACAGGTTGGTACTGTTTGATCTACAAAGCGATCTTTATTCTAGAAATTGGGACAACCGAACAGTGAAAAAAAATCAATAATTTTTTTTTTATTGGGTCTAACAGATGAAAGCAGAATGGCAAAACAGTGTAGACTTTGATCAGACTGCTCATATTCAGGAGCAGTCTGATCAAAGTCTACACTGTTTGCTCAGACATACATCTCAATATTCAGAACTTTTATGGTAATCTATTTTGGTATACCGGTATCCTTTGATGTAAAGTGCAAACGACCTGAGTCAACCAGTACAAAGCATGCATTTTTCCTGCCAAATGTCACCTGGACAGTGTATGCTATAAAGATAAAAGGAAAGGCTTCCACAGTTACCTTACGTATTTGGATCAAAGTGTAATATTGCTTGGCAACCAGAGTAGTCCCTGATCAGACTGCTCCTAACGTATTTGGATCAAAGTGTAGTAATGCTTGGCAGTAAGAGTAGACCCTGATCAGACTGCTCCTACCATATTTGGATCAAAGTGTAGTAATGCTTGGCAGTCAGAGTTGACACTGATCAGACTGCTCCTACCATATTTGGATCAAAGTGTAATTATCCTTGGCAGTCAGAGTTGACACTGATCAGACTGCTCCTAAGCAATTTGTGCAGGTTCTACACTATCTGCCAACATCTTTGTCTACTAATGGTCTATACTCTATACTCATTTCCAAATTTTAAGGAATGTATGATTGATTGTACAGAACACTGGAGCTTGACCTTGAATATTTTTTTTTAAAGGGCTTGTCCCTACGATGATAATATTAATGATTATTACTATATTCTATAAGCTGGAGGCGACCCCTTTAAAAATATAACCAACGTCGAGCTCCTGTGGTACAGAAGGGTAACTTTTTGTGTGTGTGTGAAAAATCTGGGCAAGCAATTTTTTTGCCGGACAAGTGAATTTTGTTTTTACTTGTCCTGTGGGCAAGTGGAATTTTTTTTGATTTGTCAGCCCCTGGTTAGCTATTTCTGCTTTGCGTCCTGTGGACGCAGAGGTTTGAAAATTTGCGTCCAAGACTCATTATTTCGCGTCCTTGCTAAACCGGGTCGGAAAAACATGCTCACAACCGACATTACGATGGACATTATTTTTGTTTCTTTTCCTTTATAAAAGGCGAAAAACAAACTGATATAAGATGCAATCTAAACCAATTGCATCAGGTACAATATTTGTTCATTATTACCAACCTTTTATGCAGAAATAAACCATATAGAAATAGATAAAGTTTTAACATCCCGACGTGTTTTCTCCCGACACTACACAGTCAATACACATTATCGGGTGTAATGGCTATAAATAGATCCGCGTGTTCGATTATATCTACTAGAGTATGGCTTTTTCTACGAAATTCATTTCAATTACGGACATAAAATCATCAAAAATATCGGGAGAAAGTTGATATTCATTTCTCAGTTAGTGAGAATCTGAAGTAGCCTGCATGCGTTGCATACATAATTACACCTATTCATCTCAAGTGGTAGATAAAATTAGCACCCTATCGAGCTACCAAGATGTCTTGTCGGCGTCTTTGAACTAAAAGGAGCTTGACTGGCGGCGCATTTTAAAAGATACCTTGCGTCCTGTGGACGTAGACGGTAATTTTTTCGCGTCCGGCACTAGTTAAATCGCGTCCCGGACGCATTTTTTTGCGCTAACGCAAACGCTGCTTGGTAACCATTTGGAATATGTAGATGAAACTTTATAGCAATGTGCATAATCACAAAGACGGTGTGTCACATATAAGAATGGTTGCGTCCCTTAATTTTGGAGTAACCTCCCTTTGATTAGTTTTCGTAGGCTAGTCCCATTCACTCCACTTCTCAACTTCTGAGCTGTTTCAGCTTGGAAGCTTATTTTTGGTATACTAACAGTATTTGATGTGTTAGATGTTTTAATAACATTGCAGTCATTGATTACAGAGTTGTTTCCCCTGTTTGTCTGCCTGTCCATCCTTCTATAAATAGTTGTTCATTCTGTACTCCTTCATGACACTGAAACAGGTGTATTATGCAGCTGCAAAGCTCTTGTTATTGAAAGGTTGTGGGATCAAACTGAATTCTACTTGGGGAAAAAAGACTGTATGCTGACAGGCATCAGTTTTGCCTTGTATTCAAGGGATAAGTTGTTATCTTTCCAAATTTTCTCTGGCATTGTAAAACTGATGCCCTCCCTTGTGATGGTGCCTCAGTGTGAGTAGTGGCCCTTGACAGCAGAGTTAGAGAACCAAAAACAAGCCTTTGAGTTTGAGATGAGAACCCACAGAAGGTTGCTGAACATCTTATGTGAGGACCACATAACTAATGATGATGCTCGCAGAGAGATCCAAGCAGCTATCGGAGAATGACAAAATCCTGGCCATGGTCAAGAATTGAAACTGAGGTGGTTTGGTCAAGTCCCAAGGTCTTGTTGCTTAGCAAAGACAGTTCAGCAAGGCACATTAAAAGGAAAAAAAAAAAGAAGTGGTAGACAGAAGAAGGCGTGGGAAGTCAGTGTTCTCCCCAGAAATTTCAGAAGGCCTGTCACTTTTAGCACAAAAATCAGATTTTGACTTGTTGATAGATTTTTAAAATCCTTGATATAGGAATGTTATGTCAAAATTAGCCTAAATTTGAATTATAAATAATTTATTGATGATCCTTAATGCATTTACAACTTTACTGGCTAAAAAATGAAAATAATAGCACTTTAATAAATTTTCATTGGAAATTAAGGCATGTTGCAAGCGACATGCCTTAATGGTCTAGGGAGATCCCTGGAAGTCATTGGACATTCTGTGGTGGAAGAGCAGAAAGGCAAAGGAAATTTTCTGCTGCCTAGGGACCGGTCGATTCTAAAAACAGACAGCCATGCACACTTTCCAGCACTTAATAATCAGAGCTCCAGATAAGAAGGGGTAATAGGGATAATTCAAAGATAAGTTTTCTTATTTCTCAATGGAAACATACGTTGTGACCCCTCATTAAAACCGTCTCTGCGATACGGTTCTAATGAGGGGTCACAATGTATGTTTTAAATGAAAAATAAGGAAAATTATCCTTAAATTATCCCTATTACCCCTTCTTATCTGGAGCACTGCGTATGCATTCAGCCAAAATTTGGCCAAATGCAGCCTGTGCGGCAGAGGTTTGTAGGTAGTTGTGAGATGGACTCGCAGACGATTGAGCTGTTATATGTAATTGTGGACAAAAAATGATAGTCACTGAAGAAATACTTTTAATTGATATTATGAGTAATACTGTTTACAGTCAACTCCTGATATCTCAAACATTGATATCTCAAATATTTTCTTGTATCAAGGAATATATTTCCTATTTTTATTTACATTTCAACTCATGTTATCTCAAACTACTGATATCTCAAAGTAAGTTTTCTGGTATCAGAAAATTTACTTTGAGATATCAGTAGTTTAGGCTGAAATTTGACTTTGAGATATCAAGAGTTAATTGTATTTTGCATCAAAGGTAACTCTAGTTTTGTGTCATCATTTACGCCAATAATATCCTTTCTTTCTTGCCTGTATGTCAGTCACAAAATGATTATAAAATTTGTTTCTCATTTATTTCTAGAAGATGGGTACAAGAGTTTATATTGGCCATATTTCTCATCATGTGAGGGAAAGGGATGTGGAGAAATTCTTCAAAGGCTATGGTAAACTCAGGGACGTTATGATCAAAAATGGATACTGCTTTGTGGTAAGTCTGGGAGCCGAATACCGTAAAAATTCTATATATTGGGACAGTTAGGTCTGAGCAAATAGTGCAAACCCAGATCAGACTGCTCCTCCAGGAGCAGTCTGAGCAGGGTTTACACAATTTGCCATCCTATTTGCATTTTTGGACACATTTCTACATTGTAAAACCAAACTGTTCCAATTTTAGGACAATTACGGTAATTATTTTAGTGTCCCAATATTTGGAATTTTTACGGTAATGTGAGAATGGCAGAGTTCTCATCAAGATTTTGAAAATAGGAGTCCTTCAGTGATTTTTTTACCCCTGCGTCCTGCGTCTTAGACGCATAATTTTCCCAGAGGACGCAACATATTTCCTTGGCTGCGTTCCGGGACGCATAAAAATAGCCGATCGGTAGTCCAACTTCCGATTTCTGCTTCGTTTACAAAGCTACTTTCGTTTTAAGAATATAGCAATGGTGCATTAGCAGATTGTTATATTACTGGTAAAAAACAGTACCATAGTCTTTCCTTCTCCCGCTAAATACCGAAGTCTACCTGTAATACCAATAATCAATAGTAGTTGTCCAGTACCGGAGGAATATAGTATTATCGACCACGGTGATGTCTTTTACCTAAGTGCAAACTTTTATTAATACACCGGGTCAATAAGTAATCATGCCTCCGAAAAACAAGAAACAGATCAAACTTGATTCAAAGCAGCAAACATTATTTGGTCTTCTTGGGCAAGACAAACACGCAAGGCCAGATGTTGCAGATCATGATGCGACCGATCAAACTTCGAATTCCGAAATGACAACGGATGTCTCCAAATCCAATACGCTGTCTGACAATGAGACAACAGGTGATTTATTTTATTCCTGTGACCACAGGAGCTTGATGTTGGTTATTTTTTACTTATAGGGCTTGTCCTTTGAAGCCCTTTAAGTTTGGGATGCAGAGAAAATATTGCTTTTGCATCCCAGTAAAGATGCAAACCCTTGAGCTTGGGATGCAAAGATTTTAGGTCTTGCGAGTCCTGGGACTCAAAGAAGGAGATTTGTAAAAAAATCACTGTCCTTGAGGCATCTTTGATAAAAAGTAGGAGTCCGGCTTTTGCAATTTTGTTAAATGAAAAAAAATTAAAAAAATCAGGAGTCCTTATCTTAGGAGTGGTACTATATAAGGAGGATTAACATGCACAGTGTCATTCAACCAGAACCCCGGTAGAGAAGTCCTGTCTTTAAAAATTTGAGCCAAAGACTCTAAATGTAGAGAATGTGACACTGGTTAGATTTGATACTTTGAGATAATTTTTAGCTCGCCTGAACGAAAGTTCAGGAAGAGCTATTGTTGTCACCACGGCGTCCGCGTCAGCGTCCGCGTCGGCGTCCGGATTGGATGTTTTGGTTAAAGTTTTTTAAAGACCTGTATCTCCTTAACCCATCGATGGATTCTTTTGATACTTACTCTGTAGTTAGATATTGGTCCAAAGTTTAACAGGGTACCAACCCTACCCCACTCTGTGACCTTGATGTCAAGGTCATGGACTTAGAAAATTGGGAGTTTTTTGGACTGGATGTTTTGGTTAAAGTTTTATAAAGCCCAATATCTCCCTAACCCATGGATGGATTTCTTTGATACTTGCACTGTAGTTAGATATTGGTCCAAAGTTTTCCAGGGTACTACCCCCATCCCCCTCAGTGACCTTGATGTCAAGGTCATGAACTTAGAAAATTGTCTTTTTATTGATTGGATGTTTTGGTTAAAGTTTTTTAAAGACACATATCTCCTGAATTCACAGATGAATTCTTATTATTATGTCTCCCCCCTTCAGGGTCGGGAGACATATTGTTTTTGCCCGGGCGTCTGTCCGTCTGTCCGTCCGTCCGTCCGTCCGTCTGTCTGTCACAAATCGTGTCCGCTCTATAACTTGAAAACCGCTCAAGCTATATTCGCGAAACTTCATATAAATATCAATCAACATGAGACGACGTGCAGAGTGCAAGAATGGTAACTCTGGCATTTATACTTTTTGAGTTATTTCCCTTGGAACTTAGTCCATCACAAAATTGTGTTTCAATCGTGTCCGTTCTATAACTTGAAAACCGCTCAAGCTATATTCGCGAAACTTCATATAAATGTCAATCAACATGAGACGACGTGCAGAGTGCAAGAATGGTAACTCTGGCATTTATACTTTTTGAGTTATTTCCCTTGGAACTTAGTCTATCACAAAATTGTGTTTCAATCATGTCCGCTCTATAACTTGAAAACCACTCAAGCTATATTCGCGAAACTTCATATAAATATCAATCAACATGAGACGACGTGCAGAGTGCAAGAATGGTAACTCTGGCATTTATACTTTTTGAGTTATTTCCCTTGGAACTTAGTCCATCACAAAATTGTGTTTCAATCGTGTCTGTTCTATAACTTGAAAACCGCTCAAGCTATATTCGCGAAACTTCATATAAATATCAATCAACATGAGACGACGTGCAGAGTGCAAGAATGGTAACTCTGGCATTTATACTTTTTGAGTTATTTCCCTTGGAACTTAGTCCATCACAAAATTGTGTTTCAATCGTGTCCGCTCTATAACTTGAAAACGCTCAAGCTATATTCGCGAAACTTCATATAAATATCAATCAACATGAGGCGACGTGCAGAGTGCAAGAATGGTAACTCTGGCATTTATACTTTTTGAGTTATTTCCCTTGGAACTTAGTCCATCACAAAATTGTGTTTCAATCGTGTCCGTTCTATAACTTGAAAACCGCTTAAGCTATATTCGCGAAACTTCATATAAATATCAATCAACATGAGACGACGTGCAGAGTGCAAGAATGGTAACTCTGGCATTTATACTTTTTGAGTTATTTCCCTTGGAACTTAGTCCATCACAAAATTGTGTTTCAATTGTGTTCGCTCTGTAACTTGAAAGCTGCTCAAGCTTTATTCACGAAACTTCATACAAATATCAATCAACATGAGGCGATGTGCAGAGTGCACAAATGGTAACTCTGGCATTTATACTTTTTGAGTTATTTCCCTTTGAACTTTGTCCATCACAAAATTGCGTCTCAGTCGAGTCCGTCTATAACTTTAAAACCATTCAAGCTATATTCATGAAAAGTCATACAAATATCAGTCAACATCAGACGACATGCAGAATGCACTCTGGCGTTTATACTTTTTGAGTTATTTCCCTTGGAACTTTGTCCATCACAAAATTGCGTCTCAGTCGAGTCCGTCTATAACTTTAAAACCATTCAAGCTATATTCATGAAAGTTCATACAAATATCAATCAACATCAGACGACGTGCAGAATGCAAGAATTATAACTTTAGCATTTATACTATTTGAGTTATTTCCCTTAGAACTTTGTCAGTCACAAAATTGTGTCTCAGTTGTGTCTGCTATATAACTTGAAAACCATTCAAGCTATATTCACAAAACTTCATACAAATATCAATCAACATTAGAAGAATTGCATAGTGTAAAAACCATAACTCTTGCATTTATACTTCTTGAGTTATTTCCCTTGGACCTTTGTCAGTCACAAAATCGTGTCTCAATCGCTTTATTACTTGAAAACCGGACAAGATATATTCACGAAACTTCATACAAATGTCAGTCAACACTAGACAATCTGCAGAGCACAGCGTTTATACTATTTGAGTTATTTCCCTTGGAACTTTGTCATTCACAAAATCGTGTCTCAATCGTCTAAGCTCTATAACTTGAAAACCGTTTAAGCTATATTCATGAAACTTCATACAAATATCAGTCAACATATAAATAGACGACCTGCAGAGCACTGTAACTCTTGCATTTATATTTTTTGACAAAAACTAAATATGAATATCAGTCAACATTACATGACATGCAGAGCATAACAACTATAACTCTTGCATTTATACTTTTTACTTATTATGAATCCCTGCTTCAGGGTAGGGAAACATATTGTTTTTCCCTTGGCGTCTTAATGACTGATCCTTTTGACATCAAAAAGGGGGGAGACATCTGTTTTTTCGTAGGAAAACAAATCTAGTATTTGCACTGTAGTTAGATATTAGTCCAAAATTTTACATAGTACTTCCCCGACCCCCGCTCAATGACCTTGATGTCAAGGTCAGGGACTTAGGAAATTTAGTCTTTATTAAAATATTCTAATTGCGTACTGATTCATAATGCTTGGCAGAGATTTAATTTACACTTGAACTGATGTTAGACACTGTTTTGAGTTTTTACAAAACACCATATACTTACCCCACTGGATGACCTTGGAGTCAAGGTCATCAACTTTGAATTTTGTCTTAAAGATTTGGTAAAGTTTTATATTTATGAAGACATAATTTCACAGTGCCACGATGGACTCAGTTGATACTATTACTTCAGGGGCTGACAAATCCATTACCCGGACGCCCGGGACAAGCTTCAAATCTGGCTGGACAAGTGCTATTTCCAGCTCGACGCCGGCCGGGCAAGTAAAAGAAAATCCCCAACACATAAAAATTTGGAAAGAATAACTAAGCGTGTTCAAAAAGACAGCAGCATTGCTGTTTATAGCTATAATTATCATGATTTTCTCACCTTTAGTTACTGAAAGTTTGTTTATTGTCACCCATCCGTTAATCCAGTGTAATGGTTACTGACGGTGTTTGCGACACCTGTCAATCATTTAGCGAAATTTCACAACTAGATGTGTACCGTTGACCAATGAGTTTTCTTCCCGGATGCATGATGAGCTTGAGTCAAAATACAGAGTCTAGACAGGTCGGTACTGTTTGATCTACAAAGCGATCTTTATTCTAGAAATTGGGACAGCCGAACAGTTAAAAAATCAATAATATTTTTTATTGGGTCTAACAGATGAAAGCAGATTGGCAAACCAGTGTAGACTTTGATCAGACTGCTCATATTCAGGAGCAGTCTGATCAAAGTCTACACTGTTTGCTCAGACATATGTCTCAATATTCAGAACTTTTATGGTAATCTATTTGGAGACTGGTATCCTTTGATGTAAAGTGCTAACGACCTGAGTCAACCAGTACAAAGCATGCTTTTTTCCTGCCAAATGTCACCTGGACAGTGTATGCTATAAAGATAAAAGGAAAGGCTTCCACAATTACCTTATGTATTTGGATCAAAGTGTAATATTGCTTGGCAACCAGGGTAGTCCCTGATCAGACTGCTCCTAAAGTAGTTGGATCAAAGTGTAGTAATGCTTGGCAGTAAGAGTAGACCCTGATCAGACTGCTCCTAACGTATTTGGATCAAAGTGTAATTATACTTGGCAGTCAGAGTTGACACTGATCAGACTGCTCCTAACGTAGTTGGATCAAAGTGTAGTAATGCTTGGCTGTAAGAGTAGACCCTGATCAGACTGCTCCTACCATATTTGGATCAAAGTGTAATTATACTTGGCAGTCAGAGTTGACACTGATCAGACTGCTTCTATGCAATTTGAGCAGGGTCTACACTATCTGCCAACATCTTTGTCTACTACCGGTAATGGTTTATACTCTACTACCGGTAATGGTTTATACTCTAAACTCATTGCTCAGACAAGATTTCCAAATTTTAGGGAATGAACACAGGAGCTTCATTGACCTTGAATTTTTTTTTTTTCTTAAAGGGCTTGTCCCTACGATGATAATATTAATAATTATTACTATATTCTATAAGCTGGAGGCGACCCCTTTAAAAAAATATAACCAACGTCAAGCTCCTGTGGTACAGAAGGGTAACTTTTTGTTTTTGTGTGTGTGTAAGAAAAATCTGGGCAAGCAATTTTTTTTGCCGGACAAGTGAATTTTGTTTTTACTTGTCCTGTGGGCAAGTGGAATTTTTTTTTGATTTGTCAGCCCCTGATTACTTGGACTGATGTTAGATAATGGTTCAAGGTTTTCATACATCCTAGCCCGTGCAGCCCCCCCCCCCCCCCCCCCCCCCCCCACCACCCCACCCCACCCCTTAGTTCTTTGACCTCAAGCTCATGGACTTTGACATTTCATGTGGATTTTTTTATTTTAATTTTATTTTAAGACTTATTTCTGAGATAGCTTTTGTTTATAAACGTGTTTTCATTATGGACATGCTTGTCTGAAGTTTTATCTTAGTAGTCCACACCACCATAGCAACTGTGTGATGGGCAAGCACCTATTCAGGCGAGCTATGCTGTCAGGCGACAGCTCTTGTTATTCAGTCTGTAAATAAACATGTTACGACTCCTCATTTGAAATGCTTCACAGACATTTAAAAAGAAAGGGTCACAGCATATGATTTTATTGGGAAATGAGGAATAGTACCGCAGTGTAGCTCAAAAAATTTATTTGCACCTTCACAAATACTGGTCTTGCTAAGGAGTTAAGTCATTTTCTGGTGGATCATTTTCTCCATAGAGAAATAGCACTGAGAGTTAAAATTTAGTCAAGCAGACTGGTAGCGTATTATGTGGACAAACTCTTGTGGTCTCTGCACTCTTTGTTTGCTAAGAAGTTGTTTCCTAAACTCTGGAGCCTGATTTCCAAGGTAGCAAAATTGATGGATGGATGACTTGCCCTTTTTACAGTTTTTCAACAGCATTTTAGTCATACCAGGACAATGGGAGGCTGATTATGAAGGGCTCTGTGCAGTTAAAAGCCATTCAGGTTCAGACAGAACTCAAACCTGCGACCCCATTGTCTGAGATAAGGAGTGCGAAACACTTGCCTGCGAGAACACTTCTTCTAGGTAACGATGCCATTGACCATTCATTTATCTCAGTGAAGCTAAGCTGGGTATATGCATGATAATAGAGCTGTGCCATGGAAAATCAGCTCCTTGTGCATGCCCTGTGATTATTAGAAGCAAGACACAGTGGTAACTTTTCTGTCAGCGGCATTGGCAGCGTGAACTTTGCGTCAGTTTTATTGATGCAGCTTTTTTGAGACAATGTGCAGACAGGAGAGGCATACTGGTAGCATTCCCTGCCACTTTTCTCATGATGGCAGTGCTCCAGAAAAGCAGAGGTATTGAGGATAATTTAGAGATAATTTTTCTTATTTCTCAATGAAAACATATGTTGTGACCCCTCATTAGAACCGTCTCAGCAAGACGGTTCTGATGAGGGTCACATCATACGTTTTTATCGAGAAATATGGAAAATTATCCCTAAATTATCCATGTTACCACTTTCTATCTGGAGCACTGAATTGATGTGGAAAACTGGACATCATGTGGTTCATTTCAGGAATTTGATGATTACCGAGATGCTGATGATGCAGTCTATGAGCTGAATGGAAAAGAACTGTGTGGTGAGAGGTAAGCTACAGATATCAGGGATCAAGCTAGCTCAGATATTTTGAGAGAAGTGACTTCTCCCGCCAGAAAAGCCAGGGAGACATTTATTAACTGAGGGAGACATTTCCAACATTGTTTCATGGGTATATACAGTTGCTGAATGTCAGGCACTTCAAGACTCAATAATAAATGCCAAAAGTGTCAAATCCAGAATTAGAATTACATCTGACAGAGAGGTGTTTAAATGCCATTTGACAGCACAACCACCTCAGTGATGTGGCACTACATTTGCTCAGCTCCAGATCCAGTGAGGTTTCGAAGATACTCATAAGATAATTTCTATATATACATGTACTCTATAAACACTTATCTCTGCTCCAGAAAAGAAGAGATAAGGGAGGTACAAATTATGAAATCAGAGCCCTAGATAAGAGGGAGTATTTGGTGATAATTAGGGATAATTTTTGTTAATTCTGGATAAAAACATATAATGTGACCCCTCATCTGAACCGTCTCAACAAGACGGTTCAGATGAGGGGTCACAACATATCGTTTTAATGAGAAATAAAGAAAATTATCCCTCAATTATCATCAAATACCCCTCTTATCTGGGGCTCTGTGAAATAATTATCCATTTCATAAAAACCTATGTTGTGATGCCTTATCATAACTGTCTCTACGTGATGGTTCTAAAGAGGGGTCACAACATATGTTTCATTGAGAAAAAAGAAAATTTTTCCTGAATGATCCTCAAAAACACATCTTATCTGGAGTTCTGTAATTTTATTATATACCTATCAATGATACACCCTTTGAACTGCCTGTTTTCTGCTCATCAGATACAGGGAGCCGTATCAAACTGACGTTTTCTGAATCCATATCACTATCCTTTAAAACGAGGCTATTTCTGAGTTCCAGCTTCATGCGCGTCATTTGCTAACGTGCATCTCAGAAACGAGAACCAGAGAAACAGGACTAGTGACGTTACGTCAACAAACTCGTCAAATGGCGCGCCACAATAGCTCAGTCGGTATCTCACGACTAGCTACATACCTCTGCCGCGCAGGTTCGAATCCCGGTCGATGCATTATTGCTGGCAAGTATGAATAGTTGACTGTTCCATAAGGTATATAATAAACAAATTATTATAACAGTAACATGATCTGGCAAACTGTATCACGTCTCATGGATGAGCTCATACCATCGGATCACCCTCGACGCAAGCGTCTCGGGTGATCTGATGGTATAAGCTCATCCACTCGACGTGATACAGTGCGCCAGATCAAGTTAGTATTATAATAATGTGTATGTCTTATGTGGTGACCACTTTCAGTGGCCCAAATCATCCACTAGCTTAAGTTCCCATTCATTTAGTATTGCTAGAAAGATAAATTTGGGCCACTAAAGGACATATTTTGGAGATTTCTGATGGCCCGGGACAAATATTAGGAGCATTTGGCCACTGGGCCACTGGCCGTTTCCAGCACTGCGGACTGACGTGGTCATTAGAACTGCCTTGAAATTAATGCAGAAATTGTTTAAGAAATGTCTCTGAAACTTTGAACAGAGATGGGTTACATTTCTAAAATTTCAAATTCTACCCTTTTTAGCTCACCTGGATGAAAGTATAGGAAGAGCTTTTATTGTCACCCTGGCATCTGTATCAGAATTGTATTTTTTATGTGATGGGTAAAATGTGTCAGGTCACAGGCGAGCTATCTTTTATGCGTACAGGTCTCATTTGCATATAAAAAAGTAAAGAAATACATGTTTATTTGCCGTTTCTTACCCAGACTTTTTTCACTGAAATTTCAGGGCTGCTTGGTTATACGATTCATGCTTGCCCTGCATCTGTGATCCTAACGTTACAAACAATGAAACTTTTTCTGTTTATAATTTCTAAAATTTAATACAGTGAGAAAAAATAATAACCTTCGGCTGTTTGATATGGGTCATTTACTGTATTTCAGAATAAAGTAAACACTCATATTTGTGATTTATTGTTAGATCTGTTCTTGCAATTGTAGAGTAGTGATAGAGCATGCCAGAGGAGCTCGTCGAGACCGTGGTGGTGGTGGTGGTGGTGGCTATGACCGTGACAGAGATCGTGACCGTGGATATGGTGGTGGTGGCGGAGGATATGGGCGTAGAAGGGAACCCAGTTGGCTGGCAAAGTGAGTTGAACCCATTTACAGGTGCAGATATGTGGTAAAAAAAAGGTAAATGTTTCCCATAGCATATTGGCTGTAGTGGGCAGTAGGGGTTAGAGGCCCACTATATCTTGGGCACAGCGTGTGAAAGGCAAAAGTGTTAACTAACGGAATCACCATACATTTTATCATGCAAGATGATTGAAAATTTAAAGAATTTTTCAGCAATGATTGGTAAATTAAAGCATTGAAAAGGTGGGAAAAATAACAAAATATTGAACTAGGAAGCTGTAAGGGAGTGCTATATAAATATTATTCAAAATGGATTTATTGTACTTGGAGTAAGGGAAGTTTAAACTACTATATTTTCAGGTTTAGCTAGTTTCAGGGATTGTCTGATTACAATATGAGCCGCGACACAAGAAAACCAACACAGTGGTTGTGCGCCCAGCACAGACTCAGATCAGCCTGGGCATCTGCCCAGCCTGACCAGACTCTTCGCTAAGCACTTACAGGGTAGCTTAGGGTCTAGGCTACCTCCATGGGGACAGTGAAGACTCTGATCAGACTGGACGGATGCCCAGGCAGATCCAAGTCTGTGCTGGGCGCACAACCACTTTGTTGGTTTTGTTGTGTCATGCATCATATGTCTTCCAGCCTGATTGGTTCTTGTAGGCATGATATCTCTTATAGCAGTGGGCGGATTGTCACCAAACTTGCATGGATATAATGGTAGGGCAAATCAAAGATTGTCTTCTTGATCATTATTCTGCTGTCATGGTCACAGGAAATTTTTCAGAAAATAGCGTGTCTGCAAACTTATTAGGTTATATTTTTAGGAGAAACCAGTGAGTTGGTTACATGGTGACTTGTCAACATCTTAACCCTTCAACTCTTTAAGCACCAAAAAGCAGACGACAAAATTTACGTCTGCAAAAATTAAAAAAATGCCTAGTCCAAGACATTTCATATTGAGAATTCAAAGATTAGAGGGCAAACAGTGTAGATCGAGATGGGGCAGCTCATTATGAGCCACCTCATCAGGATCTAAGCTGTTTGCAAATTTTGCTAATTTCATCATTGGGGCTTAAAGATTTAAGTAAAATGAAAGCTGATTTTCATCTGAATCTAGTTTGATTTCTTTTTAGGTATGGCCCACCAACTAGAACAGATTATCGTGTGATTGTAGAAAATTTATCGTCCAGAGCTAGCTGGCAGGTAAGCAGACAGAGCACATGGTATAATGGTTTTTATATCTTACCTGTTTTGATTGTAATCTTGTGTTGTTCCACCTCTTTAGCCAACACTGAATGCAGCATATTACAGTTTTTTTTGTTTTTTTTTCAGACTGGCCTGTATTAAATAGCAGAATTTCAAAGAGTTCGGTGATAATGCCAGGCTAATTTACAATGCTTCTCAAAACCATCCTTTGGCATGATGGTTCTAATGGAATGCCACATTTTATGGTGATATCATCTAAGGGGGTTCTATTGACTTGACATAGAGCAGGTTTTGAAAGAGGAAAATGGAAAATTAGGCAGTAATTACATCTGATTCTCGTTATCTGACTGATATGTGATTTCCACAAAGATGTCACTCAGTCACAACTCATTTTTCAGTAGTGATGCTTTTGGTTCATTGACATTGCTAGATAATCACATAGAGAAAGGGGACTTAATTTAATGTTAGTTTGACTTCTTCAGTATTGTTAGTTCTGTCACCTGCTCCGTTAGGTTTAGTGTTGGGTTCTTGTCATGGATTCTGAATAAGACAGGTGTTTCGGCTTTTGTGGGTTTAGAAGTGTATAAGAAAGATGCCATGAAAATTACAGCATTGAGGCATTCTGCTGATATTGGCTTAAGGTTGGTCAAGGGTCTACTGTACCTTCAGAAGTTGCAGGATGCAAGTTGTTTTTATTTTTAAACTCTTCTTCATTCTCTCTGCTATTGCTTTTTCTCCATCAGTCTATTGGACAGTATTGTTTGTAATGTCAGAGGAAACAGCCACCATAATATCTTGGCCTTGCATGGTGAGGGATTTGAACAAAATGTCAAAATTGAGTAGAAATAAAACTTTCCACATTGTAAATAAATAAACTTCTTAAACTATCTTATGTCAGTTAATATACTAGTTAGACAAGCATATTGATTATGTTTTTTTTTTCATAAATATTCTAATATAAATATTTCATAGACACTTTTTCACAGTTGGACACAGTTAGATTAGAATTAATAGCTAACAATAAGATCATGCTTCATATTTCTTCATAGCTATTTCTGTTGCAGGATTTTGGTATGTCCTTTAGTTTTCAGCTCAAGATAAGGAAGAGCTAGGGGGGGGGGGGGGGGGGGATTTTTATGATGAGTTTGGGGATTTCTTTGGTACTTTCATAAAACTTGTGTTTCACAAAAAAAAAAAAAACTATGCATAGGCCAAATGGGTACACTTTAAAGGGAAGCATCTTTTTTTAGCTCGCCTGAAGGAAGTTCAGGAAGAGCTATTGCGCTACCCCCGGCGGCGGCGTTGGCGGCGGCGGCGTTAGCAAAATGTTTAAGTTTTATGTTAAAGGTTTTTATGTGATGGGCAAGGCGCTGTCAGGCGAGCTATCTTGGCCCTGTGACAGGTCTTTTTGTTTCTGGCTCTTTTCTAAATGGGGTTAACTCTTAAAGGAAGGAATTTGCTCTTCATTTTTATGCAGAAGTATGAAAATTATACCTAAATTATTCATGTTACCCCCTCTCATATGGAGCACTGAAACTCTCTTTTCCCACAAGTGTATTGGCAATTTAATATCTAGAGCTCTAGATACAGCCATGTTGGGCTTGCGGAGGGTCAGGTGTTTTTTTCCCTGGGAGCTAAGGTTTCACCCACCTTTTATTAATGATGGGCTTGATATAAGTTAAATACTGTTCAGTCTTGAAAGACTGTAAAACCCATATCCAAAATAAAAAAAAGAGAGAATACTTGAAATTTTGGAACCATTTTCTAACTTTCCAAAGGAAATATGCATTTGACTCATTTGAACTTCCTTGTCATGGAAGTTACAAAATTTATATTTTCAAGCAGATTATCTTATATGCTTATAAACTGTGTTTATACTCAGTGCCTATATACTGGTAAATTTTGGCAATCCTGATGACTCCCCCAACCAGGCCCCCAGGTCATAAAACTTTTTTCATGCTCAGCTCATCTGAGCATGAAATTTTCTCTGCTGATAAATATGAAAATGCCAACTAATGTTGGCTTTTTATATTCATAAGCAGAGAAAATTTCATACTCAACTAAACTGAGCAAGAAAACAACTGTTCTTATCAATAATTTGCTATTTATTAGCAGGTAAAACTTCATGCTTAGCTGAGTGGAGCATGAAAAAAGTTATATAACACTGGGGCCTGGCCGCAGGGGTCAGCCTAGAGATTTCAGACAGGGAGAAGTTTTGCAACGTTTTCAGGACTTTAGGGAGAAGTTTTTGTCCAAATTCTGAATTTCCCGATACTTTCTATACAATTTCACTTCTCCCTCGGCTCAAAATAGAGGGAAGTCAGCCAGCTTAGGGAGACTATTTCTCCCAAATCGCCATCTAGGCTGAGCCCTGGGCCATACACACAACTATCATCACCACCATCAGTTTGCTAACCTTTTCTTTCACATCTTTATTACTCTCCATCCCCTTTTCTAATGTAGAAGGCTCTCAGTCTTTTGAATTCTGTTTATTCTTGCCTCTGTCCACTGCCCCTCTCCCCCCTCCCCCACCCCGTCTTCTGCCCCATACCCTTTCACCTTCCATCTTGGCACACACCCATGCTCTCTATATGGAACTTGGCAGTTATAAAGTATGTTTCTAAATTTATTATTTTTTCAGTGAAAATGTATATCAGGTGTATTAAGAGTCCGCTGGAAGAGCCTGCTGGCAGAATATACAAAAAAAATTGATTTGAAAGCTGTAGTTTCATTCATAGAACTGAAAAAAATAGTATTAGATAATATGTGTTTAAATATTTATCTCATCTGGCATAGAGCTGAGTGCAAAAGCCATTGAGAGACTCTTGTGGGAAATATGCTAGCATGTTCGTACAGGGTTTTGAACTCACCTTAGAACTTACTGAAACATCACTGCATTGCTTTGATTCCACATCCTTCTTGGCCCTACCCTCCCTCCTCCACTTTGAAGGAAACAACCCCAAGCCCAAACCTCACAGTTGCAATTGATGCCAACACATTTTTTCTGCCTGCTCATTCAAACACATTTGTTTAGTATGCATCCATGGACAGCATGTGTTGCTGTATTTTATGGTAAATATGACCAAAACTTTTATACTTGTTATCATGTACTTTAGATTTCATGCAAGATAGTGCAGCTTTCTAATGCAACATTTATTTATCCATTGTTTTGCTATTTAATCCTACAAGAGTTATCTATTTAATTGGTGTTGGGTTTTTGATTCAAATTAATTAATTTGTTTGGCATAATTTTAGAAGTTTGGTTTGAAATCTAAAATGATAAGAACTGGTAAATATATATTTTTATAAGTCGGCAAAAATTACTTTATTTTATCCTATTTATTAACATACTAAAGATCCATTTAAGATTGAGATGTTTCTCAGTGCGAGGGTTCAGAGGTCAAGGTGAGGAGACCCTAGAGGTCAGGGCCAGAGGTCAGACAGGTTCTGATGCATTCCGAAGTATATGATGTCATGAAGTATATGATGTCATCTGACGTTAAGAGGTTAAGCCAGTGTCAGACGAAATCTGATGATAAGATGAAAATCTGATGTTTTGATGTTCAAATCTGATGTTATGAGGCAGTTTGCGGAATTCGGATGTTAAGATGTTTTCCGATGAAAAATGATGATAAAATGACGTCTGACGAAATCTGGCATTCAGATGACCTCTGACGTTAAAATGGCCGTTGATGAGATGTCATCTGATGAATGCGATGTTAAGATGGTGTCTGATGATTTCTGACGTTCAGATGAGATGAAATCAGACGATTTTAATGAGATGGTCTGATGTAGGAGTGTTTGAAGTCAGACGTTAGCGTAGATGTTGCTGGCTTCCTGCATGGGTTTAGGTAATTGAAAAAATCTTTCAAATATAGTAAAATGTTTCCAAGGTTGAATAGTATGCCTATCAGGAGGCACTGTATAATACAACTAGAAAGCACATGTGAAACTGGAAGGCACATGCCTGGCCCAGAGGTTATAAAATTTGAGTACATTCTCAAACTCAAAATAAAGCACTGATTGGCTGCTTCCGAGCACATACCAATCAGTGTGCTTTATTTTGAGTGAGATTATTCTCAAGTTTTATAACCTCAAACCCTGCTTGCATGAACAAGAAAAATATGCTGTCTGCTGCACACAATCTGTGTTTTTGATTGTACATAACAGACAGCCATTTCTTTGTTTTGATGCAGTTATAAATCAGATGGCCACGAAAAACATTTTCAAGGGGACACAGTTGACCCCTGAAAAGTATTACAGGTACAATGATCTAACAATTCTGCTTCATTCAGATTCATTCATGGTTCTGAATACACCAAGTTTATTAATGATTTGCATTCAATTCAGCAATCCACAAATTGTTTTACCAGTAGTTTAAAATTCAGGACTCAAACAAAAGAGAGATCAAAAGTTTGGAGGGACCCAAGAATGTAGCATTTGCAAGAGGTTAGATGTTAGTAACCTGATTTATCACAGATTTTTGCATGACACCGTGTTCTGTATGCTCAGAGGGGAAACTATTGACTTCATGTCAGAATTCTCCATAAAAACAAAGGTTGTATTCCCTCATTAGAATGGGGAGGGGATTCTGACCAGTAGCCTTATGCACAGGAATATTTTTACACAGGCATATGAAAGATTTTCATGAATATTGCCACAAAATTATGACCAAATATTCCTTACACATGTTCCACAAACATTTGATCTCTAACTTATTTGGTCCTGAGTTGCTTTGTGTTATGTTTATTTATTTTGGGTTGGATATGGGCAGATATTTGCTTCTTCAAGTAGGAATTTCTCAGCCAAATTGTCAGAAAATGTTTCTTGGGAATATACAAATGTGCATGCTCAGACTTGCCTGTGTATATATAAATGCTGGGCTGGGCAGGTGTAGTTGACTGAGTGAAATGTACATGGACTGCTAAAGGCTTGGAAGAAATGCACATCTATGCAGGCTTGTATGAGCATGTGCAGTTTGTCATATATGCCTTAAGAGAGCTTTTCTCACAGTGTGGTGCTTACATTATTTTTCCAATTTGGGTAATGTCATGCAGAGCTCAGGTCAGCCAAAGTTTAAGAATGATACACTTGCCATATGTATCAGCAACATTATGCACTATTTAAGGTGAATAGATGGACCCTCAGAGGATGCAACCCTGCAGTAGTAATTTTTGCCTCCCTTTTCAGTAGGGGTCAGCTAGTAAAGGAAAGAATTTGCTTCTAGAGGAACATATTCTTCCCTTTAAGAGTTGACCCCCTTTTGGAAGGGGCTTCGTTGCCCTTGGAAGTCAACAGGAAGTCATAAAAGTTGTCTCTCTGCAAAAAAGGCAGAAAAACATGGTGGTGTATGCATCTTCCTTAATAAGATACTTTATAAACGAGCCAGCTTTAGTGAGGATCTGCTCAAAAAGTTCCTCCTATATTAGTTTTGGAAAAACAATAACTATACCCCAAATTTTGGCTGACTCTAAGCTGTAGTATTTTGAGCAGTTGAGTCATTTTTCCTTCATACCTTGTTAAGTGTATACCTATATACTTACAAATCATTTCTTTCTTTCGCTAGGACCTGAAAGATTACATGCGTCAGGCTGGTGAAGTGACGTATGCTGATGCTCACAAACAGCATAAAAATGAGGGGTAAGTGGTATTGTTAGTCTAAGTGATAGATTTTCCATGATTATTCAGCTGTAAAACAGGGTTTTACTCTCTCTTGATTGACCAAAAATATTTAAATCAATCCTATGAAATTGGTTCTTCCTTTCCAAAACAATCTCAAAAATGTTGAGCCATATTGTAACCAGGGGCCATATTTATCAACAACTTAAGTGGTTGCTATGCAAATGCTAAGGCTGACTTTCTATGAAGGAGATTCCCTACAACTATAAAATTTGCTCTGGAGGAACAGTCTGTTTTTCAGACTGTTCCTCCAGAGCAAATTTTATAGTTGTAGGGAATCTCCTTCATAGAAATTTAGCCTTAGCATTTGCATAGCAACCACTGAAGTTGTTTTATAAATACGGCCCCAGATCTAGAATTTTGGATTGAATGGAAGAAAAAATCAAAACCTTCCAAAACAATGCGAAAATTTTTAAAATATTGGGATTGTTTTGGAAACCTCCATCATATATACAAAGAAATATGATAGTTGCAAATGTCTCATTGAAAAACATATTTAACCCCACCCCACCAAACCTTTCTCCAGTGGGCAATTTGTTCAGTTGTGATGTTACAGCATATAGCTTCATTTACAAATTAGAAAAGTATCTGATCAGAGGCTTTGAACACCTTGTTTGAACATTATAATGATTTCTTAACTACCTTTCTTTTCTATCTTCTGAAAATTTTGTTGGATTTTTTTACCTGGTAATCCAAAATTAAAATGCATATCATTTCCCCTTACATTAGTGACATTAAGAATTGGCCGTACCCTGCCCAAAAAGAGGGTGGCTGTAGTGTAGTGGATAGCACTCCGGACTACCAATCCAGGGATCACAAGATCGATCCCCCGCTTCTCGGGTCTTTCGGATGAGACTTTAAACAGAGGTCCCTTCACCATATGACCTCATTGTTGGTGGGACGTTAAACCCGAGTTCACTCACTCACTGCCCTGCCCAAAAACTATTATTGAGGATTTTGAAATAAAAAATACATTTTCTTTACCAGTAAACTACTTAGCAATTTGATTTTATTTTATGTTGTAGTGTTGTTGAATTTTCCACTTACAATGACATGAAGAGAGCCATGGAGAAGTTAGACGGTACTGAGATAAATGGTCGTAAGATCAAGATGATTGAGGAAAACCCCCGCAGGAGCAGTAGAAGTAGTAGAAGGAGGTAAGTAATACTTGGGCCACGGCTCAGCTTTACCCTTAAAGTGCCAAGAATGAAAATAGATGAATTTGCAAACAGCATAGATCCTGATGAGGCGGCTCATGATGAGCCGCCTCATCTGGATCTACACTGTATGCCCTTTAGTCTTTGAATTTTCAATATGATATGGCTTGGACAACACACTTTTTAAAAAGGTTTATAGGAGCGTCTGTAGTGTAGTGGATCACACTCCAGACTACCAATCCAGGGGTCGCAGGATCGATCCCCCGCTTCTCCGGTCTTTCGGATGAGACTTTAAACCGAGGTCCCGTCTCCATATGACCTCGTTGTTGGTGGGACGTTAAACCCAAGTTCACTCACTCACTAAAAAGGTTTATATGCCAGAAAAATGGGAAGTGATGCTTTTGCTTATAACCTGTAATAAGATAATGATTATCAAAAGATGGTGCTGGGCCGCGTAGCGCAGTTGGTAGGGCACCTGACTTATAAGTCAGAGGTCCTGTGTTCAATACCCGGTCTGGCCACATACTTTCGTTTCTCCTTCCACTGATTTAAGAAGGGCAGTTGTCAGTTACTGGCAAAAATATGTGCACTTAGTATTGGTTAACTGCTTAGGAAGTCTAAGCCTGCCAAGGAATAGTGTGGTGAGGTTAACTGACCGTCCCCACATGACCGTAGCTGTTTACCATGGATGTAAAGCAATAAATCAATCAGTTAATCAAAAGATGGTTAGATCCTGGTTAAACTTAATGTCAGTGTGCATGCTGACTTGCAGGTGGCTCATATCCTATAGTTGTTTGAGCCGTGACATGCAAAAAGTGCAGTTTAAGCATATACAAACAACAAAGTCTCAGACCAGCCTGCACATCTGTGCAGTCTGATCAGAGCCTTTGCTGTTTGCACATATCAATTATGGCCACTAAGGAATATACTGACATAAAAGAAGGCTGTAGCTAGACTGGACAGGTTCACATTGTGGCTCTAGTTGTGACTGTTTGCAAATATGCTATGCCCACTTTTTCATGAGCCTGATGCAGCTCAGTTTTTGCTGGTGTTTCAATTGGAGGGAGCCTCTTTATAACAACAGCACTCATTCCCAAGGTTGAGTCGTTAAACTGAGTTTGCTGTAATGAATCCAACTAGAATAAAAAAGTATTTTGATATTAAAGTGATTGTTTGTAAAGAATTTTGCTGTTGTAACTTATAAATGCTATTTTGTAGAAGGATGACTGTGTATAGATTTTGGTGCTCAAAATAGAGATTTTGGTGCTCAGAATAGAGATTTTGGTCCTTGTGCATTTGAAAATGTAGTCCTTAAGTTACTTGAGTTACTATTGATATCTGTTACAGTGTAATGGTTTCATATATGTATATTTCAGTCATAGCAGAAGCAGGACTCGTTCCCGCAGTCGAAGCCGTAGCCGATCCCGCTCCCGTAGCCGCAGCAGGTCCAGAAGCAGGAGTAAGAGCAGGAGCAAGAGTCGTTCACGATCAAGGTCAAACAAAAGGTCGAGGTCAAGGTCCAACAAGAGATCAAGGTCAAGGTCTCGCTCTAAATCGGGAACACCCCCAACACAAGAAGATTCTAAAGATGATTAATCATTTCCATCTGACAGTCAAGCTGAACACTCACAAATAAGTTTAGTAAAATTCTCACCATTATCATTTTATCCATCCATTTACATTCATTTTCACATTCATTTATATTACAAAATGAATAGGTACACTTCAGGGGAAGAAACTTGTTTCCTTTTTGTATCCAATCTGAATTGGGGTCAACTCTTGAAGGAAAGAATTTGCTCCTGGGAGCAGATTCTTTCCCTTAAGAATAGACCCCATTTTGAAAAGGTTTTAGTGTCCATTCAAGCAAACAGAAAGTCACATATGTTGTCCTGCTTTGTAAATATGGCAGAAACCAATATACATGGAGAAACAGAACCAGGTAAATATTTGGACAGTAGATCAGTTTATATAACAGACTGTTCCATTTTTATGTTTGGACAAGTGTACCTGTCATGTTAGATGTTCATTTCATTGTTTGCAGATGGTGCAGATCCTGATCAGGCAGTTTGATCAAGATGTAGACTGTTTGGTTAGACAGGCTGTCTAAGTGATTGAGCATGATCATATTGTCTCATTAAAAATACAAAAAACGTTCATGATCATATTGGCTCATTAAAAATACAAAAAACATTCATATACATGTACTATATGCGAGGTATACTTATCTTTGATAGAGCTTTTTGTCATAGTTTTCAAAGCAAGGTCAGTGTTTTATGTTCATTAAACATTAATGAGCCAGGACACCACAAAACCAACAAAGTAGCATGTGTGCCTTGCAAAGACTCAGATAAGCCTGGTCATCTCCCAGTCTGATTAGAGTCTTTGCTGTCAGTGTGGAGGTAGCATAGACCCTTAGCTACCCTTTCAGTGCACAACGAAGATTCTGATCAGACTGGGAGGTTGCCCAGTCTGATCAGAGTTCTGTTAGGCGCACATGCCACTTTGTTGGTTTCATCGTGTCGTGGCTCATTTGACACATTATTCTTTTGAAAACTGGAAATATTCAGGACAGTGATAATTTCTCATCTCCTAGAAGAAAGAGATTATTAAAGAAAGCGTCAAAGAAGGCATAGTAGGGATAGTTAAGAGATAATTTACCGGTTCTCCATAAAACCATATGTTGTGACCCCTTATTAGAAGATAACTCCAAGATGGTTCTAATGAGGGTCACAGTATATGTTTTCATTCAGAAATAAGAAAAAAATTAACCTAGAATCATCCTCAAAGCCCCACCGTATCTGGAGCTTAGATTCAAAGCTGTGCTAACATTGATTGTTTTTCCTTTGGTCTCAAACTGATAAAGTCTCTGGATACTCTGTTGTGAATATTTGAGCTGCGACATGACAAAACCAACAAACTGGCATGTGTGCCCAGCAATGACTCAGATCAGCCTGGGCATCTGCCCAGTCTTATCACTCTTTGCTGTCCGAGCTAGCTGTCCGAGCTAGCTTAGACCCTTAGCTACCCTGTTAGTGCACAGCAAAGAGTCTGATCAGACTGGGTGGCTGCCCAGGCTGATCTGTCTTTGCTGGGTGCTTATCTTGTTTTTGAGTTGGTTGTGTTGTGGCTCACTTCTTGCCCTGCCTTCAGATTGTGTTGCTGTAATATATTGCCAGCTTGCAGGGCCAAGGGGTGCAGAAAGCCTGTGAAGCATGCTAAGTCAGGTTGTAAAAAAGAATAGTGAGTGACACATCAGACCCATTAATTTACATTTCATTTTCATGATACGTACTCATCTTTGTAAACATTTATGTGCGAGTTTTTCCTTTAAATGCTTGGGAGATAAGAACTTAATTTCAGCTTAACATTTTACAGGACCATGCTTGTCAACAAAAACTTAGTTTTTGAGACCAGTATAGAATTTAGCCATAAACAGACCAGTTTAGAATTTAGCCAAAACCTTAATAACAAGGAGATCTGAATCATATGTTTTACAGAGGAATAAAAGAAAGCTTTATTTTGATCTCTGGCACTTAAAACAAATTCAAGAAATAAAGATGGATGTATATAAAACAAAAATTATCTTGATTGTGCTTGTGAAATTTATAGTTTCCTTTGGCTGTGAAATAGTGCAATGCACATAATATCCTTTCAAGAGAAAATTATATGAACTGTAAAAAGTTCTTTTTAAATGACATTCTTTGGTCTTGCACTTTCACCATAAAATATTTTATTATTCAAGAGCCAACAAACTAGAATCTCAATGCTTGTGTAGTTGAGATGTTCGGTTAGTGTAAAAGGGTGTGACCTTAAACCAAGGTCAGTTTGTGTATTTCTGTATACAACTGCATGCACCGTTTCATCTTGAATTTGTTTGGGTGATAAACTTTCAAGATTTACCGTAATGTGCTTTAAGTATTGGGACACCTAAAATAATTAATTTTGCATTTGGGACAAATGGAAAATTAATTTCTTTAGGTGTCCCAAAATTTAGGAACATTATGGTAAGGCTGTTTCTCCCAGTCAAACAGAAACTTGATAACCACTAATTGCTTTTGATGTTTTTAATGTCGTGATTCTGAGAGAATCAGTTATAATAAGATACTCACTATGAAACTAGCCTTGTAGTTATTTAAACTTGTTCTGCATGAGTGTTGCATATTACTAAAGAAACTCAAAAATTTATTGTACTGTATGCCTGTCTGTCCAAAATACA
Source organism: Ctena decussata (assembly GCA_963989385.1). Taxonomy (NCBI): domain Eukaryota; kingdom Metazoa; phylum Mollusca; class Bivalvia; order Lucinida; family Lucinidae; genus Ctena; species Ctena decussata. The sequence continues at coordinate 19,316,941 of OZ022499.1, forward strand.
GTGTATCATGACATGCAAAAAAAATTATACTGGCAATTTGCAACACTCAAATTAGTATGTGCATCCCTGAAACTAGAGCAGCAGCAAAGGCCCGGACCAGACTCTGTGAATGTGCATCCTGGTCAGTCTTTGTTGTTAATATACCCTCTAATTTCAGTTTCATACAATAGTGTGAATGCAAAAAATAAAAAAAAATAAAGAGACATTTAGAATAGTGATGAGGAAAAGATGCACATGTATTTTTGACAACTGCAGATATGTTGACAAAACTTCAGAGAGAGAGTTGAGAAACTTTTGTTGGTGTATGGGTGCACCCTAGGTTTTACCCCTTTTACAAAGGGGAAAAACTTTTGTGGCTTCTTGTTTGCTTCCATGAACAAGAAAGCCCTTCTGAAATGGGGTCTTCTTTTATAAGAAAAAAAGTATTTGCTCCTGTAACAGAAGAACCCTTCTTTCATCGAGGACCAAGGGAGCAAACAGGAAATTGCCAAGTTATTTCCCTTTGTAAACATGGCAGAAAAACATAGGGGTACTCCAGACACCTTAGATATAATAAGTTGATGAAAAATTGAAATCCATGAAGTCAATGACACGACAGTAATAAGTTTTAGGCAGTACATTTGACAGTATTTTATTTTTGATGTTTCATGTAAAAATGAACAAATAAACAACCTTACATTTTAAAAGCTTTGTTACTTGCTGCCTTCAATTCCTGCTTGCATATATATTCTTTATTATTTTTTTTTAAACGGCATGTAAAGGTTTCTCATAGCATAGTTGCTATGGTTTCTTCCTTTCCCAAACTTTTCAGGACTCACATAATATACTGGTAAGGGAAATAATCCAGTAATATCTCCTATTCTTTAATGGAAAACCAATAAGGGAAATAATCCAGTGAATGGATAACCAATTAGAGATTGTACTGTGTTATTAATGAATTGGAATGATAGTCCACTGTGGAGAAGACGCTTGATCTGCACTGTGTCTCTGGATTATGGGTCCAGTGTTAAACCTAGTATCAACACAAGAGCCCTGATGTTAAAATCCTCTAACTTAAAGCCATTAGTCATCCCCCGAAAATGTGAGGAGCTCCTTGCATTTTTTTTTTGGGGGGGGGGGGGGGGGGGGGGGGGGGGGGCAGGGGGGGGGGGGGGTAAAAAATGCCAGTGCATTTTGCGTATGTTAGAAAATGAAGCATCAGTTACTGAAGATGTCATTAGTTTTGAAGAACCAGGCCCATGCGTCAATTTATGGAGGTTCTGTGAATAAAACAACTGTCATTTCAGGTTTGTTGTGACGAAGGTACTCAGTACTGTATGGACCAGCATAGAATGATATGTTAGGGTGGGCTAGGCATTGTTACCTTGGATACCCTGATTCTGTTTCGATGGAAGAATTGTAGTGTAACACCCATCTAAACAGCATGTTAGTCACATCATTGACATCAAGCCAATGGAACTCACTTCCGAAGGATGTTAGCAATTGAACCCCATTTATGGTTGAAAAGAATGCCTCAACAGGACTAATGTACAGAGCTATCACACGCCCCTATGATTCTGTCATATGAGCCGCGACACGAGAAAACCAACAATGTGGTTGTGCGCCCAGCGCAGACTCAGATCAGCCTGGGCATCCGCCCAGTCTGATCAGAGTCTTCGCTGTCCGCATGGAGGTAGCTTAGACCCTTAGGTATACTTTGAGCACTTAACGAAGGGTCTGATTGGCTTGAGTGGATGATCAGGCTGATCCGAGTCTGTGCTGGGCGCACAACCACATTGTTGGTTTTGTCGTGTCGCGGCTCATATGCTTTTAATTGATGCACTTGTTTTCTCAAGACATATGAGCCGCAACATGAGAAAACCAACAATGTGGTTGTGCGCCCAGCGAAGACTCAGATCAGTCTGGGCATCTGCCCAGTTTGATCAGACTCTTCGTTAAGAGCTCAAAGGGTAGCTAAGGGTCTAAGCTACATCTATGCGGACAGCGAAGACTGATCAGACTGGGCGGCTGCCCAGGCTGATCTGAGTCTGCGCTGGGCGCACAACCACATTGTTGGTTTTCTCCTGTCGTGGCTCAAATACTGAACATTGGTGGGTTGAAGAAAAACTAGAACAATGCATTATAAAGACACAATTTTATACATTCATAGCAGAGTTACAACAAATGTAGGTAAATATTATAAACAGCAACAAACACGGTGTACAGGATAACATTAACTTTGAAAAATGGTTCAGCAATTTAATGCTCTCAACACAGTTATGGGTATTGAAAAATACCCTCGTCACTTAACATTACTGACATAGCAGACAAAGGAGCGGCTGTAGTGTAGCGGATAACACTCCGGACTACCAATCCAGGGGTCGCAAGATCGATCCCCCGCTTCTCCGGTCTTTCAGATGAGACTTTAAACCAAGGTCCCGTCTCCATATGACCTCGTTGTTGGTGGGACGTTAAACCCCGAGTTCACTCGCTCACTCATAGCAGACAAAGCTAATTTTGGACAAGCATGTTTCAAATTGTTTTGGTACAATAATGCCAACAGCACACTTAGGCTGGTATGAAAGAATGTATGAGCCGCCATACCACTGGCATGTGTGCCCAGCAAAAGACTCAGATCAGCCTGGATATCCGCCCAGTCTGATTAGTCTTTGCTGTCCGCATGAAGCTAGCTTAGACTCTTAGCTACACTTAAAGCTATATGTCTGCTGAAAATGACCCATTCCATTTATTATTTAAAATGACTGGTTAACTTTTTTTGTAGCCTTTAAGAAAGCTTAAACAATTTTAGGCAGATGGAAACCTACTCATTTAGTGTGTAAACTAAGCAGTCCAAACACCGCTCGGCCAATTCTGTGAATCGGACCTTGGACGTATGTACCCCAAAGACATTTGTTTCAAAATGCAACATTTTGTTTGCCGAAGTATATGCTGAAGACATAGCTCTCTATGTCTACAACGGTTATTCATTTCCTTGCCTGGGACCTTTTCAGCAAATGCACAGACATTCATTTCTTGCTTTGATTAGTCAATTACTGATGCCAAGACAGAAAATGCATTTGTTTCCTTTATTAATAATTTTTACTTGATGTGACAGTCTTTGTTTCTGTCGTTGTTTCTAACAGCAGTCATGTGATTTGAGTAGTTCCACAATATACATCCGAGGTTGATTCACGAATTGGCCTAGCGGTGTTCCGATTGTATACCGAGTTGAGTAACATAGACACTGTACATGCTGCTGTGTGAACTGATTTTTTTCGAGTCACTAGCAATAAAACAGGCAAAAGGCCAAAAGTACCATTCCTGCTTGTAAAAGAGTCCCGAAATGAATGGAAATGAGTTATAATGGCTTTACTTGCACAAAAAAAAAAATAAATCTTTTCAAAGATTTTGAAAATATGACATTTGGGCAGGAATACTGCTATGATGCACACAGTGAACCTCTGTAAGAAAACTTATCTCAAAATTATCTCTCAGTGACCCTATCTTTGGACCTGTGATACCCTTTCAGTTGAGTCTAAAAGGCTCTTTTCTTAAAATGCTCTTTTCTTGAAGTCATTTGCAGAAAGAAATATCCTACACAGAAAAAATTAAACTCCACTGACAGAAATGAATGCTAGATAGTTCTGTCATATTTTTCTGGATAAATATGTATCTCGTCTCTACAAGTACAAGTACACAGTCTTTTTAGTCTCGAAGAAAGCAACATCAAGCACTTACCAAAAAATAAGATGCTTTTCTTTTTAAAAAAAATCCATAATTTTGTGACATTAAATAAGAAAACAATTTTGTTTTTACAAATGATTTTGATTTTGAAGCGTATAAGCAGCAAAAGAAAAAACTTGTGCAACAAAAATGTTGCTAAATATTTAATATTTGTATAAAAATCTTAAAACTTACATATCAAAGCAATCTGCAAGTTTAAAATAGCTACATAATAGCAATCACCCTAGTTAAAATCTGTATCTATTTACATACATCACATATAAAAAATGTTCATTCATATTCCATGATCAAACAAACTGACTGGTGTTATTTAGAATGGGAATGCCAAGGTGTTTTCTGTCTTTCTATAATCCCCAACCACTCTTTACAGACCACTCACAGCATTTTTCCTCTTGGACTAATAACTATACTGCATACATATCCATTAAGCAAGCACCTGCTACTGCTTAATACTGATCAAAGAAAATTGCAATATATAAGCTATATTTCACAAGTGACACAAAGCTCTCAATATCTAGTCATACAATTTTGTTTTGCCAATGTCTTCAGTGTTAACAAAAAAAAAAAAAAAAAAAACTCTACTAAATTTTACCCAAGATAATACATACTAAATGTAATCTTAAGCCTCTACACAGCTTTAAGGTGTATGGGTACATGTTCATGTTTTTTTTTTCCCCCACCATTTTTTTCAAAGGGAAACAATCTTGTGACTTCCTGTTTGTGTTTCCTTCCCTGGGTGAAGAAAAAGTCCTTCCAAAATAAGGTCTACTCTAAGAGAAAAGAATTTACTCCTACAGGAGTAAATTCCTTCCTCTAAGAGTTGACCACAAATGATAATGGAAGCCAAAATGTAAATGTCAGAGTTACTTTCCCTGATGAAAGTGTACCCATTTACCTTAAGACTCACAAAACTTACAGTATTACCATAAAGCTAGGAGACACTATATGCTAAGAGACACTATACAGTCAAACCTGTCTTAAGGGGTCACCCCATGGGACCCACAAAAATTGGCTGCTTAAGACAGGTGACCCCTTAATACAGGTTCATTTGCACTGTATTTTGGTCTAAGGGATCCCCCAAAAGTGGCTGTTAAAGACAGGTGACCCCTTAATACAGTGACCCTTTTAGACAGGTTCGACTGTATATGAACACAAAATACATGCTATATCAAGTAATTTATGTATGTAAAACTGTCTATAAAACAAGCTTAAAAAAACATCTTGACTAGAATACAATTACCCCTACTCAAAAGCATTTAAAGTTTCACTGGCACATAAGCGATTAAATAGTATGTGTATGCCTTATATGATGGCTTAATGAACTTAATGAACATAAAGCAACTTTATATGAGACTGTATTTTAGATTTCTTTTCCCAATCATTTACTTGGCCATGCTGACGCTTCAGACTCCTCAGGCTCCGTAGATTGCTAATGCTAACATAAAGAGATCAGCCCACATGAATGGACAGGCTACTGTGTCTTTACTTTTTTTATGCAGGTATAAAGTATATTTTTCTCATTACATGGCTCTGTCATGAAGGTTACATTCTCAATCATAAACAGTGTTTATGAAATGCTAAAATTTCAGTTTTCTCCATATTCGAAGTCTTCCTTGATACTCTCCTATTCTGATTAAAAATAGAAAACAAAAAATAAAATCTACCTTGTAATTAAAAGAAAGACAACTATTTAATTTAATTTGTAAGCAAAATATACATACCAGTTGTTTTGGTTATAACACAGGAGCTTCCCCTTCCAAAATTACCGAAAATATTCAAATCTATCTTGTGTAATTCATCAAATCTTGTGTAATTCATCAATAACATGTTTTTTTTGTTGTTTTTTCCTCTTTCAAAAACAACCCCAAAGATCTAGATCCATCTTATGAGATGGATCTAGATCTTTGCAATTGTTCTGGAAGGGAATAATAGAATCTATGATGTTTTTTTTTGTTTTTTTTTCTCTCTTCCAAAACAATCCCAAAGATCTAGATCCATCTTCTGAGATGGATCTAGATCTTTGCACTTGTTCTGGAAGGGAATAATAGAATCTATGATGGGGTTGAGGCCGAGATAAGGAAATCTCAGGCTAGTTTTCAGATTATATAGTCTTATGCTCGGCAAGCCTCGCATAAGACTTGAATAATCTGAAAACGAGCCTGAGATTTCCTTGTTGAGGCCTCAACACCATCATTGATTATTTTTCTCACCCATTTTATTTTATAGAACAGAATATCCATTGAATACCTAAACTTTTTGTTGAAGCCATTCCTATAAACTTCAAACTAATTTTCTATTAATAGTTCTGACATGTGTGTTAATTTCACCTTGTGCATGCATATTTCATGATTGGCAGCTAATCATACATCTACAGTGACACCTCATGCACATCACTAGCTGTCAATTTCATTTTGCATGCAATTTACCTGCAAGTGGATTTGTTGAATTTAAGTGTGTAATTAATTGGGCTGTACTATTTAGCAATGATTGGCATTTTGAGACAGCTTTCAGAGCCTAGGCTGAGATAGCAGGCAGAGATGGAAAAATATCAGACACCTCTAGAAAGGGATATTCTTGTCCAATAGGTGAGAAAAATCCTGTCTTTTAACCAATGAAATACGGTATCACTAAAATACATAAAACATATTGAACATTAGATTAATGTATCACCAACTGTAACAAACACAAATAACACTCATATACATATCACTATTAAAACAGAAACATATGGTACAAGGGCACTCTTTATATATATTGCAAAATGTTCAAAATAAAATATACATACATTTGTACATGTATGTACCAGCAATTTATTTAAGGAATGAATTTCATTTTTCTGGTGTTCATCAAAGTATAAACTACATAAGGTTGCTTGCAAAATAAGTGACCCCCGAAGAGATTCTTGTAAACTTTGCTAGCGACCCAATGTAGTTTATACTTCAATAAACTCCAGAAAAATTAAGTTCAGTGCTTATATTTACATTAGTTTCTATCTCGTATTTGACCACAAATTTGAATTACAGGCTACAGTTGAAGCAGAAAAAAGCATTTATAAACAGTTTTCCTACTAACAACGGAACAGCGTCAACGATGTCATAACATTGCCTACGTCCAATCAGATTGGAGAGAACCATGGTTTATTCTGATGTCATTTCACATCATATAACACCGCATGAACCGATGTAGTTATTGAAGTATAAACTACATTACGTTCTAATGGTTTACCATATGGCTTTTCAATAAACGCACAGAGAATGTAAATATAATATCTTGATTATAAACACAACTCAGTTTGGTGGTGCATCACAGCTTCAGATAAAATATCTTTTTAACACTTAAAGCACCAAAAGCAGACGGCAAAATTTACATCTGCAAATTTTCAAAAAAACGTTTTGTCCAAGCTGTATCATATTGAGAACTCAAAGGCTAGATGGCAAACAGTGTAGATCTAGATGAGATAAATTATCCCAGTGATACCATCAAAACCGCAAAATGTCGGGAGCTCTAGTACGTTCAGCTAAGCTTGCAGCAAGTTTTTACAATAGCTTGTCCGGATCTAGATACAATGAAGCCTTTGTATGAGACTTATTTCTCCTACAGGTAGATATGATGAGGCAGAAAAATGAGAGTTCTATGATAAAATGAAATAGTTGCAACTGTAATTGGAAGCTTCAGATTAACAAATATTTCAGGCATGAAAATACAGCTTCTTCATACTGGCATGTTTATTACAAATAAAAATGTAGCTATGTTACATATCAATGTTTTTGTGTTTTTTTTTTCAAATTTGAAGTATAAAATTCCTTTAAAAACTAGAAATGTGTCCAAAGGACACCAAAGCCCCTGCCTCATGCCCTGTCAGAACACCTTGAACCTAACAAAATCACTGAAACATTAAATACAGGTCGAAGTTGCTATGCCTTGCAGGGGTGTCAAAAACTAAATATTGCGGTGTTTATACAGTTCTTATGATCCCTTGTTATATTATAGCATCTGATTCTTTACTAACTCTATTTCTTTGCAAACATTCTCTACTGCTAAATCACATGTATGTAAACTGAACTTCTATCAAACATACAAGTATTTCGAAAGCATTTTGATAGCAAGTGCAATCTCATTCAAATTTCAAGTTAATACTGCTCCGTGTTCCAAAAATTTCTTTGACTATAATTGAGCCGCGACATGAGAAAACCAACAAAGTCTTTGTGCGCCCAGCTCAGACAGATCAGCCTGGGCATCCACCAAGTCTGATCGAAGTCTTTGCTGTCCGCATGGAGGTAGCTTAGACCATTATCTACCCTTTATGCGCAAAGGGAAGAGTCTGATCAGACTGGGTGGATGCTCAGGCTGATCTGAGTCTGCCCTGGGCGCACCAACAACTTTGTTGGTTTTCTCGTGTCGCGGCTCAATTAGATTTACATTTTGGAATTTCACATCTGCTGTGCTTCAAAAAATTCAACCCTTAACCCTTAATAAGGGTTGGATGTCTTAAAGCATGGCATATGGATATGTGCTTCAGATTATGAACATATTTATACCCATGATGCAATTTATTTCAAGGATAATTTTTTCTGCTTTATTGTAATTTGATATTTGTTTTCTTTGATTACAATGGTTTAACCTTAAATCGTATTTTGAACCGCAATCCGGAATGAAACATCCTGATCATCACACAAACATGAAGCTGACTGATGATACATATAAATTAAGTGACCCTTTTAATATTAACAACCTGAAATGGACTCCCCCATATCTAAATTTTGGCAAGTCCATAGTTCAGACAAGAATTTTGTGAAAAGAAACGTCATACATGTCTCTCACATCTGCAGATTTAGGGTAAAATTCACTTTTTGTGAATCGATTATACTATGACAGTTGAAAACTTTAAGCAGAAAAGGACATTTGTCCCATATTTGATTGTAATGGTATCAAACAGACCAACCTAAAGGCTCTTTAAACAGAACTTTTTACTTGTCTGTCTGCATGACATGTTCTAGGATTTCATTAAATCCATCCTAGTATGAAGATTTTAACCCTATTGCACTCAGAAAGGCCAAAACTCTATGGAGTGCAATAGGGTCAAACAGATCATCATTCACATTTTTGTGAAGAACTCAGTGCTCCAGATAAGAAGGGATAACAGGGATAATTTAGGGATAATGTTCCACATTTCTGCATAAAAACATACGTTGTGCACCTCATTAGAACCAACTTGTTGACATGGTTCTAATGAGTGGTCATAACATGATTTTATTGCGAAAAAAAGAACAATTATCTCAGAATTATCTTCAAAACCCCACCTTACCATATATGCCGTAATTTTCGCAGGTTCAAATTTTTGCGGTTGAGGGTCGAAAACATAAACAAAAATTTTCGAGATTTTTAATTTTTGCTGTTAGCAACATGCGCGAAAAGAAAAACTATTTCTTTTTCACTTGAGTCAGTTCGATCATTAACCTGCGACAGGGCTGCCACAGGTTAATGAAAGAAATGGCTCAAGTGAAAAATACCAGCAACTACCGAAGCAAACAGAAACAAAATATATGAACAATGTGTCTATAGAAGACACTTTGTAAGAAACTGGAAATTATTCGCGATTTTAATATTCGTGGTTTCTAAGTGACCGCGAAAAATGGAACACCGCGAAAATTACTTTGTATACCGTATCTAGAGCTCTGAGAACTGAGAAAAAAAAATAAATTCTTCAAAATTCTAGGCTCTGAAGCTGATCTATTTTGTTCGCTAAATCCATGTAAACATGACTGTATAAAACTCAATCTGCTAAAATCTTGTGTAAACACAACTGTACGAGGTAAAGTAAAGCATCTATCTACATTGCACATTGTCCAGAGGCTTTCACATCCTCACAGGTTCTAGGTGGGGCACAACACTGGAACAAAGAATTGGAAATTTATAATAATGCTGAACACAGAATTCCTTTTCTAGAGGGGGAAATTGTGCACAATCAAAAGTAGCCATGTTAGCCCTGACACTACAAAACCAACAAAGTGGCATGTGCACCCAGTGAAAACTCAGATCAGCCTGGGCATCTGACCAGTCTGATCAGAGTCTTTGCTGTCTGCATGGAACTAGTTTAGACCCTAAGCGCACAGCGAAGACTCTAACACACATGCCACTTTGTTGCTTTTGTTATGTATCAAGGCTCATGTTTGAAGGAGGAGAGGAACCTTTCATGGTGATGTATCCATACACTATTAGGCAAGTAGGTACACTTTCTGGGAAAGAAACGGCCATTTTCTGTGTTTGCCTCTATTCTCAACAGCCAACTTTTAAAGGAAAGAATTTGCTTCCCTTGCAGGAAGTCACAAAAGTTGTTCCCCTTTGCAAAAACTGGCGGAAAAACATGGTGGTATAGCCATGCACCTCAAGGTAGTCTGTCAGTCAAACAGTTTTTTGGTGCAAAAATGTCTGCAGCAATTTTTCATATATGTCCATAATTATCATGTTGTGGCTCTCACTAAACTTTGCCGATTACGGTATGATGAGTGTCACAGTATGGATTTATAAGGAGAATAAGAAAGCTGTCTCTGAATTATAACCAAACAATCCCGATGATATATCCATGCAAGCTTGGTGGAAAACCACTTACTGGTTCAGGGCACAATGGATTTAAATGCTAGGTAGACACTAAGTCAGCCAGTGACAAGGTCACGGTCAACAAAACCCAATATAGTTATGGAGTTATCCCACTGATACAGGTATGTCCATGTAAGTTTTGCGGAAATCCACCTGTTGTTTTAGGACAGAGATGGATTTAATGTTAGGATCAACACAATTGTGACTTGATGGACATGTGGATGATTGGAATGGTGGATGAATGCAAAACCGAACCCCATTATTGCACCTCAATGAAGCAGTAGCAACAAAAATTATTATTCAACATTAAAGTACATACCTTTAAGTATATAATCTGTCAGTAAAGTGGGTACTGTGGGGCTGTCTTCTCTTATAGCTTTTAATACTGTGGAAAAGAAAATACATGTATTCATTAGCAATAAGAAGCAAGAAGACCAAATGGTCCTGAATCATCCGCCAAGCCCATGGTGATAACCTACTAAGGCTGTGAAGGACCACAAGGGACTGCTAAATACCACATTTCAAACATCTACGCCAAGTGGTTCTGAAACAAGAGGGCCATGATGGCCCTGGATCGCTCACCTGAGTATCCTGTGAACTTAACCTCAGAAACATCCATACGTCCAACAGACAGAGTTTCACCCAGATTCAATGGAAAATGAACCCTTTATTGTGTACCTTAGGTTTTTATAAGATTTAAACTAATGACCTTGTTTTTGACCCCACATGACCCAGTTTCAAACCTGGTCTAGATTTCTTGGATATAAACATTCTGACAAAGTTTCATGAATATCGGATCAAAACTGTGCCCTCTAGAGCGTAAACAATGTTTTTCTAAGGTTTGACCTAGTTTTTGACCCTACATGACCAAGTTGCACCCTTGGTCCAGATTTGTTGGAGATAAACATTTTGACAAAGTCTCATGAAGATTAGAACAAAACTGTGTCCTCTAAAGCGTTCACATGGTTTTTCTAAGAACTGACCTAGTAACCTAGTTTTTGACCTGACATGGCCCAGTTTCAAATCAGGTCTAGATTTCATAAAAATACACATTCTGACAAAGTTTCATGTCGATTATATCATAACTGTGCCCTCAAGAGTGTACACAATGTTTTTCTAAGATTTGACCTAGTGACCTAGTTTTTGACCCCACATGACCCAGTATCAAAGTTGGTCTAGATTTCATTGAGATAAACCTTCTGACCAAGTTTCATTATAACTGGACTGTAACTGTGCCCTCTGAGTCATTCTAAGATTTATTTCTATTTTTAGCTCTGACGGCCATTTTGTACAGCGGAGTGGAACCGGTAGAGCAATTTTTGTTTAGACCCATGAGTCAAACACTTCTGTGAAATTATTTTGAAATCGAGCCATTGGCTTCAGAGGAGATGTCGGTTAAAGGTTTTTCTATATTTAGCTCTGGCGGCCATTTTGTACAGCAGAGCTGAACCATTTCAGCAATTTTGGTAGAGGGTCTCCTAAGGAACATTTCTGTGAAATTATTTCAAAATCTTCCCAGCAGTTTTGGAGGCGAAGTCGTTTAAAGGTTTTTCTATTTTTAGGTCTGGTGGCCATATTGTTCAGTGGAGCGGAACCGGTAGAGCAATTTTGGTAGCGGGACTCCTAGGGAACATTTCTGTGAAATTATTTCAAAATCTGCTCAGCAGTTTTGGAGGCGAAGTTGTTTCAAGGTTTTTCTATTTATAGCTCTGGCGGCCATTTTGTTCAGCGGAGTGGAACTGTTTTAGCAATTTTGGTAGAGGGTCTCCTAAGAAACATTTCTGTGAAATTATTTCAAAATCTGCCCAGCAGTTTTGGAGGAGAAGTCGTTTAAAGGTTTTTCTATTTTTAGCTCTGGTGGCCATATTGTTCAGCGGAGCGGAACCGTTTGAGCAATTTTGGTAGCGGGACTCCTAAGGAACCTTTTCTGTGAAATTATTTCAAAATCTGGAGGCAAAGTCATTTAAAGGTTTTCCTATTTTAAGCTCTGGTGGCCATTTTGTTCAGCGGAGTGGAACCGTTTTAATAATTTTGGTAGAGGGTCTCCTAAGAAACATTTCTGTGAAATTATTTCAAAATCTGCCGAGCAGTTTTGGAGGAGAAGTCGTTTAAAGGTTTTTCTATTTTTAGCTCTGGCGGCCATATTGTTCAGCGGAGCGGAACCGTTTGAGCAATTTTGGTAAAGGGCCTCCTAAGGAACCTTTTCTGTGAAATTATTTCAAAATCTGCCCAGCACTTTTGGAGGCAAAGTCGTTTAAAGGTTTTCCTATTTTAAGCTCTGGTGGCCATTTTGTTCAGCGGAGTGGAACCGTTTTAACAATTTTGGTAGAGGGTCTCCTAAGAAACATTTCTGTGAAATTATTTCAAAATCTGCCCAGCAGTTTAGGAGGAGAAGTTGTTTAAAGGTTTTTCTATTTTTAGCTCTGGCGGCCATATTGTTCAGCGGAGCGGAACTGTTTGAGCAATTTTGGTAAAGGGCCTCCTAAGGAACATTTCTGTGAAATTATTTCAAAATCTGCCCAGCACTTTTGGAGGCGAAATCGTTTAAAAGTTTTTCTATTTTTAGCTCTGGCGGCTATTTTGTTCAGCGGAGCGGAACCGTTTTAGCAATTTTGGTAGAGGGTCTCCTAAGAAACATTTCTGTGAAATTATTTCAAAATCTGCCCAGCAGTTTTGGATAAGAAGTCGTTTAAAGGTTTTTCTATTTTTAGCTCTGGCGGCCATATTGTTCAGTGGAGCGGAACCGTGTGAGCAATTTTGGTAAAGGGCCTCCTAAGAAACATTTCTGTGAAATTATTTCAAAATCTACGCAGCAGTTTTGGAGGAGAAGTCGTTTAAAGGTTTTTCTATTTTTAGCTTTGGCGGCCATATTGTTCAGTGGAGCGGAAACGTTTGAGCAATTTTGGTAAAGAGTCCCCCAAGGAACATTTCTGTGAAATTATTTCAAAATCCGTCCAGCAGTTTTGGAGAAGAAGTTGTTTAAAGCAAAAGTTGACGACGGACGCACGACGGACGACGGACAAAGACCGATCACAATACCTCACCTTGAGCACTTCGTGCTCAGGTGAGCTAAAAACTGGTAAAGGACCACCAGGAAAAGCTTCATACTAAATGTCATGCAGCTCAGCCAAGTGGTACTCAGCCATTTTGAACCCTGGGGCCCCCATATAAGCAAACTTGGTTTAGGATTACAAGGCAGGGCTACATACCCAATTTCAAGCATCTGAGTCTAGCGGGTCTGAAGAAGATTTTTAGTACATTTTATTTTTAAACCCAAGATTCTCTACCGCAGGGTTATTCAGGACCCAAGGGCCACTATTTGAACTTGGTAGAAGTCCACTAGACAATGTTTCATACCACTTATCAAAGCCCTATGCCTAGGGGTTTCAGAGAAGATGTCATTAAAATCAAAAAGTTAATGGACGGAGGACAACAACAAACGGGAAGTGATCACTACAGCTCTACCAAACTTTGTCTTGGAGATAAATGCTTAACAGATGAATTACTCTATCATAACCGATTTATAACTCTGTCATATATCATCTGTTAGGGTAATGCACAACTTGGGCAAATGTTCTCTGAACTTTTAGGCTTAGGGACTAATCGATGAAAGACAAACTCAAAATTGCATACATCTTGTGAAGTCATGACATTACCATTCTGTTGACCATAATCAAATTATTTTACTCACTTTTGATGTAGATCTGTAACTGTTCTGAAGAGGGTGGACCTTGATTGGGATGGTATGGAATTACTGTGGTAAGAAACTGAAAATAAACATATACACATAAAGCTAATGATAAAACTAGGGAGCTTGTTTTTTCACAGGCCCTCAAACATGATTCAAAATGGAAATATACTTTTTGCTTGGCTCTGACTTTCCTTCATCCAGATAAATGTTTGCTGTCTTATAATTTTCTATTCAGATAGATATGTATATGAGCCGCAACACCAACAAAGTGGCATGTGCGCCCAACAAGGATTCAAGATGAGCCTGGGAATCTGCCCAGTTTGATCAGAGTCTTTGCTGTTGGCATGGAGCTAGCTTAAAACCTTAGCTATCTTTAAGCACATAGCAAAGGCTCTTTATCAGACTGGGTGGCTGCAAAGGCATATCTGAGTCTTCGCTGGATGCATGTGCCATTTTGTTGATTTTGTCATGTTGCGGCACATATGTATATTTCTCTGAAACTGTGTTCTGTTATTAGGCATGTTAAAGGTGTGCCCTTACAACTTTAATTTGTGAGAAGCTTTTGCATTGTTGCATTTTCAAATGCTTTGTATGCAAAATCACTGTCATTTAAATCCACTGTTACATAAAAGGTAAAAAGGTAGATCAGATTTGATCAGTTCACTGCAGCAGCTTAATGGAGAGCTATAAATAGATTTTATCCTGTGTCTTAAACTGTATCAGAAGATTTAACCAATCTGTCACTTACAAGTTTGGGATGCTAACAATGCATGTGTATACACAGATCAAAATCTTTGTTAACAAAACACACCTTCAGGTACACAGGGTTGCCACTTATCATCCACTTCTAAATCTCCTGATTTTTCCCAATTTTTTCCTTACATTTTACATTTCCTATACCATTTTAGGGATCCAAAAGATGATTTTACTCTTTACTTTAACCATGCTAACTGTATCATTTGTAAATTGGGGGTTACTCTTAAAGGAAAGAATTTGCTCCCTTAGGGGAGCAAATTTTTTCCTTGAAGAGAAGCCCCCAATGAGAAAGGAGATATGCCAGGACTATCTCTCTAGAAAACACATCCTTTCTCCTTAAACAGAATAAGTATATTTTCTGAAGAATGCTGCAGCCATTATTTTTCAAAGTTCCTGACTTTTCAACTGTTTTCCAAATTTCCCTGACCAACCACAAAATTCCCTGACTTTTCCCTAACCTGGAAAAATTTTCATTTTCCAGATGTTTTTCCCCGACTGTGGCAACCCTGCAATTTCTTGCTAAAGCTAAAGAGATCATATGAGCCGCGACACGACAAAACCAACAAAGTGGCATGTGCACTCAGCGAAGACTCAGATCAGCCTAGGCACCCGCCCAGTCTGATTAGTCTTCCCTGTCTGCATGGAGCTAGCTTAAACCCTTAGCTACCCGTGAAGCACAAAGCAAAGACTCTTATCAGACTAGATGGGTGCCCAGGCTAGTCTTTGCTGGGTGCACATGCCACTTTGTTGGTTTGCTTGTGTCGCTGCTCATATTAACTTACAACACTATTTGCTTCATGTTCTGCTGAGGGGTTATTATTATTGTTGTTCGTAGGCATAATATTGTTAACGTGATTTTTGCTGCGACGTTTCTTCTTGTCGACGTTGCTCTCTCTTCTTCGTTTCTGTATCATCAGCAGTAACGATATAAATTGGTTCTTTAGTTCTTTGTCATATTCTAGTTCGTCTCGGAGTGCAAGCTCTTGGACGAGGATTTCAGACAGCTCCTTGATTGTGATTTCATAATCATTTAGTAGCTCGTTCAACGCTGTGTTTGAGAGGCCTTTCATTTCTGAAATATATATAATGGTGAATATGTATATTTCCAGGCATATTGTTGTGGCCCCTTATTAAAATTGCTTTGCCTAGTTACTCTTATGAGGAGCCATAACATGTGTTACAATAAAATAAAGACTGGCTCTGAATTAAAACTGTAACCTCCTCCAACTTCTAGATTGAAGTTTCTCTGAGGATATTCAATTTAACAAATATGCTGAAGCCCTGAAGCTTACAACTGCCTACAAATGTTGGTAGCAGTTTTGTCAAGATTAACCTACCTCCTTGACGAGACGGTTCAGATGAGGGGTCACAACATATGGTTTCGATGAGGAATAAGAAAAATTATCCTTAATTATCATCAAATACTCCCTCTTATCCAGAGCTCTGCACAAGAGTGATGTACATAATTGTGGTAATTTTGGAAGGGTAAACTCCCATTTTGTAACTGAAGAAGTACAGTAGTCACAGGGTATAATCGATTCCGCCAATTCTCGCTTCCTGCAGAGACTGTCCGTCATATTTGGCTTCAGCCGAGACTGTCCGCGAACTCTTGCTTCCTGCAGGGACTACTGTCCTCAAAAAATGGCTTCCTGCTGAGACTGTCCGCGAGATTCTGCTTCCTGCCGAGAGCCTCAGCAGGAAACAGAATCACGTGGACAGTCTCTGCAGGAAGCCATTTATCATGTACAGAAGTCTCCCAAGAAGCAAGAGTTCGCGGACAGTCTCTGTGGAAGCCAAATATGATGTACAGTCTCTGCAGGAAGCGAAAATTGGCGGAATCGATTATACCCTGTGACTACTGTACTTCTTCAGTTACAAAATGGGAGTTTACCCTTCCAAAATTACCACAATTATGTACATCACTCTTGTGCAGAGCTCTGGATAAGAGGGAGTATCTGATGATAATTAAGGATAATTTTTCTTAGTCCTCATCGAAACCATATGTTGTGACCCCTCATCTGAACCGTCTCGTCGAGACGGTTCAGATGAGGGGTTACAACATATTTTTTACACAGAATTAACAAAAATTATCCCTAATTATCACCAAATACTCCCTCTTATCTAGAGCTCTGCTTGTGTAATTCAGTTTTTGAATGGGTTTTCTCTTCCAAAACAATTTCAAAGATCCAGACGCATCTTATATGATGGATGTCTTATAAGATGGATCTAGATTTTAATCAAAAGAAAATAAAGGTTTATTTTATAAGACAGTTCTAGAATTTTAGGGACTGTTTTGGAAGAGATAACTCCATTTTATAGCTGAATTTCACAAGACTTACTGACATATTTGCGAAGGATAAACTCCCGTCTTTTAACCGAATAATTATTGTAGTTTTCAAGATAAATGTCCAACATTCGTATTTTTCAGCAGCAGTTACAAGCTACCAGACACTTCATAAGGAATACTATCTTACAAAGTGCACACTAGGAAATCATAACTCAGCCTGTGCATACATTCCATGTGATGAGTGCATCACAATTTGCCCATTCTAATCAGCCTGGATGACCTGATTTTAATAAGCCTGGGCAACCTGATTCTAATCAGCCAGGATGACCAGATTCTAATCAGTCTGGATGATAAGATTCTAATCAGCCTGGATGTCCAGGTTCTAATTAGCCTGGATGACCAGATTCTAATCAGCCTCAACGACCTGATTCTAGTTAGCCTACATGGCCTGACTCCAATCAGCCATGCTGACCAAACTCTAATCAGCCTGGATGATCTGATTATAATCAGCCTGGGTGACCAGATTGGAATAAGCCTGTATGATGATTCTAGTCAGCCTGGACGACCTAATTCTAATCAGTATTGATGACCTGACTCTTATCAGCCTGTATGATTTGATTTTATCAGCCTCGATGATCTGATTCTAATCAGCCTTGATGATCAGTCTTCACAGTCTGTTCATTATCGTTTAAAAACAAGAAATGTTACAGTGTAACAAATGCCCCCGAAGGCCCCTTATACTGACCTTTGAGTCCTGGTTGTGACCTTCACCTTGAGCGTGGAGCCTGAGTCTTGCACATGACATACATTCTTATTTGTGACTGTGACCCTGGCCTTGGGCAACAAAACCATAATTTGTGAATCATCTCATTTTTTTTCCCTTTTCAGGAAAATTAATGAAGTTTGATTCAGTAGCTTTTAAGTAATTGAGGATAAATGAGTTGATCTTTGACCTCTGGCTATGACCTTGACCTTGGATGTGGAAACATGTCTTTTGAATGGAAAATCTTCTCAGTAGGCTTTATCTTTCTGCAATATTTGCTTTGGTACTTTTCTGAGTAATTGCCGAGACATCATTTGACTTCTGACCCCAGATTGTGACCTTGACCTTGGATTTGGGATCATAAATATTGTGTATAACACACCTTCTCATTATGGTTTACCTTTCTGTGAAGTTTAATGAAAGTCCCTTCAGCAGGTTTCAAGTTATGGCAGAGGCATGATTTGACCCTTGACCCCTAATTGTGACCTTGACCTTGAATGTGGTAACCTAAATCTTATGTGTGACACACCTTCTCATTATGCTTCTTCTTTCTGTGAAGTTTCATTCAATTTGCTTCAGTAGTTTATAAGTTATTGCGGAGACACGATTCTGAGACACAATTTGACCTCTGACCCAATTGTGGCCTTGACCTTGGGCGTAGGGATCTAAGTCTTGTGCGCGACACACCTTAACATTATGCTTTATCTATCTGTGAAGTTTCATCAAATTTGCTTCAGTAGTTTTAAAGTTATAGCTGAAACATGATTTGTTATGGACGGACGGACAGACGGACGGAAAGACGGACAGAGGGACTGACGGTGCGATTTTAATATGCCACCCGAAGTTCCTTCGGGGGCATAAAAAATCTTGTGCTACGAATAAAACATAAAACAAACCTTCTTCTGTAAAATTTGGAAGATGGGATAGTGTCTCTTTCACCTTGGTATATGGCGAAATGGGGATTTCTGGGTATTCTGGCTCTGCTGAGGAACTACAGTCACTGTCCTAAAGAAACAAATACAAAATATGTCACTAAAATATCAACAAATATAGACAAGAATGTCAACAAAAAATAAATACCTAAAAAATTCTTAGTATTGCGACAGATAAGTCTGAGTAAACAGTGCAGACCCAGATCAGACTGCTCCTCAAAGGAGCAGTCTGATCAGGGTCTACACTGTTTGCTCTTTCATCTGCATCTTTGGACTCATTATTGCATTGTAAAACCAAACTGTTCTATTTTAAGACAATTACCAGAGCTCCAGATAAGAGGGGGAATTGAGGATAATTCAAAGATAATGTTTCTTATTTCTCAACAAAAACGTATGTTGTGACCCCTCATTAGAACCGTCTCGGTGTGACAGTTCTAATGATGGGTCACAACATATATTTTAATGGAAAATGTAGAAAATTATCCCTAAATTATCCGTTACACTTCCTTAACTGGAGCACTGAATTACTGTATTTTAAGGTGTCCCAATTTATACCGTACATCTGATAATCAACAATATCAAGTACAGATGCAGTACAACTGCAGTGCAAGGATGAGTAATTCTAGCAAAAACTTCAGTTCAAATTCCCAACAACAGGCAGTTTACATTGTGGTTTAACAATTCATGGCTTCTTTTTTATTAATTTTTTTGGACGGACACTAGGCGCCAAGTGCGTGCAACTATGGCTACGTAAGGCTAAACCACTTGGGGAACGTCGTTAGGAGAACTGAACTGAAATTGATTAATTTTTTCAGACTGCATGAATTCTTCAAGGTGATGGCCATTTACTACCACAGAATGAAAACTCCACTTGAGGCGAGAATCTTTCAATCTGTAAACCGGCTTCCATTGTACACAGTCTTTCATTATCACCGTCCCATCGTCCTGATATAACTGAAATACTGTTGAAAAGGACGTAAAATCGCAAGTCATCCATCCATCCAGAATGAAAACTCATGGTCCCATTAAGCTCCTGAGTGTTCACTTACTCCATTTATACAGTCTCCAGCTGACTGATCACTTCTTCCTCGGTGAAAACATGTTCTGAGTCATGACAATCTCTATTCATTGTTATGAAATTGGAACTCATGGTTACACCAAGCTCCTAAGTGATGACTTACCTCCATCATGGTTTCCAGCTCACTGATCACTTCATCTGCAGTGACAACATGCTCCGGGTCATGGTGATGGCTGTTTATTATCATGGAATGGAAGTCCATGGCCTGAGCAAGCTCTTCATCATCAGACAGATCCAGGTTCTGAGATTCCGGTTCCTGAATGTCATGAAAGAAATAGCATCAAAACAATTCAAACCAGAGGACCATTGGTCCTGTAGCTCACCTGAGTCTATTCATCCTCAGCACTCAAGGGTAAGTAACTCTAAAGTAAATTGTACAATATGGCCTAATCGAAAAAATTTCCTTTATGTTGCCATGGCAACGAATAAAATTCAGTGATTTGGACAAAATTAATATGAATCATAGAGGACTACGTGAGAAACATTTCTGTAGAAAAAAAATTCCAAATAACTGCAGTGAGATAGCAAAAATTGCGGATTTCCATTTTTCCCATTATAAGTCAATGGAAACTATAACTTGCAATAGCAACCTAAGTACTGAAGCAACTGCCATGAAAATCAGTAATTCTATAGAGGCTAGAACTAAAATCCTTTCTGTAAAGTTTGAGCTTTATCGGCCACATAGATTCTGCAAAAATGATATTTTAATATTTTTTTCTATTTTTAACCTTTCGGTTGCCATGGCAACCAGCTAAATTGTGCAATTTGCATAAATTTAATAAGGATGGTTGAGGACTACTCAAAAAACATTTCAATAAAAGTTTTGTCAAAATATCTGCAGTGATACAGCAATAAATGCAAATTTTCCATTTTGCCATTAAAGGTCAATGGCAACTTTAAGTTGCCATAGCAACTAAACAGCTAGAGCAATTGCCAAGAAAAACAGTATTTTTATAGAGGCTAGTACTAAGATCCTTTCTGTGAAGTTTGAGCTTTATTGGTTGCATAGTTTCTGAGGAGTTGATTTTTGAATATTTTTTCAATTTCTAACCTTTCGGTTGCCATGGCAACCAGCCAAATTGTGCAATTTACATAAATTTCATGTGGTTGATAGAGGACTACTTAAGGAACATTCTTGTAAAAGATTTGTCAAAATATCTGCAGTGACAAAGCAATAAATGCAAATTTTCAATTTTTCCCATACAAGTCAATGGAAACTTTAAGTTGCCATAGCAACCAAAGTTCTGAAGCAATTTGCATAAAAAACAGTATTATTGGTTCCCCCTGCCTAAAGATGCTATATATGAAATTTGGTAACAATGGGCCTTGTAGTTTCAGAGGAGATGTCGTTTGAAAATGTTGACGGACGACGGACGGACGGACGGACGACGGATGCCTGCCTATACTATAAGCTCACCTGTGAGCCTTCGGCTCAGGTGAGCTAATAACCCATTAACCCATATTATGTGATTTCAACAATGTGGCATTGGTGACCAGCAAAGGCTCTGATCAGACTGCACATAAGTGCAGTCTGACCAGAGCCTTCGCTTGTCACATCAGTCATCTATGGGAGTGACCCTAACCATAGAGCCAACAGTGAGGTCTCTGATTACCCTGTATAAGAGAAGGATGGTGGGAATACCACCAAACCAGCGAACTTGACATAAGTAAGTTTATGACACTGCCAGTGCCAGACGCCCATGCTGAAATAGCAATTCTGGGAGCTTCTGAGACAAAAAAACTTAAATATTCTTATTGCCTCATTATTAATACTAGCAGCACAATAACAAAAGCTTAAATCTTAAAATATGCCCTGCTAAATGTAGTTTAGACACATCACATCACCAGGACTTCATCTTTTACAGCATGATATAGATTTTCAGGTATATGAGCTATGCTATACACTTATATTACAGAACACTTTCTTATTGCATGTTATTGTTTACACACAGAAAATGGCTAACACCAATTTTAATGGCTAACACCAACTTTAATGAGTTAGATTTATGCAAATTCTGTAAATGTGAAACCTAAAGTTAAAATTTCCTCAATCAATTAAACCTTGAAGTTTTCAAAATATAAAAGGAAATATAATGCTGCAGGAACATTATTTAGGGTTCAAAGGATTGAATGCAAATTATATTTGTCCAAATTATATTTGTACATGTACATTGCAATATAACTAAATACATTTGAGCCGCGACACAAGAAAACCAACAATGTGGTTGTGAGCCCAGCGCAGACTCAGATCAGCCTGGGCATCCGCCCAGTCTGATCAGAGTCTTCCCTGTCCGCATGAAGGTAGCTTAGACCCTTAGCTACCCTTTAAGCTCTTGGTGAAGAGTCTGATCAGACTCGGCGAATGCCCAGGTTGATCTGAGTCTGCGCTGGGCGCACAACCACATTGTTGGTTTTCTCGTGTCGCAGCTCATTTCACCTATAAATTTCCTTTACCTCTATTTCATTTGGCACGGAAAAACATTATTCATCCCATCATTATAAATTCCTTTATTTCATTTGGCATCGAATAAAATGGTAAATACATGATTTAGAAAGGTAATTTCTCCAGTAAATACTTTCACCAATAAAAAGCAACTTCTCCAATTTCATTTAGAATTTTGAGAGAACACAATGGTAAATACATTTCACTAATAAAGTTTCATAATTTCATCTGGAAACTGGAACAGAAAAAACATAATGTTAAGTAAGTTTAGTCAGTTGGTTGATTTAATGCTTAACGTCCACGGTAAACAACTAAGGTCATGTCGGGACGGTCAGTTAACCTAACCACACTATTCCTGGGCAGCCTTAGACCTCCTAAGCGGTTAACCAGTACTAAGTGCACATACTTTCGCCAGTAACTGACAACTGCCCTTCTTGAATCAGCGGAAGGAGAAACGAAAGTATGTGGCCAGACCGGGATTCGAACCCAGGACCTCTGACTTACGAGTCAGGTGCCCTACCGATTGCGCTACCCGGCCCGGCATAGTTTAGTCAGTAAAAATTAAATTTCCTTTATTTCATTTGGCATGGGAATACAGTTTAATGCTTCTAATTTCAGCTATTTATACATGTATAACAGTTTGTGTTACTATTTTGTTTCAAAGTCAAACAATTCTCATTTACAACAAGCACTCTTTTCACTATACTGCTAAAAACGAAAACTTGACAAGAAGCATGAGGTGTACAAATATGGTACTGTATACTGAAATCCAATGATACAGGTATCACAATAATGGTGTCCACTTCATAGTGTATGGACGAAAATAATTGTTAAAACCCCTCGCTCTGCCTGCCACGGGCATAAAAAATCCAAACTGGATGGGTTTTAATAGTATTTCTGGGATAAACTCTGTTCAGTCTCCATCAAAAACCATGTTGTGGCTTCTTGCCCAGAGCTCCAGAAAAGGCACAGTTCTACGGGTAATTCTGAGATACATGTTTTTTTTTTTTTTAGGAAACATACATTGTGATCCCTCTTGAGAACAGTCTTGCCAAGGCAGTTCTAATGATGGGTCACAACATATGTTTTTATGGAGAAAAAAGGACAATTATTCCCAAGTTTTCCTGTTAACCTTTATCATCTTGAGCACTGCAAGTTGCTGAAGCACTTCAAAAGTGGAACGACGTCATATTTATGTTGCCACTCTGCCTTACAACTGCCAAGCCAAAGCAGAGATCTAGATAAGAGGGAGTATTTGATGATAATTAAGGATAATTTTTCCTATTTCTCATCGAAACCATATGTTGTGACCCCTCCTCTGAACCGTCTCGTCGAGACGGTTCAGATGAGGGGTCACAACATATGTTTTTATGCACAATTAACAAAAATTATCCTTAATTATCACCAAATACTCCTTCTTATCTAGAGCTCTGCAAAGCAGTTCTAATGAGGAGAACAATACTTTCATCAAAATCCACCCAATTAGGAACTCAACAAAAAAGTGATATTAAATTCTAAGAACCACCACACATCACCACGACAACTGAAAACAATGTTACCAGAAATAAATACAATACATACCTCAATTTCTAAAGCCTAAAACGTATAATCGGTACTTGTAAAACCAGCTTCTATACTTGATTCACAACCAGTTTATATAATATTATACCCACTAACCTGATTTTTCCAGATTATGTGGGTATTTGATGATAAATACATGATTTAATTTTTGGGTCCTCACAAAAATGCCTTGCAAAGGCAGTTCTGTTGAATCAAAACAGTTAGTTATGGGCTCAATAAATGTGTTCATATCCTTCATTATATCTTTACCATATTTTTATAAACTTGAATTGCACCATTTCTCAATGTACATTGTGAGATCTCATTAAAATCACTGCACTGTAGTAATTTTAATGAGATTTCATAACATTTGTTTTAATGATATATCAAAACTTATGGCCTGAAAGTTTTAGTTTACAGATACGGCACAAACATTATGCCATATAATCAAAGCAGTAATCAAGAAGACATACCATATGAATCCTAATATACGCCCCTGCTCTAATAAATGCCCCCTGCCTCTTTTCCGAAAAAGTTTTATTAACTTGCAGTAATTCCAGTTTGCTTCTCTGGATGAACTAGCTCTTTGAAAAGAATAGTCAACTCTTAAAGAAGAGCATTTGCTCCTACAGGAGCAAATGCTTTTCTTTAAGAGTTGACTATTCTTTTTTGTTGTTGACCCCTACTGAGAAGGAAGGCAAAAATTGTAGAGCTGCTTCCTCTGCAAGTATACCCACTCACCTTAATACGGTTTATAAAAGCTATTTGGCAATGGCTATTTACTTCACGCTCAGCTCTAAATAAGGCCCCTCTTGCGTAAAATGCATGGTCCCAGGGGCGTTTTAATAGGATTAATATGATCAAGACAAAGAAGGGTAATGTACTGTATTTGAAGTTGACCATTTGACCAAACCAAAAATTCTCTGAATACTGATATGACAAATTGTTTATTCTAAGATCACATCTACACATTATTCAGAAGTAAAGACGTCACAGACTATGCTGTACGTAATGAAATGAAGATGCAACTTTATGTGTGATACCGGTATTATTCTGTATTAATCTACTTTTATACATTTCATCACAGCTTCAGAAACTTCAGGCTTTGATGATAATTCTGAGAAAAACTTAGATGATTCTACATAAAACATCTGCTGTGGACCCTCATTAGAACTGTCTCAATGAGGCAGCTCTAATGCTGAAAACAATTTATGGAGACACAATTAGACTTGACTTGTAGATGCCGTGCCAGTGATGGGCCACAACTTGTATTTAATTAATACATACAGTTAAGGTATATTGGTACATGGCCATGTTTTTATTGAGTAACAAGAAAATTGATCCCAGAATTATCACCATATGTTCTGTTTTTGTTTTTTCTTTTTTCTTTTTTTTTTATACCTACCCTTTTTTCTCCAAGGTTTAATGCTTTAGCTTGGAGCTGTCTTGCATATGATTTAGACCAATCTATTGGAAGTATGTTGCCGAAGTTTCCTGTGATCGTCCACCACATTCTGAAATACATTTCGAACTTTATGAAGTCAGAAAACAAAGAAATGAGCTGGTGTGCTTTTACTATGAATGGGTACACAGGAAATCATAAAAGTTGTCTCCCTCTGAAAAAAATATGGTGTATCCATAAACCTTAAACATATCTAGCGGTCCTAGGTTCGAGCCCTGCTTGAGACAGAATCTTTTCAACTGTAAATGGGGTTCCATTGCACACAGCCTTTCATTATCAACCTCTCATCATCCTGATATGACTGAAATACTGTTGTAAAGGACGTAAAATCACAAGTCCATCCATCCATTAAACATATCAAAGTCAGAACCCATCATAGCAGTCTGATCAGGTTCTACACTGTTGGCTGCATTCCTAGAAGACATCCGGCCCCTGGAAGAGTCAATTACTGATATAACTGCCTGTACCTGTATGTGCAAATATTTACAGAAAATACAAAACAGAAAATCAGTTTGACTGTTATTATGGCTCTTCTGCAGCATCAACCACCATACCATATGCAGTCACTGATTTAATTTCACGGTAAGCTGCAAAACAGACTGAGATTTTACTCCATAATATCCAAAACTGGCCGACTCTTCCATTCATACATATTTATTAAATCTAGTCCATTAATTAGGAAAAGGGATATTTACATATATTCTGCTTTCCGAAACCATGCCTTCTTTATACAGGTATACAGCCCTCCATTTACTTTAAGGTAAAATCACGGACTTATTGTGGGGGCATTAAACGGTTTAAACCACGCCTACTTTATGCAGGTATACAGCCCTCCATTTACTGTAAGGTAAAATCGCAGACCTATTGTGGGACATGTAACCACGCCTACTTAATACAGGTATTCATCTTTCCATTTACTGTAAGGTAAAATCACAGTTTATTGTGGGACACTGAACACATGCTGTTTTGTTTGTGGTACTATGTCCCATGCTAAGGTGTAGTCCCATTGGCCAGTTTTACACCAACTGGTGACTTTTGAGTGACATTCTGGGTGTGGCTCAGAAAGGTCAATTAGCAACACACAAATTTCACCAAATATACAAAACTGACGTAAACCAGGGCCCCGTTGTTCAAAACTTAAATGACATCTTTAGTTAATGGGACGTTAAAATTTCAAACGTTAATCTCTCAAAAAACACCAACATTTTTTGTTGAAAAAATGTGAGAAGCTTTTGCAATGCAAAAGCTTCTCACATTTTTTCAACAAAAAATACCAGTGTATTTGGCTATCGAGTTGTGAAATACTTAATGAGTTGACATCTTAACGAGCGTGTTAAGCTAACCATACTCTGAACAACTGGGCCCTGACTGTTTGTGCCATCAATGGCTTGGCAAAAGCAATACCTACACCTGTGTTCCACTTCTGCTAGTCGAGGACGAGATTAAAATGGAAAACAATCAGTTGCTTATGTGATCACCTTCATAAGTGAGTAACCTGTCTTATAGGGCCATCTGTATTAGCAGATACTGCTGGCATCTGGGTGCCTGGCCTGGTGGATGCATGCAGGGGTTTGTGAGTTGGAAAACCACTGGTTTGTCACACAATTTCAGCTGAGTCCAAGTGATATGACTGTTGCACTAGCATTGTTTCAACATTGTCAGCAGCATTATGTTCAACATAGCATGAAAAGTAAATCATGGTCAGTGAATCATACTGGTGTTGCAGAGATGATGCCATGATGTTTATGAAAGGCTGTTTAGATAAACACAGTGAGTAGACATAAATTTGGCTATTTTCAACTGAGCGCAAGAAGTAGGTCAAGGTCAGATCTTGACCAGTAAGCAACACTGGTGTTGTTGCGACAATGTCATAATGTAAGCTTATGTGAAGGTTCATTACAACAGATCTTTCAGTCTTTAAGAAAACGAGCTAAACGCAGAGGGTAAGCATCGTTGACTACCAGGGATCAAGCTAGGGGGCGATTTGGGCGAAATAATCGCCCTAGGGGCCGAAATTTCGCCCTAAATTGGGCTTAGGGAGAAGTGGGAGTCTCCCTAAAAAAAAAAAAAAAAATTTTTTTTTTTTTTTTTTTTGGTAGAATTTTCATCAAATCATTCCACAAACAAGCTGTTATGACAATTTACCTGATAAACCCATTGCACCTTATTAATCTATCAATTTAATGTTAATAGTATGCATAATAGCTATTTTTATTTAAAACTGAATGAAAAATGTCATAATCGCGCAATACCACTTCTCCCTTCACGGCTGTCACTTCTCCCTATTTCAGCTGGAGGGAGAAGTCACTTCTCCCTAAACTTTGAGTCTAGCTTGATCCCTGCTACAATGACAACGATGCCGAGACAGAAAGTATCCCCTGCTTGCTAAAGCAGTCGCTACAAAAATGATTAACACAATATTCTTAAGGTGAACTCTTCCGACTTTTCACAGGAACTTATCATACACTTTCAGAACTGTATAAATAATAGATCAGCAGCAGTCTATATTGAACATCATCAATAATACGCTAGATGTCGTACGAACATGAGGTATCGCGACTGATGCCTTAGCAAACAGTGTAAACCCAGATCAGACTGCACCTCTTCAGAGGTGCAGTCTGATCAGGGTCTACACTGTTTGTCATTCAGATGAAAGTTTTATGTTACATCTGAAAAGGATGTTACAGAAATTAATACAGTGCTGAGGTGACTTAACCTCACATTACATTGCATGAAATATCCGAGACAATCTGGAGCCCCTTATTTTTCAACATTAATCAAAGCTCTGCACAGAAAACTGCACTTGATGCTGATCCTCAGCCTGATAAATTGATTTTAATAACAGGGGGCCATGTCACCCAAGTTTTGGAATAAGGAAAAGAAGGGGCATAACTCTCTCTACAATAAGTCAATCAAAAATATAAAATCACATGCATTTTCACAATTGCAAGGTTCCAAATCAATCCAATCAAAAGATGTAGCAAAAGTTGTCAATGGAAACTTCAAGGGGCCTAAACCCTGTGGAGAATTTCTGGTTTTGCTCAAATTCAAGATTGTCATAAAGCCAGGTTTGCAATTTTTATGCAGTTCTCTGGGCTTCTTTAGGGCAGATGTGATCCTTCAGTTGTGTGTGTGCTATGGTGTGTATTGTTATTTAACGTCCATGGTGAACAGCTATAGTCATGTCGGGACAGTCAGTTAACCTAACCACACTATTCCTGGGCAGGTTTAGACCTCCTAAGCGGTGAACCAGTACTATAAGTGCACTTACTTTCACCAGTAAACTACAACTGCCCTTCTTTAATCAGCAAAAGGGGAATGAAAATATGGTAGGTGGCCGGACCGGGTTTCGAACCCAGGACCTCTGGCTTATAAGTCAGACGCCAACAGTTATGATTGAACAAATTTCAGTGGAAGTGTCCCTTATGTGTCCTGCAAGTTACATGTATCAGCTCAGCTGCTTCTTTGGTTCTGGAAAAGAAAAGTTTTTGGCTTTAACAGAGACATCACTCCTGGCAGCCATCTTGGTTCCTTATATTTTCTCTATCAGGAAGCAATGAGGGGGCGGGGCAATGGGGGATTGACAACAACATTGCGGTACAATTATTTTTTTTGGAGAAGAATAAACAGAAATTATCCCAAAATTATCAGTCCATATGCACCTGCTATTTGTTTATACACATGATACATGTACCTGTTGACTCAGGTGTACAAAAGCTAGCTCATCTGTTTCCCTCTGAGATACCGCAATGACCCCAAGTTCTAGAATACCTTAATTACTGGAGTAATCCTAACATTCTAACAAACTGCTTTTACGAACTGTGGATTCGTCTAGAACTTCCTTGCAGAACGGCAAACAGTGTAGACCCTGATCAGACTGCTTCTTTAGAAGCAGTCTGATCTGGGTCTACACTGTTTGCTCATGCAACCTCATCCCGACATTTAGGCTTATTCTAGTATCACTGATTAATCATAAGTCATATTTCTTTTTAAACAAGCTGAGGCTTGTGGAACACATTCTCATACAGTCTCAGTGACTGGCGGAGAAGAATCAATATCAACAAATGAATCATTTCCAACTACTAGAGCTCCAGATAAAGGCATCACTTTCAGAGAGCTCTGCTGGTTAAGGGCTGGCCTGCTATACTAGTGGATCTTGGTTTGAATCCCCCTGGAGGCAGAATTCTTTTCAACTGTAAACAGGGTTCCATTGCACATGGCCTTTCAATATCACCTTTCCAATGGCTCAATAAAACTGAAATACTGTTGAAAGGGCTGTAAAACCACAGGTCATCTATCCATATATGCATCTGGAGAATTTCTGGAAATTTTTTTCTTCCTGCATACATTGCATAAATAAAAGCATACATTTTGACCCCTCATTAGGATCCCTCCCTGAGGTTGCAGTTCTAATGAGGGAACATAATGTGTATTTCTAGTTTTCTACTGAGTGTTCCTGAAAATTGCCTTGAAGTTATCAGCTATATGTATTCCAAATATCTTGGGCTCTGCTCTTACTGTGGAACAACATGAGTATGCAAATTGTTCTCTTAAAGTTTTATACCAACATTTAACAACTATTTGTCATTCACATCGTATTATTACAGCTCTGAGCTGTCTGACTGTCAATTTTTCCTTGCTTTAAAGTGTGGAATTTGTCTATAATTCCATACCTTCAAAGACGGGTATTGGCATACAATACAGATCCTGATCATTCTGCATTGTCTGATCTTTGTCAATACTGTTTGCAGTTCCACTTTAAGGTAGGTTTCCACTGCCGTCAGATCAACCCAATAGTCTGAATTCCCAAACCAAGCTCGATCAACTGCTTGATCGGGCTTGTACACAACTTTTTAACCACCACTTCTTGACGCATCATGACCGCTCATGACTCTTCCACGACTTCAACCCAACAACCACCCTGATCTCTACTTGGTCATCCCGACCCCTACACAATCCCTACACAATCTCTTATAGGTCAACTTGACATGTACTCGATCTCTACTCGATCTTGACCCGACCAGATCGACCTGGGCGAACAGGTGTCATGGTGGGTTGTGAGTTAGTCGTGTATAGACAAGTTTAGCATAAAAACCTTAATGGATTTAGAGCAGTAAACTGTAGCTATTGTGGGCCAGAAGATTTGACCTGGACAGCGGGAGAGAGAGAGAGATGGAGAGAAAGAGAGATGTGTCTTGAAAAGGAAGAAGAGGCTGAGAAGCATAGAGCATCAGCTTGGGAGTGGCTAAAACTGACTGCAATCTTCCTTTCCTTCATTTCATAGCCCTCTGAGGGCTGGGCTGGGTGAAGGCAAAAAGGTTGTGGCTACATCATTAAAAGTGTTTTTCTGCCTCTTCTGGCATTCTAGTTGTAGATGGTATGTCTTTGTACTTGTAGTAGCTTTTGAGAGATTGTCATTGTTGTTGTTGTTATTCTCATAATGATGTTCTCCAAGGGGCTCAAGGGAACAAATCCATAACGACTGCCAAATTAGCATGCCCGCTTTTGGTGGTTGAGTGGGCACGTCTAATTTTGAGAAGTGGTCAAGCAGCGATCAGGAACAGATCGAGTGTGGATGAGTAGCTATCAGGTAGGAGTCAAGTTGATCTGCAGAACAGATTGAATAGGTTGTGTCAATTGGGAGGCGATTGGGCAGTGGTCGAATAGAGGTCACATTGATTGGGTACTGATCAATAAACATTTTTTCCCAACCAAATTAGATCCCTACACGACAGTTTGCCAATCAACTCGACCGCTACTCAACCAAGACTAGATCACTTCCCGATGGCTTCTCGACTGCTTTCCTGCTCAATCTCTACTCAAATTTTTTGGACATGTCCAAAATTTTGGGCAGGAAGCTGGAGCAATGCCGAGCAAGACAGACCACTCCTTAGTCCTACCACTCCTGCCGAGCGAGTACGACCAGTCCCTGACCGCTTGATTGGGTTTGATCAAGTTGATCTGATCGGCAGTGGGAACATACCTTAACAGGCTACAATGGGTTACATACTGTTACTTGCTGAGATGGTTTCTTTAGAAAGTTTAACACATTACCTCCCCAAATACAGCTATCCCGTAACTCTTTAAGCCCCAGTGATGACATAAGCAAAATTTGCAAACAGCGTAGATCCTGATGAGGCGGCTCATAATGAGCCGCCTCATCTAGATCTACACTGTTTGCCCTCTAGTCTTTGAATTCTCAATATGAAATGTCTTGGACAAGGTATTTTTTTAATTTTTGCAGACGTAAATTTTGTCATCCGCTTTTTGGTACTTAAAGAGTTAAATATTAGGACACCTCGGCCAACCTGTTGATAATTAACCTCTTTTCACTTCTTGTTAACCCTTCAAGCGCCAAAAAGCAGACGACAAAATTTACGTCTGCAAAAATTCAAACAAGAGGGCCATGAGGCCCTGGATCGCTCACCTGAGCAACTGACAAGGTGGCTTATTCTTATCATGTCTGAAATTGTCAAAATATGAGTCTTGGGTCAAAAGTCAAAGAATGACCATGACCGCTTGTACTCCTAAATCTTCATGTACTCATTAAGACAACCATATATACCATTTTTAGGCCAAAATCTTCAAAACTTTCATGAAAGCTTATGTTCTAGCATTTTCCCATATTTGACCATGCCGCAAAAAAGGTCAAGGTAAACCCAAGGTCACCATTTGAACAGTCTTGCTGGTACTCTAGTACTCCATGCTATTTACCAAGTTTCAAGGCCATAGGTGTATTGGTTCTGGAGAAGAAAAATATTTAAAAATTTATACCATAAGTGGTAATGGCGGCCAAGTTGGTCATGTGACCTGGACCGTTTGAACAAATTTTCATTCCATCAACCCCTGGAGGCTCTATATGAAATGTGTTCACAATTGGCCCTTTTGCTTTTGAGGAAATGGTCGAAAATGTCAAAATGAGCAATCTGGATCAAAGGTCAAGAAATGACCTTGACCTCTTGTACTCATAATTCTTCATGACCTCATTAAGACAACTGAATATACCAATTTTTAGGCCAAAATCTTGAAAACTTTCCATGAAATCTTATGTTCTAGCATTTTCCCATATTTGACCTTGCCGTAAAAAAGGTCAAGGTCAACCCAAGGTCATAATTTGAACACTCTTGATAGTACTCAAGTACCAAATGCTACATACCATGTCTCAAGGCCATCGGTCAATTTGTTCTAGAGAAGAAGATTTTTAAAGGTTTTTACCATATATGGGTGTGGCGGCCATGTTGGTCATGTGACCAGGACTGTTAGAATTTTTTTTTGATTCCCTCAACCCCTAAGGGCTCTATATGAAATTTGATCACAATTGGCCCAGTGATTCTTGAGGAGGTTGTTTGAAATTGTCAAAATATGAGAGTTCTGGGTCAAAGGTCAAAAAATGACCTTGACCTCTTGTACTCACAAATCTTCATGTACTCATTAAGATGACTGTATATAATAATTTTTGGGCAAAAACTTTCCATGAAATCTCATGTTCTAGCATTTTCCCATATTTGACCGTGCCGTAAAAAAGTCAAGGTCAACCCAGGGTCATAATTTCAACAATCTTGATAGTACTTGAGAACCCATTGCTACATATCAAGTTTCAAGGCCATCGGTCAACTGGTTCTGGAGAAGAAGGTTTTTAAAGGTTTTTACCATACATGGGCGTGGTGGTCATGTTGGTCATGTGACCTAAACCGTATGGATAAATTTTTGTTCCCCCAACCCCTAAGGGCTCTATATGAAATTTGGTTTCAATTGGCCCAGTGGCTTTTGAGAAGATTGTTAGAACTTGTCAAAATATGAGAGTTCAGGGTCAAAGGTCAAAGAATGACCTTGACCTCTTGTACTCATAAATCTTCATGTCCTCATCAAGATGACTGTAGATACCAATTTTTAGCCCAAAATCTTTAACAGTTTCCAAGATATCTTATGTTGTAGCATTTTGCCATATAAAAGCATAAGGAAGCAAATTTTACCTCACTGTAAAAAAGGTCAAGGTCAACCCAAGGTCATAATTTGAATATTCTTGGTAGTACTCGCGTACCCGATGCTACATACCAAGTTTCAAAGCCATTGGCCTGTTGGTTCTGGAGAAGAAGATTTTTTTAGGTTTTTACCATATATGGGCATGGCGGCCATGTTGGTCATGTGACCAGGACCGTTTGAACAACTTTTCGTTCCTAAGGTCCCTCTATATGAAATTTGGTTACAATCGGCCGAGAGGTTTCAAAGGAGAAGTCGTTTGAAATTGTGGACAGACGACGGACAACGGAGCCTTACCATCCTATAAGCTCCCCCTGAGCCACTGGCTCAGGTGAGCTAAACAAGAGGGCCATGAGGCCCTGAATCGCTCACCTGAACAATTGGCAAGGTGGCTTTTACTTATCATGTCTGAAATTGTCAAAATATGAGTTTTGGGTCAAAAGTCAAAGAATGACCATGACCACTTGTACTCATAAATCTTCATGTACTCATTAAGACAACCATATATACCATTTTTAGGCCAAAATCTTCAAACCTTTCCATGAAATCTTATGTTCTAGCATTTTCCCATATTTGACCATGCCGCAAAAAAGGTCAAGGTAAACCCAAGGTCACCATTTGAACAGTCTTGCTGGTACTCTAGTACTCCATGCTATTTACCAAGTTTCAAGGCCATAGGTGTATTGGTTCTGGAGAAGAAAAATATTTAAAAATTTATACCATAAGTGGTAATGGCGGCCAAGTTGGTCATGTGACCTGGACCGTTTGAACAAATTTTCATTCCATCAACCCCTGGAGGCTCTATATGAAATGTGTTCACAATTGGCCCTTTTGCTTTTGAGGAAATGGTCGAAAATGTCAAAATGAGCAATCTGGATCAAAGGTTAAAAATGACCTTGATCTCATGTACTCATAATTCTTCATGAACTCATTAAGACAACTGTATACACCAATTTTTTAGGCCAAAATCTTCAAAACTTTCCATGAATCTTATCTTCTACCATTTTCCGATATTTGACCTTGCTGTAAAAGGTCAAGGTCAACACAAGGTCATAATTTGAACAATCTTGATAGTACTCAAGTACCCAATGCTACATACAAAGTCTCAAGGCCATCGGTCAATTGGTTCCGGAGAAGATTTTTAAAGGTATTTACCATATATGGGGGTGGCGGCCATGTTGGTCGTGTCCAGGACCGTTAGAAATTTTTTTCATTCCCTCAACCCCTCGAGGCTCTATATGAAATTTGGTTTCAATTGGCTCAGTGGTTTTAGAGCAGATTGTTTGAAATTGTCAAAATTTGAGATTTCTGGGTCAAAGGTCAAAGAATGACCTTGACCACTTGTACTCATAAATCTTCATGTACTCATTAAGATGATTGTATATACCAATTTTTATACCAAAATCTTCAAAACTTACCATGAAATCTCATGTTCTAGCATTTCCGATATTTGACCTTGCCGTAAAAAAGGTCAAGGTCAACCCAGGGTCATAGTTTGAACAATCTTGATAGTACTTGAGTACCCAATGCTACATACCAAGTTTCAAGGCCATCGGTCTACTGTTTCTGGAGAAGAAGATTTTTAAAGGTTTTTTACCATATATGGGCGTGGTGGCCATGTTGGTCATGTGACCTGGACCGTATGAACAAATTTTCATTCCCTCAACCCCTGGAGGATCTATATGAAATTTGGTTACAATTGGCTTAGTTGTTTTTGAGGAGATTGTTTGATATTGTCAAAATATGAGAGTTCTGGGTCAAAGGTCAAAGAATGACCTTGACCTCTTGTACTCATAAATCTTCATGTACTCATTAAGATGACTGTAAGTACCAATTTATAGGCCAAAATCTTCAACAGTTTCCAAGATATCTTATGTTGCAGCATTTTGCCATATAAAAGCATAAGGAAGCAAATTTGACCTTACCGTAAAAAAGGTCAAGGTCAACCCAAGGTCATAATTTGAACAATCTTGGTAATACTCGCATGCCCGATGCTACATACCAAGTTTCAAGGCCATCGGCCTATCGCTTCTGGAGAAGAAGATTTTTCTAGGTTTTTACCATATATGGGCGTGGCGGCCATGTTGGTCATGTGACCAGGACTGTTTGAACAACTTTTCGTTCCTAAGTTCCCTAGAGGCTGCATATGAAATTTGGTTATAATTGGCCCAGCGGTTTCAGAGGAGAAGTCGTTTGAAATTGTGGACGGACGACGGACGGACGACGGACGGACGACGGACAACGGAGCCTTACCATCCTATAAGCTCCCCCGGAGCCGCTGGCTCAGGTGAGCTAAAAAGCCTTGTGAAAGTCATATCATATTGAGAATTCAAAGACTAGAGGGCAAACAGTGTAGATCCACATGAGGCGGTTCATCATGAGCTGCCTCATCAGGATCTATGCTGTTTGCAAATTATGATATTTTCTTCACTGGTGCTTAAAGTGTTCAGGCCATTTGTCATATAATTGCTGGTGGAATGGATGAATGAAAATAGTTAAATTTGGAAACAGCGTACCAGTAGATCCTGACAAGGCGGATCTAAACGAACCGCTTCATCTGGATCTACATTGTTTGCCCGCCAGTCTTTGAATTCTCTTTTTTTTTTTTTTTTGAGATTCTACAGAAGTAAATTTCGTCTGCTGATTTTTTGGGGCTTCAAGGGTTAATACTAAAGTTTATCAGGGTAGTTGGCCAAGTCTGAGTTTACAATATTTTTCAAGACTGATTAGTATTCACCCCAAACAATGAAGACCAACTGATCTGTTTGTTACTCTTTTCAGTTCACTTTTATTAGAGGGTGAGAGCTACTCTAAAAAGAAATTGTCATTTAATATCAACCTTTTCTTTAAAATGAAATTGCTTAAGTTCAGATGGACCAGTCAATGTCAAGACTAAGGAAAGAGAATTGCAAAAAAAACGTCATCACTACCCCTAAACTCAATAATGTACTTGTCCATATTAAAAAATGGAAGGGTCTGTTTTGGGCCTAAATAGGTGAAAGATTAAGGCAATCACGCTGTTACCCCCTCGTCTAAATAATGGACTAGCCCATACTTAAAAGACAGAAGAGTCTATTTCTAATTTTTAGGGGTGATAAGTTACAGAATTTATGCAAAGGCCCCTTTTCCAAATAATGAACTTGTCCAAATCCAAAAATGGAAGAGTCAATTTCTGACATTTATGTAAGCTCATATTGATAAAAGACCCCTTTAATAAATAATGGACTTGTCCATGTTTAATCATGGAACAGTCCATTTCAGATATTTAGGGGTGACAGCTTAGAACAGCTTTGGCAATGATACCTTTCATAAATAATAGACTAGTCCCAATTCAAAAGGTGGATGAGTCCATCTCTGATAATTAGGGGCAAAAGCTGTCTTTGAAAGTGAGACTAATCATGTTATTACCCATTTTCTAAATAATGGACCACTCCAATGGGCAAGTTTAAATACCTATTGGTGAAATAATGGAACTGGTCAAGCTGAAATGGAACAGTCCATTTCAGATACTTACATTGTAGGATTAGAGAAATATCATGCCTTCAGGCCCTAAGGCTTATCTTTTTTGGCCTGAACTGAACTCAGCTATGAGAGCATTTGCATTTTGTTTTTAAATTGTCCCAAAAGAAAAGTGGCCCCAGTAGCTCAGTGAATAAAGTGGTCCCAGTAGCTCAGTGAATTAATTGCTGGCCCGCTGATCTAGCAGTTCCGTGTTGGAAAAAGGCTAGAGGGGGAACCTTTCCAATGGTAAACTGGGTTCCATTGCACACAGCCTTTCATTATCACCCTCCCATCATCCTTTTATGACTGAAATACTGTAAAATTACAATTCATCCGTGCATCCATCCCAACAGAATAGGTTTTGATGAGCATTTTCAATTCTTTTGAATATGAAATGAGTACAACCTTGAGGCCAGGCTAAATCTGTGAAAACCTGTGCTAGAGTTTCAAAATCTTCTTATTAAAGAATAATTCCACCTTCGTGAGAATTAATTAATACCTGGTGACAACTTACAATAAATAAATAATTTCTTTAAATTAACTGAAAACTCATGTGTTGTGGCCCCTCATTAGAGGCACCTCACAATCAGCAAACCCACACCATATTTGACCTGCCTCAGATGGATGGATGACTTGCAATTTTACATCCATTAACAGTTTTTCAGTCACATCAAGATGATCAGTGTGTGATAATGAAAGGCTGTGTGCAATGGAACCCCATTTATGATTGAAAAGATTCCTGCCTACAGCGGGCTCGAACCCAAAACCCTGGATCAGCAGGCCAGCTACCAGAGCTCCGACCTGCCTCAGCTTGAAAGTCTCAACATAACACATTAATTCAGTTATAAGACAGGAGTGTTGCACTTCCAAAACAGCCCCAAAAATCTATGGTCTTAACCGTCTTATAAGACAGATTGATCGGAAGAGAAAACCCCATCTTGTAGCAGAAACAAGTGACAAAGATCTGTATGAAGAAATGACTGACAAGTATCCGGTAGCTGAGGAGGTTAAGTGCTGGCCTGCTAAACTAGCTGTCCAGGTTAGTTTCCAGCTGGAGATGGAAATCAACTATTAACAGGGTCCTATTGCAAATAGCCTTTCATTATCACCCTCCCATCATCCTGACTTGACTGAAATACTGTTGAAAAGGACGTAAAATTGCATGTAATCCATCCATCCATGCATTTTGCTTTCTATCAAGCTTAGTTTCTCTTGACTGTTACCATACACTTACATTCGTATTTATTTGGCTATAAGACGGGGGTTCCTGTCTCCAAAATGACCCAAAATATGTAAATCACTCCTCTGTAATTCAGCAGTTAAATGGGATTTTTCTTCCAAAACAATATCAAAAATCCACATAAGATGGATCTTGATTTTTGGGATCATTTTGAAATCCGTAGCCATCTTACAAGACAGATCTAGATTTTGGAGTTTTGGAAGGGGAAAAAATGTCATAAAACTTATTAAATATTGTTCGCCCACACATTCAACCTAGAAAGTGGCTATATGGGCTTTGGTATGACTTTACTTTCATAGAAATTTATCAGGAACAATAATGCTAATATTTTCACTTGAAACTGAACCAGAGACAGCGGGAAATCCACAATAAAAATCCATAAAACCAAATTAACAAAAATAACAGCGAGCACTTTAGGCTGAAAAGCCTTTTACGGCAGTTATCTCTATTCGGATCAATCCATACAGAGCACCTACAGGACTAATATCTGCTAATGGTGGAACGGAATACAGCGTCAATTTCCTGCAATTACCATTATGGCGCCAGATAAGATGGTGTATTTCATGCTTCATTCTAATAATTCTGCCATTTCTTCATAAAAACGTATGTTGTGACCTCTAATTGGAAGTTCCTCACTGAGGCAGTTCTAATCAGGGGCCAAAACCGGTTTGTTTACATTGAACTACCAAAAAAGATTTCAGAAAAGTCATAAAAAATTTGAGGTATCTGAAGCTCTATAATATTATAAGGTCTAAACCTTGATCTAAATGTCATACATCAAACAAAAGTTCTCTCTTTTTGTGCTACTGAATGTTACTTGACTGAAACTGGAAACAAGAGCTGTCGCCTGACAGCATAGCTCGCCTGAATTGGTGCTTGCTCATCACACAGCCGCTATGGTGGTGTGGACTGCTATGCATAACACTTCATGCAAGCATGTCCATAATGAAAACACATTTATAAACAAAAGCTATCTCAGAAATAAGTCTTAAAATAAAATTAAAATAAAAAAAATGAAATGAAATTTCAAAGTCCATGAGCTTGAGGTAAAAAAACTGACGGGTGGGGGAGGGGGGGAGGGGGCTAGGATGTATCAAAACCCTGAACCATTATCTAATATCAGTCCAAGTATTAGTATCAACTGAGTCCATCATCATGGCACTGTGAAATTATGTCTTCATAAATATAAAACTTTAACCAAAATCTTTAAGACAAAATTCTAAGTCGATGACCTTGACTTCAAGGTCATCCAGTGGGGTAAGTATAAGGTGTTTTGTAAAAACTCAAAAAAGAGTCTAACATCAGTTAAAGTATAAACTAAATCTCTGCAAAGCATTATGAATCAGTTTGCAATTACAAAACTTTAAAAAAAAAAGACAAAAATTTCCTAAGTCCCTGACCTTGACTCAAGATCACTGAGCGGGGTTGGGGGAGTACTCTGTAGATCTAACTACAGTGCAAATATAAAAAGAATTCATCCACGGGTTCAGGAGATATGTGTCTTTATAAAACTTTAACCAAAACATCCAATCAATAAAAAGACAATATTCTAAGTCCATGACCTTGACATCAAGGTAACAGAGGGGGGTGGGGGTAGTACCTTTGAAAACTTTAGACCAATATCTAACTTTAGTGTAAGTATCAAAGGAATCCATCCATGGGTTAAGGAGATATTGGGCTTTATAAAACTTTAACCAAAACATCCAGTCCAAAAAAAGTTACAAATTTTCTAAGTCCATGACCTTGACATCAAGGTCACGGAGTGGGGTGGGGGTGGTACCCTGTTAAACCTTAGACCAATATCTAACTACAGTGCAAGTATCAAAAGAATCCATCCATGGGTTAAGGAGATATAGGTCTTTAAAAAACTTTAACAAAAACATCCAATCCGAACACCGACGCGGACGCCGTGGTGACAACAATAGCTCTTCCTGAACTTTCGTTCAGGCGAGCTAAAAAACCAGCATATCTAGAAATTAGAGGAATCACTGAAACAAAATTGCCCATCAAAATGATGAGATGATTCCCACTTTTGCCACAGAAATATACATGTATATGTTAGGAACGGCTGTGGTGTAGTGGATAACACTCCGGACTACCAATCCAGGGGTTGCAAGATCGATCCTCCGCTTCTCCGGTCTTTTGGATGAGACTTTAAACTGAGGTCTCGTCTCCATATGACCTCGTAGTTGGTGCGGGCGTTAAACCCGAGCTCACTCACTCACTCATGTATATGTTTAGACCTACGATAAGAATTGCAACAAGGCAGTTCAAATGAGAGGTCACAACATGTTATGGAGTGAGCTATACAAAAAACTTTTCTCAGAATTATTCTCAAAACCACAGCTAATCAGAACCAATGATTCATGTACAGTCTAATCTCGGTAGTTCGAACGCCGATTTTTCGAAAATACCGGATTTTTCGAATTAGAAACAAGGTCCCGTTCGTCAGTCCCTTTGTTCTGTGCAAAAAATCTTCCGCAA
Organism: Ctena decussata; assembly: GCA_963989385.1. Lineage (NCBI taxonomy): Eukaryota > Metazoa > Mollusca > Bivalvia > Lucinida > Lucinidae > Ctena > Ctena decussata. The sequence goes on from OZ022499.1 coordinate 19,357,438, forward strand.
ATTCGAAATTCGATTATTCGAAAAATCGGATTTTTCGAAAGAAAAATTCGGTCCCGATGACGGAAATTCATCATAAATACACCTCAATTATTCGAACTAAAAATGTTTGCCCTAAATTCACGCCGGCAGATTACGGTTTTTGTCACCGATGTATTAATAATTGGACCCTCCGGTAATTTTACAGTTGGTTGTACAGGTAACTGGCGCGTCTGTTTGGTCTACCAATTAACTGTTACGTGATTAGGTCATATTAAGGTGTCTTTAGTCACCTGATTTGACAGGGATTATCGTGTTTGAAGTTTGCAAACTGGGTGATGTTAAAGGCTATACCGACTTAATCTAAATAAATTTAAATTCCATTTATTTTTGCTTTCTTCTGTTTTTGCATTTTCAAAGCGAGAATCCGACTAGCCGACAATCAGTCTGATTAATCCAAGTCCTTCCGAACTGTATAAAAACCGGAACAAAAACGCCTGTTTATGACATACGGAAGCGAATAACAAAGGCTCAGACCAGCATGCGCACCTGCGCATTTCTGGTCAGTCTTTGTTGCTAGCAGACGGAACCAAATGAATGCAGATTTCGCAGACCAGTTTGTGTTTTCGCTGTTCCCAGTTTATATGTCGTTCAACAGCCTTTCGCATGAAGCGGTTCAATGAACTGGTTGAGCTTTTCTCCGAAAATTGAAAGTAGCCTAATTCCCAGAAACTCAAACTGAAAGTGAAAGTACAGTGATTGAAACAAGCTGGGGAACACCATAAGCCTGTTTCCGTGCCGACCGGCTTTGGTCTTCGCCAGCTGCTTACTCCGGCCTGTGAATTTCTTGAGCTGCACATATTGCGCATCCATTGGAGTTCATGGATTTTCCAACGTTTTTGGTACATGTATGTTTATCATTAATCCAGTTTGTGTATGTGTAAATAAAAATAATTCACATTCTTATTTTGTTTTCTTCATTTATTTTTAAATTTACGAGGTTCAGTAAGTATAAAGAAATTCAATATCGAATCGGACCGATATTATCTCTCTTTCTGCCGCCGAACTGTTGATTTCCGGAAATGTACGGAAATGAACGGAAGTCCCCGAATTCGTAAATTCGAACTACGGATAATTCGAATAAAATATCGTGGTCTCTGTCAATTCGAATTACCGAGGTTCGACTGTATATATGCTGAAACAGATACAAGGATGAGTGCAACAGCTCTACATTTTGTGTGTATGAGCTTAGCTCATATGCACAAAATGTACAGCTGTTTCACCAATCCTGAAGTACCGCTATACAAGTATTCAGTAGAACGCTGTGTCTTTATCAGTGAATTGTCACAAACAGAGCTAAACCAGAAAACTTAACTACAGTTTACGCAGCAGCTGTTCCCAATGCCTGAAAAGCGATACCCATGTTTCACTTTCTGCTATATGTATAAGCCCATGTGAGACCAAAATTTGAAATCAGATCCACACAACTAGCAATGTCCATCATCAGCCGGTACAACAAAAGATCAATATACCCTAATGACCCTAAAATTTTGAACACCCAAAAGTCGGACAATTTATTGTTCGAAAATTCGTAAAAAGTGGATTTTACACATGTTAATGCTTAGTGAATGGCAAACATTGTAGATCTTGATCAAACTGCTTAAAATGTTTGCTCAGACCTGTCTGTCCCAATATTTAGGTTCATCACCGTAGCTGCTGGATTAATTGTTCCTGCAGACTTAACAATTAAATTAATATCACTGGCCTACAAGAAAATTTCATCTGTTTTATTTTAAGGTTCATGTTATCCATCATAAAGTAAAAAATAATGGGCATTAAGCCCATCAATTTTATGCTGTATGCGTAAACTTCCAGAGCCCTGGATAAGAAGGAGTATTTGGTGATAATTAGGGATAATTTTTGTTAATTCTGGATAAAAACATATGTTGTGACCCCTCATCTGAACCGTCTCAACCGTCTCAATGAGACGGTTCAGATGCGGGGTCACAACATATGGTTTCAATGAGAAATAAAGAAAATTATCTCTCCATTATCATCAAATACCCCTCTTATCTAGGGCTCTTACGTACTTCCATCTTTTTTTTGCCATTTTTGCAAAGGGAGACAACCTTCAACGACTTACTGTTTGATTCCTTGGACAACAAAGCCCTTTTGAAAGGCTGTCTATTTACTCTATTAGGAGACACTCTTCTTCAAGAAAAGAATGAAAGACGCTCCTCTTAAAGGAAGGAATCTGAGCAGATTTTTTCCTTTAAGAGTTGACCCCCATCCCTTTCTCCTAGAGGTGTGGATTTGTTCCTTTAAGAGTTGACTCCCATCCCTTTCTCCTAGAGGTGTGGATTTGTTCCTTTTAGAGTTGACCCCCATCCCTTTCTCCTAGAGGTGTGGATTTGTTCCTTTTAGAGTTGACCCCCATCCCTTTCTCCTAGAGGTGTGGATTTGTTCCTTTTAGAGTTGACCCCCATCCCTTTCTCCTAGAGGTGTGGATTTGTTCCTTTAAGAGTTGACTCCCATCCCTTTCTCCTAGAGGTGTGGATTTGTTCCTTTTAGAGTTGACCCCCATCCCTTTCTCCTAGAGGTGTGGATTTTTTCCTTTTAGAGTTGACCCCCATCCCTTTCTCCTAGAGGTGTGGATTTGTTCCTTTTAGAGTTGACTCCCATCCCTTTCTCCTAGAGGTGTGGATTTGTTCCTTTTAGAGTTGACTCCCATCCCTTTCTCCTAGAGGTGTGGATTTGTTCCTTTTAGAGTTGACTCCAATCCCTTTCTCCTAGAGGTGTGGATTTGTTCCTTTTAGAGTTGACTCCCATCCCTTTCTCCTAGAGGTGTGGATTTGTTCCTTTTAGAGTTGACTCCCATCCCTTTCTCCTAGAGGTGTGGATTTGTTCCTTTTAGAGTTGACTCCCATCCCTTTCTCCTAGAGGTGTGGATTTGTTCCTTTTAGAGTTGACTCCCATCCCTTTCTCCTAGAGGTGTGGATTTGTTCCTTTTAGAGTTGACTCCCATCCCTTTCTCCTAGAGGTGTGGATTTGTTCCTTTTAGAGTTGACCCCCATCCCTTTCTCCTAGAGGTGTGGATTTGTTCCTTTTAGAGTTGACTCCCATCCCTTTCTCCTAGAGGTGTGGATTTGTTCCTTTAAGAGTTGACTCCCATCCCTTTCTCCTAGAGGTGTGGATTTGTTCCTTTTAGAGTTGACCCCCATCCCTTTCTCCTAGAGGTGTGGATTTGTTCCTTTTAGAGTTGACCCCCATCCCTTTCTCCTAGAGGTGTGGATTTGTTCCTTTAAGAGTTGACCCCCATCCCTTTCTCCTAGAGGTGTGGATTTGTTCCTTTTAGAGTTGACTCCCATCCCTTTCTCCTAGAGGTGTGGATTTGTTCCTTTTAGAGTTGACCCCCATCCCTTTCTCCTAGAGGTGTGGATTTGTTCCTTTTAGAGTTGACCCCCATCCCTTTCTCCTAGAGGTGTGGATTTGTTCCTTTTAGAGTTGACCCCCATCCCTTTCTCCTAGAGGTGTGGATTTGTTCCTTTTAGAGTTGACCCCCATCCCTTTCTCCTAGAGGTGTGGATTTGTTCCTTTTAGAGTTGACCCCCATCCCTTTCTTTTAGAGGTGTGGATTTGTTCCTTTAAGAGTTGACTCCCATCCCTTTCTCCTAGAGGTGTGGATTTGTTCCTTTTAGAGTTGACTCCCATCCCTTTCTCCTAGAGGTGTGGATTTGTTCCTTTTAGAGTTGACCCCCATCCCTTTCTCCTAGAGGTGTGGATTTGTTCCTTTTAGAGTTGACTCCCATCCCTTTCTCCTAGAGGTGTGGATTTGTTCCTTTAAGAGTTGACTCCCATCCCTTTCTCCTAGAGGTGTGGATTTTTTCCTTTAAGAGTTGACCCCCATCCCTTTCTCCTAGAGGTGTGGATTTGTTCCTTTAAGAGTTGACCCCCATCCCTTTCTCCTAGAGGTGTGGATTTTTTCCTTTTAGAGTTGACCCCCATCCCTTTCTCCTAGAGGTGTGGATTTGTTCCTTTTAGAGTTGACTCCCATCCCTTTCTCCTAGAGGTGTGGATTTGTTCCTTTAAGAGTTGACTCCCATCCCTTTCTCCTAGAGGTGTGGATTTGTTCCTTAAAGAGTTGACTCCCATCCCTTTCTCCTAGAGGTGTGGATTTGTTCCTTTTAGAGTTGACTCCCATCCCTTTCTCCTAGAGGTGTGGATTTGTTCCTTTTAGAGTTGACTCCCATCCCTTTCTCCTAGAGGTGTGGATTTGTTCCTTTAAGAGTTGACTCCCATCCCTTTCTCCTAGAGGTGTGGATTTGTTCCTTTTAGAGTTGACTCCCATCCCTTTCTCCTAGAGGTGTGGATTTTTTCCTTTAAGAGTTGACCCCCATCCCTTTCTCCTAGAGGTGTGGATTTGTTCCTTTAAGAGTTGACTCCCATCCCTTTCTCCTAGAGGTGTGGATTTTTTCCTTTAAGAGTTGACCCCCATCCCTTTCTCCTAGAGGTGTGGATTTGTTCCTTTAAGAGTTGACCCCCATCCCTTTCTCCTAGAGGTGTGGATTTGTTCCTTTTAGAGTTGACTCCCATCCCTTTCTCCTAGAGGTGTGGATTTGTTCCTTTTAGAGTTGACTCCCATCCCTTTCTCCTAGAGGTGTGGATTTGTTCCTTTAAGAGTTGACCCCCATCCCTTTCTCCTAGAGGTGTGGATTTGTTCCTTTTAGAGTTGACTCCCATCCCTTTCTCCTAGAGGTGTGGATTTGTTCCTTTTAGAGTTGACCCCCATCCCTTTCTCCTAGAGGTGTGGATTTGTTGCTTTTAGAGTTGACTCCCATCCCTTTCTCCTAGAGGTGTGGATTTGTTCCTTTAAGAGTTGACCCCCATCCCTTTCTCCTAGAGGTGTGGATTTGTTCCTTTTAGAGTTGACTCCCATCCCTTTCTCCTAGAGGTGTGGATTTGTTCCTTTAAGAGTTGACTCCCATCCCTTTCTCCTAGAGGTGTGGATTTGTTCCTTTTAGAGTTGACTCCCATCCCTTTCTCCTAGAGGTGTGGATTTGTTCCTTTTAGAGTTGACTCCCATCCCTTTCTCCTATAGGTGTGGATTTTTTCCTTTTAGAGTTGACCCCCATCCCTTTCTCCTAGAGGTGTGGATTTGTTCCTTTTAGAGTTGACCCCCATCCCTTTCTCCTAGAGGTGTGGATTTGTTCCTTTTAGAGTTGACTCCCATCCCTTTCTCCTAGAGGTGTGGATTTTTTCCTTTTAGAGTTGACCCCCATCCCTTTCTCCTAGAGGTGTGGATTTGTTCCTTTTAGAGTTGACTCCCATCCCTTTCTCCTAGAGGTGTGGATTTGTTCCTTTTAGAGTTGACTCCCATCCCTTTCTCCTAGAGGTGTGGATTTGTTCCTTTAAGAGTTGACCCCCATCCCTTTCTCCTAGAGGTGTGGATTTGTTCCTTTTAGAGTTGACTCCCATCCCTTTCTCCTAGAGGTGTGGATTTGTTCCTTTTAGAGTTGACCCCCATCCCTTTCTCCTAGAGGTGTGGATTTGTTCCTTTTAGAGTTGACCCCCATCCCTTTCTCCTAGAGGTGTGGATTTGTTCCTTTAAGAGTTGACCCCCATCCCTTTCTCCTAGAGGTGTGGATTTGTTCCTTTATGAGTTGACTCCCATCCCTTTCTCCTAGAGGTGTGGATTTGTTCTTTTTAGAGTTGACCCCCATCCCTTTCTCCTAGAGGTGTGGATTTGTTCCTTTAAGAGTTGACCCCCATCCCTTTCTCCTAGAGGTGTGGATTTTTTCCTTTAAGAGTTGACCCCCATCCCTTTCTCCTAGAGGTGTGGATTTGTTCCTTTTAGAGTTGACCCCCATCCCTTTCTCCTAGAGGTGTGGATTTGTTCCTTTTAGAGTTGACTCCCATCCCTTTCTCCTAGAGGTGTTGATTTGTTCCTTTTAGAGTTGACCCCCATCCCTTTCTCCTAGAGGTGTGGATTTGTTCCTTTTAGAGTTGACTCCCATCCCTTTCTCCTAGAGGTGTGGATTTGTTCCTTTTAGAGTTGACTCCCATCCCTTTCTCCTAGAGGTGTGGATTTGTTCCTTTTAGAGTTGACCCCCATCCCTTTCTCCTAGAGGTGTGGATTTGTTCCTTTTAGAGTTGACCCCCATCCCTTTCTCCTAGAGGTGTGGATTTGTTCCTTTTAGAGTTGACTCCCATCCCTTTCTCCTAGAGGTGTGGATTTGTTCCTTTTAGAGTTGACCCCCATCCCTTTCTCCTAGAGGTGTGGATTTGTTCCTTTTAGAGTTGACTCCCACTCCATCATTTGAAACCCATGAGTATTTAATTACCTCACCTTCACACATACCCATGGGTACATGGTTAGATTTTTCGTCTCATTGAGTTCGTGCCCCGGATTAGGTAAACATGATTTCTTGTGGATATTGCCTCATGCAGTACCTTGGTCACATATTAAGATTTAAGGTAGCTTTATAATGAAGTGTTTCTAACAATAAGTCTGCAACTTTATTTATGTGATTTTATGGTGTTAGAACAAAAAAGAAAGCTCTACATGCCACATACAGGGGTCAGCCTAGAGAGAGACGTAGGAGAAATAGTCTCCCTAGGCTGACTGACTTCTCCCTATTTTGACCTGAGAGAGAAGTCAAAATGTATATTAAAACATACAGAAAATCCAAAAACTGGGGTAAAACTTCTCCCTGAAATTCAGAAAATGTAGTAACAATTCTCTCTGAGAACCCTAGGTTGACCCATGCACAGGGATCTGCCCAGGCCATTAAGGCATGTCGCTTGCAACATGCCATCCTCTTTAAATTGCCCTTGCAACATGCCTTAATTTCAAAAGAAAATTTATTAAAGTGCTATTATTTTCATTTCTTAGCCAGTAAAGTTGTTTTAAATGCATTAAGGATTATCAATAAATTATTTATTATGTAAATTTAGGCTAATTTTGACAAAACATTGCTATATTAAGGATTTTAAAAATTGATCAACATATCAAAATCTGATTTTTGTGCTAAATGCGACATGCCTTCTGAAATTTCTGGGGAGAACACTGCATGCACATAGTATATCTTGATTATTATTGGTGCCGTCTTTGTTAAGGAACGGAGCCAAACAGATTGCATCATCACAAATATAAACAAACAATGAAAATGCCTTCAATGTACCAGAGGTGCTAATATACTGCTCACAAAAAGTAGGGGATATTATGACATAGAAGTGTGTAGAAAAATTAATAATAATGGCTGGGTTAGTTTATTGTTGTATATTGACAGAACCCTATTCAGGTAACAATATTCAACTAAAACTGAAACATTCAATGCCGGTCATGTGACCTTGAGCAGCACATAACGGACCATGGGGTCTACACCTCAATTTCACATCAGCGAAAAAAATTCTTTTGGACCCTCAGATTCTGTGAATAATAAAATTCTACATAATTTTCCAAACTGAAAACACCCACTTTGATAGGCTTTATTGCGTTATTTAAGGTGTAGGGCTGTTACAAATGTCACCATATGATAGACAATTCACCACACAATGGTATCTTTTACGCCTATCATTTTCTCCTTTGATAAAACCGCATGAAAAAAGTATCTGTATCTTGTTAACTAAGGCATTAGGCGTCTGTCTTAATAAAGTTTGCATAAAAATTATTGGTCATTGCTGCGCTGGATTCATGTGAAATTTGGGTATCGACCCCTTGTCTACTTCCAATTTAGTCTAGGTCACATGACAAGCTTAATCGTTTCAATATTCATATTGGGGGCCTCTATGAATATTTGTTTTATGAATCATAACAGTTTAATATTCATTTACTTGTTTCCCTTACTTCTGCTGCCTTAAATGTCTTAATATCCCTTACATATTTTGAGCAGTATAGTTTGAGAGACCCCTAGGGTACAGAGGATGCCCCCATAGAGAAGGGAGACAAAACTGTAAAAAGCTGAGTTGCTTCCCCTGAAAGTGTACCTATTCATCTTAACTTTAATCTGAGAAACTAACAGAAACCCTGACTAAAGAGACCTAAATGAGCTTTGATTATATGTACATGTACTGCCAAAAAATGAAACCCCCATCACTTTACCCAGTCCAAACCCAAAGAAATGTTCAACCATTCTACAAACAAACCTAAATACATGCAGTGAATTGAAATTGAAATGCTTGAGCAAACGATGCCTGCACACCCATATCAGACTAGCAGACAGATCATTCTGTTCAAACAGTCTCACCTAGGTCTGCACTGTTTGTTAAAATGCAAATACATGTGAGTTGCGACATGACAAAACCAACAAAGTGGCATGTGCGCCCAGCGAAGACTCAGATCGGCCTGGGCATCTGCCCAGTCTGATCAGAGTCTTCGCTGTTCACACAGAGCTAGCTTAGACCCTTAGCTGCCCTTTAAGTGCACAGCTAAGACTCTAATCAGGCTGGGCTGGTGCCCAGGTTGATCTGAGTCTGCGCATACAACCAATTTGTTGGTTTTCTCGTGTCACGGTTCATGTATACTTAAAGTTTAATTAAACCAAAAATTGTCTGAGGACAATATAAAAAAAGTATACTTAAGGACAAAAGTTCTGCACAGATGTCAACTTAACATCAGATCTGTGCAGAACTTTTGTCCTTAAGTATATTTAATGATAATTCTTGGACCTCTACTAAAATGTGAAGTGAGTCCCCACATTACAACCGCCTCACCCCAACCTAGTTAGGCTATAGCAAATTTCGATCGAGAGCCCTGTATAGTCAAGAATCTCAATGATGGCAATCGTGCATGTTTTTGATTCCATGACACAACATGCTAGCCAATGCTGTCAGGACTCAGCCTAGAGGGTGATTCAGGAGAAGAGCCTCTTTAACCACCAAAAAGCAGACGACAAAATTTACGTCTGCAAAATGAAAAAAAAATGCCTTGTCCAAGACATTTCATATTGAGAATTCAAAGACTAGAGGGCAAACAGTGCAGATCTAGATGAGGGGGCTCATCATGAGCCGCCTCAACAGGATCTACGCTGTTTGCAAATTCTGCTATTTTCGTCACTGGTGCTTAAAGAGTTACAGTTAAATAAGCTGCCTAGAAAAGTTTTAAAAAATGTACAAAACATAGACAAAGGGAAAATTAGGACAAAAAGTTCTCCCTGAAATCCTGCAACTGTCGCAAAAACTTAAGCTTACCCTAATCGCCCCATTTACCGTACATGCCCCTATAACCGCACACCAAGGCCATTTCCGAAAAAAATGCACAAGCGCACACTGCTTTTTCCTTTTGAAACTCTCAAAACACATCAAGTTCAACTAACCATTACTGTTTCAATTTTTGTTTTCCCGACGCAATGTGTGAAGAGAGCAACTCTATCGGTCTAAATGTCAATCAGCCATCCTCGCAGATATTTACAGAGTTGGCTAAAGTGTTATGGTGTGTGCGAGTGCGAACAGCGGACTCGGATCAGCTTACACATCTGCGCCATCTGATTAACGTATTCTCTATCTGCATCAACAATGGGAATGTACATGTTGATCTGAGAAGGATTGAGCTTACGAAGTTATGAGGTTGCGGGGGTGCGCATGCTGAACTGAGTCTTTGCCTTTCGTACATGCGAAAAGGCGCCATTTCTCAGAGCAATTCTTGTCATATATAGCGATAATGTGCACATGCGCTAAAGTGCGTTTGGGAAAGATACATGAACGACAGATGAGAAACCCGCCGGGTTGCAAACGAAATAAACTGTCATAATGACAAACTCTTGTTTCCTGACAAAATCAGTCTGAATACATGTGCAAACTGAACAAAGCGACCAGCCTGCGCATATGCACGGTCTGTACATTTAAACAAAGTTCGCGGTAGCCACAGGATAGGTTTACCATTGGCATAGCTGGCCCATGGACCTCAAAAGGGCCTCAGGACACACACTGAGTACACATCCGATCAGCAAACACCCTCATCATACAGTGCATTTGCGAACATTGACGAGTCTAACAGATCTCCAGGATTCGCCGATAGTTTGCAAAATAATTGTTTTAATATGCGAAGACTGGTCTAAGGCTTTGCTGTTTGCACATGTAATACCGTACCTTTCTCATACACATTGCCAATATTTCTGCACCCTTGGACGTAATATAGGACAGACAGAAATAGGGAAGATCAAAAGGACCGCATCTTCCAGAATTAGACTCCATGTGTTATTAATAGAAGCCCGTGAATTTAAAGCAGACCCCTTGCGGTAAATGAATAGCCAGAGCACTGACAAACTTACCTGACATGTTTAAACAATCACATATTAGGTCATCGTAAATGTGTTGAAATACTTTCCTTTCTTTCGGAATATTTATATGGAATATTGAAAAAGGATGAAAAGAATGAAATGAGGACATATTTAATACTGAGAGGTATGATATATAATTTGATATATTGAGATATGACATGAGATCGTTTTTCTCCCGGAAATTTATCAAGGTAAGGTAGAATACTTTTCTGCCAAGACTATTTCGACTGTTCGTTTGTTGTTTTTTGTTCTGAGTGTACGGTTATTAGAAGCGTTTATAACCACACTTTTTTGATGCAATTTTGAAAAAGTTAAGCGCACCGTGCGGTAAATGGGGCGATTACGGTAGTTTGGTTTGAACAGGTAAACTACATACAGATACAATATTTAGTGATTCCCCTATATAGGTTTAGAAGGGTGCAGCACCCTTCTGTCTTCTGGCTTTTCCCTTCTGCCTTATGGCCTTACCCTTCTGCCCTCCGTTTGTGGAAGGTAATTTCATTCATATTAATGTCATATTTTAGCAATATGCAGCTTTCTGTGTGTAAAAGAGGCTTTTTATTATGCAAATATTTATATCTCCTGCAAAAACAAGGTGTTTATCTTGTAAGAAAGTGTGTCAATACTAGGGGTGACTATTGCAGGCCAAAATGACTATTGCAATACTATTGCTATTGCAGAAATCCCTATTGCAATACTATTACTATTGCAGGTTACTATTGCAATGCATTGCAATAACTATTGGAGACAGCATTCTTATCCAGAAATTCTGCTTTTATGTATAAAATCTTGTTTGTTCACATAAGTTTGTGCCTAAAAGCATTATTCAATGACTGTCATTTCACAATGTGCACAACATGACAACAAAATACAAGAAAATGTTATATTTTCCATTCTTTGAAATCCAATACATGCTAAAACACATCCTATCCTATTATTCTTTTAGTTAAAAATACTTCCTTCAAGAAAAAGATACATGTCTATAAACTATTGAAACTATTGCGATATTGGAAACACTATTGCCGATAGTATTGACATTGCAGCTTTCCCTATCGATAGTGACTATTGCCAGTGTCACTATTGCGATATATCGATAGTCCGATGTATTGTTACACCCCTAGTCAATACCCTTAGTTAAGTTGTCTTTGAAAAAAAAACTTCAGGAAAGTGCCCTTTTGGATGTGTATCGAGTGCTAAAAGTGCCTTTTTTCTGGCCAGACCCTGCCTTTTTTTAGGCTACGGGAAACATAAATTTACAAACAGTTCAATGTAGGATCTGACGATAAGCGTAATGCTATCTATAGTAAGCTGTAAGCGTAAACCTCTAGTTTAATCTCCATTTCGGTGTCACACGCTGTTAACAGGCAGGTTTTAAGGGATACAAAACCATGTATTAACAAAGCCATTCATATGCTGTTAAAAACCCGCTTTGCAACTCGCGATATCTTTGTTCCTAGGCCACTAAAATAATTGAGCCACATACAGCTGAAACATTAATCGCTCTTAATCTTGTTAATCACTTGGCCCCAGAAGGCAAATATCAATGAAAAGGTGCACTGACTGCAAAACATGAAGTGTAGAAGCTATGAAGGGTGGTACCTCAGTGGTTAAGGCACTTGCTTCTGATGCTAAAGATCAGGAGTCAGGTAGCAGTGATAGAATGTCTGTGTCCTATTTTCAGAATGTAAACACTACCTTGTTTGCTAAGGGGGATTAATTAAGAGGTGTGAAAATTATTATAATTATTTTAATTTTTTTTTGTAATAAGTTGAAGAAAAAGCAAAAGTAACAGGTATTAGGATGAAATCAACCAATTCCCTTACCTGCTTTCTCAAATAAATATACCAGGGCGAATAGACTCACCCCTAAAAACAGGCAGAAACGACACACCTTTGAAATCAGGCCGAAACCCCCCCACCCCAACTGGGCCGAAACCACCCACCCTTAAAATTAGGCCAAAAGGACCTGACAGAAAGGAAATAGGGCCGAAACAACCTGGATTCGAGGGGGGGGGTTGTAGGAGGGTAGGGGTTGTTATTGGAGCGGGATGGATGAGAAGGAAAAGAGGATATGTGGAAAAAACAAACTTCTTCCCCATTGTCGAAATCGTTCCAACGCCCCCGATTCTCTTTTAAGAGTTATAATTAATAACACACTTCTGAGTTTTAATACTTGAAGTCTTATCTATATGTAGGGGAGGGGAGAATAACCTGTAGCACCCTCTATGAGGAAGTAACTTCTGATCAATTATAATTCATGACTGACATGAGTCATTTCAAAGTGGGTGGGGTATTTACAACACCTGATTATTCTGTGTTTGCAGAGGTATCTACCCTGAAAACAATACTTACTGACAATCAGTCATAATTTCCTCTTGCGATCGAATCTGCACAGGGGCAAACTGTTCAACTTTTTCCTCATAATTACAGAAACACTTCGTAATTTTTTCATCGAGTGTGTGAACAAGATCTTGCAATGATCCCGAGATTGTTTCGTTTACTCCAAAGTTTTCTGAAGCAGGCTGCTCCGTTTTCTCACTTGATTCATTATTTTCACGGTCTAACATGTTTGTTTCTGAACCCACAGCAGTTTGAAAGTCGTTAAAATCGTTCCATTCCTCCGTTTCAAATGTAGCTAGCGGAGCCTCAAACTGCAACTCCGCCATTTTATGACAGACCCGCATCCTGTGGAACATATGACCTTGACCTTAGAGGCTGTCAAACCTGAAATCTGTCAAAAAGAACCCAAAAGTATGAAATAAAATAATTTTGGGTGTATTTACCTGCTTGCATATCAAATTAGATTAGCAGAGTAAATTGGTCATATTACTGACAAGTCACCAGCCTGTAAACAGGTATAATTGGATTTTAATTGGTCGCTAATTAACAGGTCGTTTATTAATTGGCTTCTGAGACAATTAACAGTGCGCACTACGCCTATTATAAACAAAATTTTATCTTTTTAACATTATCACTGAAATATGCTGTTAGAACGTTTCTGTGAAATGCGCATCCATCCTCAAACTACTAATAAATTGCTAATCAATTGTTTATGTTAAATTAAATACTGATTTTTTTCAGTGGATTTTTTTCTTGTCTTCTAGGGACGAGTCATTTATTGTCAGGTGGGGGGGCCGGGTACATTTAGGGGGGGTCGGAATTTTTTTTGGTGATGTACTGGGGGGGTCGGAAATAAAAAAGCCATGGAGCAGGGGGGGTCATATATTTTATTTGGCATATTGGGGGGGTCAGAATTCTTCCATCAGTCTTCTTTTTTTTTTAATGTCTCAGCTTCTGGGGGGCTTCGCCCCCCAGACCCCCCGATCACTTATATTCTTTTAAATTTAAACTCCAGCTTAGATACATTTATAAAAATGATGCACAAAACTTTGGCACTTCATATCAAAAAAAGATATTTTCGAAATTTAAAATTTGCTAGTAAGACAGTATGCAATTGTATAAAATCATGTTGAGCAGATGATTTTGTTCTGGATTAAATTAATGCCTACATTTGTGATACCAGCTCTCCAGTTGCCTTGTCACCAGCAAAGCTATTGTGGCTTCTGGGGGCTGCGCCCCCAGACCCCCCTCCTCCTTTAATATTATTAATAGTTTTATTGAACATTCATCTACAGATTTCTGGATGCCCATATGCAGGAGAGAAATGTGCAAAATATCAAATATGCTGACGAATTTTAAAGACTATTAACTTGCATGATTTATCAACCTGTCAACGTAAGAAAATGTTCTTTCTGTTTCATACTTGTTGGATTAAGGTCAGTCTGACTTAAAAAAGGTAATACAGTATGTGGATGAGGGGTAGCTGGGGTGAGGGGTAGCTGGGGTGTTGGGATGCTGGGGGGGTCATAAACTTTTTTGTGCCCTATCTGGGGGGGGGTCGGGAAAAAAATTCTGGTGAGGCTGGGGGGGTCGGAAAAATTTTGGGGACTCGTATGAAAATGTACCCGACCCCCCCACCTGATAATAAATGACTCGTCCCCTATATGTTTTGCTCTTATCAGCTCTTCTGAGCTTGTTTTTGTTGTTATTAGGCCTACCGACTTAAAACAAACTTTATCCTATGTACGCTATAGTTTTAGCTCTTTTTAGCATGTATTTTGTGAAAATTGTATAGGTCTGTTTGTTTCTCGTCTTGGAGGCCTACATTCTGTTTTTTGTTGATTACATTACAGTTTCATTTTTCTAATTCATGTTCTTTTTTTCTTTTCTTAACCTTTTTTCTTTTCTTAAACTTTTAATTGTCATTTTTTTTTCGGTTATTTTATTTCTGCACTAATCATTCATTGCTGCATAATCCGATTAATAAGATTCTATGCAAAATTTGCTGTTCACCCAACTAGATTAATGATCAAACTTATCAAATATTATTCCAACTTAAAGTTCATTTCCTCAACATTGAGTATTTAACCCCCAGAATGCTTCCCCCGTCACGCCTCCACCCCAGCCCGAAAAACAGGCAGACGGCAAAATTTGTCTGCAAAATTAAAAAAAAAAAAAGTTTCGTCCAAATGCGGCTACTCAAAGACTAGTGGCTTAAAAATGTACACCCAGACGAGGCGGCTCATCTAGAAATTCAGCTTTTTATTTATTTATTTATCTTATTTTATTTATTTATTTGTTTTAGCGTTTTAAGAGTTATAGTAAAGCCCATAAGTTTATCTTTAGACGCTCAGTTCAGTTCAGTGCAATTCTCTTATCGACGTTACCCAAGTGGCTCAACGGTACGTAACCATAGTTGCACACACTTCATATTTATGATCAAATATATTCCAGTCTGAAATTCTCAATTTTTCCTGTCGTAGTTTCTAGCAATCCCAACAGTCGCCAAAATAATTTCATTATTACTCGGCTCATCTTAGTCATTTACATTTATCCTGTGACTCGAGTAGTGAAATAAATGAACCCTCTCCCCCCATCCCACCTCATCCCCGAAAACAAACACTTTTCACTGAGCTTTCCAACAATAATTCCAGTGAGAAACTTTCAGCAGAATTTAGTATTAATACTTTTTTTCTAAGCTGCCAAAACAGACTTTACTCCCGCGTTTGGCAAGTATCTGATATCAAACGAACTCAGTTTACCAAATGTTGGCTGGACCCCTGGGATATAAATATGAACGGTTAATATAAATAATCCATATAGGGCATTATTACATTGATCAGTGGAGTTTCTAGGCCAGCAGCCGCCTTTAAGTTCTTTACAAGAACATTGGATTTATTGATGCAATTCGTGCGTGTTTTTGCTAGCGCTCTGCAGCCATCGAAACCAGAATCAATAAAGTTTCTATTAGAAATTAATCCGTTCGTTTGATTACCATGTCATGCAGTATGCATCATAGTGCAAGGCAGTTGAAAACTTGCAATTGATCTATGACAAAAAAAAACTAGAAAATGTGTTTATGAAACACTATGCCCCCAACCATATGCTTGCCTCTAAAGAAGGTTCATCCAATAATGCTTGTACCTTTGTACCATAGGCTTCAATGCACTAAGTCGAAAAAGGGGCTTAACTCAGTCAAAAATTCACGATTTTTTTCGAAAGTTAATCAGGTCATCTACACCTTGGGCAATATCTTCCTGCAAAAAATCATGATCCTAGCATCAGGGGTACTCCAGATATTTTGTTCACAAGGTTTCATAGGCTAACAATGCATTAAGTTGAAAAAGGGGCATAACTAAATCATAAATTCACAATTTGTTTTCAAAAGTTAATCAGGACATCTACACCTTAGGCAGTATCTTTCTGCAAAAAATCATGCTCCTAGCGTCAGGGGTTCTTGAGATATTTTGTTCACAAGGTTCCATAGGCTTACAATGCACTAAGTCAAAAAAGGGGCATAACTCGGTCAAAAATTCATGATTTTTTTTTCAAAAGTTAATCAGGTCATCTACATCTTGGGCAATGTCTTCCTGCAAAATTACATGATCCTAGCATCAGGGGTTCTTGAGATATTTTGTTCACAAGGTTCCATACGCTTACAATGCACTAAGTCAAAAAAGGGGCATAACTCGGTCAAAAATTCACGATTTTTTTTCAAAAGTTAATCAGGTCATCTACATCTTGGACAATGTCTTCCTGCAAAATTACATGATCCTAGCATCAGGGGTTCTTGAGATATTTTGTTCACATGGTTCCTTAGACTAAGTTGAAAAAGGGGCATAACTCTGTAAATACATGACCAGCGAAAAAAAGAAAAAATACGGGTCTGCTCATTTTTCATGTACATGCCACCTATAAAATTTCAAGGTCCTAGCATAAGCGGTTCTTGAGTTTCACACCTGCCAAAAAGCGTTACGGACGGACAGACGGACGGACGGACTCACGGACGGACGGACGGACAGGCCCAAACCAATATGCCCCCTCAACTTCTCCGAAGTTGGGGGCATAAAAATACGGGTCTGCTTATTTTCCATACTGATCATGTGTATAAAGTTTCAAGTTCCTAGCTCTTATTGTTCTTGACTATATGTAAGGGTACCTTTGTTCCATAGGCCTCAATGCACTAAGTCGAAAAAGGGGAATAACTCGATCAAAAATTCACGATTTTTTTCAAAAGTTAATCAGGTCATCTACACCACAGGCAGTATCTTCCTGCAAAAAATCATGCTCCTAGCTTCAGGGGTTCTTGAGATATTTTGTTCACAAGGTTCCATAGGCTTACAATGCACTAAGTCGAAAAAGGGGCATAACTCACTCAAAAATTCACGAATTTGTTTCAAAAGTTAATCAGGTCATCTACACCTTGGGCATTCTCATCCTGCAAAACCTCATGATCCTAGCATCAGGGGTTCTTGAGATATTTTGTTCACAAGGTTCCACAGGCTAAGTCGAAAAAGGGGCATAACTCTTGAAATATGTGACCCGCGGAAAAAAGAAAAAAAACACGTGTTCGCTTATTTTTCATACTGATCATGTGTATAAAGTTTCAAGCTCCTAGCTCTTACGGTTCTTGAGTTAGAGGACAGACGGACAGACGGACAGGCCCAAACCAATATGCCCCCACAATTTCTCCGAAATTGGGGGCATAAAAACGAGTCAAAAGAATATGTTAATAACGAAGACTCATATTAGTCTACGGATCCACGCAGTATGATCAGGATCTTCCCTGTTTGTATGATCAAAGGATCCCCAAGAATCTGCATATGCTGTAAAACCACGGTCTCCGTGCGAAATAGCCAAGATGTATTACAACGCTTGTATCAGACAATGCCTGCCCCACTCCGCCCCCCCCCCCACCCCACCCCCACCCCACCCCAAACAGAGAGAGAGAGAGTAAGCCATACATTTCCAATCAGCTATAATTTATAACCTCTAAATGGGGAAAGATTGAATTTGCATTGGAGTTTGAAACTCGCGACAAAAAAAAAAACGCTCATGCAGTGCGCTCATGCTGGTCTTCAGGACCCTTATTACATGAATCTGAGGTTGACAAAAAAGAGTTGATAGGCGCGAGACAAGAAACCATTGCCAAAAATGCTGAGATCGATTTTGCACAAAAAAAAACCGAAATTGTCATCCAAAGTCTATGGGAGACAACTTAATCCCGATTATTACCAGAAAAATTTCTAGAGTAGTGTTTAATACTACCATTCAAAAATCTTTCATATATACATGATATATACTCAGCAAAGTAGAAAGGTGTCATCCGTTGGGATTGTTTTTCAATAGGAGCCGCGAGTAGTAAAGGACGCCACTATGGGGACTCCCGGCCGGAGACTAAGTCCGCAGCCTGGGGCAGTCTCGGGCCGGGAGTCCCCATAGATGACATCGCTTTAGTAAGCTTGAAAAGGCTAGTTTGAAATAACTTAGTCTTTTTCAAGGGTAAAAGTCTATGTAATATGGCATAGGAGATGTCTTAAGAGGCTATACAGTAATATGCGTCTGCTATTAGTCTCTTGGCCCTGTATCTCAAGACCTCACTATACCAGAGGCATAACTCTATAGTGACAGTTGATGGTGTGAGTTGCTGTGGCATACTCTTGTTCATTCTGTTCAATTTCTGAGGCTTTACAGTAATATGCGTCTGCTATGAGTCTCTTGGCCCTGTATCTCAGGGCCTCACTATACCAGAGGCATAACTCTATAGCGTCAGTACTTGTTCCTGGGGAATTTATATAAAATCTTGTATCTCAAGATTTTAATGTTCTGGACTGAAATTATTTCTTACTAGCCTTCTAAAGCCTGACTACTACATTTGATGACGAGAAGATCTCTGCTGCCAGTGTGCTTGAACTTGTGGGTATCTAGTGGAAGGTCCACATATCCACATTGAAATTGTGGAGCTGATGTGGATGTCAAGTGGAAGGTCCACATATCCACATTGAAATTGTGGAGCTGATGTGGATGTCAAGTGGAAGGTCCACATATCCACATTGAAATTGTGGAGCTGATGTGGATGTCAAGTGGAAGGTCCACATATCAACATTGAAATTGTGGAGCTGATGTGGATGATGTGGACTTGGTGTGTATGCAATGTGGAGGTTATGTGGATGATGTGGATCCACAATGTGGAGTTTCCACATGTCCACATCTACACATTAGACAAATCGGCTTACCCTGTCCCATTTCTGACAGACTGACACAATGCATCTCAAAACCTCACTGTTACAATGCCAACTGCCCAAGGGTTCGCTTGTTCCTCATACATCCTAATTCTGAGTTATATCTGATTCCTACCTTCTATTCTGTACATGCATATTGTGGTTTATTATTTTGTAAGATTATGTGACAGCTCTGTGTTTTATCTTTCAAATAAAAAAAGAATTTTGAAAATCCATCAAGGCAAAATGGAGTTATTACAGTTTTCTTACCCTCTATATTCCGCGCATGCGCAGTGTGACAATTTATTTTAATTTCATTTGGTAGGTGGTGACTTGTTCTTTCCAATAAAAAAAGAATTATGAAAATCCATCAAGGCAATCTGGAGTTATTACAGTTTTCTTACCCTCCAAATATACTCATAACTGAAGTGATACATACATACAGGTATTCACTTTTCATTTGTATCATTTTTCTGAAAGCTATTACTTGTTTTGTCTATTTATAGAAAAAAAGAAAGTCAATCCAGATTTACCTCCCTTGTAATAACACTATTATATGAAAAATTGAATAACTTTGTTATTTTTCGGCCGATTTTGATAAAATAAACACCAAAATGTAGATTTTATTATTTTCTAATTAATTTTTATATTTTGAAATGTGTTACTATAAATAGTAACATGACCTTAATTGAAATAAGATATATGATATGCAAATGTCCAATCTTGTCTCAAGTAAACTGGTTTATGTTTAGGTATATATATTGGAAGCTAACATATTAATATTGCTGGTTTGCCGGTCACCACTGGACTGGAACTGGTGTGCACAACGGTTATACCGCCTGGGCCCGCAGATGCGAAGTCTATCGATTACATGTGAAACAGTAGAAGCCTTATGGCTTAAGGGGTCGGAACATCCAAGGTTCCGTAAAAGGTACCTCCGCTGGCAGGTCTCTGGTCCATAGCGACATTCAGGACTTGTGATCATGTAGATATGGCTTCAAATCGCCAGGGCTTCCCAGGCATAGGGTAACCGACCGGGGAAGAAATAGTGCTGTACAGCACACTCTTCTTGCTAAATTTTTAAGTGAATATTTTTGTCTTTACTGGCATGCAAGAAATAAAGATTGCATTTTTGTGGCACTATAATTTTGATGAGAATTGTGTGAAATAATATATGAAACTCAAAATGCTATCCGGTATATAAGTGTGATGTTCAGATATGAATTCATTCTAGTTTTGAACAGAGAGAAGTAAGAAGCAAGAGAAAAAAAAAACAAAGCAGTTTAAGATATTTGATGAGTTATAATTCATCTCCTGATCATGAAGGACTTCTATCTGACACTTCTGAGCGATGGTTCTCTGAAAACTTTCCCTCAAAACACACAAAGCTCTTTTACTGTGAGACTAGATCACCCGATAAATATCGAAAGCGAAAAGTGGGAAGTTGCTTTGGTGGAATTAATTACACCATCTCGAGTCAATAATATTTCAGAAAACAATAACTTTTTCTTTTTGTCATTTCTGGACCAAGCGGTATTAAATGCTCAAGGAATAGATACCACAAAGGATTTGTGTGCTAGTGGAGAGGGCTGTCATGAATATAAATTATTTCTTCCTGAAGGAAATTACAACTCTCCACAGCATTTGGTGGATGAGATGCAATCTGTTATAGATACAAAACATGGATCTTTAATGAAACAAATAAATGCTTCTATCAGCATTACTTATGTTAAAAGCACAAATCGTCTAAAAGTTGTTGCACAAAATCCAAACCAGGTCAGGATTCGCTTTCCAGCTTCACTTGGACAAGCTCTTGGAGTTAATCCGGATATGTCAGAAAACCCCATTGGAAACGAATCATATGCTTTCAAATATGGAGTAGACCTAAATATATTGCATAATCGCTTGTACGTGTACTCAGATGTAGTTGATTATACATACCTTGGTGACGTGACGGCCCCTATTTTGAGAGTTGTACCATTTGAGAATTCAAAACGCCCTCAGCAGTCACACAAAGAATTTGTCAACATGCACTACGTTCCAGTGGGAAAATCTTATATTGATCAAGTTCATATCAGTATCAAAGGTGATACCGGTAAAAATATTCAGTTCAGCTCTGGAAAGACTTTAATTAAGTTACATTTCAGGCGGCGAATTAAATAAAAAAAGAAATACAAAATAAGTATAAATACAACACACTGTTACAAACGTCACCATTTCAAGTAAAATCTTGAGAGAAAGCAGAATGTCTGGTAGTTCCAATAACCTAACAAAAGCACACTGTGGGCTAACTTGTGAATCTTCAGGCTTGCCTGTCATTCCTGTTGTACAAAAAAGAAAAAGAAATCCTTCTACCTTTGGACAGATTCGATACCTCATGAAACGATTGTCAACTGCTTTGGACAAAAGGCTCAGAGAGGGTAGACCTTTAAAGTATTGCCGACTATGCAGAGCAGAAATTCGTTCATTATGTCGTGAGGAGAAAGAAAAGCAACACAAACTCAAAGGATACATACACAAGAAGAATAAACAGTTAAGACGTTCCAGGCGGACAAAGAATGATTCTGGGGGTCAGAAATGTCATAGACGTAGTGAAGCTAAAGAAGATATCAACAGACAGACAGGGAACAAGCTGGAGTTAAAAACAATGAAATAAAGTGTTAGTCACTTTTTTAATGCTATGATGATTGAGTAACATTGGAAACTTGTATCAGTTTACTAAATGTAGGTTTGTTAAAATTCAGTTGGTATTTAAACTATTGACAGAATTAATAAAACTGATATTAAATTATACACATTTTTTTTTCACAATTTTCTACATCATTTAGTTCACAAAAGTGCATGCAATTGGTAAAAATGTAAGAATTGCAGTGGTTTACCAAACTTAGCACAAGTTCTTCAATATCTATTGCAGACTATAAAAGAAAGAGTCAAAGGATAAAACTTCATTCTTCAACCAGTCGTTAATGGGTCGATACCAGTGCAAGCAGTGCTTCCGTGAATTTGCTCGATCAGACAGCCTGAGAAGACATACGTCCAGTGGTGTTTGTAAAGCAACTACAACTATGTCTGACAGCGAAGAAAGTACTATCTCAGAAGCATCGGATGTAACTACAAACAGAAAATATTTGAAGGGAATGAAAGGACATGATATCTTTGGAGAATATGATTATAGTAAACTCTCGGACGATCCAGACACAGAACCGTCAGAAGTGGAGACAGACAGTGAGTCTGCCAGTAAAGAGGAAAAACAGAAAGCCAAACGCAGGAAAATTCAAAAGACAAGTCCTTGGGATAGACTAATGAGAAGTACTTACAGAGACAATCAAGATCAGTTCGATGAAACAGTGGAAAATACCATACAGGAGACACCTAACATCGATGTTGAATCAGCTGAGGAAATGGCATATGAAGAACTGAAACCAAAATACAGATCAACGCTGGTTACCAAGTATCAAGACCTCGTGGCACTCGGGTCTGCTTTGAGAAAAGATCCTATCCACAAGAAAGTAATATCAACAGCTCACAGATTGAAAGAAGATGAAGACTATGATGAAGAAGAGGCAATGCAGTATGCAGTGAATACTTGAACGAAAACTTGACGAATATGAAAGACCAACTTTAACTGTTGAAGAGGAAACCCAATGACATTGATTCTTGATAGAACTTTGAAATTAACCATTTCAGCGATGGCAAAGCATTGAGATCATTTAAATAATAGTAGACCTGCAGTGGGACCTATCAAAAAGTTTTATTTACTATGAAAGACTAATGATCATTATGTAAACGAAGACAGAGGGACGGTCCTAATCCTCTGTCTGTCGTAATGAATAGATGAGCGGGACAAATAAAGTTGTTCTGAATTTAAACTGTTGTTAATTGTTCTTTTCTTCCTAGTTCTTATTATTGTAACAGTGAGGTTTTGAGATGCATTGTGTCAGTCTGTCAGAAATGGGACAGGGTAAGCCGATTTGTCTAATGTGTAGATGTGGACATGTGGAAACTCCACATTGTGGATCCACATCATCCACATAACCTCCACATTGCATACACATCAAGTCCACATCATCCACATCAGCTCCACAATTTCAATGTGGATATGTGGACCTTCCACTTGACATCCACATCAGCTCCACAATTTCAATGTGGATATGTGGACCTTCCACTTGACATCCACATCAGCTCAACAATTTCAATGTGGATATGTGGACCTTCCACTTGACATCCACATCAGCTCCACAATTTCAATGTGGATATGTGGACCTTCCACTTGATACCCACAAGTTCAGGAGCAGAGATCTTCTCGTCATCAAATGTAGTAGTCAGGCTTTAGAAGGCTAGTAAGAAATAATTTCAGTCCAGAACATTAAAATCTTGAGATACAAGATTTTATATAAATTCCCCAGGAACAAGTACTGACGCTATAGAGTTATGCCTCTGGTATAGTGAGGCCCTGAGATACAGGGCCAAGAGACTCATAGCAGACGCATATTACTGTAAAGCCTCAGAAATTGAACAGAATGAACAAGAGTATGCCACAGCAACTCACACCATCAACTGTCACTATAGAGTTATGCCTCTGGTATAGTGAGGTCTTGAGATACAGGGCCAAGAGACTAATAGCAGACGCATATTACTGTATAGCCTCTTAAGACATCTCCTATGCCATATTACATAGACTTTTACCCTTGAAAAAGACTAAGTTATTTCAAACTAGCCTTTTCAAGCTTACTAAAGCGATGTCATCTATGGGGACTCCCGGCCCGAGACTGCCCCAGGCTGCGGACTTAGTCTCCGGCCGGGAGTCCCCATAGTGGCGTCCTTTACTACTGCCGCGACAGCCCAGTGAGCTATGTGAGCAAGTCATACAAACCTTGGTTAAATGACCACCAATAATGTGTTCAAGCAGCATTTAACGTACAAAGCTCAAAGTCACCCTAAACTCAGGAAATACCTGTTTGCGAGAAGAAACCCAACAGGAACATGACGCTGAAATAACATCGTACTGACGTCGATGCAACATAATGATGTCGCATCGACGTCAGTACGACGACAGTACGACGTCATTTTGACGCCATGTGCCTGCTGGGAACGAAGCACGGTCGTGTTGGCTCTTTAATCATTTCATCAACTTCATGGAACCCATTTTCTCCATCAGCCCTAAATGACCGTTAATACTGTTAACATGACCATAAAATCCAAACATCAATTCCTCGTCGCATTTGTGTTCTTTGTTAACCAGGACAAGAAGTTAACATTTGTGAGAAGTTTTTTCTCTCTTTCATTTTGTCAGTATTTCTGGTCCGACCGCTAATATGAATGCAAAGGACGAGTTACACTTTACTATTGCAATGTGCCCACTGAAAAGGCTGATTTTCGAAGGTAGGCAGATAACCACAAAAACATGTAGACATGATGGCTATATGTTTCTAGTTTATTCTGTACGATTTCATATTCCCGTATTTTAATGCCTTTTAGGTTAATTTGCGGTTGAATACATGTACTGTCTGCAGCAGTTAACATTGAGCCTATGGGAATTTGAACTACCAACGTCCACTATGCATCCAAATTTCACTTCATCCTACCCTCGTAACCACTACAATTTATATATATAATTATTCCTCATATACATATTCATCATAATCGGGTTATGTTAGAGTGGTTACGAGGGTAGGAGTAAACGAAAAATAAAGTTTTGGGGGAAATTTTCATGTATCCAACACTAGGACTAAAGGATTTATATCAAAATCGCAGCAGTATATTTTGTAACTGATAGAAAATAGAGGCATTATTCGACACAACACGTCTTTCTCAAAGTGTTCACCTATGTCTCCACCAAGGATTCCGTGTGTGTGTGTATGTGTGTGTGTGGGGGGGGGGGGGTCGGTGGGGGTGCATCGCTGGGCATACGTATCGGTATGGCGTAATATGCATATGTAAGGCGTTAGACTGAATGTCCTCCATCATCATGCTGTGATATAACCTCTGATGTTGTAACGTTGCGACGTGCTCAGATGATGTATCCCTCCGCCTGAAGCTGATGCATTGTAAAATTCTGTGACCTTGAACTTTGGTCCACTAACTTTGTATGAAAAATTACTTGGATTAGCTTTTTCCTTACCTCTTTTGATATCTTTGCATTGGGATAAGAGTGCTGATATTTGATCAGATCATAGCTATTAAATGTAGGAACTGCAATGCATCCATGCACACTGAGTCTTTAAACTTTATGCATGGACCAGGATTTTCACTTGTTTCTCAACACGGTTTTTGGATTCGCAACATAATTACAAATAGTTGGTCAGTCAAACGATGCAAAAAAAAAATCCTCATACTATTTGTAGGTTACTGTGACATATATTTAAAAGTTCACTGTTCTTTTCTGATATATACAACATTACATATGCATCATACTTAAGACAATGGTTCAGTCAGACATTGAAAATGACGTCATACTACATTGTATTTGAAGGTCATTGTGACTTGTATTTCAGGAACCATTGAATACAGGTTTTATTTCGAACTAATATTTAATCGAATCTTCGTCGGACTTGGAATAGTAAGTCACTTATCTATCTATTGATACTGCAACACCCCCTCGCGAGGATTACGTGCAGGACTGGATGTGCGCCAATGCAAATTAGTGAGACAGTGAGAAAAAAGGCTGGAAATAAAGTGTGAAAGTGTTAGTTGATTAAAAGAATGTGAAAAAAGGAGTTAAAAACAGGTTAAAACAGTGTATGTCATATTTACGGCATTAGGTGGTCAAGTGACCGAACTGCTACACTGATCTGGTCAAGTGTAGGCAGTGTAACAATGTTTTCAGGTAGTCTGGTCCATTGCACAACAGCCAATGGATAAAAGGAGGACTTGTACAAATTTGCAGATGCATGGATTTGGCGCAGGGCGAGGGGGTGGCTATGTCTAGTCAATCTGGTAGGCTGCTGAAAGTATGGTGGCAACTGAATAGCGACTAGGCCATTAATAACCTTATATAGCATGGTCAGTCTTGCGTCTGCCCTTCTCTTTCTAGTGACCGCCAGCCTAGGGTTGACTGCATGGCTGACACACTGTCATAAGTTGAGTACTTCAGCGCTGCGTCTCATTTGGTACTACATGTAGGTCCCTGTGACCTTAATTTCTTGGTTCACTGATTTTGTCTAATACTTTAAACATCTGTACCTGTGTAGCATCCATAAATACGTAATAGTTCATATGTGTTTATTAATATTTGATATGATGAAGCTTTCATTACATGTATAATCAGTGAAAAATGCTTAAGAAAAGAAGAAGGTTGATGACGTTTTCACGCACTTGCCAGAGCACAAGCGTGCAAAGCGTTTCGCCAAGAATACATTTGCTTAACAATATCGGTCGGTTATGATCGACTTTCTGTTCATCTGTTTCATTATTTTCACAAAATAAACGCTTTACATGCTTATTATTGTGTTAATAAACACTTGTAAAATCTACTGTTCTGAGGTTTCGTAAAAATTCAAATAAAATTTCTCCTTACTAGATGTTTTGAGCGAATATGTCTCTTTTAGACTGTGGATAAGAACCAAAAGTATTATATCTGTCAGTTTGGAGGGCTGATATGTCAGCGGAATTGCTGATTATATCGAAAAATCGCAAGTAGTTAGTGTACCCCGTTCAGCACCCCATATGCAATAAACCGGAAGTCACGTGATTATTTATGAAACCGCAAACTTAAAAATGTGCTGATATAAAGTGCCAAATGCCAAGCTTTTATAAACATAAATTTTATAAAGTTCGGTCGTGGGCACAAAAACGGCCAAAGTGTAACCCGTCCTTTGATTTGCATATAACAACTTATCTAATCTGCGTCAAAATTACCATAATTCTTGTAAACGTGGGTTTGGTGAGAGGGAACTGTAGGACTGACCTCTTACGAATTTATTTTGAAGGAGGTCTAACTACTGCCCTCTCGATGATGCAGGCTGGCGAGGAAGACTTGACCTAGTGAAGCTGTGTACCCTTCCACTGGCCCAAGACCGCTTGTTTGTTAAGGGTTTCGAACTGCGACAGCAGACCACTGGTCTCTGACGCCCTAGGGAGATATGCATAAGACTAAGTAAAAAAGATAGGCAATAAATCTGTTCAGTTCTGTCTGTATACCGAGCAAGCTTGCTGTGGTTCTTTCTTCGAGTACTCTAGTTCTTCTTCATACACCGAACGTTGTCTCGGTACGAAGGAAAACGTACACCAAAGTATTACTTAAGAGGCATTGCGGGAAACTGCGCGTGACAGGTAAACATCTTTTTTTTTCTGAGAGTAATTAAGAAATAGATCAGCTCTAGCAGTGAATTGTTGAGTAATAATTCACTGTTTGGAGGTCAGTTGTAAAGTAGATCACAAGGGCGTAGCTACCTATACGGCAAATACGCAAGTGCGTATTGAAATTTTGTCAAAATTGACAAAATTTCAAAACGCACCTGCATATTTGCATGCATGCTGAAAATTTATAAATTAGACAAGATTTCAATACCAGTTACCAAAGTGGCTGAAATACTTACTTTCCCTTCAAGAAGTAGAGAATAAAACATGGTTGTGCGTATTATGAAATTGCCCCTAGTTACGCCCCTGGATCATATCATGAGCGCGGAGCGCGAGTGATATATCTACTTACAACTGACTGACAAACAGTGAATTATTACTCAACAATTCACTGCTAGAGCTGAACTATTTCACTTTTAAAGATTTGACACCAATATGATTATTGCATTTTTCCTGCTCCCATTTTCAAAACTGTCAAAGATTATAACTGTGGGGTGGGTGGGGAGGGGGACTTTTTTACATTGTGATGATTCTAACACTCAAAAACGCTGAAAAAGTATTTGTGCCATTCAAATTCTCCCAACCTTCTTGTCAGCGCGTTCATGCTCCCGCTATTTTTTTAACTGTATCCGAGATAAACAAATGTACGTTTTTTGAGCGATTTAAGAAAGCAAAAGAGACATTACACCGTCTAACGTATCAAAACGTCACAAAATTACGTCAGTAATGCCAGTGACGTCAACAATTAGACTCACGCGCTCCGAAACAGTGAATTGTTGCAGAATAAAACACGGAAACTTACCATTGCTTCTATAGGCGCACTGTGTTAGAATTTTTCTTAAAAATACCTGCATCGAAAAAAAACAACACAAAAAAACAAACAACATTTTACAGATATGTTTTCACAATGATACTGGGCATATGTTTTCACAATGCTACTGGGCATATTACCTTCTATCTAGCAACGGTTAGACAGTTAAGATACACTCACCGTGTTAAGAGAGAGAAAAAAGCATGTAGATTTTTGCATTCTTCTTTAGGCTACTTCGCCAGAAGGCTGCATGTAGTCTTTATCATTTGCAACACTGTACCCATCAGCGAGTGGGCTACTTAGTGCTGTTTACAACCTCTGTTAAATCAGATTCCAGCTTTATAGGCCTACTTTCCAAGAAAATAAGCAGTCATGTTTCACAGGAGGGGTCTACCTTTTCGCATTCACGACCATCTCAGCAATTCTTTTAAACATTTATGACCATCTGTTCAACAAAACACAAATCTGGACACGACCATCGACAAAAGTCTTGTATGAAATCATACATATTTAGGGAAAAAATGCATTTAATCTCGTCTTCATCTCAGTCTAGACAGGCAGTAAAGTGTTACAAGACACAGTTTGACTGTAATAGTTATAACATGTATAAGACGGTCGAATAGCTTTCTGATGTATAAATAAAATCCCATTCGAAGGCTATGCGACCGTCTTATAACGATTACGGGCATGTTATTTCTGCAAAACTGTGTCTTTGACGCTTTACTGCATATCTAGATTGAGGAGAGGACATACTTGAATGCAAAACTTCCAAATATGTAGGCCTACGATTTCATTCAAGACTGTTGTCGATGGTTGTGTCAAGATTTGTTTTGTTGCGCAGATGGTTTTAAATGTTTAAAAGGAATGCTGAGATGGTCGTAAATGCTAATATGTAGACCCCCTCCTGTGAAACATGGCTGTATAGTATTGTAACGTATAAAGTTGGAATCTGATTTAACCGTGGATGTAAAGAGCACTAAGAAGGCCATTCGCTGACGGGTTCTGTTTTGCAAATGATAAAGGGAAAAAGACTGTATATGTTGTCTTCTTGCGAAGTAACAGAAAAATGCAGAAATCTACACGTTTTTCTAAAAACCAGACCCGGAGGTTATAAAACTTGAGTACAATCTCAAACTCAAAATAAAGCACACTGATTGGCTGCTTCCGAGCACACGCTCGGAAGCAGCCAATCAGTGTGCTTTATCTTGAGTTTGAGATTATACTCACTATCTCGGACCCAGGCTTAGCTCGGTGAGTGTATCTTCAGTCTAAACGTTTCTAGATAGCAGGAAATATGCCCAATATCATTGTAAAAAAGGATTTTATAAAATATTTTGTCAGTGCAGATATATTAAAGAAAAACTGTCAGAAAAAAAATGTTGTTTACCTGTCTCGCGCAGTTTCCTCGCAACGTCTCGCAACTAATACTTTCGTGTACGTAAATTTGCCTACATACCGTGGTTGTAGCCTGTATACTGGAACGAGTGTTCGTGACTGGCGTGCAGTCGGAAACTATCACCACACCCCCACAAGGTATTAGGGAGTTTTTCGACCGTATGTCGGTCTCGGGTTGTCTCGTGTCCACTCTTACGAAAAGTTTACTCCTCTTGCCATGTGGCATGTAGAAGGTAAGCCTATATAGGCTGGAATTCCCCAGATACATCTTCGGGGGCCGAGCCGAATGTTTCCCATGTTACGCCCACGAAATTAAGCCTTTTGAACTATTTTGATATTGTGAAGAATCTCTTTTAACGTATCATATTTCAAAAAAAGTGCGATAAAAAGTCATGCTTTCTCATTGAAATGCATTCTGCATCGATGTTAAGCTACTTGAATAATTTTTACACAGATTTGGAAGTTGATAAACGATCCTGTTTCACGGCCATATATGACAAGAAAAACTATAACATTAGTTAATCAGATTGTGAATAAAAGTATTGGCGGGGCATTCATTTCATTATACCAGCTGAATAACCCAAAGGGCTATAAAACATTTGGATAAGAAAAAAAACATTCACTGTTTTGTTTTCATAAAAAAAAAAAAAAAAAAATTGTATTTCTACATACATTTTTACACAATTTTCGATTTAAATTCATGTCTCTAGCTCATGAATGCACTTTCATTTCTGCAAATCATATAAACTGTAATATAGGATATTCGAAACAAACTGGTAAAAAGAATTGAAGTTATCATGATAATAAGTATATTTTTACATTTTTTAAAAAATGCAATAAAATTGAATTTCATGAAAAACGTCATGAAAAATATATTTAATCGATGGGGCATGCTTATGCATATTATTTTAGTAAAACTTGCATTGTATGATACAAAATAATACAAAAAACAAACATTTCACCGTTTCGTTTCCTAGAAAAAACAATGTTTAAGTTAAAAAATATGCCCAAAATAGACTGCCCAAATTCTGCACCTGCTGCAAACACAGCCGGTCCTTGCCCTATTATTTATTTTCCTGTTATTCCGGTTCTACCATAGAGTAATGCCTACAAAAATGCACAGATGGAATGGAAACTGTGAAGACCTTGATCATTCTGGTTCCTAAGGAACAGTCTTATCTCGGTTTCCATTGTTTTTACAGACCTACCTGCCCGAGAACTTAGGATCTTTTTGGTAGACATTGTTAGTATGTGTTATAACTGTATATACTCTGCAGTTGAACGATTTCACCTTGAACAATAACTATGTTTTGTTTTAACAAATAAGCCGACAGAGTTATTCAGTACCTGTCCACCTTAAATAAATGATATACTCAGGTTGTTTTTATTATACTGGCATCAAACATTTGAATTCGCTTCCTGAGTGGTTGAAAAAATTGGAAAGCCCACAGAAATTTAAAATAGCCCTCAAGAAATATCTGAGTATTGTTGTGCAACTGAGCAAGAGCTGTTCTTATATTATTGAGCATATAACATTCCTCTTTTGTCTGTGATAGCAGTGCTAACAGTCGAGTTAATCACTCACAGTGCTATCATGCCTGTAGCACACACACTTGGCCCACCGTATGCTCTGGGCACACTGTTCCTCGAGTACGGGGGTGGTTCGTGGAGAAGCTTAAAGTGACACTCCGGTTCCAGTTCCTTGACGGGTCAGTGTGTGATGGCCTGCGGGTTCGCTCCCTTGGTCCACTTGTGTGTGTGACAGATATGACCATTGGTTTTGTCTTTCCTTTTCGAGCACTCTTCGGTGATAAAAATCTTCCCTTTTGTAGAGCTTTCAGTGTTAACCTGTGCAATAATTCATACTTTTCCGTGCCAAAGTCTTGTTCGTACCTAAATGGACCCCATTCGAAATAAGCCATTTAGGCTTTATGGGCTATCCATGGGTATTAAGATCGAATCTTTCGAATCAGTGAAAATGGGTGTGGGTGTTAGTTTTTTACTTCTAGCATCCTAGCTCATTCCAAAACTCCTTAAGTTCTAGTCAAATTCACTGTGATAATTTTATTTTTCTTAAATTAAATTCATATAGATATATACATAAATATCATTTAAGTGTGCTCTTAAATACCTCACTTGTTGATTAATTTTTATATTTTGATTTCAAAAATCGCTTTTAGATAGTATATGTTACTTTGTTAAATGATCTTAATTCCTGAAAATCTTAGTTGTCAGTTTCTGGCGAAAGTATGTGCACTTAGTACTGGTTAACCGCTTAGGAGGTCTAAGCCTGCCCAGGAATAGTGTGGTTAGGTTAACTGACCGTCCCGACATGACCTTAGCTGTTTACCGTGGACGTTAAGCATAAAATCAACCAATCAACCAAATCTTAATCTTAAGGTCAAGAATACGTAAATGGCACATACATAGAATTTTTTAAAATTTTGCACAGGGGTGCATTTTCATGTGTTACATCGAATTGTGCAATAAAAAAGATAGGTCACCGAGTTTATTTAGTCGCTAGATCAGATTATAATACATGAAATTTTGAGGCCGTTTCCACTGACGGCAATGGGAATGCGAAGAAAAAAAAACTCAGATTTTTACATTTAAAAGTACACAGCCTGTTTACCACTACATAGATTTTTTTCAAAAACTGATATTTTATGCCACAGGATCTGTCGATTGAAATGAGGTAAGAAAAGTCCTTGACTACCGAGTTCGTTTTTCAAGTAGCGCTTGATAAGCAAGCATTGGTATGTATCAATTTACGCCATTCCGCGCCGTCATTTATAAACGACGTTGCAGTCGTTTACTGGCGACGTTATAAGACATGCTAAGACCGTTATGAGAATACGGAGAGATGAGGACTAATAGGGTTCTCATGATGAATGCCTTAAGCTTCGTTCACACGGGAAAAGTTTCTGTGTCAAAGTAGGTTTGGAAAAGAAAAATTTGCGCGTGTGAATGAAAAAATATGCCACATTTTCATTGACAAATTTATATGGTAAAGTTTTTAAGACAAACAAAATTTATCTGTGTGAACAGAAAACTTGCCTTAGAATATGTAACAAAGAAACTAGCTATGGAGATAAGCACAGAAAACTTTGCTCATAAATCGCTTTAAATTTGAACAAAGTATATTTAACAAAGAAAATGTGGCATGGTTGGCCGTTCACACGGGCAAAGTTTATTTGTCCAGGTAACCTTGACGAATAATGTTCGATCGTGTGAACACAGCAGCAAATATTTCCTTGCCAAAGTTTATTTGACAAAGATTCCATGCCACATTTTTAGCTCGCCTGAACGAAAGTTCAGGAAGAGCTATTGTTGTCACCCTGGCGTCGGCGTCAGCGTCCGCGTCCACGTCAGCGTCAGCGTCCGCGTCGGCGTCCGGATTGGATGTTTTGGTTAAAGTTTTTTAAAGACCTATATCTCCTTAACCCATAGATGGATTCTTTTGATACTTGCACTGTAGTTAGATATTTGTCCAAAGTTTAACAGGGTACCACCCCCACCCCACTCTGTGACCTTGATGTCAAGGTCATGGACTTTGAAAATTGGGAGTTTTTTGAACTGGATGTTTTGGTTAAAGTTTTATAAAGCCCAATATCTCCTTAACCCATGGATGGATTCCTTTGATACTTGTACTGTAGTTAGATATTGGTCCAAAGTTTTCCAGGGTACTACCCCCATTCCCCTCAGTGACCTTGATGTCAAGGTCATGGACTTAGAAAATTGTCTTTTTATTGATTGGATGTTTTGGTTAAAGTCTTTTAAAGACACATATCTCTCGAACCCATGGATGAATTCTTTTTATATTTGCACTTTAGTTAGATATTAGTCCAAAGTTTTACCGAGTACTACCCCAATCCCGCACATTGACCTTGATGTCAAGGTCACAGACTTTGGAAATTTGTTCTTTATTAAAGTTTTCTAATTGCATACTGATTCATAATGCTTGGCAGAGATTTAGTTTACACTTGAACTGACGTTAGCCACTTTTTTGAGTTTTTACAAAACACTATATACTTACCCCACTGGATGACCTTGAAGTCAAGGTTATTGACTTTGAATTTTGGTTAAAGTTTTATATTTATGAAGACATAATTTCACAGTGCCACAATGGACTCAGTTGATACTTATACATGTACTTGGACTGATGTTAGATAATGATTCAAGGTTTGATACATCCCAGCCTCCCCCTCCCCCCGCCCCTACCCCACTCCTCCCACTACCCTCTTAGTTCTTTGACCTCAAGCTCATGAACTTTGAAATTTCATGTAATTTTTTTCTGATTTTAATTTTATTTTAAGACATTTCTGAGATTTGGTTGGTTGGTTGGTTGGTTGATTTGATGCTTAACGTCCACGGTAAACAACTAAGGTCATGCCGGGACGGTCAGTTCACCTAACCACACTATTCCTGGGCAGGCTTAGACCTCCTAAGAGGTTAACCAGTACTAAGTGCACATACTTTCGCCAGTAACTGACAACTGCCCTTCTTGAATCAGCGGAAGGAGAAACGAAAGTATGTGGCCATTTCTGAGATAGCTTTTGTTTATAAATGTGTTGTCATTATGGACATGCTTGCCTGAAGTTTTATGCACAGCGGTCCACACCACCATAGTGACTGTGTGATGGGCAAGCACCTATTCAGGCGAGCTATGCTGTCAGGCGACAGCTCTTGTTCTTTAACAAATAATTTGCTCTGTTTTAACGCTAAGTATTTGGCAAACTTTCTTTGTTAAAGATTCTGTGACAAAGAAACTTTGGTGGCGTGAACGAGGCTTAAGTTAAAGAATATATTTTTCAGGCTCTCGTAAACAAAAATTAGTAAAAATTGCAAGCACACTTCTGACAGTAATATGGTTACTGCAGCCGACACGACTTGGCCGCACATAAAAAAATGCGTTACCCTTAAGGTGGTGATTTATGGCAAATGTAAAAATCTGCATAAAACCATAAAAAAGTAAGGTATCTCCCTGAAAGTTAGCAGATTTCTTATTTTTGTTGTTCTTTACAGTTTAGAATACAAAATAGACGTACATGCTGCTTAAAAAAGTGTTTTTATAAGGAAAGATCAAAGGGTAGTTTTCTGCGCAATAATAAACAAGAGGGCCATGAGGCCCTGAACCGCTCACCTGAGTATGTTGGCCATGTAGGTCATGTGACCTAGACCGCTTGATAAATTTTCGTTCCATCAGACCCTGGAGGCTGTGTATGATATTTGGTTACAATTGACCCTGTGGCTTTTGAGGAGACGTCTTAAATTGTCAAAATATAAGAGACATGGGTCAGAGGTCAAAGGATGACCTTGACCTCTTGTACCCGCAAATCTTCCACGTACTAACTAAGATGACTGTATATACCAATTTTTAGGCCAAAATCTTCTAAACTTGCCATGAACTCGTATGTTCTACCATTTTCCCATACCTGACCTTGCCTTGTAAAAGGTCAAGTAAGCCCAAGGTCATCATTTGAACAATCTTGATAGTACTCAAGTACCTGATGCTATATACCAAGTTTCAGGGCCATCGATCACTTGGTTCTTGAGAAGGAGATTTGTAAAGGTTTTTCACATATATGGGCATGGTGGCCATGTTGGTCATGTGACCAAGACTGTTTGAACAAATTTTCTTTCCCTCAGCCCCTAGTAAATGAAATTTGGTCACAATTGGCCCAGTGGCTTTTGAGCAAATGTGTGACATTGTCACAATATGAGAGACCAGGGTCTAAGGTCAAAGAATGACCTTGACCTCTTGTACATATAAATTTTTATGTTCTCATTTATATGACTGTATATACCAATTTTCAGGTTTAAATCTTCAACAGTTTCCAAGAAATCTTATGTTCTAGCATTTTCCCATGTGAAAGCTAAAAAAAGCAAATTTGACCTTACCGTAAAAAAAGGTCAAGGTAAACCCAAGGTCATAATTTGAATAATCTTGGTAGTACTTGCATACCTGATGCTACATACCAAGTTTCCAGGCCATTGGCCTATTGGTTCTGGAGAAGAAGATTTTTAAAGGTTTTTACCATATATGGGCATGGTGGCCATGTTGTCATGTGACCCAGTCCGTTTGAACAAATTTTCGTTCCCCCGCCCCCTAGAGGCTCTGTATGAAATTTGTTTACAATTGGCCCAGTGGCTTTTAAGGAGATGTGTGAAATTGTCAAAATATGAGAGACCAGGGTCAAAGGTCAAACAATGACCTTGACCTCTTGTACGCATTCATTTTCATGTACTCATTCAGATGACTGTATATACCAATTTTCAGGTCAAAATCTTCAACAGTTTCCAAGAAATCTTATGTTCTAGCATTTTCCCATATAAAAGCTGCAGAATGCAAATTTGACCTAACCGTAAAAAAGGTCAAGGTCAACCCAAGGTCATAATTTGAACAATCTTGGTAGTACTCGTGTACCAAATGCTACATACCAAGTTTCAAGGCCATCGGCCTATTGGTTCTGGAGAAGAAGATTTTTCTAGGTTTTTACCATATATGGGCGTGGCGGCCATGTTGGTCATGTGACCAGGACCGTTTGAACAACTTTTCGTTCCTAAGTCCCCTAGAGGCTACATATGTAATTTGGTTACAATTGGCCCAGCGGTTTCAGAGGAGAAGTCGTTTGAAATTGTTGACGGACGGACGGATGCCGGACGGACGCCGGAGCCTTACCATCCTATAAGCTCCCCCGGAGCCGCTGGCTCAGGTGAGCTAAAAAGTTTAAAATTATTAAGTTAAAATATGCGATTAAAATCAAGACAAAAATGAGATTAGGGAAAACGAATGTTCTAAGATTCGATCTTGCGATACACAGATTCGTAGTCGGAAGTCTTAACCACTTCGCTATGGCGTCATCAACAAACGGTTGACTGTATTATATTCAATAGCAGTATTTTCTGGTAATTCATCGCTAAAACTAACGAAACCATCCGAGTGTAATGACGGAAATAAATGAGTGCCAGGTCAATCTTTATCTTTATATTTTTCTATTTTTAGTAACAGAGGCCAATATGACTGGTCTACAGTTAGATATTTTTGAAACATATCAATGCAAGAATCATTTTGACACAAATTTCATCAAAATCCATTCAGCGGTTACTGAGATATTGTCATTTTCATGTTTTGTGCTATTTTTAGTAACAGCAGATGGTGGCCATCTTGGAATGCCAAATTGCAATTAATCGAAACGACTTCATGCAAGGAACATTCTGACACATAATTGGTCCAATTCCATTCAAGGGTTCTTGAGTAACTGTCATTTTTATGTTTGTGCTATTTTTAGTAACACCAGATGGCAGCCATCTTGGAATGCCAAATTGCAATTACTCGAAATGGCTTAATGCAAGGAACATTCTGACACAAAGTTGGTCCAATTCCATTCAAGGGTTCTTGAGTAATTGTCATTTTTATGTTAGTGCTATTTTTAGTAACACCAGATGGCGGCCATCTTGGAATGCCGAATTGCAATTAATCGAAACGGCTTCATGCAAGGAACATTCTGACACAAAATTGGTCCAATTCCATTCAAGGGTTCTTGAGTAATTGTCATTTTTATCTTTGTGCTATTTTTTAGTAACGGCCCCCATGGTGGCCATCTTGAATAGTCAACTGGCACAAAATTGAAATAATTCCATTCAAGAACCATTTTTGACCAAATCTGGTCAGAATTGGTTGCATTTTCTTGAGATATTGACATTTGAGCAAAATCGGTCTTGTAAACGCTAAGTAGGTCACTGTGACCTAATTCCGTTATAGATTTTTTTTATTTTTACAATTTTTAATACCAAGGCCCCATTTATGTTCCATGCAAACTTTCAACCAAATATACCAAATGGTTCTGGAGAAGAAGTTGATTTTGTTGTTTTTGCTATTTTTAGTAACAGCGGCCATCTTGGATTCTTGACCTGACCCAATTTTACAATTTTGAAACCCTGCAGTCTGGTCATGCTCCATGTGAAATTTGAGATCCATGGGTTCAGTGGTTTTAGAGAAGAAGTTGTTTGAAGCTGTTTAAATAGGTCCTTTTTTGACATTGGCATTTGAGCAAAATTACATTCATAAACAGAAAGTAGGTCACTGTGACAAAACTCCGCTACAGATTTTTTTCATTTTTACAATTTTGAATACCAAGGTTTTACTGATGTTCCATGCCAAAATTCAGACTAATATACCCAGTGGTTCTGGAGAAGAAGTTTATTTTGTTGTTTTTGCTATTTTTAGTAACGGTGGCCATCTTGGATTTTCAACCTGACCCAATTTTACAATTCTGAGACCCTGGAGTCAGATCATGCTCCATGTGAACTTTGAGAACCATGGGACCTGTAGTTTTACAGAAGAAGATGTTTGAATATTTGTTTTTAGGTGTTGACGGACACATTGTGTGACGACGCACGACGCACGACGCACGACGCACGCATTGGTATGACAATAGCTCACTATGGCCCTTCGGGCCAGGTGAGCTAAAAAAATTAACATCGTTATTGAAAATTTACGTAGTACTGAAGGTGCGTTATTGCATAATGAGGAGCGAGCTAGCAATTATTTATTCCAACTCTTTCTCAAATTGTAATGTAGACCAGATGAAAACAGTAGCTTTTTCTCAAATGTTCAACCATGTACAAGGTAATGTACACTGGATGCATTTATTAAATATAGGGTAGGCAAGCATACCTATGTAACACCTACAGTATAAATAATACATTACTTACATGATCACTGGTGTGTAGATGAAATTGTTCAACCTTGTTAAAATAGTCTCACCTGTTTCACCTGTGTGTTTTGACAAAAAAATTTGAACACAGACTGCATCTTTATTCATCTGCTCAGCCTGATAATGTGTGAAAGAGTTCGAAAAAATAATTGCTAGCTCGCTCTCCATTATGCAACAAGGAACTCTCAGCACTAAGTATATTTTCAATAACAATATTATTTTTTGAGATTATTGCGCACAAAATTACCCTTTGATCTTTCCTTATAAAAACACTTTTTAACATTAACAAATGCTGCATTTTGGGAGTCTGAATTGTCAGAAACAACATAAAGAAGGCATATGCTAAGTTTTGGAAAGATCAGTGGTATTTTGAGTGTTTTATGCAGATTTTTGTCTTTGCCCCAAATCAGTGATTATCACCACCTTAATTACAAAATGCGCCATGCCATGATAAAATGGGTTCTTTGGGGCATATACGGTCAGCGGAAGCTCAGATCAGTGTGCGCACCCGCCTAACCTGACCAGAGCCTTTGTTGTCTTCTTGTACAATGATTCCGTGAGGAACAGCGAAGAGATTTATTAGTCTGTGCGTATGCGCAGGCTGATTTGTGTGCATGTATCATATTACTGACGACTCGTGTTCTGTCGGTGTGGCTCATGGTAGTCAAATAAAATTGACTTTTGGACAGTATTTCAATCATATCAAGATGATGGTAAGTTATAAGGTCAACTTCCAAATCCACCATCGGCGGGATAGGTAGGAATAAAAAAAATAAAGACTTCTTGTATCATAGTGGCCGTAGGGGCGGAGTGAGTAAGATGCCCGCTATATCTTTGGCAACGGCATACAACAAGTAGAAGAAATATTGTATCAATCTTATTTTGTAATCAAAATAAAATTTTCGATGTCCAGAAAGAATATGTGTATTAAAATCGCAGAAATCGGCATTATAAAGAATATTACATTCTGATCCCATAAAACTCTAAAATCAGCTGGCATACATTTACTTGGTTTATTAATAATTTTGGATGCGCAATCCCACCGGCGCCGCGGACGTTCGGTTATGACGCAGACGGTTGCGGGTTCGAATCCGGATTCGGTCAGCTAGCGACTGGAAAAGTCTTTGTCAAGCCAGCAGTAAATGGGTTGCTTTATCAAATCAGGGAAGGATAACGCAGCGAAAGGAGAAAGATGGGTTCCGCCTTTCATATGTGTGTCTGAAAAGTCCTGTGAGCCCTGAAAGCAGGGAGTGAACATGTATTCCGGCAAGCCTTAAATTGTTACACACATGAAACTCTCTCTCTCTCTCTCTTTCTCTCTCTCTCTCTCACACACACATTAATTTTGTATGAATACACTTTGTGTTGATGAAATAACTTCAAACATACAGGGAAAAAAAGAACATTGCAATATCAGCAAAGGGTTTGAATAAACAATGACAACAGCTCCGTTTTCCCCATGTTTGACGTTATTAGGGGAGACCAGGGATAGTTGATGCACTTTTTAGACTTTTTGATATATCTCGTGACCGGATTGGCCAATTTTGATCATCTTTGTATATACCAAAAGCTCTGTCTTTTTGCATTTAAAATCAAATAGTAATCCTTGAATTTTGGTATATTTTCCCTCCGTTTGAGTAGATTTCCTTGGCAAGTCGAATGCCTCAACTTGCCCCAGTAGTTGGGCATGCTGATGCAACTTTTGAGGCAAGTTGATACAGATTTTTTTCTTGCCTTTACAAGTCCATGCAACGGATGCTACAGGGAATTGACCGTTTCTATGGACAAATGGGGGTTTCCTTGCTTTCTAGTTAGATGCATTTATCAAAATTATTTTGGCCATTTAAGTTATCCCCGGCAAAAGATCTCTAGAAGGGATGTATGTAAATGAATAATTGTACGATAAACTGATGTTTTATTTCTGAAACTTTAGAAGATTTTAAACGGGAACATATAATTTCATTGTCATAGATGCGATATTAAATGAGTCGGGACCCAGCAACTTGTACAATTTACATGTGCGTTCAGCAAAAACTCAGACCAACCTGTGTATCAGCACAGTCGGGACAGAGTCTTCACTGGCCACATGAAAAGATATGGGTCCTTAGCTCTCCATAGCGCGCACAGCAAAGACTCTGATCAGACTGCGCGGATGTGCAGGCTGTATTGAGTCTTCGCTGGGCGCATATGTAAATTGAGGGCATTGCTGCGACATGGCTCGAATGACATTGTATATTTGTTTGAACATATTAAAATACATGGTTTTCTACAACAAATTTGAAATGCTTAAACTATTGTACATAGTCCTACATCAGTTAGAGCTCAAGCCCATTTAAATATTGTGAACAGGTCATGCAGTACAGTAGGATTCTATGGTGCATCAACATGCCCCAAGAGTTCTAATCCTATTTATTATGCGTATTAGATCTATGTACACTTGAGATTTGATGAAATAAATATGTTTAAACTAATTCGTTATTTCTGACGTCCAAATTGACGTCATTGTCTTTTTATTCCCACTGCATCAACTTGCCCCGTGCATCAACTATCCCCGGTCTCCCCTATTGAATGTCCGATGGGGCCGCCATATTGAAAATTACACTGACTAGGAAGTATTTCGTGACGTAACGTCCTTCGCGACGCACGTAATTAATTGCGCCAGTCATTTACGTATTCTTGACCTTAATCTTAATGTGGGACGTGAGGTTTCCACAAGCAACATATATTATTTGACGTCACTGCAGCTGGTGTCAGGTGCCGTGTGGTGGCTATAAAAAGTAGCCCGTACTACACCATAGTACAGTTTTTATCTTTATTTCCTTTAGGTTCATTGACTCCATTCTCGTAGCATCGAAAATCGAGCACCACTTAAGGTACAGGGGTACACCGCCATGTTATTCCGCCATTTTTATAAAAAGGAACAACTTTTCTGGCTTCCGGTTTGCTTCCCTGAGGACGAAGCCCTTGTTACAATAGGCATTCTTATCAGCTCTTCTGAGCTTGTTTTTGTTGTTATTAGGCCTACCGACTTAAAACAAACTTTATCCTATGTACGCTTTAGTTTTAGCTCTTTTTAGCATGTATTTTGTGAAAATTGTATAGGTCTGTTTGTTTCTCGTCTTGGAGGCCTACATTCTGTTTTTTGTTGATTTCATTACAGTTTCATTTTTCTAATTCATGTTCTTTTTTTCTTTTCTTAACCTTTTTTCTTTTCTTAAACTTTTAATTGTCATTTTTTTTTCGGTTATTTTATTTCTGCACTAATCATTCATTGCTGCATAATCCGATTAATAAGATTCTATGCAAAATTTGCTGTTCACCCAACTAGATTAATGATCAAACTTATCAAATATTATTCCAACTTAAAGTTCATTTCCTCAACATTGAGTATTTAACCCCCAGAATGCTTCCCCCGTCACGCCTCCACCCCAGCCCGAAAAACAGGCAGACGGCAAAATTTGTCTGCAAAATTAAAAAAAAAAAAAGTTTCGTCCAAATGCGGCTACTCAAAGACTAGTGGCTTAAAAATGTACACCCAGACGAGGCGGCTCATCTAGAAATTCAGCTTTTTATTTATTTATTTATCTTATTTTATTTATTTATTTGTTTTAGCGTTTTAAGAGTTATAGTAAAGCCCATAAGTTTATCTTTAGACGCTCAGTTCAGTTCAGTGCAATTCTCTTATCGACGTTACCCAAGTGGCTCAACGGTACGTAACCATAGTTGCACACACTTCATATTTATGATCAAATATATTCCAGTCTGAAATTCTCAATTTTTCCTGTCGTAGTTTCTAGCAATCCCAACAGTCGCCAAAATAATTTCATTATTACTCGGCTCATCTTAGTCATTTACATTTATCCTGTGACTCGAGTAGTGAAATAAATGAACCCTCTCCCCCCATCCCACCTCATCCCCGAAAACAAACACTTTTCACTGAGCTTTCCAACAATAATTCCAGTGAGAAACTTTCAGCAGAATTTAGTATTAATACTTTTTTTCTAAGCTGCCAAAACAGACTTTACTCCCGCGTTTGGCAAGTATCTGATATCAAACGAACTCAGTTTACCAAATGTTGGCTGGACCCCTGGGATATAAATATGAACGGTTAATATAAATAATCCATATAGGGCATTATTACATTGATCAGTGGAGTTTCTAGGCCAGCAGCCGCCTTTAAGTTCTTTACAAGAACATTGGATTTATTGATGCAATTCGTGCGTGTTTTTGCTAGCGCTCTGCAGCCATCGAAACCAGAATCAATAAAGTTTCTATTAGAAATTAATCCGTTCGTTTGATTACCATGTCATGCAGTATGCATCATAGTGCAAGGCAGTTGAAAACTTGCAATTGATCTATGACAAAAAAAAACTAGAAAATGTGTTTATGAAACACTATGCCCCCAACCATATGCTTGCCTCTAAAGAAGGTTCATCCAATAATGCTTGTACCTTTGTACCATAGGCTTCAATGCACTAAGTCGAAAAAGGGGCTTAACTCAGTCAAAAATTCACGATTTTTTTCGAAAGTTAATCAGGTCATCTACACCTTGGGCAATATCTTCCTGCAAAAAATCATGATCCTAGCATCAGGGGTACTCCAGATATTTTGTTCACAAGGTT
This sequence comes from Ctena decussata, assembly GCA_963989385.1. Classification (NCBI taxonomy): domain Eukaryota; kingdom Metazoa; phylum Mollusca; class Bivalvia; order Lucinida; family Lucinidae; genus Ctena; species Ctena decussata. The sequence continues at coordinate 19,400,097 of OZ022499.1, forward strand.
TCATAGGCTAACAATGCATTAAGTTGAAAAAGGGGCATAACTAAATCATAAATTCACAATTTGTTTTCAAAAGTTAATCAGGACATCTACACCTTAGGCAGTATCTTTCTGCAAAAAATCATGCTCCTAGCGTCAGGGGTTCTTGAGATATTTTGTTCACAAGGTTCCATAGGCTTACAATGCACTAAGTCAAAAAAGGGGCATAACTCGGTCAAAAATTCATGATTTTTTTTTCAAAAGTTAATCAGGTCATCTACATCTTGGGCAATGTCTTCCTGCAAAATTACATGATCCTAGCATCAGGGGTTCTTGAGATATTTTGTTCACAAGGTTCCATACGCTTACAATGCACTAAGTCAAAAAAGGGGCATAACTCGGTCAAAAATTCACGATTTTTTTTCAAAAGTTAATCAGGTCATCTACATCTTGGACAATGTCTTCCTGCAAAATTACATGATCCTAGCATCAGGGGTTCTTGAGATATTTTGTTCACATGGTTCCTTAGACTAAGTTGAAAAAGGGGCATAACTCTGTAAATACATGACCAGCGAAAAAAAGAAAAAATACGGGTCTGCTCATTTTTCATGTACATGCCACCTATAAAATTTCAAGGTCCTAGCATAAGCGGTTCTTGAGTTTCACACCTGCCAAAAAGCGTTACGGACGGACAGACGGACGGACGGACTCACGGACGGACGGACGGACAGGCCCAAACCAATATGCCCCCTCAACTTCTCCGAAGTTGGGGGCATAAAAATACGGGTCTGCTTATTTTCCATACTGATCATGTGTATAAAGTTTCAAGTTCCTAGCTCTTATTGTTCTTGACTATATGTAAGGGTACCTTTGTTCCATAGGCCTCAATGCACTAAGTCGAAAAAGGGGAATAACTCGATCAAAAATTCACGATTTTTTTCAAAAGTTAATCAGGTCATCTACACCACAGGCAGTATCTTCCTGCAAAAAATCATGCTCCTAGCTTCAGGGGTTCTTGAGATATTTTGTTCACAAGGTTCCATAGGCTTACAATGCACTAAGTCGAAAAAGGGGCATAACTCACTCAAAAATTCACGAATTTGTTTCAAAAGTTAATCAGGTCATCTACACCTTGGGCATTCTCATCCTGCAAAACCTCATGATCCTAGCATCAGGGGTTCTTGAGATATTTTGTTCACAAGGTTCCACAGGCTAAGTCGAAAAAGGGGCATAACTCTTGAAATATGTGACCCGCGGAAAAAAGAAAAAAAACACGTGTTCGCTTATTTTTCATACTGATCATGTGTATAAAGTTTCAAGCTCCTAGCTCTTACGGTTCTTGAGTTAGAGGACAGACGGACAGACGGACAGGCCCAAACCAATATGCCCCCACAATTTCTCCGAAATTGGGGGCATAAAAACGAGTCAAAAGAATATGTTAATAACGAAGACTCATATTAGTCTACGGATCCACGCAGTATGATCAGGATCTTCCCTGTTTGTATGATCAAAGGATCCCCAAGAATCTGCATATGCTGTAAAACCACGGTCTCCGTGCGAAATAGCCAAGATGTATTACAACGCTTGTATCAGACAATGCCTGCCCCACTCCGCCCCCCCCCCCCCACCCCACCCCCACCCCACCCCAAACAGAGAGAGAGAGAGTAAGCCATACATTTCCAATCAGCTATAATTTATAACCTCTAAATGGGGAAAGATTGAATTTGCATTGGAGTTTGAAACTCGCGACAAAAAAAAAAACGCTCATGCAGTGCGCTCATGCTGGTCTTCAGGACCCTTATTACATGAATCTGAGGTTGACAAAAAAGAGTTGATAGGCGCGAGACAAGAAACCATTGCCAAAAATGCTGAGATCGATTTTGCACAAAAAAAAACCGAAATTGTCATCCAAAGTCTATGGGAGACAACTTAATCCCGATTATTACCAGAAAAATTTCTAGAGTAGTGTTTAATACTACCATTCAAAAATCTTTCATATATACATGATATATACTCAGCAAAGTAGAAAGGTGTCATCCGTTGGGATTGTTTTTCAATAGGAGCCGCGAGTAGTAAAGGACGCCACTATGGGGACTCCCGGCCGGAGACTAAGTCCGCAGCCTGGGGCAGTCTCGGGCCGGGAGTCCCCATAGATGACATCGCTTTAGTAAGCTTGAAAAGGCTAGTTTGAAATAACTTAGTCTTTTTCAAGGGTAAAAGTCTATGTAATATGGCATAGGAGATGTCTTAAGAGGCTATACAGTAATATGCGTCTGCTATTAGTCTCTTGGCCCTGTATCTCAAGACCTCACTATACCAGAGGCATAACTCTATAGTGACAGTTGATGGTGTGAGTTGCTGTGGCATACTCTTGTTCATTCTGTTCAATTTCTGAGGCTTTACAGTAATATGCGTCTGCTATGAGTCTCTTGGCCCTGTATCTCAGGGCCTCACTATACCAGAGGCATAACTCTATAGCGTCAGTACTTGTTCCTGGGGAATTTATATAAAATCTTGTATCTCAAGATTTTAATGTTCTGGACTGAAATTATTTCTTACTAGCCTTCTAAAGCCTGACTACTACATTTGATGACGAGAAGATCTCTGCTGCCAGTGTGCTTGAACTTGTGGGTATCTAGTGGAAGGTCCACATATCCACATTGAAATTGTGGAGCTGATGTGGATGTCAAGTGGAAGGTCCACATATCCACATTGAAATTGTGGAGCTGATGTGGATGTCAAGTGGAAGGTCCACATATCCACATTGAAATTGTGGAGCTGATGTGGATGTCAAGTGGAAGGTCCACATATCAACATTGAAATTGTGGAGCTGATGTGGATGATGTGGACTTGGTGTGTATGCAATGTGGAGGTTATGTGGATGATGTGGATCCACAATGTGGAGTTTCCACATGTCCACATCTACACATTAGACAAATCGGCTTACCCTGTCCCATTTCTGACAGACTGACACAATGCATCTCAAAACCTCACTGTTACAATGCCAACTGCCCAAGGGTTCGCTTGTTCCTCATACATCCTAATTCTGAGTTATATCTGATTCCTACCTTCTATTCTGTACATGCATATTGTGGTTTATTATTTTGTAAGATTATGTGACAGCTCTGTGTTTTATCTTTCAAATAAAAAAAGAATTTTGAAAATCCATCAAGGCAAAATGGAGTTATTACAGTTTTCTTACCCTCTATATTCCGCGCATGCGCAGTGTGACAATTTATTTTAATTTCATTTGGTAGGTGGTGACTTGTTCTTTCCAATAAAAAAAGAATTATGAAAATCCATCAAGGCAATCTGGAGTTATTACAGTTTTCTTACCCTCCAAATTCCGCGCATGCGCAGTGCACATGCCTGGCAAAATAATGCTTCTTTTATTTTAGAGCTAGTAGTTAACACAAAATATACTCATAACTGAAGTGATACATACATACAGGTATTCACTTTTCATTTGTATCATTTTTCTGAAAGCTATTACTTGTTTTGTCTATTTATAGAAAAAAAGAAAGTCAATCCAGATTTACCTCCCTTGTAATAACACTATTATATGAAAAATTGAATAACTTTGTTATTTTTCGGCCGATTTTGATAAAATAAACACCAAAATGTAGATTTTATTATTTTCTAATTAATTTTTATATTTTGAAATGTGTTACTATAAATAGTAACATGACCTTAATTGAAATAAGATATATGATATGCAAATGTCCAATCTTGTCTCAAGTAAACTGGTTTATGTTTAGGTATATATATTGGAAGCTAACATATTAATATTGCTGGTTTGCCGGTCACCACTGGACTGGAACTGGTGTGCACAACGGTTATACCGCCTGGGCCCGCAGATGCGAAGTCTATCGATTACATGTGAAACAGTAGAAGCCTTATGGCTTAAGGGGTCGGAACATCCAAGGTTCCGTAAAAGGTACCTCCGCTGGCAGGTCTCTGGTCCATAGCGACATTCAGGACTTGTGATCATGTAGATATGGCTTCAAATCGCCAGGGCTTCCCAGGCATAGGGTAACCGACCGGGGAAGAAATAGTGCTGTACAGCACACTCTTCTTGCTAAATTTTTAAGTGAATATTTTTGTCTTTACTGGCATGCAAGAAATAAAGATTGCATTTTTGTGGCACTATAATTTTGATGAGAATTGTGTGAAATAATATATGAAACTCAAAATGCTATCCGGTATATAAGTGTGATGTTCAGATATGAATTCATTCTAGTTTTGAACAGAGAGAAGTAAGAAGCAAGAGAAAAAAAAAACAAAGCAGTTTAAGATATTTGATGAGTTATAATTCATCTCCTGATCATGAAGGACTTCTATCTGACACTTCTGAGCGATGGTTCTCTGAAAACTTTCCCTCAAAACACACAAAGCTCTTTTACTGTGAGACTAGATCACCCGATAAATATCGAAAGCGAAAAGTGGGAAGTTGCTTTGGTGGAATTAATTACACCATCTCGAGTCAATAATATTTCAGAAAACAATAACTTTTTCTTTTTGTCATTTCTGGACCAAGCGGTATTAAATGCTCAAGGAATAGATACCACAAAGGATTTGTGTGCTAGTGGAGAGGGCTGTCATGAATATAAATTATTTCTTCCTGAAGGAAATTACAACTCTCCACAGCATTTGGTGGATGAGATGCAATCTGTTATAGATACAAAACATGGATCTTTAATGAAACAAATAAATGCTTCTATCAGCATTACTTATGTTAAAAGCACAAATCGTCTAAAAGTTGTTGCACAAAATCCAAACCAGGTCAGGATTCGCTTTCCAGCTTCACTTGGACAAGCTCTTGGAGTTAATCCGGATATGTCAGAAAACCCCATTGGAAACGAATCATATGCTTTCAAATATGGAGTAGACCTAAATATATTGCATAATCGCTTGTACGTGTACTCAGATGTAGTTGATTATACATACCTTGGTGACGTGACGGCCCCTATTTTGAGAGTTGTACCATTTGAGAATTCAAAACGCCCTCAGCAGTCACACAAAGAATTTGTCAACATGCACTACGTTCCAGTGGGAAAATCTTATATTGATCAAGTTCATATCAGTATCAAAGGTGATACCGGTAAAAATATTCAGTTCAGCTCTGGAAAGACTTTAATTAAGTTACATTTCAGGCGGCGAATTAAATAAAAAAAGAAATACAAAATAAGTATAAATACAACACACTGTTACAAACGTCACCATTTCAAGTAAAATCTTGAGAGAAAGCAGAATGTCTGGTAGTTCCAATAACCTAACAAAAGCACACTGTGGGCTAACTTGTGAATCTTCAGGCTTGCCTGTCATTCCTGTTGTACAAAAAAGAAAAAGAAATCCTTCTACCTTTGGACAGATTCGATACCTCATGAAACGATTGTCAACTGCTTTGGACAAAAGGCTCAGAGAGGGTAGACCTTTAAAGTATTGCCGACTATGCAGAGCAGAAATTCGTTCATTATGTCGTGAGGAGAAAGAAAAGCAACACAAACTCAAAGGATACATACACAAGAAGAATAAACAGTTAAGACGTTCCAGGCGGACAAAGAATGATTCTGGGGGTCAGAAATGTCATAGACGTAGTGAAGCTAAAGAAGATATCAACAGACAGACAGGGAACAAGCTGGAGTTAAAAACAATGAAATAAAGTGTTAGTCACTTTTTTAATGCTATGATGATTGAGTAACATTGGAAACTTGTATCAGTTTACTAAATGTAGGTTTGTTAAAATTCAGTTGGTATTTAAACTATTGACAGAATTAATAAAACTGATATTAAATTATACACATTTTTTTTTCACAATTTTCTACATCATTTAGTTCACAAAAGTGCATGCAATTGGTAAAAATGTAAGAATTGCAGTGGTTTACCAAACTTAGCACAAGTTCTTCAATATCTATTGCAGACTATAAAAGAAAGAGTCAAAGGATAAAACTTCATTCTTCAACCAGTCGTTAATGGGTCGATACCAGTGCAAGCAGTGCTTCCGTGAATTTGCTCGATCAGACAGCCTGAGAAGACATACGTCCAGTGGTGTTTGTAAAGCAACTACAACTATGTCTGACAGCGAAGAAAGTACTATCTCAGAAGCATCGGATGTAACTACAAACAGAAAATATTTGAAGGGAATGAAAGGACATGATATCTTTGGAGAATATGATTATAGTAAACTCTCGGACGATCCAGACACAGAACCGTCAGAAGTGGAGACAGACAGTGAGTCTGCCAGTAAAGAGGAAAAACAGAAAGCCAAACGCAGGAAAATTCAAAAGACAAGTCCTTGGGATAGACTAATGAGAAGTACTTACAGAGACAATCAAGATCAGTTCGATGAAACAGTGGAAAATACCATACAGGAGACACCTAACATCGATGTTGAATCAGCTGAGGAAATGGCATATGAAGAACTGAAACCAAAATACAGATCAACGCTGGTTACCAAGTATCAAGACCTCGTGGCACTCGGGTCTGCTTTGAGAAAAGATCCTATCCACAAGAAAGTAATATCAACAGCTCACAGATTGAAAGAAGATGAAGACTATGATGAAGAAGAGGCAATGCAGTATGCAGTGAATACTTGAACGAAAACTTGACGAATATGAAAGACCAACTTTAACTGTTGAAGAGGAAACCCAATGACATTGATTCTTGATAGAACTTTGAAATTAACCATTTCAGCGATGGCAAAGCATTGAGATCATTTAAATAATAGTAGACCTGCAGTGGGACCTATCAAAAAGTTTTATTTACTATGAAAGACTAATGATCATTATGTAAACGAAGACAGAGGGACGGTCCTAATCCTCTGTCTGTCGTAATGAATAGATGAGCGGGACAAATAAAGTTGTTCTGAATTTAAACTGTTGTTAATTGTTCTTTTCTTCCTAGTTCTTATTATTGTAACAGTGAGGTTTTGAGATGCATTGTGTCAGTCTGTCAGAAATGGGACAGGGTAAGCCGATTTGTCTAATGTGTAGATGTGGACATGTGGAAACTCCACATTGTGGATCCACATCATCCACATAACCTCCACATTGCATACACATCAAGTCCACATCATCCACATCAGCTCCACAATTTCAATGTGGATATGTGGACCTTCCACTTGACATCCACATCAGCTCCACAATTTCAATGTGGATATGTGGACCTTCCACTTGACATCCACATCAGCTCAACAATTTCAATGTGGATATGTGGACCTTCCACTTGACATCCACATCAGCTCCACAATTTCAATGTGGATATGTGGACCTTCCACTTGATACCCACAAGTTCAGGAGCAGAGATCTTCTCGTCATCAAATGTAGTAGTCAGGCTTTAGAAGGCTAGTAAGAAATAATTTCAGTCCAGAACATTAAAATCTTGAGATACAAGATTTTATATAAATTCCCCAGGAACAAGTACTGACGCTATAGAGTTATGCCTCTGGTATAGTGAGGCCCTGAGATACAGGGCCAAGAGACTCATAGCAGACGCATATTACTGTAAAGCCTCAGAAATTGAACAGAATGAACAAGAGTATGCCACAGCAACTCACACCATCAACTGTCACTATAGAGTTATGCCTCTGGTATAGTGAGGTCTTGAGATACAGGGCCAAGAGACTAATAGCAGACGCATATTACTGTATAGCCTCTTAAGACATCTCCTATGCCATATTACATAGACTTTTACCCTTGAAAAAGACTAAGTTATTTCAAACTAGCCTTTTCAAGCTTACTAAAGCGATGTCATCTATGGGGACTCCCGGCCCGAGACTGCCCCAGGCTGCGGACTTAGTCTCCGGCCGGGAGTCCCCATAGTGGCGTCCTTTACTACTGCCGCGACAGCCCAGTGAGCTATGTGAGCAAGTCATACAAACCTTGGTTAAATGACCACCAATAATGTGTTCAAGCAGCATTTAACGTACAAAGCTCAAAGTCACCCTAAACTCAGGAAATACCTGTTTGCGAGAAGAAACCCAACAGGAACATGACGCTGAAATAACATCGTACTGACGTCGATGCAACATAATGATGTCGCATCGACGTCAGTACGACGACAGTACGACGTCATTTTGACGCCATGTGCCTGCTGGGAACGAAGCACGGTCGTGTTGGCTCTTTAATCATTTCATCAACTTCATGGAACCCATTTTCTCCATCAGCCCTAAATGACCGTTAATACTGTTAACATGACCATAAAATCCAAACATCAATTCCTCGTCGCATTTGTGTTCTTTGTTAACCAGGACAAGAAGTTAACATTTGTGAGAAGTTTTTTCTCTCTTTCATTTTGTCAGTATTTCTGGTCCGACCGCTAATATGAATGCAAAGGACGAGTTACACTTTACTATTGCAATGTGCCCACTGAAAAGGCTGATTTTCGAAGGTAGGCAGATAACCACAAAAACATGTAGACATGATGGCTATATGTTTCTAGTTTATTCTGTACGATTTCATATTCCCGTATTTTAATGCCTTTTAGGTTAATTTGCGGTTGAATACATGTACTGTCTGCAGCAGTTAACATTGAGCCTATGGGAATTTGAACTACCAACGTCCACTATGCATCCAAATTTCACTTCATCCTACCCTCGTAACCACTACAATTTATATATATAATTATTCCTCATATACATATTCATCATAATCGGGTTATGTTAGAGTGGTTACGAGGGTAGGAGTAAACGAAAAATAAAGTTTTGGGGGAAATTTTCATGTATCCAACACTAGGACTAAAGGATTTATATCAAAATCGCAGCAGTATATTTTGTAACTGATAGAAAATAGAGGCATTATTCGACACAACACGTCTTTCTCAAAGTGTTCACCTATGTCTCCACCAAGGATTCCGTGTGTGTGTGTATGTGTGTGTGTGTGGGGGGGGGGTCGGTGGGGGTGCATCGCTGGGCATACGTATCGGTATGGCGTAATATGCATATGTAAGGCGTTAGACTGAATGTCCTCCATCATCATGCTGTGATATAACCTCTGATGTTGTAACGTTGCGACGTGCTCAGATGATGTATCCCTCCGCCTGAAGCTGATGCATTGTAAAATTCTGTGACCTTGAACTTTGGTCCACTAACTTTGTATGAAAAATTACTTGGATTAGCTTTTTCCTTACCTCTTTTGATATCTTTGCATTGGGATAAGAGTGCTGATATTTGATCAGATCATAGCTATTAAATGTAGGAACTGCAATGCATCCATGCACACTGAGTCTTTAAACTTTATGCATGGACCAGGATTTTCACTTGTTTCTCAACACGGTTTTTGGATTCGCAACATAATTACAAATAGTTGGTCAGTCAAACGATGCAAAAAAAAAAATCCTCATACTATTTGTAGGTTACTGTGACATATATTTAAAAGTTCACTGTTCTTTTCTGATATATACAACATTACATATGCATCATACTTAAGACAATGGTTCAGTCAGACATTGAAAATGACGTCATACTACATTGTATTTGAAGGTCATTGTGACTTGTATTTCAGGAACCATTGAATACAGGTTTTATTTCGAACTAATATTTAATCGAATCTTCGTCGGACTTGGAATAGTAAGTCACTTATCTATCTATTGATACTGCAACACCCCCTCGCGAGGATTACGTGCAGGACTGGATGTGCGCCAATGCAAATTAGTGAGACAGTGAGAAAAAAGGCTGGAAATAAAGTGTGAAAGTGTTAGTTGATTAAAAGAATGTGAAAAAAGGAGTTAAAAACAGGTTAAAACAGTGTATGTCATATTTACGGCATTAGGTGGTCAAGTGACCGAACTGCTACACTGATCTGGTCAAGTGTAGGCAGTGTAACAATGTTTTCAGGTAGTCTGGTCCATTGCACAACAGCCAATGGATAAAAGGAGGACTTGTACAAATTTGCAGATGCATGGATTTGGCGCAGGGCGAGGGGGTGGCTATGTCTAGTCAATCTGGTAGGCTGCTGAAAGTATGGTGGCAACTGAATAGCGACTAGGCCATTAATAACCTTATATAGCATGGTCAGTCTTGCGTCTGCCCTTCTCTTTCTAGTGACCGCCAGCCTAGGGTTGACTGCATGGCTGACACACTGTCATAAGTTGAGTACTTCAGCGCTGCGTCTCATTTGGTACTACATGTAGGTCCCTGTGACCTTAATTTCTTGGTTCACTGATTTTGTCTAATACTTTAAACATCTGTACCTGTGTAGCATCCATAAATACGTAATAGTTCATATGTGTTTATTAATATTTGATATGATGAAGCTTTCATTACATGTATAATCAGTGAAAAATGCTTAAGAAAAGAAGAAGGTTGATGACGTTTTCACGCACTTGCCAGAGCACAAGCGTGCAAAGCGTTTCGCCAAGAATACATTTGCTTAACAATATCGGTCGGTTATGATCGACTTTCTGTTCATCTGTTTCATTATTTTCACAAAATAAACGCTTTACATGCTTATTATTGTGTTAATAAACACTTGTAAAATCTACTGTTCTGAGGTTTCGTAAAAATTCAAATAAAATTTCTCCTTACTAGATGTTTTGAGCGAATATGTCTCTTTTAGACTGTGGATAAGAACCAAAAGTATTATATCTGTCAGTTTGGAGGGCTGATATGTCAGCGGAATTGCTGATTATATCGAAAAATCGCAAGTAGTTAGTGTACCCCGTTCAGCACCCCATATGCAATAAACCGGAAGTCACGTGATTATTTATGAAACCGCAAACTTAAAAATGTGCTGATATAAAGTGCCAAATGCCAAGCTTTTATAAACATAAATTTTATAAAGTTCGGTCGTGGGCACAAAAACGGCCAAAGTGTAACCCGTCCTTTGATTTGCATATAACAACTTATCTAATCTGCGTCAAAATTACCATAATTCTTGTAAACGTGGGTTTGGTGAGAGGGAACTGTAGGACTGACCTCTTACGAATTTATTTTGAAGGAGGTCTAACTACTGCCCTCTCGATGATGCAGGCTGGCGAGGAAGACTTGACCTAGTGAAGCTGTGTACCCTTCCACTGGCCCAAGACCGCTTGTTTGTTAAGGGTTTCGAACTGCGACAGCAGACCACTGGTCTCTGACGCCCTAGGGAGATATGCATAAGACTAAGTAAAAAAGATAGGCAATAAATCTGTTCAGTTCTGTCTGTATACCGAGCAAGCTTGCTGTGGTTCTTTCTTCGAGTACTCTAGTTCTTCTTCATACACCGAACGTTGTCTCGGTACGAAGGAAAACGTACACCAAAGTATTACTTAAGAGGCATTGCGGGAAACTGCGCGTGACAGGTAAACATCTTTTTTTTTCTGAGAGTAATTAAGAAATAGATCAGCTCTAGCAGTGAATTGTTGAGTAATAATTCACTGTTTGGAGGTCAGTTGTAAAGTAGATCACAAGGGCGTAGCTACCTATACGGCAAATACGCAAGTGCGTATTGAAATTTTGTCAAAATTGACAAAATTTCAAAACGCACCTGCATATTTGCATGCATGCTGAAAATTTATAAATTAGACAAGATTTCAATACCAGTTACCAAAGTGGCTGAAATACTTACTTTCCCTTCAAGAAGTAGAGAATAAAACATGGTTGTGCGTATTATGAAATTGCCCCTAGTTACGCCCCTGGATCATATCATGAGCGCGGAGCGCGAGTGATATATCTACTTACAACTGACTGACAAACAGTGAATTATTACTCAACAATTCACTGCTAGAGCTGAACTATTTCACTTTTAAAGATTTGACACCAATATGATTATTGCATTTTTCCTGCTCCCATTTTCAAAACTGTCAAAGATTATAACTGTGGGGTGGGTGGGGAGGGGGACTTTTTTACATTGTGATGATTCTAACACTCAAAAACGCTGAAAAAGTATTTGTGCCATTCAAATTCTCCCAACCTTCTTGTCAGCGCGTTCATGCTCCCGCTATTTTTTTAACTGTATCCGAGATAAACAAATGTACGTTTTTTGAGCGATTTAAGAAAGCAAAAGAGACATTACACCGTCTAACGTATCAAAACGTCACAAAATTACGTCAGTAATGCCAGTGACGTCAACAATTAGACTCACGCGCTCCGAAACAGTGAATTGTTGCAGAATAAAACACGGAAACTTACCATTGCTTCTATAGGCGCACTGTGTTAGAATTTTTCTTAAAAATACCTGCATCGAAAAAAAACAACACAAAAAAACAAACAACATTTTACAGATATGTTTTCACAATGATACTGGGCATATGTTTTCACAATGCTACTGGGCATATTACCTTCTATCTAGCAACGGTTAGACAGTTAAGATACACTCACCGTGTTAAGAGAGAGAAAAAAGCATGTAGATTTTTGCATTCTTCTTTAGGCTACTTCGCCAGAAGGCTGCATGTAGTCTTTATCATTTGCAACACTGTACCCATCAGCGAGTGGGCTACTTAGTGCTGTTTACAACCTCTGTTAAATCAGATTCCAGCTTTATAGGCCTACTTTCCAAGAAAATAAGCAGTCATGTTTCACAGGAGGGGTCTACCTTTTCGCATTCACGACCATCTCAGCAATTCTTTTAAACATTTATGACCATCTGTTCAACAAAACACAAATCTGGACACGACCATCGACAAAAGTCTTGTATGAAATCATACATATTTAGGGAAAAAATGCATTTAATCTCGTCTTCATCTCAGTCTAGACAGGCAGTAAAGTGTTACAAGACACAGTTTGACTGTAATAGTTATAACATGTATAAGACGGTCGAATAGCTTTCTGATGTATAAATAAAATCCCATTCGAAGGCTATGCGACCGTCTTATAACGATTACGGGCATGTTATTTCTGCAAAACTGTGTCTTTGACGCTTTACTGCATATCTAGATTGAGGAGAGGACATACTTGAATGCAAAACTTCCAAATATGTAGGCCTACGATTTCATTCAAGACTGTTGTCGATGGTTGTGTCAAGATTTGTTTTGTTGCGCAGATGGTTTTAAATGTTTAAAAGGAATGCTGAGATGGTCGTAAATGCTAATATGTAGACCCCCTCCTGTGAAACATGGCTGTATAGTATTGTAACGTATAAAGTTGGAATCTGATTTAACCGTGGATGTAAAGAGCACTAAGAAGGCCATTCGCTGACGGGTTCTGTTTTGCAAATGATAAAGGGAAAAAGACTGTATATGTTGTCTTCTTGCGAAGTAACAGAAAAATGCAGAAATCTACACGTTTTTCTAAAAACCAGACCCGGAGGTTATAAAACTTGAGTACAATCTCAAACTCAAAATAAAGCACACTGATTGGCTGCTTCCGAGCACACGCTCGGAAGCAGCCAATCAGTGTGCTTTATCTTGAGTTTGAGATTATACTCACTATCTCGGACCCAGGCTTAGCTCGGTGAGTGTATCTTCAGTCTAAACGTTTCTAGATAGCAGGAAATATGCCCAATATCATTGTAAAAAAGGATTTTATAAAATATTTTGTCAGTGCAGATATATTAAAGAAAAACTGTCAGAAAAAAAATGTTGTTTACCTGTCTCGCGCAGTTTCCTCGCAACGTCTCGCAACTAATACTTTCGTGTACGTAAATTTGCCTACATACCGTGGTTGTAGCCTGTATACTGGAACGAGTGTTCGTGACTGGCGTGCAGTCGGAAACTATCACCACACCCCCACAAGGTATTAGGGAGTTTTTCGACCGTATGTCGGTCTCGGGTTGTCTCGTGTCCACTCTTACGAAAAGTTTACTCCTCTTGCCATGTGGCATGTAGAAGGTAAGCCTATATAGGCTGGAATTCCCCAGATACATCTTCGGGGGCCGAGCCGAATGTTTCCCATGTTACGCCCACGAAATTAAGCCTTTTGAACTATTTTGATATTGTGAAGAATCTCTTTTAACGTATCATATTTCAAAAAAAGTGCGATAAAAAGTCATGCTTTCTCATTGAAATGCATTCTGCATCGATGTTAAGCTACTTGAATAATTTTTACACAGATTTGGAAGTTGATAAACGATCCTGTTTCACGGCCATATATGACAAGAAAAACTATAACATTAGTTAATCAGATTGTGAATAAAAGTATTGGCGGGGCATTCATTTCATTATACCAGCTGAATAACCCAAAGGGCTATAAAACATTTGGATAAGAAAAAAAACATTCACTGTTTTGTTTTCATAAAAAAAAAAAAAAAAAAATTGTATTTCTACATACATTTTTACACAATTTTCGATTTAAATTCATGTCTCTAGCTCATGAATGCACTTTCATTTCTGCAAATCATATAAACTGTAATATAGGATATTCGAAACAAACTGGTAAAAAGAATTGAAGTTATCATGATAATAAGTATATTTTTACATTTTTTAAAAAATGCAATAAAATTGAATTTCATGAAAAACGTCATGAAAAATATATTTAATCGATGGGGCATGCTTATGCATATTATTTTAGTAAAACTTGCATTGTATGATACAAAATAATACAAAAAACAAACATTTCACCGTTTCGTTTCCTAGAAAAAACAATGTTTAAGTTAAAAAATATGCCCAAAATAGACTGCCCAAATTCTGCACCTGCTGCAAACACAGCCGGTCCTTGCCCTATTATTTATTTTCCTGTTATTCCGGTTCTACCATAGAGTAATGCCTACAAAAATGCACAGATGGAATGGAAACTGTGAAGACCTTGATCATTCTGGTTCCTAAGGAACAGTCTTATCTCGGTTTCCATTGTTTTTACAGACCTACCTGCCCGAGAACTTAGGATCTTTTTGGTAGACATTGTTAGTATGTGTTATAACTGTATATACTCTGCAGTTGAACGATTTCACCTTGAACAATAACTATGTTTTGTTTTAACAAATAAGCCGACAGAGTTATTCAGTACCTGTCCACCTTAAATAAATGATATACTCAGGTTGTTTTTATTATACTGGCATCAAACATTTGAATTCGCTTCCTGAGTGGTTGAAAAAATTGGAAAGCCCACAGAAATTTAAAATAGCCCTCAAGAAATATCTGAGTATTGTTGTGCAACTGAGCAAGAGCTGTTCTTATATTATTGAGCATATAACATTCCTCTTTTGTCTGTGATAGCAGTGCTAACAGTCGAGTTAATCACTCACAGTGCTATCATGCCTGTAGCACACACACTTGGCCCACCGTATGCTCTGGGCACACTGTTCCTCGAGTACGGGGGTGGTTCGTGGAGAAGCTTAAAGTGACACTCCGGTTCCAGTTCCTTGACGGGTCAGTGTGTGATGGCCTGCGGGTTCGCTCCCTTGGTCCACTTGTGTGTGTGACAGATATGACCATTGGTTTTGTCTTTCCTTTTCGAGCACTCTTCGGTGATAAAAATCTTCCCTTTTGTAGAGCTTTCAGTGTTAACCTGTGCAATAATTCATACTTTTCCGTGCCAAAGTCTTGTTCGTACCTAAATGGACCCCATTCGAAATAAGCCATTTAGGCTTTATGGGCTATCCATGGGTATTAAGATCGAATCTTTCGAATCAGTGAAAATGGGTGTGGGTGTTAGTTTTTTACTTCTAGCATCCTAGCTCATTCCAAAACTCCTTAAGTTCTAGTCAAATTCACTGTGATAATTTTATTTTTCTTAAATTAAATTCATATAGATATATACATAAATATCATTTAAGTGTGCTCTTAAATACCTCACTTGTTGATTAATTTTTATATTTTGATTTCAAAAATCGCTTTTAGATAGTATATGTTACTTTGTTAAATGATCTTAATTCCTGAAAATCTTAGTTGTCAGTTTCTGGCGAAAGTATGTGCACTTAGTACTGGTTAACCGCTTAGGAGGTCTAAGCCTGCCCAGGAATAGTGTGGTTAGGTTAACTGACCGTCCCGACATGACCTTAGCTGTTTACCGTGGACGTTAAGCATAAAATCAACCAATCAACCAAATCTTAATCTTAAGGTCAAGAATACGTAAATGGCACATACATAGAATTTTTTAAAATTTTGCACAGGGGTGCATTTTCATGTGTTACATCGAATTGTGCAATAAAAAAGATAGGTCACCGAGTTTATTTAGTCGCTAGATCAGATTATAATACATGAAATTTTGAGGCCGTTTCCACTGACGGCAATGGGAATGCGAAGAAAAAAAAACTCAGATTTTTACATTTAAAAGTACACAGCCTGTTTACCACTACATAGATTTTTTTCAAAAACTGATATTTTATGCCACAGGATCTGTCGATTGAAATGAGGTAAGAAAAGTCCTTGACTACCGAGTTCGTTTTTCAAGTAGCGCTTGATAAGCAAGCATTGGTATGTATCAATTTACGCCATTCCGCGCCGTCATTTATAAACGACGTTGCAGTCGTTTACTGGCGACGTTATAAGACATGCTAAGACCGTTATGAGAATACGGAGAGATGAGGACTAATAGGGTTCTCATGATGAATGCCTTAAGCTTCGTTCACACGGGAAAAGTTTCTGTGTCAAAGTAGGTTTGGAAAAGAAAAATTTGCGCGTGTGAATGAAAAAATATGCCACATTTTCATTGACAAATTTATATGGTAAAGTTTTTAAGACAAGCAAAATTTATCTGTGTGAACAGAAAACTTGCCTTAGAATATGTAACAAAGAAACTAGCTATGGAGATAAGCACAGAAAACTTTGCTCATAAATCGCTTTAAATTTGAACAAAGTATATTTAACAAAGAAAATGTGGCATGGTTGGCCGTTCACACGGGCAAAGTTTATTTGTCCAGGTAACCTTGACGAATAATGTTCGATCGTGTGAACACAGCAGCAAATATTTCCTTGCCAAAGTTTATTTGACAAAGATTCCATGCCACATTTTTAGCTCGCCTGAACGAAAGTTCAGGAAGAGCTATTGTTGTCACCCTGGCGTCGGCGTCAGCGTCCGCGTCCACGTCAGCGTCAGCGTCCGCGTCGGCGTCCGGATTGGATGTTTTGGTTAAAGTTTTTTAAAGACCTATATCTCCTTAACCCATAGATGGATTCTTTTGATACTTGCACTGTAGTTAGATATTTGTCCAAAGTTTAACAGGGTACCACCCCCACCCCACTCTGTGACCTTGATGTCAAGGTCATGGACTTTGAAAATTGGGAGTTTTTTGAACTGGATGTTTTGGTTAAAGTTTTATAAAGCCCAATATCTCCTTAACCCATGGATGGATTCCTTTGATACTTGTACTGTAGTTAGATATTGGTCCAAAGTTTTCCAGGGTACTACCCCCATTCCCCTCAGTGACCTTGATGTCAAGGTCATGGACTTAGAAAATTGTCTTTTTATTGATTGGATGTTTTGGTTAAAGTCTTTTAAAGACACATATCTCTCGAACCCATGGATGAATTCTTTTTATATTTGCACTTTAGTTAGATATTAGTCCAAAGTTTTACCGAGTACTACCCCAATCCCGCACATTGACCTTGATGTCAAGGTCACAGACTTTGGAAATTTGTTCTTTATTAAAGTTTTCTAATTGCATACTGATTCATAATGCTTGGCAGAGATTTAGTTTACACTTGAACTGACGTTAGCCACTTTTTTGAGTTTTTACAAAACACTATATACTTACCCCACTGGATGACCTTGAAGTCAAGGTTATTGACTTTGAATTTTGGTTAAAGTTTTATATTTATGAAGACATAATTTCACAGTGCCACAATGGACTCAGTTGATACTTATACATGTACTTGGACTGATGTTAGATAATGATTCAAGGTTTGATACATCCCAGCCTCCCCCTCCCCCCGCCCCTACCCCACTCCTCCCACTACCCTCTTAGTTCTTTGACCTCAAGCTCATGAACTTTGAAATTTCATGTAATTTTTTTCTGATTTTAATTTTATTTTAAGACATTTCTGAGATTTGGTTGGTTGGTTGGTTGGTTGATTTGATGCTTAACGTCCACGGTAAACAACTAAGGTCATGCCGGGACGGTCAGTTAACCTAACCACACTATTCCTGGGCAGGCTTAGACCTCCTAAGAGGTTAACCAGTACTAAGTGCACATACTTTCGCCAGTAACTGACAACTGCCCTTCTTGAATCAGCGGAAGGAGAAACGAAAGTATGTGGCCATTTCTGAGATAGCTTTTGTTTATAAATGTGTTGTCATTATGGACATGCTTGCCTGAAGTTTTATGCACAGCGGTCCACACCACCATAGTGACTGTGTGATGGGCAAGCACCTATTCAGGCGAGCTATGCTGTCAGGCGACAGCTCTTGTTCTTTAACAAATAATTTGCTCTGTTTTAACGCTAAGTATTTGGCAAACTTTCTTTGTTAAAGATTCTGTGACAAAGAAACTTTGGTGGCGTGAACGAGGCTTAAGTTAAAGAATATATTTTTCAGGCTCTCGTAAACAAAAATTAGTAAAAATTGCAAGCACACTTCTGACAGTAATATGGTTACTGCAGCCGACACGACTTGGCCGCACATAAAAAAATGCGTTACCCTTAAGGTGGTGATTTATGGCAAATGTAAAAATCTGCATAAAACCATAAAAAAGTAAGGTATCTCCCTGAAAGTTAGCAGATTTCTTATTTTTGTTGTTCTTTACAGTTTAGAATACAAAATAGACGTACATGCTGCTTAAAAAAGTGTTTTTATAAGGAAAGATCAAAGGGTAGTTTTCTGCGCAATAATAAACAAGAGGGCCATGAGGCCCTGAACCGCTCACCTGAGTATGTTGGCCATGTAGGTCATGTGACCTAGACCGCTTGATAAATTTTCGTTCCATCAGACCCTGGAGGCTGTGTATGATATTTGGTTACAATTGACCCTGTGGCTTTTGAGGAGACGTCTTAAATTGTCAAAATATAAGAGACATGGGTCAGAGGTCAAAGGATGACCTTGACCTCTTGTACCCGCAAATCTTCCACGTACTAACTAAGATGACTGTATATACCAATTTTTAGGCCAAAATCTTCTAAACTTGCCATGAACTCGTATGTTCTACCATTTTCCCATACCTGACCTTGCCTTGTAAAAGGTCAAGTAAGCCCAAGGTCATCATTTGAACAATCTTGATAGTACTCAAGTACCTGATGCTATATACCAAGTTTCAGGGCCATCGATCACTTGGTTCTTGAGAAGGAGATTTGTAAAGGTTTTTCACATATATGGGCATGGTGGCCATGTTGGTCATGTGACCAAGACTGTTTGAACAAATTTTCTTTCCCTCAGCCCCTAGTAAATGAAATTTGGTCACAATTGGCCCAGTGGCTTTTGAGCAAATGTGTGACATTGTCACAATATGAGAGACCAGGGTCTAAGGTCAAAGAATGACCTTGACCTCTTGTACATATAAATTTTTATGTTCTCATTTATATGACTGTATATACCAATTTTCAGGTTTAAATCTTCAACAGTTTCCAAGAAATCTTATGTTCTAGCATTTTCCCATGTGAAAGCTAAAAAAAGCAAATTTGACCTTACCGTAAAAAAAGGTCAAGGTAAACCCAAGGTCATAATTTGAATAATCTTGGTAGTACTTGCATACCTGATGCTACATACCAAGTTTCCAGGCCATTGGCCTATTGGTTCTGGAGAAGAAGATTTTTAAAGGTTTTTACCATATATGGGCATGGTGGCCATGTTGTCATGTGACCCAGTCCGTTTGAACAAATTTTCGTTCCCCCGCCCCCTAGAGGCTCTGTATGAAATTTGTTTACAATTGGCCCAGTGGCTTTTAAGGAGATGTGTGAAATTGTCAAAATATGAGAGACCAGGGTCAAAGGTCAAACAATGACCTTGACCTCTTGTACGCATTCATTTTCATGTACTCATTCAGATGACTGTATATACCAATTTTCAGGTCAAAATCTTCAACAGTTTCCAAGAAATCTTATGTTCTAGCATTTTCCCATATAAAAGCTGCAGAATGCAAATTTGACCTAACCGTAAAAAAGGTCAAGGTCAACCCAAGGTCATAATTTGAACAATCTTGGTAGTACTCGTGTACCAAATGCTACATACCAAGTTTCAAGGCCATCGGCCTATTGGTTCTGGAGAAGAAGATTTTTCTAGGTTTTTACCATATATGGGCGTGGCGGCCATGTTGGTCATGTGACCAGGACCGTTTGAACAACTTTTCGTTCCTAAGTCCCCTAGAGGCTACATATGTAATTTGGTTACAATTGGCCCAGCGGTTTCAGAGGAGAAGTCGTTTGAAATTGTTGACGGACGGACGGATGCCGGACGGACGCCGGAGCCTTACCATCCTATAAGCTCCCCCGGAGCCGCTGGCTCAGGTGAGCTAAAAAGTTTAAAATTATTAAGTTAAAATATGCGATTAAAATCAAGACAAAAATGAGATTAGGGAAAACGAATGTTCTAAGATTCGATCTTGCGATACACAGATTCGTAGTCGGAAGTCTTAACCACTTCGCTATGGCGTCATCAACAAACGGTTGACTGTATTATATTCAATAGCAGTATTTTCTGGTAATTCATCGCTAAAACTAACGAAACCATCCGAGTGTAATGACGGAAATAAATGAGTGCCAGGTCAATCTTTATCTTTATATTTTTCTATTTTTAGTAACAGAGGCCAATATGACTGGTCTACAGTTAGATATTTTTGAAACATATCAATGCAAGAATCATTTTGACACAAATTTCATCAAAATCCATTCAGCGGTTACTGAGATATTGTCATTTTCATGTTTTGTGCTATTTTTAGTAACAGCAGATGGTGGCCATCTTGGAATGCCAAATTGCAATTAATCGAAACGACTTCATGCAAGGAACATTCTGACACATAATTGGTCCAATTCCATTCAAGGGTTCTTGAGTAACTGTCATTTTTATGTTTGTGCTATTTTTAGTAACACCAGATGGCAGCCATCTTGGAATGCCAAATTGCAATTACTCGAAATGGCTTAATGCAAGGAACATTCTGACACAAAGTTGGTCCAATTCCATTCAAGGGTTCTTGAGTAATTGTCATTTTTATGTTAGTGCTATTTTTAGTAACACCAGATGGCGGCCATCTTGGAATGCCGAATTGCAATTAATCGAAACGGCTTCATGCAAGGAACATTCTGACACAAAATTGGTCCAATTCCATTCAAGGGTTCTTGAGTAATTGTCATTTTTATCTTTGTGCTATTTTTTAGTAACGGCCCCCATGGTGGCCATCTTGAATAGTCAACTGGCACAAAATTGAAATAATTCCATTCAAGAACCATTTTTGACCAAATCTGGTCAGAATTGGTTGCATTTTCTTGAGATATTGACATTTGAGCAAAATCGGTCTTGTAAACGCTAAGTAGGTCACTGTGACCTAATTCCGTTATAGATTTTTTTTATTTTTACAATTTTTAATACCAAGGCCCCATTTATGTTCCATGCAAACTTTCAACCAAATATACCAAATGGTTCTGGAGAAGAAGTTGATTTTGTTGTTTTTGCTATTTTTAGTAACAGCGGCCATCTTGGATTCTTGACCTGACCCAATTTTACAATTTTGAAACCCTGCAGTCTGGTCATGCTCCATGTGAAATTTGAGATCCATGGGTTCAGTGGTTTTAGAGAAGAAGTTGTTTGAAGCTGTTTAAATAGGTCCTTTTTTGACATTGGCATTTGAGCAAAATTACATTCATAAACAGAAAGTAGGTCACTGTGACAAAACTCCGCTACAGATTTTTTTCATTTTTACAATTTTGAATACCAAGGTTTTACTGATGTTCCATGCCAAAATTCAGACTAATATACCCAGTGGTTCTGGAGAAGAAGTTTATTTTGTTGTTTTTGCTATTTTTAGTAACGGTGGCCATCTTGGATTTTCAACCTGACCCAATTTTACAATTCTGAGACCCTGGAGTCAGATCATGCTCCATGTGAAATTTGAGAACCATGGGACCTGTAGTTTTACAGAAGAAGATGTTTGAATATTTGTTTTTAGGTGTTGACGGACACATTGTGTGACGACGCACGACGCACGACGCACGCCGGACGCATTGGTATGACAATAGCTCACTATGGCCCTTCGGGCCAGGTGAGCTAAAAAAATTAACATCGTTATTGAAAATTTACGTAGTACTGAAGGTGCGTTATTGCATAATGAGGAGCGAGCTAGCAATTATTTATTCCAACTCTTTCTCAAATTGTAATGTAGACCAGATGAAAACAGTAGCTTTTTCTCAAATGTTCAACCATGTACAAGGTAATGTACACTGGATGCATTTATTAAATATAGGGTAGGCAAGCATACCTATGTAACACCTACAGTATAAATTATACATTACTTACATGATCACTGGTGTGTAGATGAAATTGTTCAACCTTGTTAAAATAGTCTCACCTGTTTCACCTGTGTGTTTTGACAAAAAAATTTGAACACAGACTGCATCTTTATTCATCTGCTCAGCCTGATAATGTGTGAAAGAGTTCGAAAAAATAATTGCTAGCTCGCTCTCCATTATGCAACAAGGAACTCTCAGCACTAAGTATATTTTCAATAACAATATTATTTTTTGAGATTATTGCGCACAAAATTACCCTTTGATCTTTCCTTATAAAAACACTTTTTAACATTAACAAATGCTGCATTTTGGGAGTCTGAATTGTCAGAAACAACATAAAGAAGGCATATGCTAAGTTTTGGAAAGATCAGTGGTATTTTGAGTGTTTTATGCAGATTTTTGTCTTTGCCCCAAATCAGTGATTATCACCACCTTAATTACAAAATGCGCCATGCCATGATAAAATGGGTTCTTTGGGGCATATACGGTCAGCGGAAGCTCAGATCAGTGTGCGCACCCGCCTAACCTGACCAGAGCCTTTGTTGTCTTCTTGTACAATGATTCCGTGAGGAACAGCGAAGAGATTTATTAGTCTGTGCGTATGCGCAGGCTGATTTGTGTGCATGTATCATATTACTGACGACTCGTGTTCTGTCGGTGTGGCTCATGGTAGTCAAATAAAATTGACTTTTGGACAGTATTTCAATCATATCAAGATGATGGTAAGTTATAAGGTCAACTTCCAAATCCACCATCGGCGGGATAGGTAGGAATAAAAAAAATAAAGACTTCTTGTATCATAGTGGCCGTAGGGGCGGAGTGAGTAAGATGCCCGCTATATCTTTGGCAACGGCATACAACAAGTAGAAGAAATATTGTATCAATCTTATTTTGTAATCAAAATAAAATTTTCGATGTCCAGAAAGAATATGTGTATTAAAATCGCAGAAATCGGCATTATAAAGAATATTACATTCTGATCCCATAAAACTCTAAAATCAGCTGGCATACATTTACTTGGTTTATTAATAATTTTGGATGCGCAATCCCACCGGCGCCGCGGACGTTCGGTTATGACGCAGACGGTTGCGGGTTCGAATCCGGATTCGGTCAGCTAGCGACTGGAAAAGTCTTTGTCAAGCCAGCAGTAAATGGGTTGCTTTATCAAATCAGGGAAGGATAACGCAGCGAAAGGAGAAAGATGGGTTCCGCCTTTCATATGTGTGTCTGAAAAGTCCTGTGAGCCCTGAAAGCAGGGAGTGAACATGTATTCCGGCAAGCCTTAAATTGTTACACACATGAAACTCTCTCTCTCTCTCTCTTTCTCTCTCTCTCTCTCACACACACATTAATTTTGTATGAATACACTTTGTGTTGATGAAATAACTTCAAACATACAGGGAAAAAAAGAACATTGCAATATCAGCAAAGGGTTTGAATAAACAATGACAACAGCTCCGTTTTCCCCATGTTTGACGTTATTAGGGGAGACCAGGGATAGTTGATGCACTTTTTAGACTTTTTGATATATCTCGTGACCGGATTGGCCAATTTTGATCATCTTTGTATATACCAAAAGCTCTGTCTTTTTGCATTTAAAATCAAATAGTAATCCTTGAATTTTGGTATATTTTCCCTCCGTTTGAGTAGATTTCCTTGGCAAGTCGAATGCCTCAACTTGCCCCAGTAGTTGGGCATGCTGATGCAACTTTTGGGGCAAGTTGATACAGATTTTTTTCTTGCCTTTACAAGTCCATGCAACGGATGCTACAGTGAATTGACCGTTTCTATGGACAAATGGGGGTTTCCTTGCTTTCTAGTTAGATGCATTTATCAAAATTATTTTGGCCATTTAAGTTATCCCCGGCAAAAGATCTCTAGAAGGGATGTATGTAAATGAATAATTGTACGATAAACTGATGTTTTATTTCTGAAACTTTAGAAGATTTTAAACGGGAACATATAATTTCATTGTCATAGATGCGATATTAAATGAGTCGGGACCCAGCAACTTGTACAATTTACATGTGCGTTCAGCAAAAACTCAGACCAACCTGTGTATCAGCACAGTCGGGACAGAGTCTTCACTGGCCACATGAAAAGATATGGGTCCTTAGCTCTCCATAGCGCGCACAGCAAAGACTCTGATCAGACTGCGCGGATGTGCAGGCTGTATTGAGTCTTCGCTGGGCGCATATGTAAATTGAGGGCATTGCTGCGACATGGCTCGAATGACATTGTATATTTGTTTGAACATATTAAAATACATGGTTTTCTACAACAAATTTGAAATGCTTAAACTATTGTACATAGTCCTACATCAGTTAGAGCTCAAGCCCATTTAAATATTGTGAACAGGTCATGCAGTACAGTAGGATTCTATGGTGCATCAACATGCCCCAAGAGTTCTAATCCTATTTATTATGCGTATTAGATCTATGTACACTTGAGATTTGATGAAATAAATATGTTTAAACTAATTCGTTATTTCTGACGTCCAAATTGACGTCATTGTCTTTTTATTCCCACTGCATCAACTTGCCCCGTGCATCAACTATCCCCGGTCTCCCCTATTGAATGTCCGATGGGGCCGCCATATTGAAAATTACACTGACTAGGAAGTATTTCGTGACGTAACGTCCTTCGCGACGCACGTAATTAATTGCGCCAGTCATTTACGTATTCTTGACCTTAATCTTAATGTGGGACGTGAGGTTTCCACAAGCAACATATATTATTTGACGTCACTGCAGCTGGTGTCAGGTGCCGTGTGGTGGCTATAAAAAGTAGCCCGTACTACACCATAGTACAGTTTTTATCTTTATTTCCTTTAGGTTCATTGACTCCATTCTCGTAGCATCGAAAATCGAGCACCACTTAAGGTACAGGGGTACACCGCCATGTTATTCCGCCATTTTTATAAAAAGGAACAACTTTTCTGGCTTCCGGTTTGCTTCCCTGAGGACGAAGCCCTTGTTACAATAGGCATTCGGAGCACGCTCGGCCAATTCGGTGTATCACGGAATTGGCCGAGCGGTGTTCCGATTGCTGCAGTAGGTTCAACTCTTAAAGGAAAGAATTTGCTTCTCTAGCGAATAATCCCATTTAAGAGATAATCCTCAACAGTCGAAACGCCGGTTAAACGTGTGTTTGTAACGCCGGTAAATGGCCGATTCGCTCCAAATCTGCAATGACGGCGCCCATACCCGGTAAGTAAATTCTTGTTTCTGTGGTGTTTCATACATGTTTGCAATAAAGGAAATGGTGCCTTCGGTGGAAAATAAACTTATTTAATCAGATCTGTTTGAATGAAAAGAAATTTCTGTCTGATTTCTCCAAACATTAAATCCGAAATTGGTAAACAAGGTTCGGCCATAGGCCGTTCAGCAGATGTATCCCCAAACGGTTCGTACTTTTGAAAATACGGAGAAAATATTAACATTCAAGCTGCTTGCAATGACTTTTAGAGAACACTTTTGAACACTTTTATTGATTATTATAAAAAGATAAATTAAAAACGCGCGATAAAAAAAATTCTGGAAAAAAAACATAAAGTAACGCCGGTTAAAATGTGTTCAGAATTACCTGACATTAAGTTTCATTTCATTTCAGCTTAATTAGATACGGATTATGTTGCTTATTTCTTGCCTATTTCCACTTTATCTGTCTCTTACATGTAGGTTTCAGCAGTTCGATTACTTCGCATGAAATACCAGGTATCTTAATGAGAGGCTAAAATGCAGGGTAAATAAGAATCTTACTTACCATAGGAATAAACTAAAAAAAAAAGGAAGTGGCTATTGACAACCGGTTGTCACTAGCCTCACAGGCTGCTGACAACCGGTTGTCACTAGCCTCACAGGCTAGTGACAACCAGTTACTATAAATCCTATTGTTTTCAAATAATAAAACTCAAGATATTTTTAGAATATTAGTTTCATGGTATTACTATTATATCATGATATTTGTTGATATTTGTTTCCACTCTGATCAAGTTTTAAGTTGATTGTAGAAAGCAAGAAACTATTAAAAGAATAAGATGTACATTTCTGTGTGTTTTTTTTTATTATCTACATAATTATTGTCTGGAAGTCATTGGGTTATTCATACAAATAGCTAAAAGAATTTATGCATCACATGCACACAAATTATACATTTACCTTGATGGAAAAAAGGTTTTACATAAATTTTCCAGTTACCATTACATGATCTTCCCAATAGTTATATTCTTGGTGTTCAGTCAAGCAAATTTGTTTATTTACTGATTCTATCCACTAGGAAAAATAAAACACAAATTTATAATAAGAATACAAGTATAACTACTATGATCATGGAGGCAATTGTGCAAACAGAATTAGCACATAAACATTCAGAGAAAATTTGTAAGTGGTATTTTGAGTTAGTTCCCTTACAAAGTATGATTTGAGTTACTTCCCTTGAAAAATCTATTTTTAGAAGATATCTCTTCTCCATAATTTTGCTTTTTTATATGCAGATATTTTGTTGTTGTGATTCATATGTAGCTTGATTTAAAGCATAAACCTATTGAGAATTACTTGTGATGTTTTTATAATGAACCAATGCTTCCTATCCGTTAAAATGCATATTAATTTATTAGCTGGTTGTCAGAAGCCTCACAGGCTAGTGACAACCGGTTGTCTCTAGCCTGTGAGGCTAGTGACAACCGGTTGTCTCTAGCCTGTGAGGCTACTGACAACCGGTTGTCACTAGCCGTCGCCAAAAAAAAACATACTCTTCCAAAATGCACTATTTTGTCATTTTAATAGAATTTTAGTTTCGGAAACCCCATTCCGACTCCAACCCCCAGTGATGGATAGTTACGACAGCCCCTCGCTTTTATGCGTCAGTTCCATGGCCAAGTACCTCCATCCCAATGATCAAATTGTAGGGAAGAAAGGAACAGGGTAGGGGGGACATGAAGCTTCATCCACCAGGGCAAATTGCAGAGAAAAGAGGAATATATAGGGTTAGATAGATACGGAGTAAGGAAGACAGTAGGATTATATGCGGGCAGGTATCGAAAACACGATAAGGATCGGTGTTCTCAGACAGTTCAGACAAGAAAAACATTTTCAGTCTGAATCTTCAAATCAACTGGTATTTAAAACTTGTCTTTATTTTTCATTGTTTCAGAAACGGAGTGTGTGTGGCGAGAATCTGCATTTCTCCTTTTAAAAACGTTGCTAAAATCGTCTCTTGAACTTAACATTTCAATATCACTTATGCAGTTTGTTACACATAGAGTTATCACTCAAAGTTGACAATTTTAGTTTTATACCAAGTTGTGAAGATTTTCGAATGACCCCTACTCTGTTTGATTGAGATTCGTCCAGGCATATGAAACATTACAATTAAAGAATCTGTTTTTTTGTGCATTTTGAATGGGCTTTCCCCATGTAATATTTTTCATATTATCAATTCAGACAGGGTATAGACATAACATAACCCAAATATTCCTAAATCTTTTGCCACGCAGTGCTCAGCGCTGTCAGCATTCAGGCAGCGGTTGAGAAAGAAAATTGTATTTTTTTCCCCAGCCGCATTAGATAAACATCATTAATCGTTTAGTGGAGTAAAATAATACATCAGGAAAAGGGCTCATAGCGGGATGGTTTCTTCTTACAGATAGTAAGAACTAAAAACAAAAGTGTCAAGTGTTCGTTTACCAAGCCCATATTCGAGCAGACTAAGAGGTACTACCTGTGAGCGGGTCTCGAAATCGCGACTATGAAATAGTATGCTACTATCTGATACACTTGCACTTATATTCACAAGCGGTAACATGTTAAATGCCAACGGACGGACACTCGGCGGCAGATGTGTGCAACTATGGTTCCGTACCACTGAGCCACTTCGTTACGAGAAATGAAACAGAACAGAACTGTTAAATGCTACTTTTCTGATAGATACAAAAGTGTCGAACTGAATGTTTTAGTCAGAAAGTTATCATCAAGTGTTTTTAATTTATTTTTATATCAAACTATTAAAGTGTTCAATAAAGAACTAAAATAGGCAAGAAATAAGCAACATAACCCGTATCTAATTAAGCTGAAATGAAATGAAACTTAATTTCAGGTAATTCTGAACACGTTTTAACCGGCGTTACTTTATGTTTTTGCCAGAAAATTTTTATCGCGCGTTTTTAATTTATCTTTTTATAATAATCAATAAAAGTGTTCAAAAGTGTTCTCTAAAAGTCATTGCAAGCAGCTTGTATGTTACTATTTTCTCCGTATTTTCAAAAGTACGAACCGTTTGGTGACACATCTGCGAAACGGCCTATGGCCGAACCTTGTTTACCAATTTCGGATTTAATGTTTGGAGAAATCAGACAGAAATTGCTTTTCATTCAAACAGATCTGGTAAAATAAGTTTATTTTCCACCGAAGGCACCATTTCCTTTATTGCACACATGTATGAAACACCACAGAAACAAGAATTTACTTACCGGGTATGGGCGCCGCCATTGCAGATTTGGAGCGAATCGGCCATTTACCGGCGTTACAAACACGTTTAACCGGCGTTTCGACCGTTTCGCCGGCTTCAGGGTTGGACAGGCTGCCCCAGTAATCTTTTGCTGACTGTTCCAAGGCGGTACTTCTGTAGTGGTTCATTGATGTTACATTGTGCTATGTCCACTTGTCTATGTTCTTTGGCGGTTTGGTCATCTGTTTTACTAGCCAATCTGGCTTTTGTTTTGTTTTTGTTTTGTAAGTTCAAAATAAAATAGATAAAAAATAGATGTTGATGCTGTTTTTGATTAGCTGAATGACCACCTGTTTGGGAAAGAGCTGCTCATTCGGTTTACCGTGCGTGTCTTTCGTGAACTTGTGTCAATTTTTCCGTGTGTGCGTGTGCTTCTTTCCCTATTGGTTTTGAGATTGGGGTGTGGGATTTGATTGTATTAATTCCTGATCATTGCCTATCTTTTTACTTTACTTGTGATTATCGCCGTCGGTCATGTTTTTCGCAGTATCTTTGACAATAGCGATGACTGGTAAAAGTTAAAGATCCCGCTTGCAAACGACATTGCTGCCAGATGAGCCGCGACGAGATAAAACCAACAACCAGGCTGGCACGTGCGCCCAGCCAGCGCTCAGATCAGCATGGACATCCAGCCACCAGACCGTCTAATCATACGCTTAAATCCAACAGTGATTCTTTGAAATTTTAATCATACGCTTAAATCCAACAGTGATTCTTTGAAATTTTACATGTTTGTGGCTTGTCACAATGACAGTCTAGCATCTTTAACTCTTTAAGCACCAGTGACGAAATAACCAGAATTTGCAAACAGCTTAGATCCTGATGAGGCGGTTCATAATAAGCCGCCTCATCTAGATCTACACTGTTTACCCTCTAGTCTTTGAATTCTCAATGTCAAGGCATTTTTTGAATTTTTGCAGACGTAAATTTTGTCGTCTGCTTTTTGGTGCTTAAAGAGTTAAGAAGAAATCAGCTAAGCGAATTTTCAATAATAATGCAAAGCAAATTAATATATCTTATACTTGAGGTTAAAATTTACAAAATTTATAACGAGAAAGAAAACAAAGCAGGTTATCCAAAAAGCTTTAACTTTGGAATCTAACTTAAATCACACATTTTTATTGGTAAACTTGTTTTACTATTTGATATGTTGGTTTCATATATGCATTGTAATCGAATATGAAAGCTTTTATTTTTCCAGGAAAGAAAATGATTTCCCTTGATAACAATCTGTCTATGTTAACATCCTAAATGAAAGCATCTTTGGACATTAAAATTTTGTTTGGTAGACCCGGTGCCACGGGACTGAAACTATGTATTCGTTCCGTTGACACAGTTGAGCCACCTGGGGAACATCGTTACAAAAATTAGAACAAATCTGTTCACCGATTTCATTCCAAGAAATCACCCTTGGAATAAGTTAGGTTAGAGCTTTGTCTCTTAGCGTGAGAGTACAGTAATCGGTGTTAGCAGACGTCTATGCGTATTTCTGACATGTGCAATATTTATAGTCAGAAATATAGCAGATTTTTGTTTCTGATATTCTCATAGATTTTTTTACTGTCTCGGTATATGACGTGGGATGATTGCAATACTGCTAAACCTAATGTGAATTTATTTATTATTTTATTTATTTGTTTATCTGATTTACATAGAAATGCAAAGCACGAGACGTTTTAGCGGGATATGATTAATACAATATCCAAAATATACTAAATACATCCCATATCTCAAAATTGCCTTTGACATCCCATTTTTTGGCAAATCGAGTCCTTTCTTACTGTCGTGGCATAGGGAGGGGGGCTTGGTTTATTTATTGTTTGTGTGGAATAAGATATAAGGGTTTTATATATTGAACTAACAAGAGTGTGACGTATTCAAGTGGACGGTAGTTTTTGTCACTTTTCAGAGACTCTCCTCCATAACGGTATATTTCATCAGAAAATAAATCGCAGGAATAATTTGGTCTTAATCTATTTCTTATTGAATCAGAGTGAAATAGCATAAACTGACATGCTGACGACTGGTACATCAGCATGAGTTTTATAGCCGAAAAACAAAGCCGCAAGACGACAAAGTCAACAAAGTGGCTGTGCGTCCAGCGCAGACTCAGATCAGCCTGGGCATCCGCCCAGTCTGATCAGAGTCTTTGCTGTCCGCATGGAGGTAGCTTAGACCCTTAGCTACCCTTTGTAGCACACAACGAAGAGCCTGGTCAAACTGGTCGGATGCCCAGGCTGATCTGAGTCTGCGCTGGGCGCACAACCACATTGTTGGTTTTCTCGTGTCGCGGCTCAAATGTCCCATCTCCTCCATAACTTCTATCTTCCAGCGTTCACATGCAATGGGAATGAGATGTCTGATGCAGCGCATATCTATTCCGAATGCATTACTCCTGTATTATTTACTTTTGCACAGAGCACACACGCTAACTGCCATAAAGCAGCATTATGTGTTGGTTGTATGGCAAGAGACTCCTGAAAACATTTAATAGCTCTATCTACTTGTCCTCTTTCCTTGTAGATCCATCCCAGTAGATTGTAAGCTGTTTCTCTGTGACCCAGGAGCTTGTCTGTTTGTATCAGCCACTGGATGTTATCTATGTCTGCTGCTGCATGCGCCTCCATACCAAGTTGTTGGTGATTCAGACATAGTAGAAAATAGAGCAAAACCTTTCCATCAACTACTGCCCAGTCATGCCAGCCCTCTTTGGCCTCAGACGGGAAACCAACTGACCTATCCATCTCATAACAGAGAGCAGGTGGGATCAGATCTCTTTCTACTGTTAAAAATACCACACACTGTATAACTAGATGGCATGCTTCTTCATATGTGAATGCTCTGGAGTCAAATAAAGTCGTAGCCGCTTCATCTTTGTAGCTAGCAACATCGATATCACTAAGGGTTTTAGAACAACGGCAATACGACGGCCGATGTCCAAGACATTTCTGTAGGGCAACTAGTACCTCTAATGACATCTCGTAATATCCCAACATATACAGAAACGTTCCTTGTTTAAGCTTCGAACATACTCGTTGGGCTCCATAACCAAGCGCATCCCATTTCTCACTTCTCAACATGTTAAATATGTAATTCTTGCTCTCAGATAAACTTCTGGCTAGCACAACCAACACTGACATAAAAGTTACATCTATATCAGGCTCAAGTAAAGACAGTGCAGCGCGGGTTTCCTCTGGAGTATGTTCAGTAACTCTTTCCGTCGTCTGTAGAAGTAATATCGTCCGTAAAAGTTTCTTCGCAACCGTCTGAATCCGTTTGCTTTGGCACAATAACAGTAAACTGTTTCGAGCACAAATCACTCGGTCAAGCATATCGTATGAAAACTCTATCTTCATATAGTCGAGAATTGGTGGGTACCCTGAGGAAATAACACCAGCCAAAGCCTCTTGATATCTGTCTCCTAGCTTGACAGTTTTTATTTTCATCAATATTCTGAAGTTTTCAGAGAGAATTCTTATTAACAATTCACGCAGTTTAATCTGCAGCTGTCCAAATATCCGTTCTTCAAACATGTTTTCTGCGGGAATAAAATAGTTTGGGCACTCCCCTGTTTCTACACAAGTCAACATCATTTCTAACATTTTATGGAGACAAACTAACAAATTATCTTCCACCCAGAAGTCGGCTGGAGTACTTTCTATCATATATAATATACACGTCTTGAACTGATATGAAGTTAAAGATTTTCCCCCCAAACGTGCATGTATTATCTCGTTCTTTATCATTTTAGCAAGAACGTAACATTTTAACTGAACAGAATTGAACCCAGTGACAAGCAATCTTTCTTGTAGAGAAAACGAGAGCCTCCATTGTAAGTGGTTCTCATTACTATTAGGATGTCCGACTCTGACAAAGAAACACCCAAGAGTTTTACATTTTTCTATTTGCTCCTGTGTTGGCCAGTTGTGGTGACGCTGTCTGGTTAACCACTCTGCTGCACAGTCTGGCCACGTGCGACATCTTAGTGCAAAAACCGTATCTAATGCACATTGAGCTTTTGATGCGGCTTTGTTTGATGCAGGGCCATGCCAAACTCGACCAGGTAACTGGAAACGCTCATGCAAGATAGTTCTAACAAGTCTACCTCGTGCATCAGTTTGCAGAAGAGCTTCATTAACACACGATGCTGCAAAGCCAGGGACACCATCTCTAACCTTTTGCAGTTTAGCGTAACCAGCTGGCGTGTAGGCGTCTTGGATAAGGAGGAAACAGAGGTCGTATTGTTGAGCATCTCTTATGTTTGTTACGACAGGCTCAGGTTCAAACACACAAACTTTATCCATATCAGAAGCCATACCAAGCGTCTTTGTTCCTTCGAACTGACTTCCAAATATATATGTAGAAATGGTATGCTGTTTTTCTTCTGTGCTACAATTCTGTACATTTTCTTCTAAGTAGTCCTCTATAGTAAATAGTATTTCTACTGTCGTCTTAGCCTCAACATGTAGATCTCTCATTACAATAGAAGCTCCAACATCTTCTAATACTTTGAACAGTCGTCGAGAGTGGCTTCTGTAGTAGTCTGGGAACTCAGATGAGGTGTCAGCCTTATCTGTCAATACAAAAGAAAAAACATTTTACGCGGAACCCTGTCATATGAAACGGCCCTGCCAGCTTAGTAAGACACAAGACAATCTGAATTTCTAAACCGTAATAGCCTATTAATTTTTCTAGAAGCGTCATTTTTCTCGAAACCTGCGCAATGATAGATTGAACAGTATAGCACTCAGGTGAGGAAAGCAATCCGAGAACCGCTCGGCCAATTCCGTGAATCACGGAATTGGCCGAGCGGTGTTCCGATTGGTGGGGAAAGGTGTTGGTTGGTTGGTTGATTTGATGCTTAACGTCCACGGTAAACAGCTAAGGTCATGTCGGGACGGTCAGTTAACCTAACCACACTATTCCCGGGCAGGCTTAGACCTCCTAAGCGGTTAACCAGTACTAAGTGCACATACTTTCGCCAGCAACTGACAACTGCCCTACTTGAATCAGCGGAAGAAGAAACGAAAGTATGTGGCCAGACCGGGTTTCGAACCCAGGACCTCTGACTTATGAGTCAGGTGCCCTACCGATTGCGCTACGCGGCCCGGCCCCGGGGAAAGGTGTAATGAACAGCTCAACCACCCACTAGACTAGCAACGTCAAAATTGTTGTCATAAGCACATCATTTCTTTCACCAGAGCTGAGAAAGAACCAGCCGGTCCAGTTTACTCCACTATTCAGTTGTCCTGAAATGCATAGGAGGAACGATTCCTAATGCAATTGTAATCTCTCTCTCTCTCTCTCAGGAGCGGCTGTAGCGTAGTGGATAACACTCCAGACTACCAATCCAGGGGTCACAGGTTCGATCCCCCGCTTCTCCGGTCTTTCGGATGAGACTTTAAACCGAGGTCCCGTCTCCATATGACCTCGTTGTTGGTGGGACGTTAAACCCGAGTTCACTCACTCACTCACTCTCTCTCTCTCTCTTTCTCCTTCATTCCTTACAGACCACTACAGTACATTCTCCATGAATGTCCGCTGAGCCCTGAAATGTTGTAGCACATCTGTACATAAATTTAACACCATCTCATATTAAATTCGACCCAGTTTTAATACTTTAAATAAATCGAGATGATAAAGTGATAAACATACCTTCACAACCAGCCATATTTTAGTACATTTCTCACAGACGGTCAGTTATTATCGAAGTCGAGTAGGCTATACACAAGTATTTCATCTTTTTTTCTTCTTCTTGTCAGACAAGTCTTCCAGGAAAATCAACAATGACACGCCTAGAAGGTCAAGGAAAATCAACAATGACACGTACGCCTTCAAGGTCAAGGTGAATTCAAGTTCAGACGTATCCTGCCCATATGAGGCGCCGTTTTACTATAAATACGCAATAATTTATTTTAGTCAACACGTAATCACAATAAATTGTAAGCGTTCTACGTAATGTCAATTTTAAATAAATGGAGACACTTCTAACACTGCACGACTTCCTACGCACTTCTTCTCTCAATAGCAAAGAACTCTATAAGCGCCCAGCTTTCGTTGTATTGTATACTATATATTTGTATGTACAGTGGACTCGACAGTATCGGATCATCGACAGTATCGGATCACCCATACGTTATCACTTATTTATCTCACAAATGAAGCAAATATATTTACCATTATATGACAGTCATCAAGTTAGACCAATGACAAAGTGCAGTGTGAAAAATTCGATCGAAATGTGCTGCTGTGAAATAAATCAGAGTTGTTGAAAAGCTTTGCCTGTCTTCAGTGGCGCTTGCATTTTGTCTGTTGCTCGTTACCCCGCGAATAGATTTCGGTTGTTTACACAACTTTATCATTAGGCGATTAATTAAAACCAATTCTGTTTTGTAATGTGTCCTGGCATCCCTAAACCTGCAGGCAGTTATTAGTTTTGTAACTTCCCAGTATTTGATGGAACTAAAGCCTTGAAAGGTTGGGCACCGATGTGCGACAGTATCGGATCACTATATAATTTGAGCTGAAATACAGGCATTAGCTGGAAAACTTTATATCGGATGCATGGTCTGATGCTGAAAGCAAGTCATAAATCAACTACCTGAGTGGCTGCTGTGTCTTCTTTCAAAGAAAATCGGTTTAAAAATAACACAACATCTTTTTTGTAAAATATCCCCATCCCACGACCCACACACTAGCGTCTGATAATAAAGCTTATGCGTAGCACAACTAAGCTTCCCTTAAACGTCCTGAAGAAAAATTCGAGATCAGATCAGCTCGCATGTGTGTGAACCCATTAATGACTGGCGATCGGATGGACATTCGTACATTGTGTAGACTCAGATTCATGCAGCAGACCTCGCTGAATGACCATGTAGTGTTTATACACTGTTTGTATTGAAATATCAATGTTAAGGCGGAAAATCACGGTAAATTTGTCGATCCTGATCGAACATTACGGTACTATCAGGGTGTATTCTTTGCAAAGTCGAATTATAGTATTTACTGTTTGAGCAGTTCCGTGCTATGGGGCGCAGGGAATTACAGAGTTAAGAATTATTGACATGCTTGTGCATTTGCACACATTCAATATTATTTCAGTCATAACCGTTGCTGGTTAAAACCCGCATGAAAAATATCGTTGAAAGGCCGTAAAATTTCCTCTGAAAGTTTAATAGGTCCAACTGTTAATATAGCCAAATTATTGAATCTAAGAAGGTTGGCAGAACGCCTCGGAGAAACTCTCCTAAAAAGTAATATCAGATGATCCGATACTGTCACACCTGATTCGTTACTGTCGTAAGTTCCTTCTGTAAGTCTGGCTAGGCTATCTGCCCTTAAAGGAATACATTTCGAAAATGTTTTGACATGGATGAATAGAAGGGATATTTTGCAATTGTTATGTGTAATAACATTTACAATTTTAGCATTAATATACAACTAAACAGGAGTTTTACAGAAGTTGATCCGATACTGTCGAGTCCACTGTATGTTACAATTTCTAAAAAGAATAAAATATGTTTAAACCAAATATTGTCCATCTCATAAAATAGAAAATAAAAATAAATCAAAAAACAAGAGAGAGGATTAATCTTCATGTATTAACAAAAAGTTAAAATCAATATCGCTAATTTAGCATTATGGTAAACTACTTTTTCTATCTGCAGTCCGTTGCATATGCTTTACAGTTCACGCTTTTGAAATCTTTGCATATACCAATGTGTCAACACCATTTAAAATCATAATTATGGCTATTAAAATGCATATGATTTCCTGTGGCAACATTAAACGATTTCTGTGTCCGAAACTGCAAAAGCTAACGAAAAAGTTTTTGACATGAGAGCTTGCTTTTAATGATTGACTTTTCCAAATCTAAACGTGATATGTATATATTTGTTCGGTATAGACACTGATTTATAATTGAGCCGCGCCATGACAATACCAAACCAGAGGACCCATGGTCCTATATCGCTCACCTGAGCACTGAGGTTATGTTGAAAAAACTTTAAGTTGTCACAGCAACAAAACCACATGCACAACAGCAATAAAACACACCATTTATGTAGAGGATAAAATCTCAACCAGCAAAAAGATTCAGCTTTATCCCCCTTTATGGCTTCTGAGAAGATTTTTGGCCAAAAAAAAATAATGAAAATCTGGCTTTTCGGTTGCAATGGCAACAAATCAAAATCAGGGATTTAGGCAAAATTCATATAGCTGGTAGAAGACTACTCCAGGAACGTTTCTGTAAAGTTTTGTCAAAACATCTACAGTAACACAGAAATAAATGCAAAATTTCCACTTTCCCCATTGTAAGTTTATGGAAACTAAGTTGCCATAGCAACAAATTCACATGAGCAACGGTAAAATAAAACACAATTTAGGCAGAGGCTAATGTCATTAACATGTATGCAAAGTATCAGCTTCATCCCTCTTATGGATTCTGAGTAGAAGATTTTGTAATATTTTTTTTCAAAAATTTACCCTTTATTTTGCCATGGCAACAAATCAAATTCAGCGATTTTGGCAAAATTCATATGAATCATTGAGGACTACTCAAGGAACATTTTAATAGATTTTTTTTCTAAATTACTGGAGTGAGACAGCAAAAAGTTGCCAATTTTCACTTTCCCCATTATAAGTAAATGGAAAGTATAAGTTGCCATAGCAACCAGAGTTCTTATGGGATTGGAAGAAAAAACAAAATTAATGTAGAGGCTTATATCATTAAATTGTATGCAAAGTATCATCTTCATACCCCTTATGCCTTCTGAGGAGAAGATTTTTGAAAAAAAAAAATCTAAAATTTACCCTATATTTTGCCATGGCAACCAATCAAATTCAGCGATTTGGTCAAAATTCAAATGAGTAGTAACGGACTACTCAAGAAACATTTCTGTAGAAAAAAATCCAAATAACTGCAGTGAGATAGCAAAAATTGCCAATTTCCATTTTTCCCGTTATAAGTCAATGGAAATTATACGTTGCTACAGCAACCAAACTGCTGGAGCAATTGCCATGAAAAACAGTAATTCTATACACACCTGGTAAACTATCACAGGTACCTCCGCCGGAGGTACCGATAAAATGTTGTGACAGGCATCTGGAGCTGCCTGTGACTGTCAAAAAATGACAACAAACGGTAGGTATTCCTCTTTTTCTGACACTTCAATCAAAAAGTGCTATTCGACCCTTATAGACATAAAGTTTTGTCACTTCCCATTATAAGTCAATGGAAAGT
The DNA here is from genome assembly GCA_963989385.1 of Ctena decussata. NCBI lineage: Eukaryota > Metazoa > Mollusca > Bivalvia > Lucinida > Lucinidae > Ctena > Ctena decussata. The sequence continues at coordinate 19,438,042 of OZ022499.1, forward strand.
ATAAGTTGCCATAGCAACCAGAGTTCTTATGGGATTGGAAGAAAAAACAAAATTAATGTAGAGGCTTATATCATAAAATTGTATGCAAAGTATCATCTTCATACCCCTTATGCCTTCTGAGGAGAAGATTTTTGAAAAAAAAAATCTAAAATTTACCCTATATTTTGCCATGGCAACCAATCAAATTCAGCGATTTGGTCAAAATTCAAATGAGTAGTAACGGACTACTCAAGAAACATTTTTGTAGAAAAAAATCCAAATAACTGCAGTGAGATAGCAAAAATTGCCAATTTCCATTTTTCCCGTTATAAGTCAATGGAAATTATACGTTGCTACAGCAACCAAACTGCTGGAGCAATTGCCATGAAAAACAGTAATTCTATACACGCCTGGTAAACTATCACAGGTACCTCCGCCGGAGGTACCGATAAAATGTTGTGACAGGCATCTGGAGCTGCCTGTGACTGTCAAAAAATGACAACAAACGGTAGGTATTCCTCTTTTTCTGACACTTCAATCAAAAAGTGCTATTCGACCCTTATAGACATAAAGTTTTGTCACACATCATATCCCCCAGAACTTTCCATATTAATCAAAGACACGACTTTTGAAATGGCTATGGTGTCAGCTCACTGTACTCAAAACATAAAGTATTCGGCTGTTTTTGGCCTTAAATGCAGTGATCTTGCATACGAATCTGTTTTTCTCGAACCACTGATGCTCAGGTAACCTCCTTGTCAAAAGGCTTTCCCCATGTAATATTTTTCATATTATCAATTCAGACAGGGTATAGACATAACATAACCCAAATATTCCTAAATCTTTTGCCACGCAGTGCTCAGCGTTGTCAGCATTCAGGCAGCGGTTGAGAAAGAAAATTGTAGTTTTTCCCCAAGCCGCTTTAGATAAATATCATTAATCGTTTAGTGTAGTAAAATAATACATCAGGAAAAGGGCTCATAGCGGGATGGTTTCTTCTTACAGATAGTAAGAACTAAAAACAAAAGTGTCAAGTGTTCGTTTACCAAGCCCATATTCGAGCAGACTAAGAGGTACTACCTGTGAGCGGGTCTCGAAATCGCGACTATGAAATAGAATGCTACTATTTGATACACTTGCACTTATATTCACAAGCGGTAACATGTTAAATGCCAACGGACGGACACTCGGCGGCAGATGTGTGCAACTATGGTTCCGCACCACTGAGCCACTTCGTTACGAGAAATGAAACAGAACAGAACTGTTAAATGCTACTTTTCTGATAGATACAAAAAGCCTGTCGTGTCGAACTGAATGTTTTAGTCAGAAAGTTATCATCAAGTGTTTTTAATTTATTTTTATATCAAACTATTAAAGTGTTCAATAAAGAACTAAAATAGGCAAGAAATAAGCAACATAACCCGTATCTAATTAAGCTGAAATGAAATGAAACTTAATTTCAGGTAATTATGAATACGTTTTAACCGGCGTTACTTTATGTTTTTGCCAGAAAATTTTTATCGCGCGTTTTTAATTTATCTTTTTATAATAATCAATAAAAGTGTTCAAAAGTGTTCTCTAAAAGTCATTGCAAGCAGCTTGAATGTTAATATTTTCTCCGTATTTTCAAAAGTACGAACCGTTTGGGGACACATCTGCGAAACGGCCTATGGCCGAACCTTGTTACCAATTTCGGATTTAATGTTTGGAGAAATCAGACGGAAATTGCTTTTCATTCAAACAGATCTGGTAAAATAAGTTTATTTTCCACCGAAGACACCATTTCCTTTATTGCAAACATGTATGAAACACCACAGAAACAAGAATTAACAATGAAATAACTTATGTCTTCTTGAGTAGTATGTTTAATGGTACTGTAGATATGGTGTAAGAGTAATTAACAAAGTCACGTATCTTAGCAACTGACATTATTAGCGTAACGTCATAACGTTGGCTGGTTCTAGTACTGTCATACAGGATATTACATTTCTCCCCATTTTTTAAAAGAAAGAGTTCATGCATATTATTAACTGAAAGGCTTGTTCAGTGAATATCTGATCAGCATTTGAAACTCTAAATGAACAGGCCCTATCTGTATTTTCCTCTGTATAATACATATCAAAATTCGAAGTATTTTGAAGCATATCTATAATCTGTAATCTAAGTTAACAGTCAGAAACAATTAATGCGGTAAATATAATTTCAAAAGAAAGCTTTAGCTTTGAAGAGTCTTTTGCCCTTTCTTCTTTCGTCGTTTCTTTCTTTGTCTATTCTGCAGTTCCTTATGAGGCGGGTGCTTCTTGTCTTCATATTCTTCTAGTTCTAGGGGCACGCCATTCGTCGTTAAAACCATCTGGCACTCCCTAGATTCTCTGTGATTATGGTCTGACATGTCATCAGTTCTGTCAATTTCCCCCCTACTTGTTCTAATTTGTTCTTGTCTCTCCTTAAGACTATGTTCTTCCGTTTGCTGCTGTGTTAATAAACTCTGAATCAGGTTCTTTGTTAAGCTTAGTTCATTCTCAAGTCGGCTGACTTTTCCCTGTAAAAGTTGTATCTCTTTGGATGAAATATTGCTCTCTTCTGTTGATTCTGTCACTGTTTTAATTCTCATGTGCTTCAGAGATTTTTCGATGAAGTCATCATCAGAACTTGTGTCACTACTAGAATATACCTCTTCTGCCCGCTTTATCTTGGAATTCTTCCTCCGTTTACTTTGTGGTGGACTCCTCTGATACCCATCCTTTGTTTCTTCTTGAATAGCATTTGCTCTGCACACAGATGAAAAGTGGTTAAACTTCTTACAGACGGTACATTGGTGACCGTATGCAGGACAGTGTCTCCTTCTTGGGTGTGCTCTTGCCAAGCCACAGTATGTGCAATGTTCTGCACTTCCGTCTCTCTCATTGTATTCTGGATGTCTTGTCTGGTTCGTTCTTCGTGACGTTATTTCAGCTATCTCTCTGTACCCTGGATCTGCCTTCATATCATTTACTTGTATTGAAATGTCTTCTATCTGCCCGGCTTCCGTCAAAAATTGTTGTAAATTCCAGCTTTTCGATATGCATTTTTGTATTAGTTGTTGGTTCTCTATCGTTTGAATGAGATGCTCTAATATTCGTTCATCATGGTTATTGCCAAACTCGCATTCATGGGCTTTTTCTCTAAGTCTAGTTGCGTATGCCACTGTTGCTTCTCCTGCTTCGGGTCTCGTTTTCAGGAATATGTATCTCGCATAATGTTTGTTCTTCTTCGGCATGAAATATGCATTGAGCTTTATTCTTATTTTCTGATAATCATCTAATTCTCGGTTAGGGTCTTCGGGATCTGGCAAACTTTTCTCCAGTCTTGCTATCTCAGATCCGCCGTATATGATTAACGCATCTTTTCTATCTAAAGGGTTGCTTACTCTGAAATATCTGAATTCTCTCTCTATGGACTCTAACCAGTCCTCCCAGAGTTTCCCCGTGGATAGCTGATCTTCTATAGGTCTGAATGGTAAAGCTCGAAGGTTTCTTCCTTCAGATATTATTGTTACTGTACTATCATTCATATCTAGACCGTATCTTGTCATTTAGCTCTGAAGTATCTTTATTCTATAATGAAGATAATCAAAAGTTCTACTTATCCAGTCTTTATGCTCTCTCAAGTTTCTCAAAATATTGTCTCTTCTTTGCCTTTTCTTATTCAACAAGGCTTTCTTATATCTTCTGCTTTTTCTTCTGCTCTAGTATGTCTCTGCTATCATTTCTTCTCATCCACTTTCCTTTTCTCCTCGTCGCCAATGAAATAACTTATGTCTTCTTGAGTAGTATGTTTAATGGTACTGTAGATATGATGTAAGAGTAATTAACAAAGTCACGTATCTTAAGAAACTGACATTATTAGCGTAACGTCATAACGTTGGCTGGTTCTAGTACTAACATACAGGATATTACATTTATTTACCGGGTATGGGCGCCGCCATTGCAGATTTGGAGCGAATCGGCCATTTACCGGCGTTACAAACACGTTTAACCGGCGTTTCGACCGTTTCGCCGGCTTCAGAGTTGGACAGGCTGCCCCAGTAATCTTTTGCTGACTGTTCCAAGGCGGTACTTCTGTAGTGGTTCATTGATGTTACATTGTGCTATGTCCACTTGTCTATGTTCTTTGGCGGTTTGGTCATCTGTTTTACTAGCCAATCTGGCTTTTGTTTTGTTTTTGTTTTGTAAGTTCAAAATAAAATAGATAAAAAATAGATGTTGATGCTGTTTTTGATTAGCTGAATGACCACCTGTTTGGGAAAGAGCTGCTCATTCGGTTTACGTGCGTGTCTTTCGTGAACTTGTGTCAATTTTTCCGTGTGTGCGTGTGCTTCTTTCCCTATTGGTTTTGAGATTGGGGTGTGGGATTTGATTGTATTAATTCCTGATCATTGCCTGTCTTTTTACTTTACGTGTGATTATCGCCGTCGGTCATGTTTTTCGCAGTATCTTTGACAATAGCGATGACTGGTAAAAGTTAAAGATCCCGCTTGCAAACGACATTGCTGCCAGATGAGCCGCGACAAGATAAAACCAACAATCAGGCTGGCACGTGCGCCCAGCCAACGCTCAGATCAGCATGGGCATCCAGCCACCAGACCGTCTAATCATACGCTTAAATCCAACAGTGATTCTTTGAAATTTCAATCATACGCTTAAATCAAACAGTAATTCTTTGAAATTTTACATGTTTGTGGCTTGTCACAATGACAGTCTAGCATCTTTAACTCTTTAAGCACCAGTGACGAAATAACCAGAATTTGCAAACAGCTTAACTCCTGATGAGGCGGTTCATAATAAGCCGCCTCATCTAGATCTACACTGTTTACCCTCTAGTCTTTGAATTCTCAATGTCAAGGCATTTTTTTAATTTTTGCATACGTAAATTTTGTCGTCTGCTTTTTGGTGCTTAAAGAGTTAAGAAGAAATCAGCTAAGCGAATTTTCAATAATAATGCAAAGCAAATTAATATATCATATATTTGAGGTTAAAATTTACAAAATTTATAACGAGAAAGAAAACAAAGCAGGTTATCCAAAAAGCTTTAACTTTGGAATCTAACTTAAATCACACATTTTTATCGGTAAACTTGTTTTACTATTTGATATGTTGGTTTCATATATGCATTGTAATCGAATATGAAAGCTTTTATTTTTCCTGGAAAGAAAATGATTTCCCTTGATAACAATCTGTCTATGTTAACATCCTAAATGAAAGCATCTTTGGACATTAAAATTTTGTTTGATAGACCCGGTGCCACGGGACTGAAACTAGGTATTCGTTCCGTTGACACAGTTGAGCCACCTGGGGAACATAGTTACAAAAATTAGAACAAATCTGTTCACCGATTTCATTCCAAGAAATCACCCTTGGAATAAGTTAGGTTAGAGCTTTGTCTCTTAGCGTGAGAGTACAGTAATCGGTGTTAGCAGACGTCTATGCGCATTTCTGAACTGTGCAATATTTATAGTCAGAAATATAGCAGATTTTTGTTTCTGATATTCTCATAGATTTTTTTTACTGTCTCGGTATATGACGTGGGATGATTGCAATACTGCTAAACCTAATGTGAATTTATTTATTATTTTATTTATTTGTTTATCTGATTTACATAGAAATGCAAAGCACGAGACGTTTTTAGAGGGATATGATTAATACAATATCCAAAATATACTAAATACATCCCATATCTCAAAATTGCCTTTGACACCCCATTTCCAAAAGAGATTTTTTGGCAAATCGAGTCCTTTCTTACTGTCGTGGCATAGGGAGGGGGGCTTGATTTATTTATTGTTTGTGTGGAATAAAATATAAGGGTTTTATATTTTGAACTAACAAGAGTGTGACGTATTCAAGTGGATGGTAGTTTTTGTCACTTTTCAGAGACTCTCCTCCATAACGGTATATTTCATCAGAAAATAAACCGCAGGAATAATTTGGTCTTAATCTGTTATATATTGAACCACAGTGTAATAATATAAACTGACATGCTGACGATTGGTACATCAGCCGAAAAACAAAGCCGCAAGACGACAAAGTCAACAAAGTGGCTGTGCGTCCAGCGCAGACTCAGATCAGCCTGGGCATTCGCCCAGTCTGATCAGAGTCTTCGCTGTCCGCATGGAAGTAGCTTAGACCCTTAGCTACCCTTTGTAGCACACAACGAAGAGCCTGATCAAACCGGTCGGATGCCCAGGCTGATCTGAGTCTGCGCTGGGCGCACAACCACATTGTTGGTTTTCTCGTGTCGCGGCTCAAATGTCCTATCTCCTCCATAACTTCTATCTTCCAACGTTCACATGCAATGGGAATGAGATGTCTGATGCAGCGCATATCTATTCCGAATGCATTACTCCTGTATTATTTACTTTTGCACAGAGCACACACGCTAACTGCCATAAAGCAGCATTATGTGTTGGTTGTATGGCAAGAGACTCCTGAAAACATTTAATAGCTTTATCTACTTGTCCTCTTTCCTTGTAGATCCATCCCAGTAGATTGTAAGCTGTTTCTCTGTGACCCAGGAGCTTGTCTGTCTGTATCAGCCGCCGGATATTGTCTATGTCTGCTACTGCATGTGCCTCCATTCCAAGTTGTTGGTGATTCAGATATCTTAGAAAATACAGCAAAACCTTTCCATCAACTACTGCCCAATCATACCAGTCTTTTTTGTCCTCGGACGGGAAACCAACTGACCTATCCATCTCATAACAGAGAGCTGGTGGGATCAGATCTCTTTCTACTGTTAAAAATACCACACACTTTATGACTAGATGGCATGCTTCTTCGTATGTGGATGTTCTGGAGTCTAGAAAAGTCGTAGCTGCTTCAGTCTTGTAGCTAACATCATTACTAAGGGCTTTACAACAACAGCAATACGACGGCCGGTGTCCAAGACAATCCTGTAGGGCAACTAGTACCTCTAATGACATCTCGTGATATCCCAACATGTACAGAAACGTTCCTTGTTTAAGCTTGGAACATACTTGTTGGGCTCCACAACCAAGCGCACCCCATTTCTCACTTCTCAATATGTTGAATATGTAATTCTTGCTTTTAGATAAACTTTTGGCTAACACAACCAACACTGACATAAAAGTTACATCTGTATCAGGCTCAAGTAAAGACAATGCAGCGCGCGTTTCCTCTCGAGTATGTTCAGTAACTCTTTCCGTCGTCTGCAAAAGTAATATCGTCCGTAAAAGTTTCTTCGCAACCGTCTGAATCCGTTTGCTTTGGCACAATAACAGTAAACTGTTTCGAGCACGAATTACTCGGTCAAGCATATTGTGTGAAGACTCTACCGGAATATATTCGGGAACTGATGGGTACCTTGAGGTAATAACACCAGCCAAGGCCTCTTGATATCTGTCTCCTAGCTTGTCCGTTTTTATTTTCATAAGTATTCTGAAGTTGTCGGAGAGAATTCTTATCAACAATACACGCAGTTTAATCTGTAGCTGGCCAAATATCCGTCCTTCAAACATGTTTTCTGCGGGAATAAAATAGTTTGGGCACTCCCCTGTTTCTACACAAGTCAACATCATTTCTAACATTTTATGGAGACAAACTAACAAATTATCTTCCACCCAGAAGTCGGCTGGAGTACTTTCTATCATATATAATATACATGTCTTGAACTGATATGAAGTTAAAGATTTTTCCCCCAAACATGCATGTATTATCTCGTTCTTTATCATTTTAGCGAGAACGTAACATTTTAACTGAACAGAACTGAACCCAGTGACAAGCAATCTTTCTTGTAGAGAAAACGACAGTCTCCATTGTAAGTGGTTCTCATTGCTGTTAGGATGTCCGACTCGGACAAAGAAACACCCAAGAGTTTTACATTTGTCTGTTTGCTCCTTTGTTGGCCAGCTGTGGTTTCGCTGTCTGGTTAACCACTCTGCTGCACAGTCTGGCCACGTGCGACATCTTAATGCAAAAACCGTATCTAATGCACATGCAGTTTCTGATGCGGCTGTGTTTGATGCAGGGCCATGCCAAACTTTACCAGGTGACTGGAAACGCTCATGCAAGACAGTTATAACAATTCTACCTTGTGCATCAGTTTGCAGAATATCTTCATTAACATATGGTGCTGCAAAGTCAGGAATACCATCTATAACCCTTTGCAGTTTAGCATAACCAGCTGGCGTGTGGGCATTTTGGACAAGGAGGTAACAGAGGTCGTATTGTTGAGCATGTCTTATGTTTGTTACGACAGGCTCAGCTTCAAATACACAAACCTTATCCATATCAGAATCCAGATCAGGCGTTGTTGTTCCTTCGAACTGACTTCCAAATATATACGTAGAAATGGTATGCTGTTTTTCTTCTGTGCTACAATTCTGTACATTTTCTTTGAAATAGTTCTGTATCGTAAGCAGTATTTCTGCTGTCGTCTTTGCCTCCACATGTAAATCTCTCACTACAATAGAAGCTCCAACATCTTCTAATACTTTGAACAGCCGTCGGGAGTGGCTTCTGTAGTAGTCTGGGAACCCAGATGAGGTGTCAGCCTTGTCTGTTAATACAAAAGAAATTAAAACATTTTACGAGCCCTGTCATATGAGACCACCCCTGCTTTCAGCTTAGTAACACACAAAAAATCTGAATTTCTAAACCATAATTTCTAGAAGCGTCATTTTTTCTCGAAACTCGCGCAATGGTGGATTGAACAGTATAGCACTCAGGTGAGAACCGCTCGGCCAATTCCGTGAATTGGCCGAGCGGTGTTCCGGCTGGTGGGGAAAGGTGTAATGAACAGCTCAACCACCCACTAGACGGGCAACGTCAAAATTGTTGTTATAAGCACATCCTTTCTTTCACCAGAGCTGAGAATGAACCAGCCGGTGTACTTTACTCCACTATTCAGTTGTCCTGGAATGCACAGGAGGAACTGTAATCTCTCTCTCTCTCCTTCATTCTTTACAGACCACTTGTCCGCTGAGCCCTGAAATGTTGTAGTAGATCTACATAAATTTAACACCATCTCATATTAAATTCGACCCAGTTTTAATGCTTTAAATAAATCCATATAATAAAGAGATAAACATACCTTCACAACCAGTCATATTTTATTAGCTCACCAGAGCCGAAGGCTCCGGGGGAGCTTATAGTATAGGCAGTTGTCCGTCGTCGTCGTATGTCGTCTGTCGTATGTCGTCCGTCGTATGTCGTCTGTCGTATGTCGTCGTCCGTCAACACTTTTAAACAACATCTCCTCTGAAACCACAAGGCCGATTAGGCCCAAATTTCATCTGTAGCATCCTTGGGCTGGGGGATTGAAAGTTTGTGTTTTTTATGAAAATCTGCCCTTTAGTTTGGTTGCTATGGCAACTTAGCGTTCCCATAGATTTGCAATGGGGAAAATTGAAAAATGGCATTTTCTTCCAAGACATTGCAGATATGTTGACAAAACTTTTATAGAAATGTTTCTTGAGAAGTCTTCTATCAGCTGTATGTTTTTTGGTCCACTGCCCCTTTTATTGGTTGCCATGGGAACCAAAATGCAATCAAAAAGGAAAAGAAAGGCTTAAAAATTATCTACTCTGAAACCACTGGGCCAATAAGGCCCAGATTTCATTTATAGTATCCTTGGGCTCGGGGATTGAAAGTTTGTGTTTTCTATGAAAATCTGCTCTTTAGTTTGGTTGCTATGGCAACTTAGAGTTCCTATAGACTTATAATGGGGAAAATTGAAAAATGGCATTTACTGCCAAGCCATAGCAGATATGTTGACAAAACTTTTATACAAATGTTCCTTGAGAAGTCTTCTATCAGCTATATATTTTCGGTCCACTTCACTTTTTATTATTGATTGTCATGGAAGCCATAAAGCGAAAGAAGGAAAAAAAAAATGCCTTAAAAAAATTCTTTCTTCTGAAGCCACTAGGCCGATTGGGCTCAGATTTTATCTTCAGTATCCTTGATCTGGGGAAGTGAAAATTTGTGTTTTTCTTTTATGAAAATCAGCTCTTTTGTTTGGTTGCTGTGGCAAATTAGAGTTGCATTGACTTACGATGGGGAAAATTAAAAATATGGCATTTACTGCAATCAAAATATGGAAAATAGTTATATATTTTTTGTTATCAACTCAACAGACTGTCAGACTGAGACTTTGTAGTAGTGTATTTTGTATTAGCCTGTACAAATGTGACAGCAGTTTTGAAAACAGTTTTTAGCTCGCCTGAACAAAGTTCAGGAAGAGCTATTGCACTACCCCCGGCGTCACGTCAGCGGCGGCGTCGGAGTTGGCATTGGCGTCGGCGTTGGCATTAGCAAAAAGTTAAAGTTTTACGTTAAAGTTTTTTATGTGATGGGCAAGGCGCTGTCAGGCAAGCTATCCTGTCCCTGTGACAGGTCTTGTTAGCTAGAGATCTGGTGAGCTTTGTGGCCCGTGGGCCTCTTGTTTTATTATATGACCAAGATGTAACACGCAATTTCATTGGCAGTTTTGACGTCACGTGCCGGTCAATATTTTGTGATATTCACCGGCCTGTCAGTGAATATTACTTTTACGCTGACGTCATTGTTTTTCGTGACGTAACGTCTGATTTACGTTAATGTTAATGGCGTAACGTCGCGAGATAATAACATGTAGTACCATACTAAATATCTAAAGAAACAGAATTTAGAATTATCATATAATAAAACAATTGTTGACCTTTATTTCGGTGAATATGCAGTTTTATTGACCTGCAAACATAACATATTGACCTCCGCTTCGCGTCGGTCAATATGATGTTTGCAGGTCAATAAAACTGCATATTCACCTCAACAAAGGTCAATAATTGTATAATATTTCTCACTGACGGCCCGTTATTATCGAAGTCAAGTATAGGCTATACACCAAGTGTCACATCTTTTTTTTCTTCTTCTTGTCTTCAAATCTCGAAGATCAAGGAAAATCAACAATGACACGTCTTGAAGATCAAGGAAAATCAACAATCACACGACGGTGAATTCAAGTTCAGACGTACCCTGCCCAGGATATGAGGCGCCGTTTTACTATAAATACGCAATAATTTATTTTAGTCAACACGTAATCACAACAAGGCATCGCAGGCGATACAAATCCCCTCACACAAGACAACTTGCTCGAGATATTGTCATACCCTACATTTGTGTGAAGTTATTTTAAAATCCATGGAGAAATATAGGCGCTAGAGCGATGACAAAGTTTTTCTAAAAATAGCTACAGTGACCTTGACCTTTTAAGCGCAGCACCCTGAAAGTCGAACTTGCTCGAGATATTGTCATGCTCTACATTTGTTTGAAGTTATTTCAAAATCCATTGAGAAATATAGGCACTAGAGCGCTGACAAAGTTTTTCTAAAAATAGCAACAGTGACCTTGACCTTGGGCGCAGAACCCTGAAAGTCTAGCTTGCTTGAGATATTGTCTTGCCCTACATTTGTGTGAAGTTATTTCAAAATCCGTCGAGAAATGTAGGCGCTAGAGCAATGACAAAGTTTTTCTAAAAATAGCAACAGTGACCTTGACCTTGGGCACAGCACCCTTAAAGTCGAACTTGCTCGAGATATTGTCATGCCCTACATTTGTGTGAAGTTACTTCAAAATCCGTTGAGAAATGTAGGCGCTAGAGCAATGACAAAGTTTTTCTCAAAATAGCCACAGTGACCTTGACCTTGGGCACAGCACCCTGAAAGTCAAACTTGCTCAAGATATTGTCATGCCCTACATTTGTGTGACGTTATTTCAAAATCCGTTGGGAAATGAAGGCGCTAGAGCGATGACAAAGTTTTTCTAAAAATAACCACAGTGACCTTGACCTTGGGCGCAGCACCCTAAAAGTCAAACTTGCTCGAGATATTGTCATGCCCTCCATTTGTGTGAAGTTATTTCAAAATCCGTTGAGAAATGAAGGCGCTAGAGGGATGACAAAGTTTTTCTAAAAATAGCCACAGTGACCTTGACCTTGGGCGAAGCACCTTTAAAGTCGAACATGCTCGAGATATTGTCATGCCCTACGTTTGTGTGAAGTTATTTCAAAATCCGTCGAGAAATGTAGGCGCTAGAGCGATGACAAAGTTTTTCTAAAAATAGCAACAGTGACCTTGACCTTGGGTGCAGCACCCTGAAAGTGGAACTTGCTCTAGATATTATCATGCCCTACATTTGTGTGAAGTTATTTCAAAATTCATTGAGAAATGTAGGCACTAGAGCGATGACAAAGTTTTTCTAAAAATAGCAACAGTGACCTTGACCTTGGGCGCAGCACCCTTAAAGTATATTGTCATGCCCTACGTTTGTGTGAAGTTATTTCAAAATTCGTTGAGAAATGTAGGCGCTAGAGCAATGACAAAGTTTTTCTAAAAATAGCCACAGTGACCTTGACCTTGGGCGCAGCACCCTGAAAGTCGAACTTGCTCGAGATATTGTCATGCCCTACATATGTGTGAAGTTATTTAAAAATCCATTGAGAAATGAAGGCACTAGAGCGATGACAAAGTTTTTCTAAAAATAGCCACAGTGACCTTGACCTTGGGCGCAGCACCCTGAAAGTCGAACTTGCTCGAGATATTGTCATGCCCTACATATGTGTGAAGTTATTTCAAAATCCATTGAGAAATGAAGGCGCTAGAGCGCTGACAAAGTTTTTCTAAAAATAGCCACAGTGACCTTGACCTTGGGCGCAGCACCCTGAAAGTCGAACTTGCTCGAGATATTGTCATGCCCTACACTTGTGTAAAGTTATTTCAAAATCCGTTGAGAAATGTAAGTGCTAGAGCGATGACAAAAGGTGAACATACGTACGTACGTACTTACGTACGTACGTACGTACTTACGTACGGGACAAAACCTATATCCCCTCACCACTTCGTGGTGTGAGGGGATAATAAATTGTAAGAGGGTGATTAAAGCGTTCTACGTAATGTCAATTTTAAATGTGTAGACACTTCTAACTGCACGGCTTCCTACGCACTTCTTCTCTCAATAGCAAAGAACTCTATAAGCGCCCAGCTTTCGTTCTAAGCCTGTATTGTATACTATATATTTGTATGTATGTTACAATTTCTAAAAAGAATAAAATATGTTTAAACCAAATATTGTCCATCTAATAAAATAGAAAAAAGAGGACTCTACATGTATTAACAAAAAAGTTTATGACAAGTACAAGATATTTTTTTTTATTCAGCATATTTCTATGAAAATCAATGACTAATATAGCATTATGGTAAACTATATAGTATGACTTTTTTATCTGCAGTCCGTTGCACATGCTTTACTGCTCACGCTTTTGAAATCTTTGCATATATCAATGTGTCCACACCATTTAAAATCATTATATGGCTATTTAAATGCATTAGATTTTCTGTGGCAACGTTAAACGATTTCTGTGTCGGAAACTGCAAAAGCTAACGATTTTTTTGTGGCTATGACATGACAGCTTGCTTTTAAGAATTGAACTTACCAAATCTAACCGTGATATTTATATATTTGTTCGGTGTAGACACTGATTTATAAATGAGCCGCGTCATGAGTAATACTCAAAAATGGCAAGTGCGCCCAGCTAGGCGCCCAGCGAAAAAATTCGATCAGCCTGGGCGTCCGCCCAGTCTTCGCTGTCCGCACGAAGGTCGTTTAGACTCTTAGCTACCCTGTGAGCGCACAGCGACGACTCTGCACAGACTGGGCCGCTGCTCAGGCTGATCTGAGTCTTCACTGGGCGCACATGCCACTTTGATGCTTTTCTCATATCGCGGCTCAAATAGTTTAATGTGGTTCTATGAATGTACATACTGGAGAACGGATGCACCCCCCTCCACACACACACACACACACACACACACACACACACACACATCTTTATTGAATAAAATTGTCCAGTGCAACATATGTTCAGATTTTAACTGATGTGATATTTATACCGCAATGTAAAATAATCACTTTCAATACAGTTTTTCATCGTTTTGCACTTGCTGCTTGTTGGCCTCGCTATACCCAGCCCATCAGGTAAGAGACGTCTATGTATTGACTCGCGAGTGCAAGCACCTCCCAACAAGCCACCTCCACCCCAGTGGCACGAGAAAGACGACAGGCAAGTGCAAGAATCTGCACCAGGTCAAAATAATTCAAATGAATGGAAACCAAACTCAGCTAAGATTCGTGTGGCTATGACGAATCAGATTTAAATTAAGAAAATATAGACACTTTTACCAGAAAAAGGGTAATAAGGTTATTTTAAGTCAGTATATAAGTACAGATCCCAATACGAAAGAACCAGAATCAACACTGAAGCACTGATTACTGGGTTGATGATATTCTCGGGGACAGATTGTCCACCATCAGTGATACCGGCCCAGTGGTTTCAATTTACTGTAACTTTACCAAGTTGAGAGCGACAGATGCGCAGATGCGCATTTTCAGTATCTATAACCGTTTAGTGTCGCTAAACCTCAAAAGTTTGTGAGAAAACAACCCACCACCTTTCTGCAGTTGCTCTGCCTCGCGGAATACGTCAGTTACTGTGGCTCGAAAAGGGCTGTACGTTGCCTGTCCGAGACCTACCCATCCTCTCTCTCTCTCTCTCTCTCTCTCTCTCTCTCAACTTTTTGAGGTTTATCGACACTGAAGAAGTTAAACTCAGGAATGCGAATCTGTTGCACAAAATTTGCTAACGGTTTATATTCAAACTACTGGGCCGTTATCGCTGTTGTCCCGGAGGATATCAGTGCTTCAGTGCTGATTCTAGTTCTTAGATATTGGGGTCAGTACTTAAAAAATAACCTTTTTAACTTTTTCTTGCAAAAGTGTCAAAATTTTCCTAAAACAGAGACGGACTTGCTACAGTTACATGAATCTTAGCTGAGTTTGTTTTCCAGCCTTTTAGATTATTTTGACTTGTTGCAGGTTCTTGTTGCATCTGACATCTCATTCCTGATGCACTTGCGTGTCGTCATTCTCGTGTCAGTGGGATGGAGTGGAGTTGGCTCTTTGGGGGACGCCTGCACTAGCGCGTTAATAAGTTCGCGTCTCTTACCTGATGTCTAAAGCTGCTCTGCCTCGCGGATTACGCCCGAGAAAGTGTTGCTCGGAAAGGGTTGTTTATGTTGTTTGCCGAGACCTGTCCTTCCCCTTTATGCCCATTCTTTTTTTCTCTCTCAAGCTCTTTTGGGGCTTAACGACTCTGATAAGTTAAACACGGAAATGCGCATCTGCCGCATAAAATTTGGTACAGGTACCTTTGTGTATTAAAAAAGAAAATAATCTCGAAAGGGGTAAAAAAAATAGTGAGATCTCAGGTCTTATGATGCCGATTTCAATTGCAGGTACCCCGTATCAATTTTCTTTTCTCCGCGATATAAAAAGGATTCTCGTAGCCGCATTAAATAGTGATTTAATGAAATAAACCCATCAGTCGTTCATGCTCTTCCCCAAGTTATTTCATTAGATCATATTTAAAGAACACTAATGGGGAGAAAAAAGTAGACATTTTATCCAAGCACACAGACGTCCCCGAATTGTATCTTGTCCGAGGACCCTGAGCCTGGCTATTGGACAATCCATTAAACAGCCGGTTGGAGAGAAAAAATATTAATGAAAATTGTATACTTACTGGAATTATATGTAACAGTAACCTACAACTAGTATGAGATCATTTGTAGTGTCAGATTCATATACATGCACCAGTTAAAAGTGCACTGTCATGATAGGCTCAGTCGCATAGTTACACATTTTGATTAAATATCTGATTAATTTAAGATGTAAGTAATATTTTCAATGATATTCTGATATTTTTCATCAGTAATTATGCCCTTTTCTTATGTTATAATATCACACCTCTATTGTGGGGTCCATGTCTGTGTATCTAAAATATTTCGGCATTATCAATGTTACTAGTAAAATGACTTACGAGTTCGGACTTAAGATTTGGGTACTTTGACCACTTCCATTTATATCTGTCAGATAAATCTCTGATTAATTAACAAGTTAAATAATCTTTTTATTTTCATAAGTTTTCAAACACACAAATGTTTACTGAGTTTTTGTGGAAGCTCTATTAAGGTTCAAGTCAATATGGTAGGGTGTTAACTTCGACAGCCAAGTCAATACAACGTCACACCTGACAAAGGGGTTATAAATAGAGGATCTTACATGAGTGCTCATGTATTATTGAATTTATTAAACGAGTTTGGGAAAAAAGATAAGATGCGAGGCTTTGCCGAGCATCTTATCGTTTTTCCCCAACGAGTTTAATAAATTCAATAATACATGAACACGAATGCAAGATTCTATTTATCATATGACGCTAAAATCATATTTTATTAGCAGATTTTGCAATAAAACGTCACGATTTCGACATTAGAAAAGCAACGTTTTTATGGACGTCAACGCATAACGTTACGACGTAATTTGCATATTTAATCCACTAGTGGATTATCGTTTTTAATGCATGGTTTTATTACACTCTCAGAAGCGACGTCATAAGATAAAATATCCTAATCAAATATTAATTACAGACATTTATGCCCCATAATTTCTAACCTTTTGCACGAAAAAAAATATTTTTTTTTCATTATAACATCATTTTGTGTTTGACAAATAATTGCATTATGATACTCATTAATCGGCCGCGACACAACAAAACCAACAAAGTGGCATGTGCGCCCAGCGAAGACTCAGACCAGCCTGGGAATCCGCCCAGTCTAATTTTCGCTGTCGACATGGCGGTACATGTAGCATAGATCCTGAGCTACGCTTTATACGCAATGCAAGGACTCTAATCAGAATGGGGGGGGGGGGGGGAGCACAGTCTGATCTGAGTTCGCGCGGCGCACATGCCACTTTGTTAGTTTTATCTTGTCACGGCTCAATTTTTAGGATTTCATGCATTTTACTGAAACAGATATTTTGGCATTTTAAAGAAATGAAAGGAAAAATGATAACACAAATATGTATGTTTGAACAGTTTTCATCACTAAAAATTAAATATAGATGAGGCCCTCCCAGGGGTTTTGGGGCGCTGGGGAGAATGGCCATTTATTTTCAGGGCACTGGGGAGCACTAGCAATTATGTTCAGGGAGCTAGGGAACAAGCTCTTAATATTGGGGAGCTGGGCAGCACTGTCAGAATGTGATTTTATGATTTGTTTCTGGCTTCTGGGGGGCTGCGCCCCCCAGACCCCCATTTAAACATATCAATAATACCATTTTAGTCATTCTTCTTAAGCTGACATGACTTCTGACGGCCATTCAGAGTTACGAATGCTAGGATTTCGAATTCAATTCTGGTAGGAGACGGAAATTACTTCCAAACAATTTTAGTGAGCAGGCTTTAATATTCTTAGGGAGCAGATGAATTACTTTTAGGGATTTGGGGAGCAGTAGCAAAATAATTTTAGGGAGCACGAGAAAATATTTTAAGGGAGCTGGGGGGGATTTGGGCATTATTTTCAGGGAGCACTGACCCCGCCCCCTCCCTGGTAGGGCCTCATAGATATACGAGTCGTATTTAAAATAAGCTATATTCAATAGATATTGATAGTCGAAATTAAGGCAGCTAAACTTCAGAGAGAACTCGAATTAACATCTGATGCGCAGGTTAGAACTTGGTGCTTGCTTCAACATAATTATATATACAAGGAATGAATAAAAATAAGGAATATGTCGACGTTGTAACTTACAAATATATACACCAACATGAATATTCAAGATATTTTTCATCATTTTAGCATTGTCTGTCGGTACTGCCCATGCACTTTAACTAAACCAATCGTGTTCGATTTCTTTACGCTTTGAACAGCCCTTCTGTTCTGTTTCCAAACTTCTGGCGTTTTGAATATTTCTCTCCATTTTAGTTTTGGAACGTGTTCTTGTTCAGACGGATTAACAACTGTAGAAGATACTAGATCTTGATAACCTTGTTCTGATATACTGTTCAAGTCTAAATGAACATCAGCGACACTTATCCACTTTCTAGAATCGTCTTCTTTAATTCCACTTGCATCTGTTTTATAAACTTTCTCATAACTGTCAAAACTGTCAGATTCGGAACTGGCATTCCTTGTATCAGTCTCTTCTCTGTAAGTTTCTTCGTTATATCGATCCACATGATCGTACCCGACACTATCCGTTACAAAGTGTTCATGACGACGAGTAGCACAATGCTGTGTATTAGATGTACAATTTTCTTGTGATTCCTCACCCTCTGGAACCTCACCATTCCTCATTCTAGAACTATCAGAAATATTTTGCACATCACAAATGCGGTCACTTTCATCCCTGTGTTTTAGTTTGAATAATTCTTGATTTTTCTCGTTCACTGGTGTTCTTGCTTTATCATCTTTCATTAGTTTCAATTTTTCACATCCATCTTTTATATTTAATTCAGTTATGAAAACAGTTTCTGGTTCTAGACCATCACTACTGTTACTACTCAAGGTCCACTTTTGCCTTTTATAGGTTTCAGACCTCGCTCTTTTTGACACTTCCCTCTCTCGCAAAATGTCCTCTATTAAATTTCCAGCATGCGTACCGCTAAGAACAAATAATGCCCTCTGAAGCTCGTCATTTGATTCATTTGTCAATACATCTACAATAGTTCTGTTCGCATCTTTCCATCGTTTTTCTAAGTTTCTCGTGTACAGTTTATGCAAGGATTTTGTAATCTGGTCAGCTTTTCTTACCAGTTTTTCAGTCTTAGACAACACATACCTTGGATTGTCATTGTATCTTCGGTTTATTTCACCGTCAGTTTTACTTTGCTTCTTGCTGTTTTGCTGCTCCGAAGGAACATTGGAGAAAAGTGATCTGCTACTTATAAAATTATTTCGCTGCCTGTTTTTTAAAAGTCTCGTGTTTATAAAGGTCGCTGGCCTGCTTCTCCTTATAGAATCTGCCTCATTTAAAACATCGTCAAATAATTTCATTCTTTGACTTTCTCTTTTCAACCCCTTATCCAGAGACATCGTCTTTGTATTAATACTTTCCAGCTGTTTTCGGACATGTCTCTGTTCCCAATCATTTTTACGCTGACAAATATATTTGGCCTTCTCAAGTACACATGTATATTTATCTAGGTATTTTGACTCTCGGGCGTTGATTTCTCTAGTATTCATTTTCTCTTTGGCGTCTAGAACAGTATAACTATTACTGATACTATGGTCATGATAAAGGTGACCTAGCTTTGGATTTAGACTCATCGCAGCTACAACTTTTATCAATTATGATTTTATGAAAGAAAATCAGTTACAAATCGGGTAACAAATATGGTATTTCCAATCACGATTTCTTTCAAGCTTTCCTTAAGGCCAATGTACGCGTCTTTTCACTGACTGTCTATTAGTGCAGTTCCATCAGTTTGATATAATCATATTAAAAACTGGTATTGCTCGAATTCTAAATCTCAAGATCAATTTTCTTAAATATCCATTGCGTCGTCTATTCCATTCTGAATAGAGAAATAAACATCATTGAAAGTTCATATCTAATTACAACACAGTTTTTTTATACTGTATTCTATATATTGTATAGTTCCTTATATTTACCGGTTTGCAAAATCTTAATGACTAACAGAAAGGTCCCAATAACAATCATTTCAAGTACGTGAGAGAATACTTGAGCTTTTCAATTACACTAATTGAAAGTGAAATTCAAATTTCTTGTAACACTTGAAAAAAATCCTGTCAACATTAGAATCTGTAGATCAACTCTTATACTCTTCTTTGGTCATTTATTGATATTTTAACGTGTATGAAAGTACCTCACAGATAGTTAAAGCACTGAGTTGAAAAAGTTTTGCCTTCCTTTAAAAAAAAGAAGCCGCTATGGCAGAAATTGTAATTTCGTTCCGTTCCGCAAAGTATTAATAGTCATTCTTTGAATAATATGATTTTACGAATATCAATGACCAAATGACACACAGCAAAGAAAAGTTAATTACGTTCTGTCATAGAACTCTGTTTAATTTTGAGATAATTTTTAAGTGTCAATGTTCTTGTAAGAATTCTGTTGGTTGTCGCAATATATGTGTGTATTTTGTCACCTTAAATCTTTATTACATTACAAGTTTCTGTAAGAGATTTTGCCTTCAAGTTTGGACAAGGCCTACCACGATATTTTGTACAGGCTCAGTTAAAGATAAACAGTGGAAACCTGCTCAAGAGCAGTCTGATCAGGGTGTGCATCTGTGTCCCAATACTTAGATTGTCTGCCGGATTTTAGTGTGATGTCGCACGTCAGCACGTTAACAGGCCTTACAACAGTCAAGTCTCCTTTATTGGAAACTTAATCATTTATTATTTACATTGGTAGATAAGGCCAATATCCAGGATTTGAAATATTAATGAAGAGATTTGTTTTTCCAATAAGCTGCATGTCGTACCACTTGACCTTTTTAACAGGAAAGAGCAATATGGTGACAGGAAAATTGATTCTGTTAAATCTGAATTGCATAACTTGTACGAGGGGCAGTCAAAAAGTCCTGACCTTTGAAGCACCTAATTTGAAATCTTAGGATATACTTAGAGAAATAGATCAGCTCTAGCAGTGAATTGTTGAGTAATAATTCACTGTTTGGAGGTCAGTTGTAAAATAGATCATATTACGAGCGCGGAGCGCGAGTGATATATCTGCTTAAAACTGACCGACAAACAGTGAATTATTACTAAACAATTCAATGCTAGAGCTGAACTATTTCGATTCTAACACTCAAAAACGCTAAAAAACTAGTCTTTTCATTCAAATTCTCCCAACCTTCCTGCCAGCGCGTTCATGATCCCGCCAATATTCTTAACTGTATCTAAGATAGATGTACGCTCTGATGGCAATTTAAGAAAGAAAAAGAGACGTTACACCGTCTGACGTCTCAAAACGTCACAAAATTACCTCATTAATTGCAGTGACATCAGCAGTTAGACTCGCGCACTCCGTAACAGTGAAATGTTGCAGAATAAAACACAGCAACTTTCCATTGCTTCTATAGGCGCACAGTGTTAGAATATAATATAGTTCTGACGAAGCAACTAAATTTTTATACATTCAGAGTACCGTATTTTTAAGTACCGTTTTAGTGGCCAAAGCAACAATAGTTGCAGGAATGCGGCACACTTGACAGATGTATGCTGGGAACAACTGAAGAAGACAGTCAATTACTAATTGCTAATTACATGTACTAATTGAAAAAATAATTGCCTTAAAAGAGCTACTTGCAGGTAAAGTGGTGAGCGTGACTTTATGGCATCATACTTGTGAGATTGACTTTGTGGCACCATGCTTAAAAATATGGTGAATTATGCTAAATAAACCATTGTTGGCATATGTGAGATATATTGGTTGATATTGATATGTGTTAGATAAAACTTACAATTTGTCAGTGAAATCCAATTGTAAACAATCGCCGTGCTACGCCGTTTCTCAACAATTTACGAGTACACTTACCCGTGCTCAACGCGTTTCCACGAAGCCGGTCTCTACGAGATGATTTGTGGTTACCGTTACTATATGACCGATTGTTGTTGTTTTGTTACTTTACGTCCACGGTAAACAGTTATGGTCATATCGGGACGGTCATTTACACTAATTACACTATTTCTTAGATGGGTTTGGCTCTGAAAAATTCAGTTTTTAAGTAAGTTTGGAAGATGTATAAAATCCAGTTTTATACCTCGAAAATGCAACAGTTACAAAAGCATTTTCAGGATTGCGTCGACGTCAGTAAAGTGCGCGATAGTTGCAGTACTGGCGTGCGACCAGTGGTGGCCGCGTACCAGTGGTGGCCATTTGCGTTCTGCACTCGCAATTAAGTATTTGTTGTGACTCAGATTCGGCCATTTTGTAAAAGGAAACAAAACAAATGGCCACAAAAAAGATGGGTAAAATTCTCTGCATTAGAGGCAAAAGGTAAACAATTCCCCCAGCCTGATGATACCCTCACATCCACAAGCACTTGACGAATTTTTTTTGAAATTCTCATATATTATGAATTATTAGGCTGTCGCCCACCTCTCCATCAAATTTCAAGTCGATCGGTTGCGATATAAGAAAGTTACTAAATATCACACTTCGTAGTTTAATAGACTCTATTAAACTACGAAGTGGGATATTTAGTAACTTTCTTATATTAAAGTACATCCTTACCCCCTGAATTTTCTAAAGACTGCCATATATCCATGGTGACTTTTTCCTGATTCCCAGATTTTTAAAATCCTTTCCAAACTTCTCTAACCAATCATAAAATTCTGCTACTTTTCCCTGACCTGGCAAAAATTCATTTTCCAGATGTTTTTCCCTGACTATGGCAACCCTGGCCACAGAAAACCAAATGGCAACATACTTTTTGGCAAAGTAGACCAAGTGGAAGAAGACAATTTGGGAGAAGATATTTTGGGAGAAGACATTTTATGAACTTGATTCAAACAGAGAACGATTTAAGCGAGTTATTACATGGCATACAATTCCTTTTCACGTCAGGACAATCATTTGTTTTTGGCTAAGGTGTTCAAACATATACTAAACAAAAAGACATGTTACATCAACATTCAAATCCAATTTTTTACCAGAAAAACTTCATTCAAATTTCAAAATTTAACAAAGTCTAAAAAATTACAAATAAACAGATGCAGATACACTACCAAATAGTTGTTTATGTTCGATACTTTGAATCCTGTGATGTTGAGAATTTTAAGCATCAATGTCTATAACATTTTTTTTATTCACTATACTCATAGTATATAGTTCTACGAATTTTAAAAACTGTTTAAACTTTCTAGTTCAGTGGTGGTAAGGTTTATTCACTGAATAAGGGATGTCACACCTGTATGATTTAGCATACTATGCATGTGCAATCAGTGCACTGTTCAAAACCTCTTACCTGGCTGGTTGTGCGTAAATACATGCTTAGAAGCCATCCTATGACTCCATAAAATGAAAGCATGGAAAAGGCCAAATTCTAAACTTCATGATTCGAATGCTAATGCTCTTCTGTTGAAATATTTGAACTGGTTTCTTAACTAAAACTATATACTTGTGGAAACTGGACCTAAACACAGCAATTCAGAAGACCTTGAATAAACGGCATATAAGCAATACAAGGTCTTGAGAAACAGTTTTCAAACAATATACTAGATGGCCGCGACCAGCATATCGAGCCCATTGGCGCTTTTACAGTAATGAAAATGCTGAGCATAAGATGGCAACAGCTTTAGCAGTTGCAACCTGAAGTCCCTGCTTGGGTGATATGATTTCACCCGGTCTTCATAACTACTTATCACACATTCAAGGTAAGAATCTGTCATGTGGTAACAGAGATATTATCACTCAAAAATGTTAAAACTGTGACATAGCATTATGACAGGGGACCTGGAGTGGTAAGGTGCATGCACTGATGAAGTTTCAATGTTCTGGGGCCTATGAAAAGGGAGATATGGGGCTGCAGACAAAAACTAAATATGTGGTACTTTTTCGTGAAAGTAGGTCACAGTGACCTAGTTTTGTGGGAGCCAATTAGCATTTTTGTGAGGCATATTGTGATGAAGTTTCAAGGTCCTAGGGTCTATCAAACTCAAGATATGGCTGTAAACATACTGACGGATAGACGGACGGATGGACGCACCAACACCAAACGGGCAACTATATCTCGATGACCGCAAACGGGCTCGATAATAAGAACTTGTTGACTGGCTTTCACCATGGCAGTTTAGGCTTTCCAGAACTGATGCTTATTAATATATCTCTTTGCACAGACATGATTGGATTCTGATGTCTTATTCAGTTTACTGTTTACCATGCACATGCATATACTTGGATTTTCACTCAAAGAGATATGTAAACGCAGGTATGAATTTGGTCTTACAAGCAAATAAATGTTCAAAAATGATCTTTAAAACTTGCACCACCTCACTAAATATTGGGACAGGAATGTCTGAGCAAACACTAGACCAAGGCCAGACTGTTCAGGGACTGCAGTAGTATTTCCATTCTGCTAGCACCTTTGTGCCAAATTGATGAGTCAATTCAGTGATGGTAAAATCAACTTAATTTAGGTCTACAATGGCATCTGCTGCAGAGATGGTTTCTGTCAATATTAAAGCTGCCATGATAAGTTATTATGTCAGTAAGCAGTCAGCTGTAGCAGAATAAGTTTAACTTGTGCTAAAATGGGCAGTCAACCTTAGCAAAAAGTGGACTTGTCGGTTACGCATCAGACCTGTTCTTAAAATTTGTGTAAGACCTATAGTAGTATTAAACTTCTGGTATGAGCAAAAAGTGCAGAATACATCATAGTAGCAGTCTGATCAGGGCCTACACTGTTTGCATTTCCATCTGCATCTAACCTTGTGGATTACTGCACTGTTAAACACTGTTCCATTTTAGGACAATTATGGTGATTATTTTAGGTGTTCCAGTTCTCACAATTTTTATGGTAATATGGTTGATTAAAAAATGAGAACTCAGAAGTGTGTATCAACTTTTAATATCAAATTTTTTAACAAAATGACAACCATATACTACAATTCTGAGTCAATTATGTCTGCTTAATCCTCAAAAATGTGACTTGCGACATGACAAAACCAACAAAGTGGCATGTGCGCCCCGCAAAGACTCAGATCAGCCTGGGCATCCGCCCAGTCTGATCAGAGTCTTCGCTGTGCGCTTAAAGGGTAGCTTAGTCTAGGCTACCTCAATGTTGACAGCGAAGACTCTGATCAGACTGGGCTGATTCCCAGGCTGGTCTTAGCCTTTGCTGGGCGCACATGCCACTTTGTTGGTTTTCTCGTGTCGCGGCTCATGTATGGAGCTGCCTTTCATTTGAATCAGTTCTAGTGAAAGCCACAGTGTATTGTTTTGTAGTAAAATAAGAAATACTAACCCAGAATTATAGAAAACGCTCCCCTTGTTTAGAACTCTAAGTCTACCAGAACCTCCTTTCCATCCTCAGCATATCAGCC
The DNA here is from genome assembly GCA_963989385.1 of Ctena decussata. Lineage (NCBI taxonomy): Eukaryota > Metazoa > Mollusca > Bivalvia > Lucinida > Lucinidae > Ctena > Ctena decussata. The sequence continues at coordinate 19,462,964 of OZ022499.1, forward strand.
AACTTCTAACAATACAGTCCTTAGAGCATGCCTGCTTCTACCTGTTTGTATTTACATTGCAGTGAATTAAGGTAAACCTCAAAAGGAGAGATTTATCTAGGCAAGGTCCTAGCAGAGGCAAGCTACGCTTAATTAACTCTTAAGGCATAAAAAAGCTGACAACAAAATTTAAATCTGCAATTCAAACAAGACCTGTCAGTGGGACATGATAGCTCATTTGACAGTGCCTTGCCCATCACCTAAAAAACTTTAACATAAAACTTTAACATTTTGCTAACGCTGACGCCGCCGCTAACGCCGGTGGTAGTACAATAGCTCTTCCTGAACTTCGTTCAGGCGAGCTAAAAATGTTTCATCCAAGCTTAATCATACTGAGGATTCATCAAACTGAGGGCAAACAGTGCAGACCCAGACGAGAAGGATCATAATGCGCTGCCTCATCTGGATCTACTCTGTTTGCAAATTCAACTATTTTCATTTGTAGTGCTGTAAGGGTTCATTTCTTCAAAGATTTGTTGCTGTAGGGAAGTTGCACTGTACAGTTTTCAATCTAATAAAGTGACATAACATACCATTTTATACACGAATAAGAAAGTTATCATAGAATAAATTAATGTTCTGACTCCTATCTGGAGATCAAGATTCACACTAATCATTGTCCTGAGAAAACCAGTAAATCAATTAACTTGAAGCTAATTTTAAATGAATATTTCTTGTAAATATCACAGATAACAACTTTATTATTAGTTAAACAATCATAATTTACATAGGTCAAAACTATCAACACACATACATCAGCACAAAATTGCTACAAAATGTCTGGAGAACCTCCCTTGAAGCTCTTTTATGACTAAATCAAAGAAAAACACTTTCTGGAGTCTTATAAGATTTTTGGGATTGTTTTGGATGGGAAAAGCTAATTTTATAACACAAATTTTTCAAGAATGGTTTAGACATTTGGGGTCACTCAGAGAGTGGAAAAACCCTTTATAACAGAATAAATTTGGTACAAGATGACGTATACACAATAATTTTCCTAGGGTTCTATTTTTCGCAGTATTTTGGGGTCACTTCGAATCTGCAAATATTAAAATCACAATTTTTTTTCCTGTTTCTGACAAAATATCTTCAGTAGACACAGTGTCCAAATATTTTGTTTCAGTTTCTTTTCCTTTGAGCCAATTCTTTCATTATTCTGTAGTTATTGAACAAACTGGCTCTGTTACAGACAAGCAATTTTACATTTCATGCATTTTGGTGACCTGGAAAAATAAAAATCACAAAAATACATTTTATGTTTTTGACCCTTAACTTCAAACATTAGAACCCGCAAAAATTACCGCATATACAGTAAGCCCATAATGCTAATATGGAAACAGCAACCTACTGTAAAAATTCTATAAAACGGGACATCTAGAACAATTACCATAAAGCTTCATGCACACAGGCAAAGTTTCTGTGACAAAGTAGGTTTGGCGTAGAAAAGTTTGCGCCATGTGAATAGAAAAATATGCCACATTTTCATTGCCAAATTTATATGGTAAAGTTTCTATGACAAACAAAATTTGTCTGTGTTAACAGAAAATTTACCAGAGAATGTAACAAAGAGACTAGCTATGGAGATGAACAAATAAAACTTTGCTCATAATCAATCAAGGTAACTTTGACGAGAATTCTTTCTTCGTGTGTACACGGCAACAAATATTTCATTGCCAAAGTTTGTTTGACAAAGATTCTATGCCACATTTTTCTTTAACAAATAATTTGCTCCGTGTAAGCGCAAAATGTTTGCCAAACTTTCTTTGTTACAGTTTCTGTGACAAAGAAACTTTGGTCGTGTGAACAAGGCTTAATTGTTCTAAGATAGGACTGATTGGGAATATAACAATGTGACCAAAACATGAAGAAGCAATGGCAAACAGACCAAACCCTGATCAGACTGTTTCTGTAGGAGCAGTCTGATCTGGGTATTCCTTGTTTAGACCTATCTGTCCCAATACTTAGAATTTTTACAGTATTTTAGAAGCCTTGCCAACCCCTGTATTTGAGATACACAATTGTATTTCAGACTTGTACAATAATATTATACATGTTTTTTTGACCACCTCTGAAATAGACTTTTTTACCATAACATTTCTCATTCCAAATAACTTATTTTAGAACTACAGTGTTTAACTGAATCTGCTAGTATACACAATCTAATTTCAGAACAAAAGTGTAGTTTGGCCCCGGTAAAGGATTTCATTGTATTATTGTACTTCTTGATTTAAATCTATCTGAGCCGTGACACTACAAAACAACAAAGTGGCATGTGCCCCAAGAGAAGAGTCTGATCAGAGTCTTTGCTGTCAGCATGGAGGTAGCTTAGACCCTTTAAGCACTAGGTGAGACTCTTATCAGACTGGGTGGATGCCCAGTCTGATCTGAGTCTTCACTGGGCACAAATTCCGCTTTTGTTGGTTTTGTTGCATCACTGCTCATTTCATTTCCTTTATATGCAATGGGGTTGGGCAACAAGTTCTCACAACATTAGCTACAGCCCTTCACCCACAATATAAATCACAGCAAGACATGGCAAGAGACAAACATATTCTACAGTTATTGATTGTGAAACATTTGAAAATACCAAAATTATATACAAACTGGGATCAATACAACGGAAAGACGGATAAAGACGGCTGACTGGATATTCCACAGATCTCATGGCATAAATTTCATAAATGACTACCATATGTCTGTATTTCACAGAATTCTCGTTGACACAAAATACAGAGTACAAAACCATCAACACATTCTGACTAAGAATATGGTAAATAAAATATAACCATATTCTTAATTGTAACATACTGAACAAAAAAAGAAACGTTACGTAGTTTATAATGAATTTTAAGCTAAAGAACAATATTTCCAAATATTGCTACGTCATTCTCTCACATGAAAGACTTCAGGCAATCTCATGAACTAATCGGTCTTCAATGTGCATCAGTCATTATAGAAATATTCTAATTTGACTAAAAACACCACAGACAATGTGAATCGCTTAATGCGCATATGCAAGCGCTTGAATTTTTACCCTTTCCAATTAGCCTTGTAACTGCCAATAAGAAACCCTATGAACCGTATGACACTTAACCAGCAGTTCAAAGAAATAAGATGTTAAAGATTTTGTGGCTTTGAAATTGTCTCCCTTGCAATTAAATGTATAGCAAATCATTTACTTCTATTAACCAGTACGTTACAAGGAAGTTTTCAAGTTTAATTCATGGATCTTATTCCAGCTTCTCCAGACATTGGTCAATGATGTAAAAGTTTGATCACACTGGTTAACTGTTCGTGGAATACCACCTTGCACTGTCTATGGGATTTTCAGTGCATAGCATTAAAGTCAGAGTCAAGAGGCCTGAAAAGCGAAATTCAAAGCCTTGTGGCTCACTGATCAACCCTTTGGAAGGGGCGATCGGACCATTTTTTGTAACAACTAGTGCCTTATAAACGTCTCAGAAGTGACTCATACATGTGATGAACTCTTGAGGACCATGTGGGAGATCTGGATTTCATTTCAGGGAGACTGAGTTCCCCATCAGGGAGACTTTTTGACGGCAACTTTGATGCGTTGTTTCGAGAACTTCACTACTTCACTGTTTGTTTGTTTTTTTTTGTTTGTTTTTTTTTGGTGGTGGGGATGGGGGGGGGGGGGGTGTTCTTGTTTTAAAATAGAACAACATGAACTAAAGTACAGTTGTATAGTTTGTTTAACTTCTACTTTTGAGTTACCCAATACTTCAAATATAACCTCAAAAGTATGCCATTTCAGTGCAGTAACACTACCATCCTAAGTTTAATATACAGTGTAATTCTACAGTAGTGTTCATAGTGTTAGTGCTGACCATTCCATTGCTAAATTGCAAAAAAAAAGAGAAAAAATAAACAATCTGATTATCTGGCATTCTCAAACCATCACTCCTCCCCACTTTTCCCTAACCCTCAATATGAACATCCAAAATTGCATCTTGGATGATGGGTCCGATTTGCTCAAGTTATTTTGATGAAAGCTGATACTTGTTAAAAACTCAAAATCTGTTTATCTCAAAACCGAGTTATATTCTACACTTCAACGAACATACCTGTCATTAGAGCTGTCTATTTTCATTGAATATTAGATTAAGAACGAATATAGCTGCATATTTGGGTCAGTAAACTTGTAGAATAGCATATTTCTGTCTCAGTCAGATGCTGAAGATCGCGGATTTCCCATATTATATATAAATTCACACTGGTTCTCATTTCACATACGATGCGTCTGAATCGGCGGGAACTGGATAGAAAAACGCGGGAAACTATTCTTAAAGTGAACGAACCGACTTAAGTAAAAAAAAAAAAAAAAAAAAAATGCTGGCACCCTTGATGATTTCATGAAAGTATCATCTGATCAGCCTGCGCAAATTTTGCATGATCGATATTTATAATGACTATACATTACATATCTGATATGTTCACTGAAAAAATCGATATCGAATCATTGTCGATTGGCGGCACTTGCATCTATTGCATGAAAGTATGATCTGATCAGCCTGCGCAAATTTTGCATGATCGATATTTATAATGACTATACATTACGTATCTGACATGTTCACTGAAAAAATCGATATCGAATCACTGTCGATTTGCGGCACTTGCATCTATTGCATTCGTGCAAATCAAAGACATAAACAATGACCGATGCATAAAGCCGTGACGTAATTAAAGTCATTTGCTCTCGGTAAAAGTTACCTGCTATTATAGTTAGCACAGGTACCTTTACTGGTGCGCTAGCCAATTTAACACCTCGCTGCGTCTGATCAGCGAATACCCCTCGGAATGACACGTCCTATATTGCACCCTGTTAGGTAATTGGGTCACGGACAGTTAATCCTTTGACAGCCGCCGGGTAAGTAGTTACCGCAAAATGGACGGTTCAGAAAAAATTATGACAGGAAAATTCAGCATCCGGGAGATTCTGAATACTTTCCGGGAGCGCGGGAGATGGGCTCCATTTCCGGGAGACTCCCGGATGATCCGGGAGACATCACATGTATGGTGACTGACTCACACGAGCTGACAACTTGAGTGAAATATGGGTCTTCAAAAAGCCCCTCCAAATAGCACTTTCAAATTCTGACCCCTCACTGACTCAAATTGATCTAGAGACATTAAGTTCACAATTTTTGTAGTGATATCCTTTTTCTGAACTCAAAATACCTTTTGTCAGTAAGACATAAAATAACACTGGCAAAATCTTAATTCAGTTCAAACAAACCGTGCATTGAAAGTACATGTAACATTTCTTTTTTTGTTCAGTATATAAATACAGGGATTATGTAATATCACAGATAACTTTGACTTTACAAATATAATTCACACTGAATACTTTACTAGCCAACAGAGTAATTCATGGCATTTATATATAATAAATGATTTAGTAATCTTGTTTCTCCAGAAACAGTTGATATGACATCTCCGCGAAGCAGCTGTACTATGACGAGACCATACCACAACATACATTTGAGCCAGGACACAACATTTGAGCCACGACACGACAAAACCAACAAAGTGGCATGTGCGCCCAGCAGAAGCTCAGACCACAAGGGCCCAGTCTGATCAGAGTCTTTGTTGTACACATGGAGCTAGCTTAGACCCTAAGCTACTCTATAAGTGCAAAGCAAACTCTGATCAGACTGGGTGATGCCCAGGCTGACCTGATTCAATGCATGGCACACATGCCACTTTGTTGGGTTTGTCGTGTCCCTGCTCATTTCCACGTCAGAAGAAATAGGCAAAGCAATACTGAAAGTGCACTGATACACATTTTGGGCAAGCAATTATGCCATTTAATTTTTGCCTCCCTTCTCTAGAGCAAATTCTTTAAGAATAAACCCATTTTGTATGGGTTTGGTTGCCCTGGTAAGCTAACAGGAAGTCACATAAGTTGTTTCCCTTTGTGAAGTTGGTGGAAAAAACACAAAGGTGTACCCAATAGCCTTAACCTTTGCTTATAAATAGACAAATTCTGTATGATAGTATTTACTGCTCAGCGTCCCGTTACTGCGGCCATGGATTCGTTCCGCTGAGGTGCGGGGAGAATGTCGATAGGAGAATTGAAATACTACTAAGATAGTATTTACTGCATGGCTGCTCAGGATGGATGAATGGATTGATGACTTGTGATTTTATGTCCTTTTCAACAGTACTTCAGTCATTTCAGGACAATGGGAGGGTGATAATGAAAGGCTGTGTGCAGTGAGCCCCTGTCTACTGATGGAAAGATATCTGCCTCCTGCGGTGCTCGAAACCTGGACCACTAGATCAGTAGGCCAGCCCTTAACCTATTGTGGTACCATGGATCCTTGGCTGCTCAGCTTCAAAAGTACGATGGATTGTAGAAATAAGGAATCCAGTCTTGATTAATTGGCTTCCTGATTCTGTGAACTTCACAGTAAATCATCTGAAAGAAACAACACACATATATTTATTTCTAAATCAATACTACTGTATTTCAATTATTGTAGAAATTGGGACAACTCAAATAATTAAGATTAATTGTCCTACAATTGAACAGTTAGGGTATACCTGTTCCTTCAAAGCCTGGCATTCCCTATAAGCTCATGGTAGTCAGGCAGACACAGATGCACTATGGAAACCATATTCATTACCCTTCAGGTTCTAAATGGCCCCACTTTTCTTACAGTGCACCACCCCTGTTCCCAAATGTTAATGATAGCTTTTCATAAAAAGCTCCTTTTCTCCTAGACTATGGCATGTGGGAAATGGTAAAATAGGTATGAAAATTTTCCCAGAGATCCTATGGCACTGAACCTGGTTAAACCAACATCTAGAGTATGAAATAAGTGCTAAAGTTGTCCATATCTGAATTAAGTTAGCACTTATGACAATACTATAAAAGACCATATTTTGTTCTATTAGGCCTGCTCATTTTGCATGCAAACACTGATGGGCTTGTTTGGCAAAATCTCCTTAAAACTTCTTCTTTATTCAAGTTAGCGATGCTGTTAGATGTCTGTAGACTACTGACTTAATAACTTACCTGTCTGGTGGTAGTTACCATTTTTTATTGGAAATAAGGTGTATGGGTACACCTCCATGTTTTTCTGCAATTTTTACAAAGAAGCACAACATTTGAGCCGCGACACGACAAAACCAACAATGTGGTTGTGCGCCCAGCGCAGACTCAGATCAGCCTGGGCATCCGCCCAGTCTGATCAGAGTCTTCGCTGTCCGCATGGAGGTAGCTTAGACCCTTAGCTACCCTTTAAGGGCTTAGCGAAAAGTCTGAGTGGACTAGGCAGATGCCCAGGCTGATCTGAGTCTGCGCTGGGCGCATAACCACATTGTTGGTTTTGTCGTGTCGCGGCTCATTTCTGACACCGATTTGTTTTCCTGGACCACACTGCCCGACCAAAATGGTGTCTACTTTTTTGAGGTACGGAAGAAAAATTTTTTCTTTAAGAGCTGAACCAATAAAGAGAGAGATGAAAATGGCAGAGTTGCTTCCCTTGAAAGTGTACCCATATACCTTTAGTACTGGGACCTCAACAAGGTTTTTGAGTATGGTCTTATAAAAAAAATGATCCACTACCAATCTGCTCCTGTGCTCCTGTAGGAGCAGGTTGCTCAGGCTTTTGGCCATCATTACAAAACATCCAACAGGAAGATAACTGCAGAGTCTCAGATTTGAAGACAGAAATGGCAATTACTTTAAATTATTTTAAAGTTAATATGCCATATTAAATAACAGGATGGTATCTTTATAAAGATAATATATGTTGTCATCATGACATCATCAATAGCTGCTAGGGGATGCTATGCACAGAAACAAGGGTAGCCATGAAAACCATTGATGTTGTAATGTCGAGTGAAATTCTCTAAATCAACAAGAGAAAAACTATTCTCAAATGATTCAAATCAGTGTTATGAGTTCTTAATGTGACATAGAAAACTCTCCCAAATAAAGCAACAGATTTTTATTTTAGCCAATTACGTGAATGCGTAGTTTCATGAAAAAATACCTCCAGATTTTAAATCTGGAGATATTTTTTCATGAAACTATGCATAACATTACAACTTACCTATTGGTAATCTGGCTTTCATATCATGGTAGCTTTCTGTACATTCTCTGTGGTACTGCCAAACATAATCCCTTCTGGCTGGACAGACAAACTCTCGGCTCATCAGGCTGCAAATTTCTTTGACAGAAGACCTCTTACCCTTTGACACAACCTGTTTTAGAGACTTTCTCTGATTCTTCTGCTTTACATTAAAGGAAAGAAATGCACTTGTGTCTCGAGACATATCTTTTGATAACAGCCTAGCTGGTACCATTGCATCTCTATCAGCTTCAAATACGGATGTATCCCTTGAAACTCCATGTGGCTTCCTTATATTAGCACTTTGTCTTTTATGATCTGCCTCCTTTTCAAAAGTTTTATTGTTTGTTCTAACAAAGTAAGAAGTATCTTTTTCCCTATCATTTGTTGTATTATTCTTTTCACACATTTTTCTGTTTTCTTTGTACATTTCAGAGTCAAGTCTGTTCCAGGGGTCGATTTCAACAACATCTTCATTATGAAAAGATTTCTTTGACTGTCTGGTCATTGGCTGTTCCGGTACACTGGCAGGTCTTGTACCCTTGGCACTCAACAAAATCTTATTCACAACTGGCTGACTAATATATTCCCCCTATAATACAAAGAAGTAAATGTAGTTATATAATCTGCTCAAAACTAAACCCTGACAATTTCTAGCCCTACAGCTCACCTTTAGAGTAACACAATACATGTACTAAACTTTGAAATTTTATACATAAAATTGCAAACTGGTTAACTTCATTTGTGCTAAGATACAACAAAACCAACTAAAATTAGTCATTATACTATAGTAGACAGCAGGAGTTTTATGCATTTATAATTTGTAAACATTTGATTACTATACTGTCAAAAAATGTCACTTGTTTGAAAATATTTATATTCAAGTTTTATCGTTACATTTCTGCATTTATTACTAGCATTGGTATTTATGTCATAGTGTATATATATGTATCTGTGTTGCGTCACCAACTGGAGAGGACAAATATAGGCAATGCCTACGTCCAATCCATTGGCACATGTATATACTGTATGTATATGTTGTCATGAAATTTTGAATAAATAAAAAAAAAAAACCAAGTGGAGTGAGTGAACTTGGGTTTAACGTCCCACCAAAAACTAGATCATACAGAGTAGGGACCTTGGTTTAAAGTCTCATCCAAAAAACTGTAGAACCTGGGGATTGAACTTGCAATCCCTGGATTGGTAGTCCAGCATGTTATCCAATACAATACCGCCACTCCTCCAACCTTGTGGAATGTGTGCCACGCCTGCTTAGATAAGCCTGGGCATCTGCCCGGTCAGATCAGGGTCTTTGCTGTGCTCTGTATGGGTAAGAAAGGGTCTAAGCTAGCTCCATGCAGACAGCAAAGACTCTAATCAGACTGGGCTGATGCCCTGGCTGATCTGAGTCTTCGCTGGGTGCATTATGTCATTTGGTTTGTTCTGTCATGTCACGGCTCATTTAGTAACTGAAGTTGGCAATAGCAGAACACAACTTTTTTTAGATGACTGATGATATTTGACAGTTTAAACCAATTAGCCTATATTTGCCATATATGAGCCACATCATGACAAAACCAACAAAATGGCATGTGCACCACATGAAGACTCAGATCAGCTTGGGCATCCCCCAGTCTAATCAGTCTTTGCTGTGTGCTTAAAAGGTAGCTATAAGGGTCTAAGCTACCCCCATGCTGACAGCAAAGACTCTGATCAGACTGGGTGACTTCCCAGGCTGATCTAAGTCTTAACTGGGTGCACATGCCACTTCGTTGGTTTTGTTGTGTCGCAGCTTATATGTCTATGACTTTAAATCCAGCTCTTACCCGTTTTACCAGTGAAATACACTGATGGTCAGATTCTTAAGTCCACTGCTGACCAATGACTAGCAGTGACAAACAATACCAGCAGCTACTGCTTATTGTTTGTCCCTGCTAGCTGTCACAGCTTATCACTACTGGAGACAACAAACATAGTTGGCAGTCACAGCTAATCTGACAGTCACGTATGGACACATGTTATGACAACTGCCACGATATGCCAGCTACCCTAGATCACTAGTGGTTGATAGCACAAAACTTACCAAATTATTCCTAAGAAACGCCCCTGCTCTAATAAATGCCCCCTGCCTCTTTTCTGAAAATAATGTTATCAACTTGCATAAATTTCTGTTTGCTTCTCTGGATGAGGTAGCTCTTTGACATGGGGTCTACTCTTAAAGGAAAGAACTTGCTCCTAGATGAGCAAATTCTTTTCTTTAAGAGTTGACCCCTCCTGAGAAGGGAGGCAACAAGAGGTGTCAGCCTGACAGCATAGCTCGCCTGAATTGGTGCTTGCCCATCACACAGTCACTATGGTGGTGTGGACTGCTATGCATAAAACTTCAGGCAAGCATGGCCATAATGTCAACACATTTATAAACAAAAGCTATATCAGAAATAAGTCTTAAAATTAAAACAAAAAATCCATATGAAACTTCAAAGTCCATGAGCTTAAGGTCAAAGAACTGAGGGATGGGGGGGGGGGGGGTAGCTTGGATGTATCAACACCCTGAACCATTATCTAACATCAGTCCAAGTATTAGTATCAACTGAGTCTATCGTGGCACTGTGAAATTATGTCTTCATAAATATATAACTTTAACCAAAATCTTTAAGACAAAATTCTAAGTCGATGACCTTGACTTCAAGGTCATCCAGTGGGGTAAGTATATAGTGTTTTGTAAAAAGTCAAAAAGTGTCTAACATCAGTTCAAGTGTAAAATAAATCTCTGCTAAGCATTATGAATCAGTATGCAATTACAAAACTTTAATAAAGACCAAAATTTCCTAATTCCCTGACCTCGACATTAAGGTCACTGAGCAGGGTTGGGGTAGTACTCTGTAAAACTTTGGACTAATATCTAACTACAGTGCAAATATAAAAAGAATCCATCCATGGGTTCAGGAGATATGTATCTTTAAAAAACTTTAACCAAAACATCCAATCAATAAAAAGACAATTTTCTAAGTCCATGACCTTGACATCAAGGTCACTCAGGGGGCGGGGTAGTACCTTGGAAAACTTTGGACCATTATCTAACTAGAGCATGTGAGCAGGGGCTCACGTATACCCCCGGCCAGCACCACTGCCTAACACTAACACTAACACTGCCACACTTAATACAAAACTTTAAAACAAATGATAATGAATGACAAGCAGAAGGAGGCTCTGATACTCTTTTACTAATACAACTAGTCACACCCAATGTTTGGCCTAATATCAAAATCCTAGCTATTGTGATTCCTGAGACATCTGTGACAAAAATCAAATTGGAAAGAAAGAAAAAATGAACAAAAGAAGGGAATGATACATATATGGAGGCTGATACTCTCTTACACAATACAACTAGTCACACCCAATATTTGTACCAAATTTTGAAATCCTAACTGTATGGTTCCTGAGAAATCTTCAACAGAAATTAAATTGGAGAGAAAGAAAAAAAAGAGGGAATGATAAGCAGATGGAGGCTGATGGTCTCTTATATGATACAACTAGTCATACCCAACGTTTGTAACAAATTTCAAAAACCTAAGTAAAGTGGTTCCTGAGAAGTCTTTGACAAAAAAAATAATTGGAGAGAAAGAAAAAATAGACAAACAAAGGGAACAATAAGCAGAAGGAGGTTGAAGTTCTCTTACACTATACAACTAGTTATACCATACATTTGTACAAAATTTCAAAATATTAGCTATAGTGGTTCCTGAGAAATCTGTGACAGAAAAAAGGTTAATTTAATTGGATAGAAAGAAAAAATGGACAAACAAAGGGAACGATAAGCAGGAAGAGGCTGATGTTTTCATACATATTACAACTAGTCATTACCAAGGTTTGTACTAAATTTCAAATACCCTTACTGTAGTAATTTCTGAGAAATCTCTGACAGAAATTTATTTGGAGAGAAAGAAAAATGAACAAACAAAGAGAATGATAAGCAGCAGAAGGCTGATTCTCTATTACACTGTGCAACTAGTCATACTTAACGTTTGTACCAAATTTCAAAATTCTAGCTGTAGTGGTTCCTGAGAAATCTTTGACAAAAATTTAATTGGAGAGAAATTGGAGAGAAAGAAAAACTGGAAAACAAAGGGAATGATAAGCTGGAGCAGGCTGATTCTCTCTTACACGGTACAACTAGTCTTACCCAACGTTTCTACCAAATTTCAGATACCCTTACTGTAGAAGTTTTTGAGATATCTTTTACAGAAAATTAATTGGAGAGAAAGAAAAAATGGTCAAATAAAGGGAATGATAAGCAGCAGGAGGCTGATTCTCTCTTACACGGTACAACTAGTCATACTCCACGTTTCTACCTAATTTCAAAATTCTAGCTGTAGTGGTTCCTGAGAAATCTTTGACAAAAATTTAATTGAAGAGATATTGGAGAGAAAGAAAAACTGGACAAAAAAAACGCAATGATACACTGGATCAGGCCGATTCTCTCTTACACGGTACAACTAGTCATACCCAACGTTTCTACCAAATTTCAGATACCCCTACTGTAGAAGTTTTTGAGATATCTTGGACAGAAAATTAATTAAAGGGAAAGAAAAAATGGACAAATAAAGGGAATGATAAGCAGCAGGAGGCTGATTCTCTCTTACACGGTACAACTAGTCATACTCAATGTTTGTACCAAATTTCAAAATCCTAGCTGTGGTGGTTCCTGAGAAATCTGTGACAGAAAAAAATGTTAACAAACACACAAACATATAAACGGAAAAACCAAAAACTATATACCCCCTATATACTTCGTATACCGGGGGTATAACTACAGTGCAAGTATCAAAGGAATCCATCCACGGGTTAAGGAGATATTGGGCTTTATAAAACTTCAACCAAAACATCCTGTCCAAAAAACTCCCAATTTTCTAAGTCCATCACCTTGATATCAAGGTCACTGAGTGGGGTGGGGGTGGTACCCTGTTAAACTTTGAACCAATATCTAACTACAGTGCAAGTATCAAAAGAATCCATCAATGGGTTTAGGAGATATAGGTCTTTAAAAAACTTTAACCAAAACATCCACTCCGGACGCGGACGCTGACACCAGGGTGACAACAATAGCTCTTCCTGAACTTTTGTTCAGGTGAGCTAAAAATAGTAGAGTTGCTTCCTCTGAAAGTATACCCATTCACCTTAATACTGTTTGGCACTTTCTGATTTACTACATTTTATGCTCTATGTAAAGCCCCCCTTTGGTAAAATACAATGCCCTGGGGCATTTAATAGGATTTATACAGTAATTAAGTCCCTACACCTACACTGTGCTCCTCAATCCTTGTCTTGGACAGATCCATATGTTCATCTGAAATCACATCTCTAGACTGGTGGGGTACTAGTGCCTCTTCTTCTGAGTTTACTGCTGACACTGATGACAGATCAAACTGAAACAGAACACAGATTTGTTCCTGCCAAGCTCCACAATCTGATGACAACAGCAAGTAGGCAGGGGCCCACATATACTATTGCCACTGACACTGCCTAATTATGAGCAATCAAAAAGGTTTAGGACAAATTTTGATGTAAAAGATGACAAACAGACGGATAGACAGCTCATAAATGAGCCACCACATCTGGATCTATACTCTGCAAATTCAACTATTTTCTTTTTGGGCACTGTTAGTGTTAACATTATATCAGTCATGATAAGTGTTTGCTGGATATGCATTTTTAGGAGTCAAAGGTAAGTTTGGAATAGTTTCCATAGCTTGGTGACTGCATTTTCATATACATGGGTAAAGCTGTGTCTAATGTCATGCTGCCTCTACAACATGCTATCTTACCTCAAACTGGTTAAGCTGACAACCATCTTGGTTTGGTGTACTGGTTTTCCTGTTAGGAGTACTTGTTAGTCGCGGCAATTTACCAAGGCCTTGTACTTCAGGTGTAACTGGAACAGCTGTCTAAATATAAGCATTATTGTATGAAAATAGAGAAACTTACATGATTGGTCATTTCATATGAAATTCATGAAACAAGCCTCTAGTGAGTTCATAAATGTCATATGAAATGACCATGAGTGTAAGATTCTGTTTATCATATGACCCTTTGAAATGAGATTTTAGCGCCTTCAAACTGAACATTATTTTCATATGAAAACGCATTGTTGACATGGACCTTGTCAATGACAGTATGTGTACGCGCCAAAGTGTTATAACGTGTAATGATACAATTTTGATGACACAACATTATCCTCTGAGTAACAGCGATGTCATATGTTAAGCCTGTTTTCATGCTGTGCACGCCTAGACTAGCCAGCAAGAATGTGTAGTCTGGTCAGGGGTTGAGCAGATTGGCTGAATAAAAAATCTATAAATGTTAACAGAGCTGTCAGTTGACAGGGGAGCCGCCCACCTAATGGCAGCTTGAATCTCAGTTACAAAGTATTGTGCAAGAAACAAAAAAAAAAAAAAGCTTCACAATTTCAGTGAATTGTAAAAACATAGGTCAAAATCCACTGGAGTGAGCTTTTTACTCCTTAGCAAGTGCTGACAAAAAATTCATGGTTGGAAAAGTCATGAAACTATCACTCACCCTACATGTCATACCAAAGATATGGTGACTTTAATAATCCCACCAGAAACAGTAAAAAAATTCGTCCTCTTGCAAGAGGCCGAGAGATTGAGCCCTGAATACTGCAATCTTTACATAAAGTAATGCAGAAACATTAAGAAATGATTTGAATAATAAATGTCAAATTCAACAGCAGATGGTGGCGTTGAAATGCGCCTGTCCAGAGATAAGTGTGTGCCAGGTATCATAACCATAAAGTCAGTGAAGCATAAACTTTAAGTAAAATTTAAATGTGGTACAAAAACTGAACCACCTTTATAAAACTAGTACCATATTAATCCTAAATTAGGCTAATAAACGCCACTGCTCTAATAAACACCTTGTGCCATTTTTCCGAAAACAATGTTGTATTAACTCGCACAAATTCTAGCTTGCGTCTCTGGATATGTAATTCTTTGACATGGGGTCCACTTATAAAGAAAAGAATTTGCTTCTAGGGAAATAAATTCTTTCTTTTAAGAGTTAACACTGTGAAGGAAGGCAAAAAAAGTAAAGTTGTGATACTGTTTATTAGAGATTATTTTGGCAGTGGCTGATTTACTACACTTTATGCTCTTAATAGTGCCTCCCTTTTATAAAATGCAAAACCCCTAGGGTATTCAATAGGACTAATATGGTATTTGTTTTCCTCCACAATACATTTTTATGGCTGTGCAGTCTGATCTGGGTCTTCCCTGTTCACAAAGACTCTATGCTACCTTTTCAAGTAAGGCAAATCAAATCTAAAATATTTTACATGTCGCTGGCCGGGTTTGAACCCTCACGGATGCGGCGACAGCGCCTAGCACTGCAATGTACGTCAGCTTTAACCGTTACGCTATCGAGACGTCCCCAAAAAAGGACGCTCAAATAACGTATATAAAGCTAACCGACGTTGCAGTACACTCCGTATATAGGGGTTTCTATTTATCATTAACTTCTATTTTTCTACCGAATTATGATATTTCTCTCATCAATGGAGGCGACACTTGTCTTTTCAACCACAATGGAGACATAATTCGTTGTAAATATTTTACATGTCGCTGGCCAGGTTTGAACCCTCAAGGATGCGGCGACAGCGCCTAGCACTGCAATGTACGTCAGCTTTAACCGTTACGCTATCGAGACGTCCCCATAAAAGGACGCTCAAATAACGTATATAAAGCTAACCGACGTTGCAGTACACTCCGTATATAGGGGTTTCTATTTATCATTAACTTCTATTTTTCTACCGAATTATGATATTTCTCTCATCAATGGAGGCGACACTTTTTCTACATAGCGTAACGGTTAAAGCTGACGTACATTGCAGTGCTAGGCGCTGTCGCCGCATCCGTGAGGGTTCAAACCCGGCCAGCGACATGTAAAATATTTACAACGAATTATGTCTCCATTGTGGTTGAAAAGACAAGTGTCGCCTCCATTGATGAGAGAAATATCATAATTCGGTAGAAAAATAGAAGTTAATGATAAATAGAAACCCCTATATACGGAGTGTACTGCAACGTCGGTTAGCTTTATATACGTTATTTGAGCGTCCTTTTTTGGGGACGTCTCGATAGCGTAACGGTTAAAGCTGACGTACATTGCAGTGCTAGGCGCTGTCGCTGCATCCGTGAGGGTTCAAACCCGGCCAGCGACATGTAAAATATTTACAACGAATTATGTCTCCATTGTGGTTGAAAAGACAAGTGTCGCCTCCATTGATGAGAGAAATATCATAATTCGGTAGAAAAATAGAAGTTAAAATAGTTTACCTTGGCTACTACTCCACTCCCAGACACTTCTGAGTTGATAAACCTGGTGTCCTGATCTGAAACAAGAAAAATCTTTAAAAAAAAGAAGATAATCGGCACAGATTAAATAGAAGTGTGTTTTGTAATATGTCTCTAATGGAGAGTTGACAATAACTTTCATGAATATGACTCAAGTGAGCTATGTCGCTAGACACCCACAACCGTAATTTTGACACTGGGTTGCGACAATGACCTATCTCAAGATTGAGCTGTCCAATTTGGAATTCCAAAATGGACCGCAGTCAGTCTTGAGATTGGCCTGATTCCAAAACAGTTACCAACATGATGCAATGTTTGTGTGTATTAAACCGAACAGATAGTGCACATAAGGAGAGCAGGTTTCCCGCAGGGCGCATTTCGTGACGAAATGCACCCTGCCAGAAATCTGCTCTCCTTTTGTGCACTATATGGTTATTTGACCAATGAAATCTTGTGAAATGTGGAACAAAAGTAAAAGAATACTCGGCTGTGCTGAGAAAAAAATGTTTACAATGTCCAGTATTTAGAATTAGAAGAACAAAATTAAAATAAATTAAGTTGACCCACTTTAAAACAAATTATCTAACAGAAATTTTTACATAAAGACGAGAGCAGGCTGCTCCTTTTGCCTGGCCAGGTGCCATCATCTGATTTAGCCAAACTTACCGCAGAACTTTAATGCAAATATTAACAAATGACCTGACAGACAAATGGACAGATGTGAAGACGAACCGATATAGCCCTTTTTAACTTGTAAATATGTATTTTATTTCAGTTTTTTATTTCTTTTCCTAAATGTACACAGGCTATAAAACAACCATGGATCACTTCATTTTCTTGAAACTTCCACTTTCTGTCATTAACAATATATGTCGATCTTTTCTTGTCTTTGATTTTTAAATGGGTGAGGGTGGGTGAGTGGGTGGAGGGGGTAGCATTCTCATTACCAGCTCATTTAGAACAACAGAGAACTGAGATCTCTCTATGGATTTCTCTAGCCCCTTTTATTCTAACATGCATGTACATAAAATGAGCGGAGACACCAGAAAACCAACAAAGTGGTTGTGCGCCCAGTGCAGAGTCAGATCAGCCTGGGCATCCACCCAGTCTGATCAGACTCTTTGCTAAGCGCTTAAAGGATAGCTTATGGTCTAAGCTACCTCAATGTGGACAGGGAAGACTCTGATCAGACTGGGCGAATGCCCAGGCTGATCTTAGTCTGCACTGTGCGCAAAACCACTTTGTTGGTTTTCTCATGTCACGGCTCAAACAAATTTACAAACATAGTAAAAGTGGTCCTCATTTCTCACTTTTTCATACCTGCATCAACCTGGATGCTTGAGACTTGAAATTCTTCTGGTGGGTCTATATTGGTCTGGAATAATCTTGTTGAACTTCTTGGCATTGAAGCAGGAGGGCTTGGCTTATGATGCTTCACTTTATGAATTTTAACTGGTGATCTAAGGAAGGGAAATAAATATGTAACCAAGTCAGCATAACTGCAAAGCTTAACTATAATAGTTATACCATGGCTTGTCTGCCTGTAGGAGGAGATAATCCACAAGCTTTAGCAAGTAGATTATCTCAAATACAAGCAGAAAAACCATAGTATATTTATTTTATACCACTATCTATCATCGGCACATCAGGGCTGGAAAAATCCACTCGTCCGCTTGCCATGGCGAGTGCCTTAAGCTACAGGACGAGTAGAATTTCTCAGTACTGCCAAGGTAACGTATTAATTTCACTATACATCTTGTGACGCAGGACTAGTGACAATTTTAAGAATTTTCCAGCTCTGCACATATCTTTCATATTACAAAATATTTGTGCTAAATTTTGCTTTTGCTGGCAAGGGTGGTATAACTATTTTAATATTAGGACCGCCTCATTTGGATTTATTCATTTCCTGATGTGCCCCTTTATCTAGATCTACACTGTTGGCCCTCTAGTCTTTGAATGCTTAGCATGATATGCCTTAGATGAAACTTTCTTTTTTGACATTTTGCAAACATAACTTTTGTTTGTTTGCTTTTTTGGCGCTTTAAGTGCGGATGGATGGATGACATACAACATTACCTTCTTTCAATGTTATTTCAGTTATATAAAGACGATGGGAGGGCGATAATGAAACGCTGTGTGCAATGGAACAACATTTACAGTTGAAAAGATTTTTGCATCCTGTGAGAATCAAGCCTGGGTCTGCTAGATTAGCATGCCAGTGCTTAACCCACTGAGCTACCAGGACTCCTTTGATGCTTCAAGGACTAAAACATTTTTCACAACTCTATTTCATTACCATATCTTACCCTGGAACAGTAAATGACGTCCTTTTCCCTGGTGTCTTTTCAGACTGGGCCTTCTCTTTCAAAGAATCTACAAGAGCCAACATTCAATATGTAATCACTGGAAAAAATTATGACAGCTCCAGGGTTTAGATACAGAATATCTTCAAGGGAGATCACTCTACCATGAAAATATTTGCCTCCCTTCTCATATGGAGAATACTCTTAAAGGAAAGAATTTGCTCTTACAGAGAGGATTCACCAACCAGGGAAGCAGATACTTTAAAACACCTATATATGGCTGTTACTGAATTTTGGCGATATTGGTGGTGAAAGCAAAGAGTGCTAAAATATATGTCCGCCAACATTTGATTTTCAATACACTTACATACCCACAATGAAACAGAGGCTCAGATACAAGGAGAACTGCTGATTGATGATTTTTGATGCTTAACGTCCACGGTAAACAACTAAGGTCATGTTGGGACGGTCAGTTAACCTAACCACACTATTCCTGGGCAGGTTTAGACATCCTAAGCGGTTAACCAGTACTAAGTGCACATACTTTCGCCAATAACTGACAACTGCCCTTCTTGAATCAGCGGAAGGAGAAACGAAAGTATGTGGCCAGACCGGGTTTCGAGGAGAACTGCTGAGTATTTGAGATATTTTCTATACTGTTCTATGAATTTTACATTGTGGCATCTATCAGAATTGGCGATTCTAATAGATGCCTCAGTGTATAGTTGATAAGAAAAGTAAGAAAAATTGTTACAAATTTACATCAAATTTTCTTTACTATCTGTAGCCGTGGTATATCATGAATGGCAAAACTAAAATATGCCAATATGTCATTTTCATTAAACTGCAAATTTTGATACCACAGATATTATGTGTTTCACAGTATTGTTCTATTGAAACAATCTTGTTTGTAAAAATGGTAGCCAAAGCATACACCTTTAATTACAAGACTGTTATCAGTTGTTGTCAATATTTCAACTACAGTCTGCTATTTGGTGTGTTTTACATGCTAACAGTACTGTAAATGAGTTCTGTGGAGACAAGGAACACACTCACAGAAAGACATTTAGCTGCTGCCAGTTTTGCTGCAGTGATGATAAATTAGTCTGAACATTTTTGGAAACATGGAAAACAAGGGAAAAAGAAAACAGAAGATTCCAAACTGTTAATCAAATTTCTTACCCAAGCAAAAAAACATTCATGATTTTCCTGAGACAGAAAATGCAGTAACTGTTTCTTGTGGTAAACATCTGTATCTATTTTACATTAATCTGAGGGACAATTTTCCATATTTCTCGATAACAACTTAAGTTGTAACCCCTCATTAGAAACCTCACTGAGATTGTTCTAATGAGGGGTCACAACATACAGTAGAACTTCAATGGCTTGAACCCTGATGGCTTGTTCACCCTGCCTGGCTAGAACTCTTTTCTTGGTCCCAAGAGGTCACTTTATATGGAAACTAACCCTGGATGGCTAGAACTACCCTTGGCTGGAACTAATTTTAATGGTCCCAAGCCTGTTTTGAGCCAATGAAGTTCTACTGTATGTTTTTGTTGAGAAATAAGTTAAATTATGTCAGAATTATCTGCAAAGCCTCACCGTATCTGGCGCTCTGGTTCTTGTTATTGTTTAACGTCCTAGGTAAACAGCTATGGTCATGTCGGACCAGTCACTTAACCTAACCACTCTATTACTGGGCAGGTTTAGACCTCCTCAGCTCTGGTTCTATCGGAATTATTGTCAAAACCCTCACCCTCATCTGATGGTCTGCAGTCTTACCTGTCACACTGATGTTTTCCAGTGCAGTCTGTGCTGTGGTCTCCTGATGCTCTTCATACGGTATGGGAGATAATTCCATATCTTCTAGCTCTACAAAGTAATTACAGAAATATTGGAATTCCTTCCCTTTGGAAGCTGTAAATTATTTGCACATCCTTAAACCCCTGATATCTGCTATTAAGTTTCCACCTTTGAATTTGGACAGACATTCTAGCCAATATACCACAAAACCAACTACTCTCTTGTTGACACACTCCAGCAAGTGTTTTTTAGTGGAACTTTTTTCTTTTAAGGTGCTTAAATATCAAAACTATAGGTTTTACATACCCAAAACCATTTCTCATATCTAAAAACTGACTTGCAGCATTTTGCATGACCTCTCTTGTCTATTTTTATCATTTATTGTTTGGAGGTGGGTTTTCCAATAGTAAAAATAATCCCTTCTGGTCTCCAGCCTTTGATGAGGTTCATTTTAATTTTTATTAAGCTGGGAACCACCTATTATGACATCACAACAGAAATGATGTCATCACTAATCACCTGATCTTTTTGGAATGTGATCATTTCAGCAAAGGGTTCAGCTACTACACTTGTGCGTCTTTTTGTTTTCCCAATAGATATTTCTTATGAAAATAACTGCTAGAAAATATAAGAACAGATTTTTATGAACTGATTTCATGTTAATTTTATACAAAATAATAAATTTCAAGAATATGCTTGAAACATGCCACCCTTTAATACACAATACTGGTCATTCCCAGGCGGCCATTTTGAAAATGAAAAAAATATATTGCAAGAAATTACTTTCCAAGCTTGAGAGCATGCCAGTGAATTTTTAAAACTCTACTGGACAAATCTGACTATGAGAAATGGTAGGAAATTGAACCAGGTAAGTGTAATTTGCTGATTTCTTATCCTTTAAGTACAAACTTCGAAAAACCACTCTCTGGAGTGTGTCAACAAGAGGGTAAGTGGCATGAGGGCCAAGTGAAGACTCAGATCAGCCTGGGTATCCACCCAGTCTGATCAGAGTTTTGGCTGTCAGCATGGAGGTAGCTATGATCCTTAGCTACGCTTTAAATGCACAGTGAAGACTCTGATCAGACTGGGCGGATTCACATACCATCTTGTTGGTTTTGTCATGTCATGGCTCATTTACTTTGTCAGTACATGTATACATGGATAATATAATTACTGGCTGAATTACAAACACCATAGACCTGGGTACTGCTGATTGACTTTTTTATTTCCCTGTATGTTCTCTATATTCAACTTCTCCCTCAGCTCAAAATAGGGAGAAATTAGCTAGCTCAGGCAGACTTTTCACCCTCTAGGCAGGGCCCTAACTTTGCCAAATAGTAAAATGAGCTTGTTCCTATTATAACAAACAAATTCAAAGAATTTATGTCCCCCGCCATTATTGTTTATTTCAATTAAAGGACATGTCAATGAAAAAAAAAACTGTACCCTCTATCTATTCAGTTTGATAGTACAAACGCCTGAAAAAAGACTAAGTTCAACTAGCAGAAAAAGTGCCAAAAAATAATTTTAGGATTATATCTAAACCACATGCATATATTAAGACCATGACCAAAACACCTGTGAAGTTTGAAAGGAATCAGCATAAAACTGTAGGAGAAGTTGCACACACAATATACCCACTACATATTCACTTTAATAGTAAAAGTGTGTGAAAAAAGGCTAAGTTCAACTTGGGGAAAAAGTAATAAAAAATAACGTGCGGTTTACATCCAAACCACATGCAAATCTTCAGACCATGATCATAACACCTGTGAAGTTTCAAAGGAATCAGCATAAAACTGTAGGAGGAGTTGCACACACAAAGTACCCTCTATCTATTCACTTTGATAGTAAAAATGTATGAAAAATGGCTAAGTTCAATTTGCGAAAAAAGTGATAAAAAATAATGTGAGGATTATATCCAAACCACATGCATATCTTCAGACCATGACCAAACTACCTGTGAAGTTTCAAAGGAATCGGCATAAAACTGTAGGAGGACTTGCGCACACAAGGTACCCACTATCTATTCACTTTGGTAGTAAAAATGTATGAAAAATGGCTAAATTCAATTTGCCAAAAAAGGAATAAAAAATAATGTGAGGATTATATCCAAACCACATGCATATCTTCAGACCATGACCAAAACACCTGTGAAGTTTCAAAGGCATCGGCATAAAACAGTTGGAGGAGTTGCACACACAAGGAACCCACTATCTAGTCACTTTGATAGTAAAAAACCCCTAAAAAATGACTAAGTTCAACTTGTGAAAAAAGTGACAAAAAATAATGTCAGGATTATGTCCAAACCACATGCGTATCTTCAGACCATGACAAAAACAGCTGTAAAGTTTCGAAAGAATCAGCATAAAACTGTAGGAGGAGTTGCGCACACAAGGTACCTACTACTTTAGGGGGACAGAAGGACGGAAATAAGGACGGGAGGACGGAAAGCCGAAAACTATGTCCCTCCGCTTTTCTTCGAAAAGGCGGGGGACAATAAGATAAATGCAGCAAGTTTTTAAGTTGCCCCAATAATGTATTTTAAGGTGAATGGGCATATCCCCTTAGTTTGGCTGCCACTTTCCAGGGGTCAGTCTAGGGTTCTCAGACAGGGAGAAGATTTGGGTCACTTTCTGAATTTCATGGGGGTTTTATCCTAAATTTTGAATGTTCTCAGTGTTTTATACAATTTCACTTCTCCCTCAGCTCAAAATAGGGAGAAGTCAGTAAGCTTAGGGAGACACTTTCTCCCACTTTGTCCTCTAGGCTGACCCCGAATTATTACAAGGCCATTAACTTGAACACTGCTTTTCTCTCATGGGGCTATTCTTAAAAGAAAGAATTTGCTCTCACCGAAGGGGGCTACTCTTAAAGGGAAGAATTTGCTCTCTTCTAAGGGCCTACCCTTAAAGGAAAAAACTTCATCTTAAAGGGAAGAATTTGCTCTCTAGAGAGCAAATTCTTCCCTATAAGAGGGAAAATTAATTCCTCTAGAGTTGGTTGGTTGGTTGGTTGATTTGATGCTTAACGTCCATGGTAAACAACTAAGGTCATGTCGGGACGGTCAGTTAACCTAACCACACTATTCCTGGGCAGGCTTAGACCTCCTAAGCGGTTAACCAGTACTAAGTGCACATACTTTCGCCAGTAACTGACAACTGCCCTTCTTGAATCAGCGGAAGGAGAAACGAAAGTGTGTGGCCAGACCGGGATTCGAACCCAGGACCTCTGACTTACGAGTCAGGTGCCCTACCGATTGTGCTACCCAATTCCTCTAGAGAGCAAATTCTTCCCTTTAAGAGAGAGCAAATTAAGTGATCATCACTTGACATGTAGCTATACACCTTAAGCCAAACACATGACTTACTATGAGGTTGGCCATTCCTGACACTCTGTTCTGTCTGTTCTAAGCCTTTCACATGGTCCAACACTTTGTCAATGTTCTTATAGAATTCAGCAGGAAAACACTTCTTCTTTCGCTCATGGACTGAAATAAAGAACCAAATGAGTGAAAACACAACCAGAAAAGCCCCAAACCGGCCTGTACATCTGTATGTTCCATAACAGCAGTTATAATATGATCGGACAGTTATGCAGTGATGTTACATCACACATGTACTATTTTATATGACACATTATGCAACACAAAGTTATGGTGCTTAAAGCTATGTTGCCAACTGGCCATGACAACTCCACACGTCTCTAGTTTAGTCTAAGTACTCATTTGCTGGATTTTCCATTGCAATTTATCTCATTACATAGCTACCAACTTTTATTCTGCTATGATTTTTTACAGATCCCAGACATAGCATTATACAAGCAAATTTGCTGACTTCATATTGCCCTGATTTGTTAATTGTTTACTGTAAGCTTCATAAAATCTGGTTCACTGGCTACCTAGTTACAGCTAAACTTGTGGATTTTAAATCAAATCAAGAGCAATAACTCGGGCGTAAATGAGGCCACTCTACAAAATGTGCCTCAGCATCACAGCACTATTATGATACATATTTAACCCAGTTTCAAGAACTTTCATTCAGCGACCAGTACCTTAGTTACGGCTAATTTGTACATTTTAATTGAATTCAAGGGCAATAACTCATGCACTACTAATGCCATTATGACAAAACTTAGTGTGCACTGCCGTATTATGACAATACATAATTGTTCTAAGATTCATGGAATTCCATTCATTGTTTACTTAGTTATGACTCTGTTGATTTTAAAACAATTCAAGGGCAATAAGTCATGCATTACTGAAGCATTCCGACAAAACATAGTATGCACCAATGTGTAGTGGTGATACATATTTACTATAAGTTTCATAGTTGATAACTTAGTTATAGCTGAATTTGTCAGTTTTAAATTGGTTCACAGGTAATAACACATGCATTACTGTACATTATGATGAAACGTTATATGCATAACCGTGTTATAGTGATATCTATTTAAGTTTCATGAAGTATCTGTAACTGGTTAATTACTTAGTTATACCTCATTTTATTGATTTTAATCAATTCAAAGGCAATAATTAATGCACTATTGAAGCCAGTCTAGGGAACTTGACATGCATCTCTGCATTGTGGCGATATATATTCAAATTTCACTAAATTCCATTCAATGGTACTTAGTTATGGCTCCAGATGGACGGAAAAACAGATGGGCAGACATGGAGAAATCAATATCCCTCCTCCTTTGGTGGGGATAAAAAGGACAGCACTGTGGTACAGTTATTTTGGCTACAAGACAAAGAATTTTTCTTCCAGAATTACCCCAAATATGTACTGAAGTCTTGTGTCATTCAACTGTAAGATGAGTTTTTCCCTTTCAAAATAATCTCAAAAATTTAGATTTGTCCTAGTATGGAGGATCTAGATTTTTGGGATTGGGTTTGAAGAGAGGAAAAAACCATCATGTCCAAATAAATAACATATGATAAGTACCTGTTCTTGCTTCTTCCATCAATATTTCTATACTAGATTCAGTGTCATCCTGCTGATTTTGTGATGACAGCCATGCTGATACTCTATCCTCACACTCCATTTCTTCTCCTGGCAAACTTGCTTCCCCATCAGTACCTAGTCATGACAGGAAAGATGACAAGAGTTGTCAGAAGACAACAAAGCGCGTCTCATGGGAGCCTGATTCTCTCAATCACTGAACCATGAAATGTAGGTCACACTAATCTATAAACAGTATGAGGTTATTTGCAATGTCAGACTGATCCATTATGTCAGGTATCATGTTAATCTATCATACAGTGTTGGAAATATAAGGCAAAATCACTGGACCATGAATAAAGGCCAAGGGCACAGGAGTCAGCATGGATGCTTTGCAGCTGCTGCACATCATAGGGATATGCTATTTAACCAAGTATCAACTCTCTTGTCTTAAACGTATCTTCAAAACTAAAAATTTTGCCTTAAAAAACAGTGCCAAACAGCAAAATCAGTCAACACCATGATATATAGCTCAAAGACATACGATTGTGTGATGCAGCTACTGCAGTCATATAGATGTATATATGTACCAAGTATGATGATCATAGCTGCTGTAGTTTGTAAGATACAGAGTTGAACATCGATTGATCGAATGTCAACATTGGTTAACCTGATCATAGACACCAATGAGGACGCTAACGCTAAAGCAAACACTAACGCAAACGCATACTCGGACTACGACGACGGGGTATGAGCATAAGCTCTCCTTTGCATTCACCAAGGCGCGCTAAAAATCAGGGTCAGAATTATCACAAAAGATTTTTCTGGTGTGGATAGCTGCAAATTTTTCTGTCCACTGGTTAAAAAGGATTGATTTTTTTTTTTTTTTTTTTCAAAATTGTGTATCATGAAGAATCAAACAAAATACCAAAATATTTTTTTTTGTAAGAGAAACTAGAGCAGTATTTAGAACAATATTAAGTAATGAACAGTAAGGGGGGGGGGGGGGGGGGGGGGGGGGGGGGGGGGGGGGGGGGGGAAGGGGGAGTCATGGCAGATCTGCGACAAGCTCTTGTTTACACAAAGCCTTGCAACAATCTTTCTAAAGATGTTACTCAAATTTACCTTTAGTATTCTGAGAATCTTTCATTTTTGTCTGTGGAGGAATGGTGTCTTCTGGTTCTCCAACAATCTTCTCTCCATCTTCTAAGTAACTATCAAACATCCCAAGAGAAAGGTTCTGCCTTCCTAGTGATTTTCTGGCTGTCTGTCAAAGGATACATCAGAAGTGGAGTTGAATTTGAAATCATAGTTATGTACCCTAATGTGCTTAATATTTGGACACCTAAAACCCATTAATTTTCCATTCGGGATAAATGGAACAAGAGCTGTCGCCTGACAGCATAGCTCACCTGAATTGGTGCTTGCCCATCACACAGTCACTATGGTGGTGTGGAGTGCTATGCATAAAACTTCAGGCAAGCATGTGCATAATGACAACACGTTTACAAACAAAACCTATCTCAGAAATAAGTGTTAAAATAAAATTAAAGTAAAAAAAAATCCACATGAAATTTCAAAGTCCATGAGCTTAAGGTCAAAGAACCTTAGGTAGGGGGTGGGGGGAGGGGGGAGGCAGGATGTATCAAAACCCCGAACCATTATCTAACATCAGTCCAAGTATTAGTATCAACTGAGTCCATCGTGGCACTGAAATTATGTCTTCATAAATATACAACTTTAACCAAAATCTTTAAGACAAAATTCTAAGTTGACGACCTTGACTTAAAGGTCATCCAATGGGGTAAGTATATAGTATTTTGTAAGAACTCAAAAAAGTGTCTAACATCAGTTCCAGTGTAAACTATATCTCTGCCAAGCATTATGAATCATTATGCAATTAGAAAACTTTAATATAAAGACAAAAATTTCCTAAGTCCCTGACCTTGACATCAAGGTCACTGAGCGGGGTTGGGGTAGTACTCTGTAAAACTTAACTAATATCTAACTACAGTGCAAATATCAAAAGAATTCATTCATGGGTTCAGGGGATATGGGTCTTTAAAAAACTTTAACCAAAACAATCAATCAATAAAAAGACAATTTTCTAAGTCCATGACCTTGACATCAAGGTCACTAAGGGGGTGGGGTGGGGGAGGGGGGGGGGGGGGTAATATCTTGGAAAACTTTAGACCAATATCTAACTACAGTGCAAGTATCAAAGGAATCCATCCATGGGTTAAGATATAGAGCTTTAAAAAAACTTTAACTAAAACATCCAGTCCAAAAAACTCCCAATTTTCTAAGTCCATGACCTTGACATCAAGGTCACTGAGTGGGGTGGGAGTGGTACCCTTTTAAACTTTGGACCAATATCTAACTACAGTGCAAGTATCAAAAGAATCCATCCATTGGTTTAGGAGATACAGGTCTTTAAAAAACTTTAACCAAAACATCCAATCCGGACGCCGACGCGGATGCGGACGCAGAGGCCGACGCCAAGGTGACAACAATAGCTCTTCCTGAACTTTCGTTCAGGCGAGCTAAAAATTGGAAAAAATAACAGTTTTAGGTGTTCAAATACTTAAGCACTTTAGGGTACACAAAGATCCAATTCCATTGATTTAAAATCTTGGTTATCTCTAGAAAAAAATATTTTGTACATTGGTCTATGGGATAATTTGTGGTTTACACCACAGATGGTGATTTAAATGTGACATGGAAGTGGCGCTAAATTCCCTTTATTATGCCTTGTTTAGGGTCTATAGATAAGGTAGACAAAACTGTAAAGGAATATAAGGCAAATGAGCATTAAATGCTCATTTAATTGCCTTATATTCTTATACTTGCATTCTTGGTGTATTGACTGAAAAGTTCTATAGTAAACCATTGGAATATAATGCAGTTTACATTCCAATAGTTACAATGAGCCACACAATGTCACATGACTTTAAATGACATCAAAATAAACCATGGCTCTCTTCAATGTGACTGGACGTTACTGACATTGTTCTGCTGTTAGCAGAAAAACTGCCTGTAAATGTATTACTGCTTAAATTTTAGCGCTTTTATAAATTTTCATCAAGGTTTTGATTGAAATGAATGTGACCATAAGCAATGAATGAACTTAATTTTTCTGATGTTTGTCAAAGTGCAAATTACATTGGGTCACTAGCAAAGTTTACATGAACCCCTTTGGCTTTAATTCACTTTGCATGCAACCAATGTAGTTTACACACTTTCTATAAACCTAAAAAAAAATGAAATTCGTTCCTCAATTGTAGTTTAGTCTCAAGGCAGCCATGACATTATATGGTTATATCAAACATAGCATAATGATAAGGCTTTTCTCATTATCTCAAAGTCTAGGGTGTTTCTTTGTACTAAAATTATTTTTTGATAAAAGGAGTTGAAATCCAAAGAAATTTTAGGGAGACTTTAACCAAAAGGTATCACAATCAGACTGAGATACTTACGGAAGTTTTGCATTACCTATTTTCCTCAATGGTGCTATTATTTGAGCCTCGACACAAGAAAACCAACAATGTGGTTGTGTGCCCAGCGCAGACTCAGACCAGCCTGGGCATCCGCCCAGTCTGATCAGTCTTCGCTGTCCACAGGAAGGTAGCGTAGACCCTCAGCTACCATTTAAGCGCAGAGCAAAAACTCTGATCAGACTGGGCGAATGCCCAGGCTGATCTGAGTCTGTGATGGGTGCAAAACCACATTGTTGGTTTTCTCGTGTCGCGGCTCATTTCACTGCAAATGTGACCATTATTCACATAGAACAAAAGGGAACTATTGTACTATCTAAGGTAGCAATTGTACTACCTCATTCTTGGATTTTCTCTGTATTCTTCTGGTTTTCTTTGCTTTGCTGGACCTAGTTATCCTAGTAGTTCTGTAAAATAAATACAAATCATGCTTGAGTATGAATCTGAAAATACTACATGTTTATAATACTGAGTCCTTCATGCTTATAGTGAGACCCAGTGCTAGATACAGCATAATAGTATAACAGATGCAAAGATGGTTTGGCTGAAGCCCATCCCCCCCCCCCCCCCCCAAATCAAAATCCTGAAAAAGCGAAAAAGATAACACCAAATTCTAAATTAAATGGTTTTCTGTTATCCCTCAAAGGGCCATAAAAGCAGACAATGAAATTTATGTCTGCTAAATTTCAAAAAAATGTTTTGTCCAAACTATCAGTATATCATATTAAGAATTCAAAGCTTGAGAGTGTAGGTCCAGATGAGACCGCTCATAATGAGCCCTTCATCTCAGATCTGGATATAGGCTGTTTGCAAATCTTTTTATTTTAATTCTTGATGGTATAAGTGCTAATAACATAGTTCTATGGCTCATCTGTGAAACATCCATGTACAGTAATACCTCTTCCTTCCACTTGCAGCAGTCTTCTTGCCATTTCTCTTTTTCTTGTCTTTGAGCTTATCTTGACTTATTTTGCCTGCAACAACAACAAGACCTGTCTGGGTACAGGATAGCTCCCCTGACAGCACCTTGCCCATCACATAATACAAGACCTGTCCGCTTATAGGATAGCTTGCCTGACAGCGCCTTGCCCTTCACATAAAAAATTTTGTTGTAAAACTTTAACGTGTGACACCCACGCCAACACTGACACCGAGTCAGGGTAGGCAAGCTAAAATTTTAACCGAAATGCTGAACTTGACCCAGGCCTAAATTAAAAAATTGTTTGTTTGCCATTTCCTACCTACCCAGCAATTTACCCCCCTACCCAAAAAATTTTATGGCCTCAGAATTAGGAAATTTTTTTTTTTGCTTTTCATTTCTGCCTACTGAGCAAAATGCCTATATGTTTCATCTCTAACTCATAAACGATAATTTCTGCATCTTTTTCTGGCACTATTTGACTAAAAACTATTAGAAAAAGCTTGTTATCTGGGTATCCAATACAACTTAATCATAAGCATTATGCGTATGCAAAAAAAACCAAGAAATGTTACAGTATGTAACAGATGCCCCCCGAAGGCCCCTTAAACTGACCTTTGACCCTGACTGTGACCTTGAACTTGGGCAAGGCAGCCCAAATCTTGCCAAGTGAGATGCCTTTTTATCATGCTTTACCTTTCTGTGAAGTTTGATGAAATTCACTTCAGCAGTCTCCAGTCAGTTTGGAGATATAATCTGACCTGTGTGCCCTGATTATGAGCCTGACCTTTGGAACAGGAACCTAAATTTTGTTTGTGACATACCATCTCATTATGTATTACCATTTCAGGCAGTTTAATACCGTTTGCTTAAGAAGTCTTTTTAGTAATTGGGGAGAAACAACCTTTGACCTCAGACTGTGACCCTGAACTTGAGATGAAAGCCTATATCTTGTGTGTGCCTTACCTTCTCATTAAGCTTCATCTTTCTGTGATGTTTACGGAAACTTGCTTTGGTACATTTATGAGCAATTGTTGAGACATGATTGACATCTGACCCCAGATTGTGACCTTGACCTAGGGTTTGGGAATATAAATATTATGTGTGACAAACCTTCTCATTATGCTTTGTATTTCCGTGAAATTTGATGAAATTCAGTCATGTATTTTTAAAGTAATCGCAGAGACACTAATTGACCTCTAAGCCCAGACAGTGACCTTGACCTTGGGTTTGGGAATATGGATATTGTATGTGACAAGTCTTCTCATTACTCTTTACATTTCTGTGAAATTTGATGAAATTCAGTTAAGTAGTTTTAAAGTAATCTCAGAGACACTATTTGACCTCTAACCCCCGACAGTGACCTTGACCTTGGGTGTGGGAACCAAACTCTTGTGCATCACACACCTTCTCATTGTGCTCTATCTATCTGTGAAGTTTCATCAACTTTGCTTCAGTAGTTTATAAGTTATAGCTGAGACACGATTTAAGACATGATTTGACCTTTGACCCAATTGTGACCTTGACCTTGGGCGTAGGAACCAAACTCTTGTGTGCGACACACCTTCTGAATGTGCTCTATCTTTGTGTGAAGTTTCATCAAATTTGCTTCAGTAGTTTTTAAGTTATGGCTGAGACACGATTTGTTACGGACGGACGGACGGACGGACAGACTGACGGTGCGATTTTAATATGCCACCCGAAGTCCCTTCGGGGGCATAAAAATGCTACCTAGCTACTCAACTCTAAAACCTCCCAATAGTAAGCGGCAAACCAAATATTTTTTAAGCATGGCCCCAGGGTGACTTCCTGTATACTTCCCAGGATGACATAGGCATTCCAAAATGGGATGTTCTCTTGAAGGAAAGAATTTGCTTCTTAAAA
Organism: Ctena decussata; assembly: GCA_963989385.1. Lineage (NCBI taxonomy): Eukaryota > Metazoa > Mollusca > Bivalvia > Lucinida > Lucinidae > Ctena > Ctena decussata. The sequence goes on from OZ022499.1 coordinate 19,494,823, forward strand.
AGCTATTTATCTTCTGTAAGGGTTGTCCCCTGTAAAGACACCTTCCTTGGAAGGCAAAGAATAAATAGTAGAGTTGCTTCCCCTGAAAGTGTACCAGTCTAAAAATTAAATCTTCCCAAACAGCTGTATGATACCTTGCCATTGTAAACCTATATGACTCGTCATTTTTTCCTGTTTTATTTTATTCTCTTTATAACACCATGGAAGTGGCAGCCAAACACCACGGAACAAAATTTTGTTGTGACCCGACCCTTTCATTACCATGAACACTTGCTATAAGCGCATAAAATTCACATTCCACTCTGATCATACACATTTTGTGATTCTGCACATGTATGTGGCCATGAGGCAGGGGTAGATACCCCTTAGGGCAAATTTTGATCACCATGCATATGAAGCTTTTATTACTATCATAAATCGTAAATGTCAGAAAAATCTATTCAAATTATGATTTTATATGTACAGACAGACACACAGACAGCCAATATGAAAACATATAAACCCTGCCACTCACATGTCGTGGGTTATAATTAGATTTTACTTCTCTTAAAGGAACAGATCTACATTTCATAACCTGCTATACTGTGATGGACTGTATATGATAATTATATCAAAATTAACCTTACCTTCTCAGACACTGCAGCACTGAACTAGTGTTGCTCTTACGCAATGACAGAATAAAAATTAACCCTTTAAGAGCCAAGAAAGCAGACGGCATTATTTACATCTGAAAAATGTTTGTCCAAGCTGTAGCATATTGAGAATTCAAAGAATAGATGACAAACAGTGTAGATCCCAGATGAGGTGGCTCATTATGAGCCAACTCATCTGAATCCATGCTGTTTACAAGTTCAACAATTTTCATTTTTTGGCACTTTCAATGTTATTTACCTGCATCCCCTGGATCAGAATCTGACTCCAGTTGCTGACTGGCTGTCTGTTTTTTGCTGACAAGTGTTTTTATTATTCTTTTGGAATAGGTCTTGAGTTTCTCTTTTGGAAAGATTTCTTCCATTGTTGAACAATCTGAAAATACACACATGCTGAAGAATAAAGATGAAGCATTTCTGAAAAAAATCAGGCCATAGTCTTATATGGTCTTTCATATCCATACTCACCAGATAAAGGTATTTCACTTCTTTTTTTTTTCTTTCTTTTTTCTCATCAAAATTGTCTCCCCTATTATAGCCCCATCCAGTGTACACTTCTTGTCATTACTATATAATTGATTTCTGATACTTCAAGCCCAGATCTAGACCAGAACTACCTGGTGGGGCGCTCTCTGAAACTAACAATGTGTCCATAGTACACGGATGTCCCCACCTAGTTTCTTGAGTAAGGTGGCACCTTGTTTAAGGCACTGGCACTTGTAGGATAAATAGGTTCATAAAGGCAGACTTGTATAAAAGGCCATATAGGCATAGCATTGCCCAACATTTGAAATGTGACACAAACTGCAGCCCTTTATGCAGTTCCAGAATCGCTGTATGGCAAAAATAGAAAATAGGGAGTATAACAGAATCTGATTAGAAACAAAGTCAGTCGACCGTGATATATGGAGCATCAAGACCTGATTCTTGTAAATTCCTGTTTAACTTACAGATCTATAAATCCTCATACAAAATTTCAAATTGCTACAATGATAGGAACCCTAAAATCTATCTCTTACAAAAATCTTAACCTTGCAAAATTGGCTTAAGTCCAAAGTCAGTGTACAGTGACACATGGCTCATCATGACCTGATTCTTGTATATTCCTGTTGTACTTATGGATATTAACTCTCATACAAAATTTCAAGTTCCTACAATAATAGGAACCCTGAAATCTAAGTCTAAGTCTTACATATGGATCATCATACCCTGATTCTTATGTATTCCTGCTGTAGATCCTCATACAAAATTTCAAGTTCTAACAATTACACGGCCGCTTATCTCCGTCAGCACAACACCATGTTGTGTATAGGAAAATGTGCAGGAGATTTCCGGTGGTTCTGCAGGCGATTCGAAAATAAAGGTCACGAAAAGTAGGTGTTTCGGTTTAAAAGGGATATATTCTTTTCCAGCGTAAAACAAAAGAAAAGGAAAATGTCATGCAACCCTTCAATCGTTTTTCTATGAATACGAGTCTTGATCGAAGCCAGATTCTCAGTTATACAACAGATTTCCATTTTTTTCCCGGAGCGACGTCATGGAGGTGGCCGTTTTGTTGACATGCAAACATTTCAAATTTGCATTCCTGAAGTCGCCGAGTATTTATGTTTTCATCTATCACCTGTATATTAAAGGTCTCTCATATAAGTACCAGTTACGAGCCTAAACAGAATTTGCTACCTTCCTTCATCCCAGATAATGAAAGTTGTTGTGGAATTCGTGATCCAGGAGATCGGTGGTGCTGAAGGCGATAGGTGGCGGTGCAGGAGATTGTTTTATGTTGTGCCACCAATGACCGTTTTTAACTGTTTTATAACGTAAATAATGTAGTAACATGGCATGGTACAGATTCGCACAGCTTACAGATTCGTCACGGATTCTTAAAAAAATCTCACGCCCGGGCTGAGGATCGAACCCGGGACCTTTCAATCTAAAGTCTCGCACTCTACCACGTCGCTATAAAAGCCGGCTTGTACCGCAAGGCAGTACAAGTGTATTCCGGCTTGTACCGCAAGGCAGTACAAGTGTATTCCGGCTTGTACCGCAAGGCAGTACAAGTGTATTCTATAATACACTTGTACTGCCTTGCGGTACAAGCCGGCTTTTATAGCGACAGTACAAGTGTATTATATAATACACTTGTACTGCCTTGCGGTACAAGCCGGCTTTTATAGCGACATGGTAGAGTGCGAGACTTTAGATCGAAAGGTCCCGGGTTCGATCCTCAGGTATATAATACACTTGTACTGCCTTGCGGTACAAGCCGGCTTTTATAGCGACGTGGTAGAGTGCGAGACTTTAGATCGAAAGGTCCCGGGTTCGATCCTCGGCCCAGGTGTGAGATTTTTTTAAGAGTCCATGACAAATAAAAAGCCGGCTTGTACCGGCCCCACGTTGGGCGCCATTTGTCACAGACTCTTAAAACAAGAATTCCGCGGAATGCAATGTCGCACCTGCACTATATTTCCACAGTACCAGAGATCATGTTGAGAGAAAGTTAAAGCAAAATAATGAAATTAAAAGAAAATGAAATAGTTTCAGGCACTATTCTGGCACAAATTTTGTCAAAATCCGCCCAATGGTTCTTAAGGTACTGCCATTTCTATGTTTGTGCTATTTTTAGTAACTGTGGATGGCAGCCACGTTGGATGGCCAATGTGCCAAAAACCAAAAAAATAGCTATATGCAAGGATCATTCTGACACAAAATTGGTCCAAATCCATTCAGGGGTTCCTGAAATATAGTCATTTTTTTGTTTTTGCTATTTTTAGTAATGACAGTGGCGGGCATCTTGGATCGTACATTCCCATAAATGTGAAAAAAAAATGGGAGAAAAACTCCTTTCAAGAATCATTCTCATTAAATCTGAGCAAATCCATTCAGTGTTAATCGATTTATCGGCATTCGAGCAAAATTCAGACTCGTAAAGGAAAAGTAGGTCACTGCGACCTATTTCCGCCACAAATTTTTTTCATTTTCATAGTTTTCAAAAAGAAGGTCCTATTGATGTTCCATGCAAAGTTTCAGCCAAATATACCTAGTGGTTCTAGAGAAAATGTTAATTATGTTGTTTTGCTATTTTTAGTAACAGCGGCCATCTTGAATTCTCAACCAGGCTGAACTTCTGTAAACTGAAGTCGTGTAGTCTGATCATGCTCCATATAAAATTTGAGAACCATGGCTGCAGTGGTTTTGAAGAAATTCAAATTTAATGCCAGGGTTGACGTAAATGTGAACGGACTGACGGACGGACGGAAAACCGGACACCTATATCGCACCTTGCTAAAGCAGGTGCGACAAAAATCTCACGCCCGGGCCGAGGATCGAACCCGGGACCTTTCCTTCTAAAGTCTCACACTCTACCACATCGCTATAAAAGCAGGCTTGTACCGCAAGGCAGTACAAGTGTATTATATACCTAACCTATACTAGCGATAACAGAGCATTTCTTAAAATTGCGATTTTTCCAAAAATAAAAACAGTATGAGAAAGTTCAATTCATTAGAAAAATAAAGATGTTTAAATTTTCAAAATCCGTATAGAAATAAAAAAGTAATTATATGTCAAACTACACAACCCCTCAAGTTTTGTCTGACAATTTTATCGATCGATCAATTCAATTTACACATCGCTCAGTTAAGTATTTTTATGTTTTACCTGTCGTGGTATATCAGATTTTCTGTCGCGCCATTGCCTACTGTGTAAACAGTGGGTGTGTTTTAATGCTTTGCGCACAGATGCGCTAATGTTTACACTTCTAAAATTAACTCCAGTTTGTAGAGGAAACCCTCAGCTTCATTAGGGTACCTTTCGTTTGCTTTCGGATGCATAAATAGCGAAGATATTTGCTTCTGAAAATTGACCAATCTTTGCAGCCCATTTTTTCACGGAAATATACGGAAATTCTAAAAATAAAAATAACCATGAGATTCATTGATCAATTCTACGTCATACTGAATAAATTAAAAAATTTGTAATTTGATTGGTTATGCAAATGAGCTACATCAAAACAACAAGGGGTCATGACATGACTGAACCAATCAAATTTGGAAAAAAAAATGGCTGCCGCTATGCGGTAAAATTTCACATATAGGAACTCGCTTTGAATATTTGTTTCTCCGCTGTTCGATTATACTTTATTTAACAAATATGGAATAATGAAGGACAAAGGTTATATTTACATCAAAATAATTTTCTTTTTTTGAAAATAACAAAATTTCATGAGAAAATGTTAGTTTGTAAATGACCGATTTTGCACTGTTGTCAGAAGGGAAGCTGTAAATTTGCCGATACTCTGTTATCGCTACCTATACCCTGTGACATTCGTAAATCAATACTACAGCAACTGCCCATGGTTTGGTTTGGTTTGGTCGAAGCCTTTAAGCCGCAGTATCTCTCTGGTATCAAATCAGACTCTGGTACAAAAACTTCTCAAGTATAACTCTCAAGTAAACATAAATGAAAACGTGTGCTCTGGTGATTGGTCTAACATGACTTTGATTTGATTTTGAATCTACCAGTTTCGGTGACAGAGTCAACAAAAGCCTGGTTAATGCTTTGCCGGTCCTCTTTATAAATGTCCTTATCTTTAATCTCAAAGAAAAGCTTGGTAGAAAAGTCACTGATTCCTGTTTGATGTAATAAACTAATTCTGATTCTTTCTCTAATATCTGCATATTCTTCACAATCTTCAATATAATGAGCCACTGTCTCTGAGTATCCACATGGGCATTCCACTGGCTTCTGATCAGCAATTAAAAATATATCCCCTTTAGTATACCATAACCATGGTCGAGCAGTCATTTTTCAGCATGTTTGTTTACATACCGTTTATTTCCGTAATAAGTTTATTTCAACGGCGACACTTAGCCGTTTGGTAGTCAACATGTGCATCTACATTCCGCTTTAGGCTGAAGAGCTGCCGAATCGTCTAACGATAGAAAACCGGCGAACAATGTTTTTTTCGACAGGATACCAAAGTTTGTCACCGCCTCGGGCATAAATGGCGTATTTCAAGGGAATTAACTCGGTTGAAATTTTCTGTATAATAGTCGTGCCGGAAATTGTTGGCTATTCGCTGGACCACCGTGTCGGCATTTAGTTCCACCAGTTATAATTATAATGGCTCCGAGCCTTCTTTGGATCGTTTATGCATCAACAATACTTTGGTGGGTAATCTACTTTTTGAATGAGATGCGTATTCATTGTTTCATTTTGTTTTCCTTGAAGTATGCATTTAATACAGCCGTTCAGGGGCGGATCCAGGAATTTTCGATAGGTGAAAATAGCTGAAAGGGGGGCTCGATTTAAGCAATTTGACCAATTTTCCTGAAATTCACCATGAAAGTAAGATAATTTGGGCTTTGAGCGGGGGTCCATTGAACCCCCCGAACCCCCTCCGGATCCGCAACTGCCGTTGTAGTGGTCCTCTTCAATAGGTATGTAACGGTACTACTAAACACCCATTTGCACTCCTTGGCTTTATTTATTATTGATAACTTCACGTCCATATGAGATCTGGAGCACTATAAATCTTGACAAGTTATGTGTTTCTATCATAAAATGCACCCACGGTATCTTTAAAATTCCCTTTGTTTGCTGGTGGCACAGCAGTCAGGCTTCGAATGTCGGTGGGTTAACATAAACCATCATTAATTGAGACCAAATAGAAAATAAACATATATTGGTGCCTTGGGGTGCCATGGGGGTCTTGGGCCTCTCGTGGGGGTCAGTAGTACCGGATCTATATATTTCAACTGAACTGTACCTGTCTCTTACAAACCTATCATTGAAGCTTCTTTTAGATACACTTTCTGCCTACCTTTCCTTCACTTGCTGAACTTTGGACTTCCAGCTTCTTTCCGGTATCTTGCGGTATTTAGTATGACCGGGCCAAAGTAAATTGTCGCGAAACGATCGAGGACGAAAAAAAAGAAACAAAGGAGCAAATCTCAATAAATCTTCATTAAACCTTACCATTGTATTGCTTCAGCCAAATTAGCCATTTTAGGATGACTTTCATTCATAATACATGTGATTATGTAGAATGGACCTTTGCAGGAATACTTTTATTCTTCGTTTTTAGTAACTTTCGTAATTTTTTTCAGGTATGCTATTGACATGGGCACCGTTTAAAATTCCATCCAATCAAAATCGCCGTGGATATTCGGTGATGTTCGGCGGCCATTTTCGCCCGAGGCGGTGACAAACTTTGGTATCCTGTCCAAAAAAACATTGTTAGCCGGTTTTCTATCGTTAAAAGATTCGGCAGCTCTTCAGCCTAAAGCGGAATGTAGATGCACATGTTGACTACCAAACGGCTAAGTGTCGCCGTTGAACTAAACTGATTACGGAAATAAACGGTATGTAAACAAACATGCTGAAAAATGACTGCTCGACCATGGTAATGTATAATGGTTTATATGAATGGGTATTGGTGATCAGTAGCCAGTGGGGCATTCTAGGGTGTCTTTCAGATTGATTTTGTGTAGGTAGTAATTTAGTTTACAGTACCCTGTACGCAGCTGTGAGAAAATCCTTTGAAATTCTATATCTTGTGGTGGTGAAGATTTACTGATTACTGACGTGTTGAACTGAAACAAATGTCTTCCTGTTTCTGAAGCCTCCCAATGCTTTTGCCACTTTATCTGGCACGACAGCCATGCCATCCGTCTCACTTCAGTAACTGTTGTTATCCCATTCTCTTCGGTCATACTTTCTGCTTCTTTTGCAGCTTCTTTCGCCAGCTGGTCAGCAATCTCATTTCCCTCAACTTCTGCATGCCCTGGCGACAAGATGAACCACGAAAACTAATGACTTTATAAATTTACAGATTTCTTATTGTTTTCAGTATTACCCGTTCTTAGTGTTTGATTACATCTTCTCTGTTGCTGATGATATTATTTCTAGACCAGGTAAAATTTGATGCTTTCACTGTGAAAACACAGATAAAATGCCAGTTCACTTTCCAGTTTTGAAAGATGGCGGGAATTGAACGACGGGTGATTTCCGGATGGCCGTTAGAGTCGCACGGAGCAGAGTACCAGCAAAATACGGACAAAGCAGACGACAAATTTGGGTAATACTGAAAGGAAACAAGTGCTGCTTATATTGCTACAAGTTTAAGCTTTCCCAACAAGTATATTTAGCCTTTAGCACAAATTCAAAAGTAAGTCACTCATAAAACTCTTCTGCCGGGGTGGGGATAGAAGGGGTAGAATAATGTCGGATATTGTCCACTGGGTGGGAGCGTACAGTACAAGTGACCGGTTGTCCCGATCTGTATAGTGGACGCATCTTTGTCCCAATATGTCGGGTAAGTTTCAAAATTGTTTATTTTTGTGTTTTAAAATCATTGAGTGTAGGTAGAACAGCTTGCTCGACAAGCCTTAATACAGATCTTTTCGACATGCCACCTTAATTTTCTGTAAATTGTTATGATATGCTTTATTTTCACATTTAATTTGAGAAAATCACTACTCTACTTTCAATTTCGAAATCTGCGCCGGTACCATTTCTTCAAATTTTGCCATCAATTCTATATGAAACAACCGTGTTTTCTTTAGAAATATTTTATGGTGTATTTAGGTTCAGGATTAATTAATCTTGTTAGATATCATGCTAGGTAAGGGCAATTATTTTCAAAGAAAACAAAAGAGGGGTCAAACACTATTCTGTATCGTGGGTCGTAAAACCGATTGTCAGTGAGACATCCCATACAGTCAGAAAAATTTGAGGATGCTCAGCTTTGCTTGTCTTGTGGATTCGTCCCGTACTTAAAGGATACTTATCATGGGTAAATCTCTTAATAGATCATTAATCTATCTTAAAAAGGGACTAACTAACTTTTTTTTTCGAATTAAAACGTTAACTCGGCCGATTTTCTGGTTACAAGTGACGTGATCTGATTACAAACACCAGTGATTTGCAGATGAAAATACGAATTTAGAGCAAAGAAAGCAACATCTAGCCATCTCCAAAGATGACCATAATGGAAAACATAAATAGAGAAAACACTCTTACCAAGTGGTTTACATCCAAACAATAAAAGAAAACACATTTCACACAAACACACCCTGAAGGTCATAACAACGGACAAAGATTTGCCTACTATACACATCGGACAACGGTGCACATGTACTGTACGCTCCCAACCAGTGTTGTCGACCCAGGGCAATTATCGACCTCTTAGTTATTTTAATTGCTGTAACCTTAACTCTCAAGATAATCGCTGAGGAACAGGCTGGGTTCCGAGCAGGAAGGAGCACCACAGAACAAATCTTCAACCTTAGAATCCTGTGTGAAAAGTATCTCCAACATCAGCAGAATCTGTACCATGTCTTCATTGATTTCAAAAAAGCCTTTGACAGGGTATGGCATGCAGCCTTATGGGCCACCATGCGGAAGTACAATATCAGTGCAAATTTAGTTCGCACCATTGAGCAGCTATACGACAAGGCTACAAGTGCAGTCCTGATAAATGGCAGCACAGGAGAATGGTTCAGAAAAACAGTTGGAGTAAGACAAGGATTTCTCCCACCTTCGCCCATATAAGATAGGCTCTCAGCTCATATAAGAAATTTCTTTCTTGCACACCGGATAGAAAATGCCATTCTTTTCACCTGGGATAGAAAATCTCATCTTACCCTGGTGTTCTGACCCAGGACCGGAAAAAAATCACGAGCTGTCAATGCATTGGTTGTATAGGAGCTCACGTACCTGCGTCGTCAAGTGACGTTGGCATTTTAGATGATGACGTCACGAAGACGGTAAAAATGACGTCAGTTTATGCACGCCATTCGTTGACGTAAAGAGCCGAATGGCGGTCGTTGAAAGCGGCGCCTTCTTTCAAAATCAAATTGAAACCTCTCAAGCACTAGAAGTACGCATTTTAAGAAGTTCTGAAGTTAAAACAAAATGTGGTGTGCAAGAAAAAGTATCTATCATTGGTGTGAGTTGCGGATAGAAAAATCTGTCACTCGGGATCACTGTTCGGCATCACTCGGCAAGCCTCGTGATGCCGAACAGTGACCCTCGTGACAGATTTTTCTATCCACATCTCACACCCATGACAGATCCTTATAATCTTACACCTGGCAACATCTTTCTTATATTAGCAACCAGACTTTTTCATTTTTTGACATATATTTTGATTTTAAATGAACAAAATGGACACGCTAGCATGTCGGATGACGTTTGATAGCAGATTATGGGTTTATGACGTCACTTAATTTTAATGACGTCACTTAAACCGGTTAAAAACGTCGCTAGCAAACTTGACGCGCGTGACGTGAGAGGTTAAGTTGCATTTTGATATCGCCCTCTGGAAGATAAAATAGTCCACATATCGTGTTTTCCGTCTATTTTTGAGGTGCAAACTGTGTTTACACCCATTTTAGGGCCCGATAAACACACTGGGCTGCTCAAAATTAACTTCAGATCACTGGTTAAAAAGTTAAAAATTTTCCTGTTCTTAAGCCTAATCCGATTTGAGGTTTAAAATCCGCTAACAGTGGGAGAAAAATAATCCATCATGAGCCAGTCCATGTAGGATAGGTAAATCTCACCCTCGGGGTCGGAATTTCTACCAGGGACTCGGCAAGCCTCGTCCCTGGCTGAAATTCCGACCCCTCGGGTGAGATTTCCCTATCCTACATGGACACTCATGATGGATTGTTATAGTCTTCTGTCACCCACCCTCTTCAACATTTTTCTCGAACGGATCATGCTCTGGAAGAACATGAAGGAAAGGTTAGCATAGGCCGGTACGACGACTTACCAAAATAACCGGAATAACCGAAATACCGAAATAACTACCGAAATACCGGAATAACCGACGATTTACCGAAATAACCTTAGAAAATACCAAAATAACCATAATTATCATATATATTATTGACTAAGAATATACTATTTCAATGATTATTACCCTAAATTAATTCATTGCGTTAGACTTGTACTATATTAGAACTTTTTTTGGGGGGGGATTGAGCTGGTATATGTTTCCTTTTTTAAAGTCCCAGGGTTTCCTTAAACTTGTATTCCGTATCATCTAAATACATAATATTTCATTTATTTATCTATCCCACATGTACATAAACTATACATTTTTGATTGTTTAATATAAAATATATATTTTTGGTTCATAAAAGATGATGGGCAAGAGGGGATATAAAAAAGTAAATGTATACAATTTGAAAACCCGTAAAAGCTATTCTCTGTGCGATATTTTTACAAACTATAGAGAGTTGTATTAGAGTAGTATGTTTTAATTCCATTCCATTTTCACTTTTATTCAAATTTATTTGTTTTATATATTTTTACAGTATAATTTCCTATCAAAAAATATATATCGCCGCTGTCATAATGTAGAAAACGGTTGATATATAATGACTATGAAAATAAGGCGATTCACCGAAATAACCAAGAAAATACCAAAATAACCAACACTTTTTTTGTAAATAGCATAATAGCCAACATTTTTAAAGAAATATGAGTATAGGATAAGCAAAGGCGCATAAAATATCATAACATTGAACATGGATAATTAAGTATGAACGATTTTAAGTTTAAATAAAATTAATTCAGAGCAGTGTTGCTTTTTACGTCCAATTAAAGCCGATGGTCTTTACATGTTTAATTAGCGGCCGATCTGAGAGCGGCATCGGACATAATTAAAGACGAAACAATGCAACTCAACCTGGGGATTATAATTTGCATAACAAGCATCTTGTATAAAAACATCTACATTTCCGAAGCAAGATATTTTGGACGGACACACGGCGCCAAGTGTGTGCGGCTGTGGATACGTACCGCTGAGCCACTTGGGGAACGTCGTTAGGAGAATTCTAACTGAACTGAACTGAAGCAAGATATTCCTCACTGATATAGCAACAATGGCTGCATCATATCCGTGTGTTGTATGTATGGAACCCTGTTCCTGCAAATGCATTCAATGTTTTGGCTGTGAAAGATGAACTCATGCTTCCTGTGTCCCTATGTCTGACTCTGTTCTAAAAGTCATGGGACAAGCATCTCATGAACTTTTGCTGTCCGAATTGTTGCTTTATTGGTGGCAGGCTCGACGCTGAACAGTCTCTAAAAAGGTATTCTTTTTTTGGTTTTCACTCTAACTTTGAGAAAAAAGCACGTAAATGTTACGGTAAAATGCATGGAAACTGGCTGCCCTCCCACTTGACACACAAGACTGAATCAGCCTTGATTCAAGCTTGATGCAACCTCATGACGTTGATTCAACGTTGATTCAATCATGTGTGCCTACTGGGCCTGCTTTGTACCGCAAAATACGGGCAGCACTGTAAAGTTTAAATATGAAAAATGACTGTACAAGACCGTAAATTAGATCCGCATAGAATTTCTTTAAAGCAAAAGAAAAAAAAATGAATGCGAAATTTAAGCAAAGTTTTTGTACAATTCATCAGTCTACTAGTATTGAATATAAGCAAACCTTTATAGCACTGTCCCATAAGTTTACGGGACAAGGACATTTAAAGTTTAAATATGGTAAATGACTGTATTCTGATTTTGCTTTAATCACGCATCCAATTTCTTCTACAAGAAATTGAATGCGAAATAAGAGCAAAGTTGTTTATTAAGTTTTCTATCTTATACAGTTATTTTTGAAACATTTACGTGTTTCTTTTTCTTTTACAATGCATGTTCGTATTTTCGTCCCGTAGATGGATGGATGACTTGCGATTTTACGTCTTTTTCAACAGTATTTCAGTCATATCAGGACGATGGGAAGTTGATAATGAAAGGCTGTGTGCAATGGAACCCCGTTTACGGTAGGAAAGATTCTCGTCTCAAGCGGGATTCGAACCCGGTCCGCTAGATCAGTAGGCCAGCGCTTCACCCACTGTCTGCAATTACTTAAAAAGGACATGCACAAGTAATTCCACTTTTCTAGCGGTTTTTAGTTAACTTCAGTCCGATCGTATGCATTCCTGTCATTGCTTGGTCTCGGCATACGCGGAGCAAATTCATTCCATAAAAAGTAAACCCTCTTTTGCATGGGCTTTGTAAATCTGGCCAATTACAAAGTTTACTCATTTACCTAAAAGCATGCGCATGTTCTTGTATCTTAATATGGCTTTTACTGCACTTTCAACAATAGTTCACTTCTACCGGGCCGATTGTTAATCAGAGTTGAAGAGATCTAACGTTTAATAGTCATCGGCGACTGATGCGCATTGCATAATTGATTATTAATACAGTATTTCCCGGTTTCCGTTTTTATGAAGAAAAAACAACAACAACAAAATCCTCTCTCTCTCTCTCTCTCTCTCTCTCTCTCTCTCTGTCGCCCGAGCAAAAGTAATGGGGGTAATGGAGATGAGCCTGGCGTCCGTCCGAAAACACTTTCTCGTCTGCTCTCTCTCTCTCCCTCCCTCCCTCCCTCCCCTCTCTCTCTCTCTCTTTCTGTATGTTTTTGTCGCCCGAACGAAAGGTCCAGGAATATAGCGATGAGCCTGGCGTCCGTACGTCCGTCCGAAAACATTTTTCTTATCTCATAACTTGAATTCTCTCTCCCCCTCTCTCTCTCTCTCTCTCTCTGTCGCCCGAACAAATGGAGATAAGCCTGGCGTCCGGACATCTCTCTCTGTATGTTTTGTCGCCCGAACGAAAGGTCCGGGAATATAGCGATGAGCCTGGCGTCCGTACGTACGTCCACTCGAAAACATTTTTCTCTCATAACTAAAATGAAAATTCCAACACATCTTTTTCTGAAATTCATACGATGTTATATTGAGAAGCGAGAAAAAAACCTTGAAAACAAACCTGTATTGTATGGACAATTTGGGTTTAGCCGAATGGAGTTTTCAGTATTGACTAACGGCCCCACAAAATCTTACCACCATTTTACAAGGTTAAAATTATTTAAGCCTATTAATTATAATATTTATTTTGAAATAAAAATGATCATCAGAAGTCATGAATACAAAGTAATTTTATAAATATATCATAAAAAGAACAACGTAATACATAAATAATGGTTATTTTGGTATTTTCTAAGGTTATTTCGGTAAATCGTCGGTTATTCCGGTATTTCGGTAGTTATTTCGGTATTTCGGTTATTTCGGTAAGTCGTCGAACCCAGCATAGGCGGCAGAAACATTACCAATCTGCGGTTTGCCGATGACATAGATGCTCTAGCTGAGGAAGAGCAGGAACTGGAAGCTCTAGTTGAAAGTCTCGACCAAACCTGCACAAGGTATAAGATGGAGATCAGTGCTGAGAAGACCAAACTGATGACGAACAGCGCAGACGGCATCCAGAGGGAGATCAAGGTAAAAGGGCAGAAGCTGGGTACCGTAAGCAGCTTCAAATACCTTGGAGCAGTTGTCTCAGATGATGGCTCAAAACAGGAGGTTCTCTCAAGGATTGCACAAGCCACTTCAGCTCTTACTAAGCTGAAACCAATTTGGAGAGATAACAATATATCTCTTGGATCAATGGTGAAACTTATGCGCTCCCTTGTCATTTCCATATTTCTGTATGCCTGTGAATCATGGACCTTGACAGCAGAGTTAGAGAAAAGAACGCAGGCTTTTGAGATGAGATGCTACCGAAGGTTACTGAACATTTCGTACAAGGACCATATAACCAATGAGGAGGTTCACAGGAAGATCCAAGCAGCCATTGGAGAATATGATGAACTCCTTACGCTGGTCAAGAAACGGAAACTAAGGTGGTTTGGCCACGTCTCAAGGTCTTCTGGTTTAGCAAAGACAATTCTTCAGGGCACAGTGAAAGGAAAAAGAAGAAGATCGAGGTAGACAGAAGAAGAGGTGGGAAGACAATATCAAGGAGTGGACAGGAATGGATTTTGCCAGCTCAACTAGGGCAGGCTGAAGACAGGACAAGGTGGAAAGGGATTGTTTTGAAGTCATCTGTGGTGCCCCAACGACCTAGTAAGGTTATGGGATAGAATAGAATAGAATAGAACCTTAACTCTAATTAAGTCAGAGAACTGACAGCAGTTGTAACGTAAACTGCGAAGCAGCGTCATATAATCGTCATAATATGCTATCGTCAAATTGTAATTTTCACTCACAGGACATTTTTGGGTGAAGAAAAATTTGATGGTCCAGCCACCTCTTCCTCGGTTTTTAGCTGCTACGAACATTTTTAAGTACAAGCATATTACTTATACCACGACCATTCAATGTATACCAACTTTCCTACCAAAATATCATTTTACACTTTCATCCAGTAGGGCCGTGATTTGTTCCAGCGGGAATCTGCTAGTCTCCGAGCACTGATGATGACATCACGTGAGGGGTCGGTAATAACAGAATGAAACGTAGAAATCTGCAATTATCGACACCATTCCACCACACTCCCCCAATCATGTTTAACTTAATAAATGAGTTCATGAATTTACTAGAAAGTGATCTTGGATATATGTGCGTCATAGTTATCATGTTAATAACTTTCAGTACTGAATTTTCCAATACCCTGGATATGCTTACTCTATCTATACGGACAATAAAAATAAAATAACAGATCTACATATTTAACATGACTTGGCAGAGCGGCATCATCTTATTCTTGTTTTAGATCTAATAAGAAATACCCGGTATCTGTGATACTGTATTGATATCTAATAGCGCAAAAACAATTGTAGGACTATGCACGATACGACTTTTTAACTTTGCATTAAGATAATCTATACTAGAGTCTTTCCACACATTTTACTATGTGTATCCGTATTATAACGTATGGTACAGTCATGACACTCCTGACGTTGCGTTCCGCTCCACTGAATGTGAAGTAGCGGTAGTGTAACGGTAGCGATTTCTGAGGCCCTTTGTTGATGGTCTACGTATTGTACAGACCTGCCGCGCTGAAATGGCCCCCATTTTTCAGGCTGGGGATGCATCAACAGGTTATTAAATTCCACTTCTGTATATATTTATAGTGCTTAGAAATCGACAAGGTATACAAAATAGGCCCCAATCTTTGTTTTCAGTATACATTATATACATTTCTCTGCTTCTGTTGTAGATTGAGTTGTAGGAAGACCTTTATCGCCGTTTAAATAAATAACATAATTCCATTTAGCCATGACACAATAAGGCTTATCAGTTGATGCATACATTAATAGGTAGTAGAATTAAAAAAAGAAATATGGATATGTATATTTTTCTAACAGCCGGTATGCATGTATACATTATTAGGGAGGTATTAAATATCTCAGCTGCGCGTATTTACCAACTGAAAAGCCAAGTTACGCATCTCCCCCTCCTCGGGATATAGAACTAGGGTTTTTTTGTTTTGTTTAATGATCTAGATCTCTGTGATCAGTAAACAAACCCTGACATAGAGTTATTGATAGCATATGAAGTGCAACTATTTTTTGGCACATACGGTAGATCTACTATGGCATAAAGACCTGTATAGATACATTTTTCTCTTTATGGCATATCGTGGGCTTTAAAGGAGCACTCTATCTTGAGCACAACATGAGCACAACATATGAAAGGCCGAGCCCATCCCTCTCCTTTGGCTGTCTTATCCTTCCTTTCCAGTTGCTGGCCGGCCCGGCCTGGATTCGAACCAGCGACTTTCTGCACCACTCGACCACGACACCTTACTTGGACTACAGTGGAAAGATTAAAATCTTAAAAAGTTCCTTCAAGAGCAGAGAATACATACAGAAATAAGAACATGGGCCAGACTACGTAGTTTCGGCTAATAAAGCCTCGTCAGTGACCCTGACAATATCTGGTACAAAACCAGAAAAAAAGCATACCGTAATTTCTTAATTTTAACTGGGCAGTCAATTCAAAGACTGGTTAGTTTCAAAAGGATCCAAATAATATAAAAGACGATAAAGAGTTTGTTTTTGTTTTGTTTTTCAAACCAGAACAGGAAAAATAAAAAGTTTTTTTCCCCAAGAGAACATATTGAAAAGGGATACTTTTTAAAGGAGCTAGTCAGGATTACTGAAATTCTGTCTGTATACAAATGTTCTTGTATATATGAATTTTACCAGATTTTGTCAATATGATAATATTAGAGTTCAGCTTTAGTGTTTTAGGTCAGAGTTGAATTTTGCTTTCTTTCTTACAAAGGTTTTCAATCATACTCAATAACTGATTGAAATGTTCTGTTCGCTTGTTTCCGATGATAGAAGATGTAAATTTCGTAATCGAAGACCACAAGTTTTAATCTAAATCAACAAATACTGTCGATAGTATAAACCATGCTTAGTTCAGAAAGCCTCTCTGCTATCACTTTAAGTGGCACATATATACAAGTTTAGTGGAAATGATTAAATATGTTCAATGTATTTTTTCAGGGTGGTACCACGCAGTATATTTTTCATTTTCCCAAAGAAGTTCTGGTGACTTACTAGCGCATAATCCATAAGAAAATATGTGGCAAGCAGCCATTCAAGAAGTACCAGCCACTCCTCAATTTGGAGATCTGCTTCTGCGATGTGAGCAAACTTTAAATCAGCGGGTACCAAATCAGGATTCTGAATCGCAAGATGACGGTAAGATCATTAAGTTACTCTTTGCAGTCTGATATCCTGAAGTGACTACATTTACTTTCAAAACATTTTTATCATATGTCGTCGCTCTTGTTCAGTGGATAACATCGTGTCATAAAAATCGTATGACCGCACGTGTAATAACATTTTTGCAACGTCATTGATAACGATCGTGTCAACATTGCGGTTTTTTAGTATTGTTGAAATAATGTTCATTTTGAAGGCGATAAATCCCATTTTAAAGGGTCATATGATAAACAGATCTTACACTCGTGGTCATTTCATCTGAAGTTTATGACACTCGCCGAAGGCTCGCTTCATAAATTTCATATGCGATATGACCACTCATGTAAGACCCTTTTTATCGCAAAATTCCACATTCACATTCTTATATTACCAACTACACCGGGGATCCTAATTATTGATTTTAGAGAATCTTGTTTTATCATATCTACGAAATTGTCAGCCATTTTAAGTGTAAGTGTTCCTCCATTTAGTCCTTATTAATATCCCGGGGGCTTTGCAGTTAACAGTGTTAACAGTTCCTGGGGGCTTTGCTGTTAACAATGTTAACAGTTAGACCCGAACAAGCCCTGCACAGCCTGGTAAAACAGCTAGATTAAGAGGGTCACTGATAGGTAGGGATATGCCCTAATCACTTTGGCTTTTTTAGTCTGGTTGTTTATATTATAGACAGTGGGCAAGTCAGCGACTTAATGGGAGGAAATAAGACGCTCCCACCTCCATGAGTCTCCCAACCCAATGGGTTAATAAGGGGTAATGTTAACACAACATCACAGGGCGGAAGTCTTTCTAAAAGAATTAAAATCTTAAAAAGTTCCTTCAAGATCAGAGAATACATACAGAAATAGGAACATGGGCCAGACTACGTACTTTCAGCTAATAAAGCATCGTCAGTGACCCTGACAACACCCGGTGACGAAACCAGAAAAAAGCATACTGTAATTTCTTAATTTTAATTGGGCAGTCGATTCAAAACTGACTAATTTCAAAAGATCCAAATAATATAAAAGACAATGATCTAGAATAATAGTCTAAATCGATCTCAAATTTTAGATTTCTCAGAATCTATATCCTCTGATCTCAAAGGATGTAAATAAAATATAATCTGCACTGTGGATGATGTACGGGGAGACGTTTTACGGCCGCCACACGGCACAACACCAGCTGCAGTGAGGTAAAATTAAATTCTTAAAAAGTTTCTTCAAGAGCAGAGAATACATACAGAGATAGGAACATGGGCCAGACTACGTAGTTTCGGCTAATAAAGCCTCGTCAGTTACCCTGACAACACCCGGTGACGAAACCAGAAAAAAAGCATACTGTAATTTCTTAATTTTAATTGGACAGTCGATTCAAAAACTGACTAATTTCAAAAGATCCAAATAATATAAAAGACGATGATCTAGAGTAATAGTCGAAATCGATCTCAAATTTCAGATTTCTCAGAATCTATATCATCTGATCTCAAAGAATGTAAATAAAATATAATCTGCTATGTGGATGATGTACGGGGAGACGTTTTACGGCCGCCGCACGGCACAACACCAGCTGCAGTGAGGTAAAATTAAGTCCTTAAAAAGTTCCTTCAAGAGCAGAGAATACATACAGAAATAGGAACATGGGCCAGACTACGTAGTTTCGGCTATAAAGCCTCGTCAGTGACCCTGAAAACACCCGGTTGAAGTTTGGTTGTTTCAGAAGAGGTCTGATTGTCTCAGATGATGGCTCTAAACAGGAGGTTCTATCAAGGATTGCACAAACCACTTCAGCTCTTACAGAGCTAAAGCCAATTTGAAGAGATAACAACATATCTCTTGGATCAGAGATGAAACTTATGCGCTCCCTTGTCATTTCCATATTTCTGTATGCCTGTGAATCGTGGACCTTGGGAGCAGAGATAGAGAAAACAAGAAATATCTTGAAAAACAGATAATCGGCTTGGATTAAAATAGAAGAGTGTATTGTGATATGTATGAGTCACGTACATGTAAGATCGAGTGTGCTGATCAGATTATACGAATGATATGTATATTTGTTGTTGGTGTTTCGATTTCGGAATGTGCTGATCAGATTATACGGATGCTCATGTTGATATGCATATTTGTTGTTGGTGTTGGGGTTTCGATTTCGGAAATGCTGTTGAACTTTGATTAGGGTCTGTCTGTGTTGCACAAAACAATGAGGATTGGTTGGTTGACCGCCCCACATATTACCTTAAAAGCGTCGCAGCTCCAACACAACATCAACAAGTAAGCCAGCAACAATTACTTAATTTCGTCTTCGATTTCTGTGTCAAGTTATTTGTTGGTTTCATACTTTACATGGCGATATAACAGGCAAAAGCTGATTTGGACCGAAATATCTAGATTCATCACGACACGGTCTATAGGCCAACAGTCAAATGAAACAGAAAGTAAAAAGAGAAAGCAAAAGTAACCTACTTACATAAAAATCCCGGGTATATTCATATTGGCCAACGAAAATTCTTAAAATGCAGGTCAATAGTAAGGTTATAAGGCTAAAGCCGAAAAACGCTGGCCTTTGAGATGAGGTGCTACCGAAGGTTACTGAACATTTCGTACAAGGACCATATAACAAATGAGGAGGTTCGCAGAAAGATCCAAGCAGCCATTGGAGAGTATGATGAACCTCTGACCCTGGTCAAGAAACGGAAACTAAGGTGGTTTGGCCATGTCTTCTGGTTTAGCAAAGACGATTCTAAGTTAGACAGAAGAAGAGGTGGGAAGACATTATTAAAGAGTGGACAGGGATGGACTTTGCCAGCTCAACTAGGGCAGCTTAAAACAGGACAAGGTGGATAGGAATTGTTTCGAAGTCATCTGTGGTGTCCCAGCGACCTTGTGAGGTTATGGGATAGAATAGAATAGAATAGACGATATTATCAGTAATAAAATAACTTACCTACTTCAAATCATTGTCAAAATCGGACAATTTACATGTCAATGTATTCATGTGAGACGCTATTATATTCATAATTTTGTTTTGTGATATCATTTAATATTAAATAATACCACAGGATAAATTTTTGTCATAAATGAATTTTTGAAATCACAAAATAAAGCTAAGGTATTACAAAATCATATTCATTTTGTGATATCACTCGATTTGCGAAATATAATAAGATTGATTTTTAAATATCATTTCAAATTCTCAATATCACATATATAACTAAACTAATTTCATGATTACACAAAATCGAATATTTGATATCAATACTGGGGTGCTGTTTAACTGTTTACTCGTTTTCAATTATAAGTGATGCACGTATATCAAAATAGATTGTGTGATAATTGACTTGATTTTATGATATCACGAGATCCTTGTTTTTTTCTTTTCTTTTTTCTTTGTTTTTGATATTTTAAATAAATACCTTATTTGTGATATTACAAAATCGATTTTGTAATATGAATTATTCGAGTAGATGTTCGAAGCAGGAAAGGGTTATTGTAGTACCACTATCAAGCTCCTTTCAGCACTAGCATGAGTCTCGGTTTGAAAATATCCAATTTTCACCATTTTTAGATATCCAAAATTCGATCATGAAGATCCAAAGTGCAGTTATGGAGATCCAAAAATCAATTTATATGGATATCAAAAAATACATTTTTTTGGATATGCATATTTATTTTATGCTGCCACAAGATAAACTATTGGATATCCAATATGAATTATGGATATCCAAAAATGAATGAATAATCAATGGACACCCGTAAATCGGGAATATTTAGTAAAAGTGCACGCCATAAGAATCGTATAGGTGCATTTACTAACATGATTACGCAGCATAAACAATGATTTACTATACGGTGTGGATCAAATTTATCAATGTATTATGGTTTGCCTGTATTTTGCGCAAAGATAGCTTCCTCTAAACTTAAGCTATCTGTTTCATGAAGAAGATGCATACACTGTACCAAGAACGCCTGTGGTGGTAGACGAACACAGTACACCTACTTTCACTCCATTGTGTGGACAGATAAACAGTAACAGTACAAGGGCCTCTCTGTATTATCACTTTGCAACTCCAAGAAATGCCACGCCATATCGTAAGTAGTTTGAAACATGGACTTTTGCCTTTGTTGTCGACTAAGAAAAAAATCTGCATGTAAGGCTTGCAGTTTTCGAGTTCGCTAACTTTCTTCTGCTCGCATTAGTGAAACAAAGCCAAAAGCATCAAGAGGTACTACAGGTGTGTTTCAATATTTTATACCTATACCCTGTGCAATCATAAATGTTAGAACCCTCCTAACGCCGCCCTTCTAGAGCATTCAAACTTCAGTTGCAAATAAAGCAATTAATGTAATAAAAAGCTTAAAAGTTAATTTTGGAATCGATTACGAGACATTGCTGAGGCTTCCAATAGTGTTCGCTGTAGCGAACATTGCAGAGAAGCAATTTTGCGACCTGTCGAATTTACTATAACTATGTCGATAAATACTGAAACGCATCCAAATAGTTCATGCTTTTGTCGTGATGTACAAGAACTCGTGATGAAAAATCGAGATAGAGTTTTCAGTAACAAATACTCAGACATGTTATATCCAATGAAGACTTGGATTTATTTTCTTTTTTTAGCTTTAAAGAGAGAAATGCGAGTCCCTCCTTTTAGCAAATTAGTGTAGGTTCTGAGTTGAAAAAAAGAGAGATAAAGTTACCCTTATTTTAGACATTAAATGAACAAATACCTCTAATATGCCAAATGTAAGCTATTTCAAGAATACTAAACGCTATTTTCTTTGAGATCAGAAATTGGCAATTAAAAAGTCATAGCAGAAGAGAGGGATGTTATATCCAGCTGGCACACAACATAAGCACAGTATTGTCTAAAAGTTGTAGAACTGTTCTGTTTTAACTACACTTATAAATATTTATACAATATGAAAACATGATATTGTTTGCTAAATTATATTATGCTAAATATTATTATTATCATATTGGTGTTTCGACAGTGATTTATGATTTTTATTTGAATTCACTTGAAAATTCATTAAAACTACATATGCAAATCTGATAAAATGAAGAAGTCATCAAATATGTAGATTTTTCCACACCAGGAATATGCTAAACAAGCCGAGAGATTATTTAGTGTAGAATTTTAAGAACATCTGTGTTTCTCTTTCTTGTATTCACGGAATGGATTTAATCATTTTAAGGTTATATCATGTATGATCATTTATTCTCGGGTTTTGAATAGTACACTGATGCTCCTCACGGGAAAAAAGCGTGGACAGCATAAAAGCGTTTAAGCATTTGTCAAAATATTTACGGTGAATCCGATATGTGACAAAAAAGTTTTTGTTCAGTTTAGTTAAAACTTTATTTTTTTGTATATATATCATGAAAATACAGAACATGCCAAAACAATGTAATTGGAAGTACAATATAATACAAATGGGATTCAGAAGGAAGTCTTAGACTTATTTTTATCTGTATCCCATTTTGCAATAACATTAACTTTGAAACAACAGGTGATTTGAACTAACATCTAGTAACAAAACTTTTGTGTTCAGTTTGTTCCCTCACATGGTATTCGGTAGCCTCAGCAATGTCTAGATTGTTTGAGGCTTCTTTACAGCAATTTTATCGCAAAATAGAATTAAGAATACACCGGGGTGTGCTAAGACAAAAGGCATTGATTTAAGATTCAGTAAATGCATTTGTGCATTTTTCGTAATTTCAGTTACTTTGAATATTAGCTATATTATTTGTTGTTACATGTACATATATATGTATATTTCAAAACTCCAGATAACTATGTTTTAATGTAATTTTATAGATTAACTCATTTTACCACTTTAATTTCAGCATCTCACATGAGTCCAGCTGAACAAATGGTACCGCAGACTCCAAACTCACATACAGCCCCGGCGAAACCAATTTTGAGGAGCCCACAATCTTCAAGATTGCCGACACTTATTGCATTAAGAACCCCGAAAGCACAAGTTCCGTGTCATTCCTCACCAACTCGTGCTGGCGTTAGTCCTAGGTCTATTCCAGCTCTTGGTCAGTCAAATCTTGCGATGACTCTAGCGCTGCGACGACAATGTACGAACACTGAAGCTAACAATGTAATGGCTGCTAGACGCCCAGACTTACGCAAGCAATTGTTATCTAGAAATCATGAAAAATTAGTTGGTGAAATACGCGGCCCAAGTAAACCTTTTTATCATGGTTGTGTTGGTACAAATACGCAAGATTGCAACAAGTCACCTTCTGTAATGCAGCAGGAAACGAAAAAGACTGAAAACATGGACAGTGATACCCTCCACTTGCTCTGCGATGTAGCTCATCGTCTAAGACAGGATAAAAATTCAAACATGAATAGAAGCTCAAATAGCAGAAGAAAACGTTGTCATTCTGACAAACATTCTGGGACAACTGAATTTTGTAGCCCGACTGCTGACATTTTAGATATTATTGACGACGAAAACATTTCTTAGAAACGTAGGATTAAGCCATGTCAAATGCTCCATGCTTTGGCATTTCTTTGCGTCAGAAATATAGTCAGTTTTACACATTATATAAAAGTGCATTGTTTCATTATATTGTTGTCCTGCTCAACTAGCCCCCTGTTTCGATTCCTGCTGGAGGGAAATTTATTTTTGTTCCATCGCATACAGCCTTTTTGATATTATCATCCTTTCACTGGCTCGATATGACATATGTGACTGACATACTGTTGAAAGGGTGGTAAAACTACATGTCATTCTTCCGATCTCATTCCATAATAACTGCCTCAGTGAGAGCAAAAATGATACTAGTATATAGGTGCCTATCTCAGTATTGTTTTATATCTATGTTCGAATGTAAATGAGCACAAATCTGCAATCAGTTAAATATTGAATTGACGGAACATCATCGTATTATTCTTTGTGTACATCATCGATCAAAATAAATACGCCAATTTAGTCACGAAGACTGCATCGAAATTTAGTAATTAAAAAATCCAAGTGCCCCTTAGCTCGAATCCTTTATGCAAGACTTCTCTCACGACACATGCTTGTGGGGAACTTTTTTGTTGAGAGAAAGCAAAAATGAAAAATTTATGCGTCTTTTACTATTGTCAGAAAATATATCTGAGGCCGCGACACGAGAAAACAAAGTGGTTGTGCGCCCAGCGCAGACTCAGATCAGCCTGGGCATGCGCCAGTCTGATCAGAGTCTTCGGCGTCCACATGAAGGTAGCTTAGACCCTTAGCTACCATGTTAGCGCTTAGGGAAGACTCTAATTATACTGGGCTAATGCCCAGGCTGACCTATTACTATAGTCTACGTTGGGCGCACAACCACTTTGTTGGTTTTCTCGTGTCGCGGCTCATTTGTAAGAAAGCGCCAGTGTTTTAGACGTACCAAACGCCATTCGCGAGTATTTTAGTATTTTATCTTGTTAGATTTTCATATCAGATTACTTCAAACAAAAATTTTCGAAATTTGTATACGACTATATACATGTATCGTACTTTGTGTTCCACATTCTTCCTAAATGAGATCTGATGCCATTAAAATGTGATGTTTGGATTAAAAAAGTTAGTACGAGAGGTAGATCTTATACTACTGTGACAAAGGGTCGTGAAAACATTGGGGTGATATGATGAAATTCACGGATTTGTGAAAATGCCGTAAAAAATGTCGTAAAATTTGTTCGATTCACGATTTTGATAGGACGTGAAAATAGTTTATGTCAAGAAAAAGACCGTGAAATTCACAGCAATGTGAAAAATAACATGTAATCATGAATGTCATGAAATCAATAAAGCATTAATGAATGCCATAAAACCTAAACAAACCATGAAATAAAAAAAATGTTCACATGACCAAGATGGCTGCCTCGCCTATACACAGCTTCCACAAAGTTGCTCAGAACAAATAATGTCCGGTGAGCTACAGGACCACCAGTCCTCCGGTTTATACTTGCAGCTTTTTGCAGCATTTTCATCAGAGTGGTCTTGCAGTTTCAGTCATATTTTAGGTCAGTAGTATTTGATGTTTTCATGGAAAAGTATGATTTTTTTAACTAGAAGACCATAGAAAATAATGGTTCATGCCTAAAATATATTCTTTTCTATGAATATTTTAGATATGTCTCAGCAATCATTTCACTATATTTTCACGGATGTAAATTCCTGTCGTTTTCACCGCATTTTCAAGTGGCACCACTCCATGTCGTTTTCAACTGTATTTTCACGACGAATTTCACACTTAAAATACACTTGTTTTTCCATGGATTTTTACAGGGTTTTCACGGCAATCTTTTCACTGTATTCGGATGTGAATTCATGACGTTTTTCCCCGTTTTCAGGTGGCACCTCTTAACGGTGTCTTCACCTTTATTTTATTGAAAGATGTAATGGATTTATTTTCACGGCCTATCGTGATTTCACTGTGAAAACTCTGCTGAAAGTCACCAAAAATGTCAACAAAAATTTTACGGCCTTGACATGATACCACCATGATCAGTGGTGTTACAGAAGAAGTATAGTGTACAAATACTCATTCAAGGGGGATTACTTTGTTCCAGGCTCGTTTGCCTCCCTGCACATAGGGGGCACTCTTTAAGGGAGCAACGCCTCCCATTTGAGGACATATTTGAGAAATGTTCCGCTCTCTGTCGCGCTACTATGAAAAGGGGACAAAACTCGTTTCTACTAGTAGCGACCTCTCTTTGAAAAAATGTTGTTGTTTTTTCTTGTTGATATGCATTCATCACACACCTTGATGACAATTACAGTATATCAGAGAAATATGACTTTCTCCTGTTAGGCATCGCCAGATTTACAAATTTTCATACCCTTTTTGGATATCAGGACAATTTCAACGGCCCAGTGAAAAAGATAGCATAACCTAATTAACAAAAATGTTCCATAAATGCAGCTAGAAAATATTTTTTTTTTTTTTTTTTTGTAATTTATTGTAATTTTCACATCTCAAAACATCTATATGACATAAGTAATATACATATAAAATATACACATATATAGACTGAGCAATACTAAGGTATTCTTTTGTATATCCTCAAAATGGTAACCACATTTATGTGTTCATGTAATCCCATGTAGTGACAAAGGGTAAATCACATGGGAAAAAACGTTTTCATAACTTTCATAAAGTTCCTAACGATGCTCCTCTACAATGCTCATCTTTTTTTCTATTCATATTAGCTATATTATTCTACTAATATATATGTTCACTAAGCTGATGTGATAGCCCAGTAGGCACATGAATTGCAGTATTGTCGTATCAACATTGAATCAACGTCGATTCGACGTTATAACGCTCTGAATCAACGCCGATTCAATGTTGACTCAACATCATGTGCCTAGTGGGAAAGAACAAACTGAAAAGATAAACAAAAGGCTAGTTGAAAGGTCAATCAAGTTAAAACTTGCGATACATGGTGACCCAAATTCATAAGAGGTAGTACCAACATTATACTGTCAATGAACAATCCTTTCTAATCATATCATTTAAGGTGGTGATTTTTGGTAAATGTAAAAATCTGCATAAAACCATAAGAAAGTAAGGTATCTCCCTGAAAGTTAGCAGACTTCTTATTTTTGTTGTTCTTTACAGTTTAGAATACAAAATAGACCTACATGCTGCTTAAAAAAAGTGCTTTTATAAGGAAAGATCAAAGGGTAGTTTTCTGCGCCATAATAAAAAAAAATAACATTGTTATTGAAAATTTACGTAGTACTGAAGGTGCGTTATTGCATAATGAAGAGCGACCTAGCAATTATTTATTCAAACTCTTTCTCAAATTGTAATGTAGACCAGATGAAAACGGTAGCTTTTTCTCAAATGTTCAACCATGTACAAGGTAATGTACACTGGATGCATTTATTAAATATAGGGTAGGCAAGCATACCTATGTAACACCTACAGTATAAATAATACATTACTTACATGATCACTGGTGTGTAGATGAAATTGTTCAACCTTGTGAAAATAGTCTCACCTGTTTCACCTGTGTGTTTTGACAAAAAAAATTGGACACAGACCACATCTTTTTTTCATCTGCTCAGCCTGATAATGTGTGAAAGAGTTTGAAAAAATAATTGCTAGCTCGCTCTCCATTATGCAACAAGGAACTCTCAGCACTAAGTATATTTTCAATAACAATATTATTTTTTCAGATTATTGCGCACAAAATTACCCTTTGATCTTTCCTTATAAAAACACTTTTTAACATTAACAAATGCTGCATTTTGGGAGTCTGAATCGTCAAAAACAACATAAAGAAGGCATATGCTAAGTTTTGGAAAGATCAGTGGTATTTTGAGTGTTTTATGCAGATTTTTGTCCTTGCCCCAAATCAGTGATTATCACCACCTTAAGGCAGTAAATACGAGTTTACATATAACTATTTGTGCCACGCTTTACTGAGCAATTCATTGTCGATCGGTGAAATTCGTGCATACACAAGTCATATACATATTAGCAGTTGAGCAACACCTGACCTACAGTGTCAGAGTGTGTAGAATTTAATATATCAGGAATATAACAAATTATTCAGTTTTGGTGAGAAGAATACAGATAAATTGTCATTCAAGGGATGTCTACAAAAGGTATTTCATGTACAAAGTTACTAACATTTAATACTGTACGTTTGGACACAGAGTTGCCGTGTTTAACCGAAGCATTCGGGCAGAGTTGCTTAAGCCAGCAGAGCAGTCCCAGATGAGGCTGCTTTTGGAATCAGTCTGATCTGGGTCTGCACTGACTACCGACTTTATTATTAGTAACGATTGCTATATCTCTGGATCCGTTCACTAAATAAAAGCGCTCAGATATCAAACATCAGGTCAGACACGGCAGCATATATGTGAAATATAGTCTTCGTTCATGTACGCGCATGAAACACCCCGATCGGTTTCCGCATTCGCGCAGAGGCCTTTAAGCCCCAACTTTCATAATATCAATTTCAATCTCGCCTGGTGAGTATCCGACCAGAATGCGCGAATACAACTGTCAGTAAATGGTTTGCACAATATCAATGTCAATTTAGTTTATCCCAACAGGCACAAAACGTTGAACAAACACTGAATCAACTCCGATTCAACGTCGTTAGTTTGAATCAACGCTGTCTCAACGTCGATTCAACGCAGCGTGCCTAGGGGCTATAATTAATTTAATCAATTTCTTATGAATTGAAATTGCAGCGGCAAGATGGATAAAATTGTAGGGCTACACCTCAAACAATAAAGCCCATTTATCCCAGTTTTTATACAACTTTTCAAAAAGGTTATTTTTGATGGCTATCATCTTTTCTGTTGCCAGGAATTGTTTTACCTCCATTCGCCATGCCAGAAGATTTAAGTCTTTATTATTTATTCTACATTTATAAATGTAATAACGTGTTACTATAAGAATGTAATTGATAGGTTTATTAAATGCTGGATTGAATGTAATTCCGAAAATAGCAGCTTGCTTATTTATATTAAGTGAATACTGAATATTTTCAAAAAGCCATCGCTCTATAGTTTCCCAGAATTCCATGACTACACGACAGTGCCAGAATAAATGTTCTATTTTCTCAGGAAGTAAGCCACAGAAACTACAAAGATCATTCTGTTTAATTTTTAGTTTAAAAAGCAAATCATTTGTGGCTATAATCCTATGTAAAATGCGATATTGGAACCAGTGCAATTTTGTATTATTACAGCATTTAGCAGGCAAATTATTTATCAGTTTCCAATTTAAGTTCACATTTTCAAAAATACTGTTCCACTTTTGTTGACTTTTAGAGGTAATAGTTTTCTTATTAAAAATCGTGTATATATCTTTACAACCTTTTTTAGCTCGCCTGAACGAAAGTTCAGGAAGAACTATTGTTGTCACCACGGCGTCGGCGTCCGCGTCCGCGTCCGCGTCCGCGTCAGCGTCGGCGTCCGGATTGGATGTTTTGGTTAAAGTTTTTTAAACACCTATATCTCCCTAACCCATGGATGGATTCTTTTGATACTTGCACTGTAGTTAGATATTGGTCCAAAGTTTAACATGGTACCACCCCCACCCCATTCCTTGACCTTGATGTCAATGTTATGGACTTAGAAAATTGGGAGTTTTTGGGACTGGATGTTTTGGTTAAAGTTTTCTAAAGCCCAGTATCTCCTTAACCCATGGATGGATTCCTTTGATACTTGTACTGTAGTTAGATATTGGTCCGAAGTTTTCCAAGGTACCACCCCCACCCCCCTCAGTGACCTTGATGTCAAGGTCATGGACTTAGAAAATTGTCCTTTTATTAATTGGATGTTTTGGTTAAAGTTTTTTAATGACACATATCTCCTGAACCCATAGATGAATTCTTTTTATATTTGCACTGTAGTTAGATATCAGTCCAAAGTTTTACAGAGTACTACCCCAGCCCTGCTCGGTGACCTTGATGTCAAGGTCAGGGACTTAGGAAATTTGGTCTTTATTAAAGTTTTCTAATTGCGTACTGATTCATAATGCTTGGCAGAGATTTAGTTTACACTTGAACTGATGTTAGACACTTTTTTGAGTTTTTACAAAACACTATATACTTACCCGACTCGATGACCTTGATGTCAAGGTCATGGACTTTGAGTTTTGTCTTAAAGATTTTGATTAGTTTTATATTAATGAAGACATAATTTCACAGTGCCACAGTGGACTCAGTTGATACTTATACTTGGACTGATGTTAGATAACGGTTAAAGGCTTTGATACATCCTAGCCCTGCCCTCCTCCCCCCTACCGCTTAGTTCTTTGACCTCAAGCTCATGGACTTTGAAATTTCATGTGGATTTTTTTTTATTTTAAGACATTTCTGAGATAGCTTTTGTTTATAAATGTGTTGTTATTATGGACATGCTTGCCTGAAATTTTATACATAGCAGTCCACACCACCATAGCAACTGTGTGATGGGCAAGCACCTATTCAGGCGAGCTATGCTGTCAGGCGACAGCTCTTGTTATTCTTTAATATTTGTTTTATACTAAACGGCATATAGATGTTACTCAAAGATAATGTTTCTGTGATAATTTGTTTATTTCTAATATAGTTTTCGATAGCCATTTTCACTCCCAAATATTCTAGAAAATTTACACGAATTCCATATTTTTCACAGAAGTGTTGTGTATCCATTAAAGTGCCCTCCTCATTAATTAAGTCTTTAATATAGTAAATATGTTTATCATACCATCGCCTATAAAATATTGTTTTATTAGCTATTTTTATTTCTTTATTATCCCATATATTCACGGATAAAATATTTTCGAAGGTGGTAGGGCTTACCAGATTACACAGTTTGGTCCATGAATCTAACACTTCGTTCCAAAATATATTAGTTTTGTTTATTTTTAATCTTTGCACGAACTCTGTTCCTCTGGTAATTAAAGTGTTAATTTTTGTGTAATAAATTTCAAAAATATTTTTAAATTTTGTTTCCGAGGAAATTTATTTTCTTATCCAAGTACATTTTAAGGAACATATATAATTTCTTAAATGAAGCATCTTTAACCCACCTTCCTGATAATCTTGCATAAGTACATCTCTCTTAATTTTATCTACCTTTGATTGCCAAATAAAGTGGAAAAACATTGTGTTAAGTTTATTTATCGTTGCTTCGGAAGGATTAGGTAAAGCAATAAAAAGATGGTTTAATTTCGATATTATTAAAGTTTTTAGGACAGTAATACGACCAAAGGGGGTTAAAATTCTTTTAGACCACTGTTTCAATTCCTTTTCAATTTGAGTAATTTTATCTTTAAAGTTTAGTTCTATCATTCTTTGAAGTTGACATGAAAATTTTATACCGAGAATAGTAAAATCATTTTGATTCCAATCTAATTTATATCTATGATTGAAAGTCTCACCGCTGAACTTTTTACAACCAATCCATATTGCTCTAGTTTTTTATTTATTTATCTTTAAACCGGAAATGTTTGCAAATTTACTAAGAATATTCATAGTTGCTTCAAATGTGTTTTCTGAGCCATCTAACAATATCGTCGTATCATCTGCAAACTGGGACACCTTATATTCCGTATCGCCAATCTTAATTCCCTTCACCTCTTTGTTATGTTTAAGCATTAACGATAGTATGTATTTCCGCGCATAGGAGAAATATGTAAGGAGAAAGTGGGTCACCCTGTCTACAACCTCTTTTTATTTGGAAGGCGTCTGACAAAAATCCACTTTGAACCACTGTTGATGAAATATCATTATAAAATACCGAAATCCATCTTAAAATTGATTCTCCAAAATTGAAAAAATGTAATGTTTTCCTTATAAATTCCCAAGAGATAGTGTCGAAAGCTTTTTCAAAGTCTATTATAAGTAGGAGCCCTGGAATATTAGCTTCATCAGTATAATTCATTATATCGTATATTAACCTTGTATTTTCACCGATGTAGCGACCATTTATAAAACCAGTCTGGTCGCTAGAAATAAGTTTTGACAAAACAGATTTAAGTCTTTCTGCAATACAACCAGATGCGATCTTGTAGATAACATTCAAAAGAGTTATAGGCCGCCAATTTTTTAAATATTCCCTGCATTTATCACCTTTTGGTATACAAGTTATAAGCCCTTGTCTTTGTGTGACAGATAATTTTCCCAATTTATATCCTTCATTTATTGCACGTTTAATAAATATTTTAATATCATTATGGAAGAATTTAAAAACTCCACCGAAAAACCGTCTGATCCCGGGCTTTTGTTATTTTTCATTCTTCGAAGTATTAAGGAAATTTCGTCATCACTAATTTCTCCCTCTAATCTATTTCTTTCTTCTGCAGATAGCAGTGGGGACTCTTTTATAGTTTCAAATATATTTTCGATATCATCATCTTCCCTTAAATCTTGTGATTGATATAAATTTGCATAAAATTTTTAACCTCTTTTAATATTTCATCTTGTTTTGTTAATATATCACCGTCATCTTTATGTACTTTAAAAATAGTTTTATTTGTATAGTTTCGAGACTCTAAGTTGCAAAAATATTTTGTTGGTTTCTCACCCTCCTCTGCCCATCTAACCTTTGCCCTTACCATTATTCCTTGCATTTTTTCTTTCCTAATATTTTGTAATTCCATTTTCTTTTCCTCTAATGTTGTGTTATTTTCAATGTCTTCATCTTCTAAATTAGTTATCTCCTGTATAAGTGTTTGTTCTTGTTTTATGGATTGTTTTTTCTTGTATGCAGAATAGGAAATAGTTTTACCTCTTAGCTCTAATAAAAGTACTTCTAAGAATAATTGATCAGATATTGTAAATTGAATATCATCAAAGTTATTGTTTTGCAAAAAATTAATGTTATAGACAGGGATCATATATTGTTCTTTAACTCGATTAATACAATCTTTTATAGTTTTAGCATATTCGAAATCTTTTAACAGGTTATTGTTAAATTTCCACAGGCCTTTGTCTTTTTGAAACTCGTTTATATGAAAAGATAAAACTACTGTTGAGTGGTCGGATCTATAACTAGGCAAAATATCAACATTATCTATATTGGGCATAAAACTATCGGATACTAAAAAAAATTCTAACCTTGCTTGTTTTATAGGATTCGATTTTCGCCAGGTATATCTTATTTTTTGTTTATATAATTCTCTGAAAGGATCAGTTAAATCTAAATCATCTTTAATTGTTAAAACACGATTTTTGGCATTCGGGTTATTTATATGAACATAATTGAAAGTATCTAGATTCTGATCTTGAACCAGATTAAAATCACCACACATTATGCACGTATCGTTGTCATATTCTTCAATAATTTCTGCAAGTTTGTTATAAAAATCGGGCGAGTCCTCGTTTGGTCCATATAAGTTTATCAAAGTTACTCGTTTACCTTCTATAACTAAATCAACTACAAGAAAATTGCCATACATGTCATGTTTGCTTTTGATAATTTTATATTCAAAATCATTATTAAATAATATACAGACCCCCTAGAATTTGATGTATAGGAACTGTTTAATACTTCACCTCCCCATTCAGCACTAATGTAAGGATGTATTCTTTCAGTAAAATGTGTATCCTGAAGGCAGTAAATTTGAAATTTTTGTTGTCTAAGATAATGCAATACGTCTCTACGTTTTTGGAAATCGTTCATGCCCCGTACATTAGAACTTGATATTTTTAATATGTTATGCGATTCCATCATTGTTCATACAATTGTTTTGTAAAAAAGCAAGTTTTATAAAAAGGTTACTATTCAAATAAAAGTAAAAAGTATGCAAAGACCAGGAACTGAAACAATCAAAATCCAAATCCAGCCCTCAAACCATAGTCTATATAAAGACATGATTAGAAAGAATGTTAATGAAAAGCGAGATGTGTTTAATTTAACTATATCTAAACAAAAATGTAAAATATACATGAATAAGCAAAATAAAACAACTTGCACCTCCTTGCCTACGAAAATGTCAGCTTTAAATGTCATCATCATAAACAAAAGGCAGACAAAGTATCTGATACTTGATACCTATGCCATATACCTAGAACGTCCAGTTACTTCCATAATAGACTCAAATATCATTCTCAGTAGGAAGAAGCTAGGAGCTTACCTTCAATTAATACATACATCATTCCAAAAGAAAAATGATTCAACAAACTTCTATATACAATTATGTACATCTTGTCTGGCGTACGTCGATATATGATAAAGTTGGTTACATTTAAATATTGCAAACATATAACGCAAACTTTACAATATGTAAGAAACTATTACTGGATAACATAGTATGTACATTCTCTAGAAATTTATTTTAATATAATAGCTGTATCATCTGCTATTTTATCCCCAATAATGGAACTGATGTAATTTCGAAATAGTCAAGCAAGACACAACGCCAAATTATGTACCAACAAGCTAGGATAGGTCTTATGCCAGTAGAATAAAATGTCTGACAGTACTTTTATGATAACAGTATAATTGCACTAGAAAATAATTTTATTGAGCCTGTTTCTCAACATGGGTTTTCTGGTGAAAAGAAGGTTTTTATTATCCTGATGTTTTGTGTGAACAATATTTCGGAAGGAAATACTTTAAGCTGGTTTGTTGTGGCATTCGGTTTGAAAATTGATTACTTAACTACCAAAAAATCTACGTATAAGGATAGACTGATCTGAGCAAACAGTGCAGACCCAGATCAGACTGCAGTCTGATCAGGATTAACACTGTTTACTATTCCGTCTACATCTTTGGATGCATCACTGCGTTGTAAAACCAACCAGCTTTATGATTAGGACAATCACCAATATTAAGAATTTAAGGTAAAACGAAACCAAATGAAGATGACCAGGATAGATCATAGCCTGTCAATGGCATCCAGAGGAGTAAACAATCTATAACGTATACAGTACGTATGTAACGAAATTACAAAAGCGAAGCGCCCCAACTACATGTTCATAAATCCTGACAGAACATAGGCACGTAGTTTTAGTTGATATGTTACAATATAATTATAACAGAAAGTCTACTATATATTGTCTACTCACGATTTTTACTGCCAGTGTTGTTCAACTGAAACAAGGCGTCTATGAACAGAACTAATCAAACATACCAACCAGGCATCAACTCATACAAGAGACACGGTGGAAATTTAAAGAGTAACTACACTTCAGGAACTGACTGAATCAGATCCCAAACCCTATCCTCAACATGAAAGGGAAAGATTGACAAAGACATCCCAACAAACAATAAATTACAAGTGATAAGCCGAGTCAGTAGCTCTTTCCCAAATAGGTGGCAACTCAGCATCTTTATTGAACTAAATAATTTAGACCAACAGAAGGGTTACAACAGACTAAGCAAATTATACGAAAAACATTTAACAACTAATTTTACCTATTTCCTATTTGTTATTATAGAAGGGTTAAAATGAGAACATAATAAATTAAACAGCACTGAACATAAAACAAATGCAACCGCAACGAAAGTACCGCTTGGGACGGTCAGTGATAACTACTGGGGGGTTTAAACCGGTTTTACTGGGCCCAAACCTTCATCCTCACCCTCCGCCGCGGTGCACACATTAGTTGGTAGTTCGGCTCGTATGTAGGTCCCCTAACTCATCAGAGAGTCATCACGGTCAACAATTAAAATCAAGAAAAGGCCGTGATGAAGCAAGGACGAGGACTCGACAGCCAAAACGTGTTGAGACACCTGGAGATCCCTGGGGCGTCAGCAACACCACTGGAACCCTGGAGCAAAGAAGACCACCAGTTGAACCCCGGTGGGCCAAGAAGCAGACAAACATCCGGCCTCAATCAACTACTATATAGCTTAATGTAGGGGCTATCATAGAGTCTGAACCCCGACCCACCGGCGTGCAAGACACCCTAGCGAAGCGAATAAGCTGAGAAATGTAAACACTATAAGAAGTGGTGCGGGAAACATCACCATCCAAAAACGGAAAATTAACAATGTCGAAATCAAAATCATTGCGTTTGTCATAAATTTTAGATGAACAAATCCGTCTAAAATTGATAAATGTAAATCCAAAAAATGGGGCCTCGGTATCAGAAGTATTTGCTTTATTTAAATGCAATTCAGCAGGATAAATTTGACTAACCATTCCTTCAAAATAAGGATTGTCAATTTTTAAAAGGTCGTCCAAGTATCTAGACGTTCAGTTGAATGCTTCAATGACATGAGCTTGAATATCACCAGAAGGAGACATCATAAAGTCTCTTTCATAGCAAAATAGAAACAAATCTGCTACAAGAGGAGCGCAGTTAGTACCCATCGGAATTCCTACAATTTGTCTGTGTAACTTAGTACCAAATCTAATAAAAATGTTATCTAGAAGATATACTAAAGCATCACAAACATTTTGGCAAGACCACATTTTAAACCTTTTTTGGTCATCGGAAATAAAAACAAACAAACATGTTTATCATTACAAGCAAGATAAAGAGCACCCTCTCTCTGAAAAGTAGTCTCAATTAAATTTGTTAGTTTCTTTTTTATTAAATTATGGGGCAAAGTTGTGTTGAGTGTAGAAAAAATCGTATGTAGACAAACTAGACGCGCGATATCCTCTAGACTTCAGTTTATCAAGAACCTCAGTAGAATTTTTAATTGACGAAAACAACTTTTTCCTGACCATTCGTAAACTTTTTCACAGTACCTAATTACATGAATTTTGATAGCGGTAAGGCAAGAAGTTAATAATTTGGAAAGTTCAGTAGTGGTACAAGCACTAGAATTAGCAATACACCTGGTTTTATATGGTCGTTTGTGAAGTTTAGGTAACCAGTACATCTTAGGAAGCTTGTCCTGCCGTTCCTCTACATTTACAGAAAACTTGAGGGCTATATCATTACAGTGCCTGAAGACAACAGACTTTTCGTCTTCTGAATTCTCTTCATAGGCCTTAGTGCAGCTAAGTTCTTGTTTTAATGTGTTAATATAGTGTAACCGTCAAACAACGATAACGTTATTTGCAGCCTTGTCTGCTGGAACCAAAACATACTTACCATGAAACTGCTGGATACCCAACTTCAGGTGACGGAATGTTGATTTAGGTTTAGGCGGCAAAAGATTTGTGCTTTGGGAATAGAATTTAATACGTTTATCTATTACTATAAAAATGTTCACCTTCCATTCCTTTAAGGCATCAGACTCAACATGCTCCCGCTTGCACTATCGATTAACAAAATCACTTAAAGAACAGGCTATATCTTCCCTACATTTTTTGAAATCAATACGGCTAGGAAATCTATATTTTGGTTGCTTCGAAATAATGTTACGAATTCTTGAATCTGAAATGGTATTAAGTTTCCCTGTAATGACATGGCCAGCGTCAGGATAGATAAACAGAAGGGTATGGTGCAATACGGTAGGGTAGGATAGAGTAGGGTAGAAAATGGTATGGTATGGTACAGAACGCTAGGGTAC
Source organism: Ctena decussata (assembly GCA_963989385.1). Classification (NCBI taxonomy): domain Eukaryota; kingdom Metazoa; phylum Mollusca; class Bivalvia; order Lucinida; family Lucinidae; genus Ctena; species Ctena decussata. Next base: position 19,531,917 of record OZ022499.1, read on the forward strand.
AGTATATTATTACAGGGTTAGGTATAGTAGGGTAAGGTGTGATAAGGTATGGTATGGTATGGTACAGCATGTACAGTTTGGTAGGGTAAGTTATTATATGGTATGGTACACTAGGGTATGGTGTGATATGGTATGATAGGTTTAGTATGTATGGTAGGGTAGGTACGGTATGGTGGAGTATGGTACCATATGGAATGATATGATGTGGTACAGTAGGGTATGATATGGTATGTTACACTACAGTAAGGTATGGGGTATGACATGATAAAATAGGAAATGGTAGCATGTGATACATGTATGTTGTGTTATGGTATGGCATGGCATGACATGACGTGACGCCAGCCATGGCATGGCATGGCGTACCACCCAACGCCACGCCATGGCACAGTGACGCAGTGTTGGTAACATATAGAAGTTTGCCGTAGGGTAGGGTATGGTACCGTAGAAAGGTAGGGGTAAGGGGTCAGAGTGGCGATGGGTTAGGGGTGATGGGTTAGTTAATAAGGATAAGTATCTGTCTGAGTCCGGTAGAGGTATGGGAAGATGAGAGGGAAGATGAGAACAAGATCCCACCCATTTCAGTATCACCGTCCAGTTGCTTATTCTGACGGTTTGAAACATTCCTTCTTCCCCAGGTCAATTGCAACTTGGAATGGGCTTACAACTGAAGCTGTCTCTGCGGAGACAGTTGAGGAGTTTAAGTCCAAAATAGTGTAAACCTCGGGTTGGGCAGGGATAGAGCATGTAATGCCTATCCCTGAGGACTTCTTGTAAATAGTTTTAACTCTGTGTGGCCTTGTCATAGGTAAATACTTTTTTTTTTTTTTTTTTTTGTTGGAAACTTATGCGCCACACCCCGCGCCTGCCATCATGGTCAGTTACTGACCGAGAGCAGTATCGAGAGAAAGAAAGAAAGAAAGGGGTAGTGTAGGGTAAGTGTAAAGATAAGTGTAAGGGATAGGTTTGTGGTAAGGTAGTTAGGAATGTATGCAGTGTGTTGTCATTAAAATACATATTATTTTTATATACCTATAAATTTTCCCTCTTTCCAAGGTACCTCGCCTTTTTTTCTTTTTTATTTTTTTCGTCTGCCCTTATCTGCCAAACTAGATCTGACATGAAAGAACCTTACCCAGTTACTGCCCTTAGTACACTCTTTAAAGAAGCGGTTATTGTTTACAAATGGCGTCCTCAAATGTCGATTATTATCTAAAGCAGAAAGATTTACAAGATAAAATGCATGAAAAGTATACAAGCAATTATTTTTTGATAATTCCATTGTTTTAAACGAAAATAGTGCTCGCTGAGATGCGTATTTTATGCAGAATGTCTCAGTTGTATCACTTAGGACGCAGCAAAACATGACCTCACATGTTCTTTCTTACACTGCATAGTCTGATAGTTTGCACTCCAGTTTTCGAATGAACCTCCGCTAGCCATTTGACTACAGAAGGGGTCTTTAACCTGCACAGGGGCAGTCTCGCCTCGCCCGTTGAGTAATAGTCAAATGTGACGGTTCAACGTACAGATATAGATGTAGATGATGCAAAATGGGCTTCCAGTAGGATGTAAAGCAACCCTTATGTCCCCTTTGTGCCCCCTCTCCCTCCCCCTGGCACTGTTTTTAGATGGGGCATATGCTGTCCCCACCCTCAAAAGCAGCCCTTTTGTTTCTCATCTGGCAGCCCCTTTGTCGCCTTTGTGCTCCCCCCCCTACCCCCGCAGGGGAGAGCAAAGGAGGCATAGGGGCTGCTTGTGGGTGGGGTGGGGGGTAGCATATGCCTTGCCCCGAAGCAAAGCCAAGGGGGGCGGGCACAGAGGAGACAAAGAGGCTGCTTTCAGGGATTCTGGGAGGGGGGTGGGCATTGTAGTGAGACTAGTCTGTTCTTGTTGATAGTATTACAGGGCAGTTGCAATGTGTACTCAATGGAAGTACCTTGATGGATCTTGAATCTTGAATCTTCAGCCGTTACAGGCAGTACTGTACTCTAGGTAAATGTTCACTCTGTATGTCTATGCGCACTGGTAATTTTCTCTTGGTAATTTGTCGTAGATGGTTAATTTTGTATAGATTTGGGATGTAAAATTTAAATTTTTGAGATCTTAATTCTGAGTTGAGAATCTGTTTGTTTTCTCTATGTACTGGCACACATTCCTGATAACTGTGTCTCGCCACTCTGGGAAATTTTCTTTTTGGTCATAACCAAGGAGTACATTCATATCTAGGTGTGTTTCTCCCACTTGGGTATGCAAGTTATGAATAAGTTCCAATCTTTCTTCCTCATACAGTTCACATTCAAGAAGATAGTGCTCAACTGTCTCCACTTGTCCACAAAGACACTGATTTGAAGATATCTGTCTTATTTTACTCCTGTAGTCATTCAACTGTGAGTATCCTGTGAGCAGCCTCTTTGTCTCCTTTGTGCCCGCCCCCCCTTGGCTTTGCTTCGGGGCAAGGCATATGCTACCCCCCCCCCACACACACACACACACCCACCCCACCCACAAGCAGCCCCTATGCCTCCTTTGCTCTCCCCTCCGGGGGTAGGGGGGGGAGCACAAAGGCGACATAGGGGCTGCTTTGGTGGGGCATATGCCTTCCAAGTAGGGCTTCCATGTTTACAAAATATTGTAAACATTTACTCACTTTACTGGAGTGCTAGTAAACAAAAGTACGATTCTGTTTAAATAACCAGTTCCATAGCGGTCCATCGAATTACCCCAAACCACCCTAAACCACCCCAAAACACCCCAAACCACCCCAAACCTCCCATAAAAACACCCCAAACCGCCAAAACCAGATCACTCCAAACCAAATTTGGTTTTTTGCGGGAACTCACACTGCTTTAGAAATGTTTGCTTATGCTAAAAATATTTATAATTAATGATAATTGATTTACATTTGCAGCTTTATGGAAGAAATTGTCATTTCCAATATGCATGCTATATTTGTGTATCTGTGCTTCCATGAATCTGAATGGTATATAACATGCATATACTTACACGTGCATGTAAACATGCATGTGCTGTCAAACATATATGAAGAAATGCAAGCATATTTAGTGTCTAGATATGCACATACGTACAAACAGCATACATTCATATAACATATTATTAGCATATACCATATGAAAATCATTGTTTCTGCATAAAAAGATAATATTTATTTTTTTATTTTACAGTTTTGAAATCATTAAAAGCATAAACAAAACGTTTAGAAGCTATTTTAACCTGAAACAGAATGAAGAAAAGTGGTTTGGGGTGGTTTTCAGGCGGTTTGGGGTGGTTTGGGGTGTTTTGGGGTGGTTTGGGGTAATTCGATGGACCCGTTCCATAGCAATTCATAGAATCAGACATCTTTGAGACATCTCCCCCCCTCCCCCCAATCTCAGTTTACATTATCACAAGTTTTCGGAGGTCAACGCAAAGTAACATCAAATTAATGTATTTACTCTTGATCAATTTCCGATGACAGCGATCATTTTCCGACTATATTTGATAATTACGTGCATTAGGTTTATAGTTAACCTGTTATTTGATAATTACTGTCAAATTATCTCACCATCCCGATTAGAGGTGAAACGATTCACCGAAAACGCGGTGCACCGCGGTGCGGTCGGCTCGGTTCGATTCACGATACGGTCTTCCTTCATTTTCGGTTCGGTTCGGTTCATCCGTTTTAGTGCTGCTTAGGCAAAAAAAAAAAACGAAAAAAAAAGAAGAAAAAAACGAAAAAAAACTTGATTTGCCACTTTTGTAAAATCGCAAGATTACAGTTTTATTTCTTTCTTGAGTCTAGCTATCTGATAATTGTTTTTTTCTCTCTTGCAATCAATCTATAAATTTTACTTTTAGTAATACTCCAGCGGCGTGTTTACCAAAATGGCTGACTGTGAAGTTGCCGATGCTCCCGCGAAGTTTAAATCAAGAGTTTGGCAGTACTTCGGCTTTGAAAACATCATTGATAAAAATGGAATCAGAACTTTAGATAAATCTAAAACTGTTTGCAAAGAATGTCGGGCCCAAATTTCCTACGGAACTGGCAAATATACATCTAGTCAACTCATTTTGAGTAAAAGTCAATCCAATGTTAAAATTGTCAAAGTTTACTGTTTATCAGATGTTTTTTTTTGTTGTTGTTTTTGTCAAATTTTACTGTTTAATCAAATGTTAAATCAAATATTAAAGATTTCTAATTTCATTGCTCAAGTAAATTTGCATAGTTTCTTGTATTTTTCTTATTCCAGATTTGTGTTCCTATAGCAGAGCAAATAACTTAAGATGTATCGCGATACGTATCGTATCGTGACCTCTGTACAGCGATACGTATCGTATCGTGAGGTGAGCGTATCGTTGCAGCCCTAATCCCGATAAGCTTTCTGTGACAAATAGGTAGGCCTAATTTTTTAGTTACATCACACATGCTGTCAGCAAAGATTACTATGCCTTTGATATTCACTGTCTGAAATTAGCTGCCGATTATGATGTAACAATTACTGGTATAACATCTACATGTCATTGGTTGGCATAAGAGCACACAGACTTTAGAATATAAGGATTTAGATGTTTCGGAGGATGTCATCAAGAACATATAAATGGACTACTAGACTAGTTTAAATAAGATCAAACTATCGACTATCCGACTATACTGAAAACTATCGGTGAACACTGTTCGTAATGAAGTACGGCAGAAAGAATACCATGAAGATCGTGGTGACTGGTATTTACATTCTCAGTGCATTTATTGGAAAGTCCTATGATAAAACATTAGAACGTACTGGTAATGTAGTTTATACTTCAACAACTACATCGATTCACGCCACGTTACATGAGTTAAAGGACGTCAAAATAAACCGTCTGTCTGGACGTACGCGACGTTATGACGTCATGACGCTGTCTGTTCCGCAAAGTAGAAAAACTGCGTACTGAAGCCCTTAACGCAAATTTGTGGTCAATTATTAGAGTATGGAAACTTGAACATTTATCGTCAATTTTAACAGTTCATAACGTACACGTCACACTTCACTATTGAAGCTATTGAAGCGTCATATATCGCAGCTTGCAATTTAAAATGTAAAATGAAGTATAAGATGTGAAGTACATGTAGTAAAGCGTTATTTGAAGTCTCGTATATTACAGGCGCGTCGTTATTTGATAATTCAGTTTGCATTTTTTACAGTTTACAGCTTGTGCTTAAAAATTTATGACAACGAATATAGAGAGACGAGCTCTTTAACACCTACTCACTGCCACTACGATCACAAGTCTGTTGGAAACCTTTAATGTATTCCCATATTATACCTCACACTTTAGTATAAACATTATTTTATTTGTATAAACTGACAATATAAATACAATACACATGAAAGACATATACAGAAGAATATACAAAAAGGATCCAGAAGGAAGTCAAACGACTTATGTAAATCTGTATCCCGTTGGACAATAATGTTATAGCATATATATAATGAGTGATTTGGTATGTCAGCTACAATAAATAATGTTTAATTGAATAAATAATGTTTAATTGTTTAATCACACTTTATGAAACAAGATGTCAGATCTGAGCTATCTGGAATCAAGCCTAAATGATGAGCTGTGAAATATGAAGTATACAATACGACACATGAACTCACAAACATATTGCATACGTTCCTGTTCATATTTCACACCCTACTTTACAGTTCACACTTTGATAAAAGTCCCCTTTCTTTATCATTGGTATAATTGGAAGCTTTGTCATTTTAAATGAACTGATTAGCAAGCTTTTGAAAATATAACATCATTGAGTTTCCCGTAAAAAAGGGTTCAAAAAGATTTTGGTCATTCTATCATAACTTGGATGAAGCGGTAAAAATACAATGCACAGACAGGGTCCGTTGCTAGACAGGGAACCAGAAAAGGAATTGTAATTTGAGGCCAGTTTTTTTTTAGTTTTTCCGAAGTATTGACAATTATATGATTTAATATGCACAGTAACCCACATTTTATCACAAGATGTGAACCGCTTTTCACACTGATCCGTGCTTTTATGCATTCGCCTCTGTAAATAGATCAACATTGTCGAATTCAAAGTCTATAGTCCTCGTAGTGGTTTAAATGTCGAAGAAACAAGCAGATGCACATTAACAGTTTTGTGCCAACATTTACGTTTGATGACAACATGTCTTTACCTACTGGATGCTGGTTGAAAAGTGTGAGGCAGTGAATGGGATCTTCCTCCTGTAACTTATATAATTACCGTATAACAAAGTTTTTATTTTCGGAAACAGGCCAACTATATGAAAAATTATTCAGATAAGTTTTCAACATTTTTAAAGAAACTCGAGGATTTTGTAGTTGAAAGCTGTCCAATCACGATCATTTACATGAGTAAAACAGTAGTGAAACGATTCAAGACATATCTCGCAATAAAATTATGCATGAGTTCATCTACTGGGAAAGTATCTGGGCACCTAAGAGTGAAAAAACGATCTGTTGCATATGAAAATGTACTTAATATTCAGAACTTAAAACACGACTGGGTTCTATAATTCATAGCTCATAATTGGCATTACATTGATTGATTGATTGATTTGTTGTTTAACGTCCACGGTAAACAGCTATGGTCATGTCGGGACATGTCGGGACGGTCAGTTAACCTAACCATACTATTCCTGGGCAGGCTTAGACCTCCTAAGCGGTTAACCAGTGCTAAGTGCACATACTTTCGCCAGTAACTGACAACTGCCCTTCTTGAATCAGCGGAAGGAGAAATGAACGTATGTGGCCAGACCGGGTTTCGAACCAAGGACCTCTGACTTTGAGTCAGGTGCCCTACCGATTGCGCTACGCGGCCCGGCAATTGGCATTACATATATGTATATGTATGTGACGTACTTTGCAGAGAAGTTTCTTAAGTCTCAACTAACGTTTTACAGGCCTCATTGCTCTTTCGTGAAATGGTCTATCGGGAGGTATCGCGTCAAGGTATCGTGATTAGCAAATTTAAAAGACCCAGTCACCCCGCTTTTGTTTATATTAAATCGCTCAATTGGGAACCAGAGAAGGAAATGATACTTTCTGGAGCAATGTGTCATTTTACAAAAACAAGCTCTCCATACTATACTCAATATATGCAAATCAACCCAACCTTTATCACCAAACGTTATTGTTGATTCGTGTTTTCATAATGATTTGTGTTCAGACGTTTTACCACAAGCATGACTATGGAGACTCTTGTACTTTCCACTTTGTATGGTGCAAATACCAACTATGAGTTGTGAAGGATAAACTATGACTCATGAAAGTATACTTAATAGTTTTTAGTTTGCATTTATCCTGATCCGTCCGACTCACATTCCGACTCCCGACAAATTCTGGGTAAAGGGTAGATCACCTTATCAACTTTTTAATAAAACGTCCTTTGACTGTTTGCATTTTGTGTTGCCTTCTCTGCCTTTTACACGTTGTCATTGTCAAGGACAATGTTATGACAATGTTGTGGACATACAGTAACGAGTGCGTTACTTTCATTTCTTTGGTGTATCCCTTGCTTCCAAAGGATGTAACTGCTCATGTTGTTGTCGTTTCAATTATCGTAACGACGTTCCCCGGGTGGCTCAGCTGTACGTAACCATAGTCGCACACGCCGCCGAATGTCCTTCCATATCTAACTGTTCAGAAGTGGTCCATTTTCACTGCAGCTGGTGTTGTGTCGGGTGGAGGCTGTAAAATGTCTCCCAGTACATCATCATAATTGGAAGCTTATATTTTCAGGTCCTTTGGGATCAATGAGTTCGTTTCAAAAGATGTTGAAAACTTAGATAGTCTTCTGCTTCAGCCAGTGCTAGGGAGAGTGACCGATGTGCAAATTTCATTACTGGTAATGAGCAGATTAAATTAGACCGAGTCTGCTCTTTTCGTTTCTCGGGTGTAATCCTTGCTTCTAAAGAATTTAACTATACCCAGCTTATTTACAAGCCCAGCTTTAGTTTTACACATATGTCCTCATATCTTATGCCTACAAATGGCCCCTCCGTAATACACTCTTGTCTGTCCGTGGGCGCCGTGGTCGAGTGGTTAGAGATGCTCGGTTATGGTGAAGAAAGTCGCCACAAGGTCGTGAGATCGCGCCCTGGCTTTGCTATGCGACGACTGAAAGACAGTCTCTGTCAACCCAGCAGTATATAGGCACCTTCTTTGAATTAGGGAAGGATATGACAGCGAAAGGAGGGGAATGGGCTCCGCCTTTCGTTTGCTGTGCCCAAGTTACAGTGGGCCTCTAACCCCCAATGCCCCTACGGCTAATAGGCTATGGGAAACCTTTAAAAATACCTTTCACGTTAATCAAGCGTCAGAACTGTTGAAGATAATTATACGGGGTAGGAGGACAATCATTCCATTTCATGTACGGTGCTCGTGTCTCTGTGAGGGTTCAAAGATAAAGTCTCGTCATGTCTTTGTCATTCCTTCGAAAGAATGTCTCTATTTGTACAGAGGATAGGACATGGGTTTTACGGCCCTTCAAGAATATTTCACTTTTGTCAAGCATTAAGCAGAGATGGGTGAAAACCAGAGCATCCGGCAAAAAAAAAAAAAAAAAACCTCACCTTCCGTAGGCAGAACTTGGCTTTCTCCATGTACGCGACCGAGGCTTGAACACACAGCGGTGAGGTACCTAATGTTTAAGCCACACAGAGGCCCGTATCTGTACTTCAAATGAATAAACGTTCAAGTTACTCGTCTAACATCTTGATCAGCCTTTTGAGATATCAAGTTGCTCGAAACGAGCCATAATAAGACAAATAATTTAGCAGGCTGAAACTTGCACACTGCAGCTTAAACCGCCTGCAAACTGGGGATGTAGCCACGGATTAGACTTGCCAGTTATCGTTCCAGGCAGCTAGTCGGTGGTCTGATATAAAGAATAGGAATCAGATAAAATGAATGCATATATGTTATACCACTTACACAGATTGGTATGTCCGTATGGAAGACGCTTCGCACTGGAAAGTTAGCTGCTTTTGCTAAATCGGGGCCGTCGATTCGTGCGACGGTGATAAGTAAGTTTCAGTGTTAGAGCGCTCCACTACATGTAATTTGGAAAACAGGATGGCAAGGACCGGCCGCACTTGCAGCAGGTTTGGGCTGGGAGGTTTTTTTTACCGTATTTAAACCCTGTTATCTCCTTTTTCTTTGTCGTTTTCTTTGTGAGACGGCTCTATATAGACTAAAATAAGGTAGTCGCGCCCCTTTTGGAGGAAAACCAAATAAGCGATTTGATTTTGTGTCGATCCTAGTTTATTTTGTATGTTGTTGTTGTAATATGTTACGAAAAAGAGAAATTAAATATGTTTAAACTAAGCCCAAAACAATCAACCAACCAACTCATGGTATACTATTCTTTTAAGAGTTTCGCAGAATATCTATTCACAAGGGTGAAATGCGCATGCTGCACATGTTGATGCGCTTGAGTGACTGACTATCCGAAATGGGCGGATTTAGTTTTCATCATCGTTTGGTATTAAAGAAATAGTCTATAAATTTGATTATTATTCAATGAATTCTTCCAGTTTTTACTAATTTGTCTCCACACAAGGCTCAAAAATGAAGTGAAACTCATTAAATCATAGGCTACCTATGTTATTAGAAATCAAAATATATCCGGTGTGAATCCGCCACCCGATAGTCTTACTGACAAGTGACAACTGTAAAATATGTGGTGGTCTACACATGTTCAAGTTTGGTTAAACGATCTGTAAATTTTATATATGTTTAGCACATACTCAAGAACCATTACCGTTTATCCTTGTGAACGTAGAAGCCTAGTTCCAAGTGTGCAGAAATCCATTGTCTCTCTTTTGCTTACCTTATTTAAGCCCTGCAAACCTGCTTTGTTTGCCCTTTTTTTTGTCTTAGGGTTGTCATCTTAATATTTCTTTTTTTAGTTACTATTGCTCAATAATGTATTGTAAGGCCAAGGCAACCTAAAATTGTGGTACTTATTCAAAGGTTCATATGACTGAATGAAAACTTAATTTTACAATATGGAATTTGAAATGGAGACACGCCAGGTACTAACATTGCATAGAATAATATTTTTGCACAAGAAAATAAAATGTAATTTTGAATCCCAAAGCATAGATAATTGACTATGGACAATTTAGCTGTCAGATAGGAAGAAAGTAATCATTCAGTGCATGTTTTCTCATGCCTTCCAGAGTTGTTCATTGCTTTTATTAGCTCCCTTTTTATTGCTTTATCTATAATATGCTATTAATCTCATTTGACTTTCAGTGAGAGAAGAAGACTTCAACTGGAAGCCCAGCTGCAGACATATAGTCGTTCAGACCAAAAGCTGTAAGTTAATATTAATTCATTTTCCCTAAATTACATCTTGTATATTACAAGATCTCATTTACAATGGCCTTTGAATTTAAAGAGTCAACTTGTAGTATGGAGTTTTACTAATAAGGAACTTCGATAATTTTTCAGATAATTTCTGTATAATTTCTGTTTCAAACGAAATATGAGCAGCAACTCAACAAAACCAACAAAGTGGCATGTGCACCCAGCAAAGACTCAGATCAGCCTGGGCATTTGCCCAGTCTGATCAGAGTATTTGCTGTCTGCATGGAGTTAGCTTAGACTCTTAGCTACCCTTTAAGTGCAAGCAAAGACTTTGATTAGACTGGGTGGATGCCCAGGCTTATCTGAGTCTTTGCTGGGTGCACATGCCACTTTGTTGGTTTTGTCATATCCCAGCTCAGTTATGCTGTGGGACACCATGTAAACTGCCTTACTAAAGTTGTTTTAATAAGGTACGACAACATTATGCTTTAAGGTGACTACATGAATGGAGACCATTTCAGGTGAAGCAACTCCATTATTTTCAGTTTTTCCTCCTTTCTGAATTGGTGTCACCTTAAAAGAAAGAAGTTGCTCCTCTAGAAAGGATTTCATCATCCAGAGAAGCAAAGAGAAAGTCACAAGAGTTGTTTCCCTTTGTAAAAATGGCTGAAAAACATGGTGATATACTAATTCATTTAAAGGGAGAAAAAAGAAATCCTAGAACCATTTCTATCCTTCGTTCAGTATGAAAGGTACAATTATAAGCTGTATTGTATCCCTTGTGATAAATGTCTTTAATGGCTAAACTTTGAGTCAGATAAAGTAATACATGTATTGAGTAGGCATCAACAATACTAATATTTTGTACACTAACATGCGTTTCTAGAAAAATTTAACTGTTTTCATTGCTTATTTTTAGTGTTTGTTTAGAAGCCTACTTATGGTAATCTAGAGCTCTGCATGTATACAGTTTCAACCTACTGTAACATTCTAATCATTCAAATTTCGTGTCAAGAGTGAATGGAAAATAGCTTTTAAACATCAATAAATTGCCAAATCATAAACAGGAGCGGCTTGGAACCGTTTTGTTCATGGTGGTTTCTAAGATAATCAATATAGGTGACAATGACTTTATGGATGACCAAACTGAATTATAAGAACTGATTTTCAATGTAGTTTGTTGATATGCTGCTAACACTGGCAGGTCACTCACAAACCTAAGATAAAGCCCAAAGATAAAGCCCTCCAGGCTCTATTTAGTCTGTGAGTTATTTGTTGAAGTTCATTCCTACAAAGTATAATGTGTTTAATTTCTGTATTGGTGTGTTAAATCAGGTGACTAGAAATGAGCAGATACCTTTCTACACGAGTTTCCAGAAGGTCTTATAATAAATCCATGAACTTGATAGAAGCAACTAGAGACAAATCACCATTAAGAATTCTGTTGACTGGCAAGGAGACTAAGTAAATGAATTGCACATGTTTGCAGTGATGTGGTAGAAAAAAAAAATGGTTAATTTGGAATTGTTTTACTTTTGTACATATGTGGTGATGGTATTTCCTTTGCACTTGCTGTTGCATAGCATATCCATGTAAATTTATTGTTGGAAAATGTCAAAATATCAAAACCAAAAAGCCTGCATAATGTTATAGTTGAAACAGGAAATTTTACCCACTTCAAAATTGGACAAAATCTATTGGGTCTGTCAAGGGGTGCTGTATAAAACTATATTGGCATTTAGGATGGAGACAGTGTACAAAGCATCCCTTATTGGACAAGAGGATGACTAAAAATTGGGACACATACCGGTAGACTAATTATAGATATTGTTCTAAAACTGGATTATTTGGGTTTTACAGTGCATAAATATGTCAACAGAGAGGCGCCGTGGTCAAGTGGTTAGAGACCCTCAGTTATGGTGCAGAAAGTCGCCTGAAGGTCGTGAGATTGCACTCAGGTTTTGCCATCTGACGACTTGAAAACTTTCTGTCAACCCAGCAGTAAATGGGAACCTGCTTCAAATCAGGGAAGGATAAGGCGGCAAACGGAGAGGGATTGGCTGCACCTTTCATATGCTGTGCCCAAGACACAGTGGGCCTCTAGCTATTTTAAAATGCCCCTACAGCTATTAGGCTATGGGAAACCTTTACCCTTTTAATGTGTCCAAAAGCTGCAGATGGCATGGCAAACAGTGGACTGGAGGAGTCTGATCTAGGTCTTCACTGTTCATTGAGACATATACAGTATGTCCCAATACTGAAATTTTTACAGCAGTCCAACTCCAAGCAGGGAAGAGTCATTTGGAGCCATCTGGTGTGAAATATTAGTGTTTTGTCCAAATTTCTGTAAATACAATGATTTGATTAGATCTTCACTTTATACTTTTGCTTTCACTATATGAAAGCTTCCTAGCAATAATGATAAAAGACTTTATTTTCAGTGGGTGACACAATTAGCTACAAGCTACTCTTCCTAGTGGCCCACTTAACAAAAAAAAATCCTAGTAATATTATCACACTGGTCGCTGGCATTCGGCATAGGCAACGAAGGCACTTACTATAAAACTCTGTTGATTTCGCATCTTCTTAATTTAATTTCAAGATATCATTCTTACGGACCTGGCAGTCAAACTTCTTAGTAAGACCTTATTTTCGAACAAGTTCCATCTGGTATAGAAACTGTGCTGAAATATGTTTCTATGCCAACTCGTTGTCATGGTTGTTGTAGCCCGAAATTATTTTCAAGCATTTCTTGAATATGGATATCAATTCAGTAAAACTTTTTATTCCTATTTTAAGGATCGGGGGTCTGATGGTCCGTGAGACTATTCTTCTGAAACAAACTTACCTTGATGAGAAGAACAAGCAAGTTTCCTGTTCGTTGTCTTCGTTGCCTGTGTTGAATGCCAGACCAGTGTGATTATGTACATCAAAGTTTTGTTCCTTCATTGTGGATGAGGGAACTGTGGGTCATAAGCATTGGTCTTTGAATCAATAATATACTCAGCACCAATGAAAACACACTACTGCCATAATGTCAGTACAGTCAAACCTATATTAAGAGACCACTTTAGGGAAGTATGAAAAGTGGTCTGTTAATACAGATGGTCTCTTAATTCAGGATAAACATCAGAGTTCAGAACACTCACCTGTATTGACTGCCACAACCACCAATATGGCCTGCTACTAGCATTTATGACCAGAAGTTGAGTTTATGACAAATTTTATAAATGCATTTTCCTATTTTTAATCACATTTCAACTCCTATTATCCCAAACTACTTATGTATCAAAGAAAATTTCTTTGAGATATCAGTAGTTTGAGATGAATTTCGACTTTGAGATATCAAGAGTTGACTGTAATTTGATCACTGGATTTCTGCATAGAGCATCAGTTTTGCCATCATGACTATATGGTTATGGCCTACTAGTTTACAAACAAATTTTTATTGAATTTATCTTATCACCAAAAAGTAATTCAATTCTAATGGCAAATAGTCAGTAGTTGTGAAGCATTTTAAGTTTGCTCACCTTTGAGGTGACAGGAAACATGTGAGCCACGACACGAGAAAACCAACAAAGTGGAATGTTCGCCAAGTGAAGACTCAAATCGGCCTGGACATCCGCCCAATCTGATCAGACTTTTCGCTGTCCACATAAAGCTAGCTTAGACCCTTAGCTTCCCTTTAAACGCACAGCAAAGACTCTGATCAGACTGGGCGGATGCCCAAGCTGATCTGAGTCTTCGCTGGGCGCACATGCCACTTTGTTGGTTTTGTCATGTCGCAGCTCATGTAATGTTTTGGGTATTTGCTGTGTGTCCATGTGCATATGTAAAAATGCATGTAATATGTCAGCTTCATTAAAATCTGAAGGATAACAAAACAGTCACTTGCCAAAGTAACCACTAACAGTATAAAAATAAAATCTGCATTTTGTCATCGTCAAAACAGCAACATTTCCATGAAATACCTCATGAAGTATTTGGTTAACATCTTACCATGTTGGAATTAAATGAATTGGTAGGTGAGCATATAATTATTTTGGGAAAAAGAATGGAGCTGCTTTTATTAGAATTAATACAGGACTGGAACAAACTACCATCTTCAATTACAGACATGCAGAAGATTGAGGCCTTCAAGACTGCCCTCCATGCCTCGATAGCAGTCCAGCCTCCGTCCACAGCATAACAAGCCACGGGTGTATATAGTTTTAACATGTAAATACTGGAACTTTTTACTGTACATACTCTTGAGAGGTGTCTGTCTTGTCCTAACCTCACCGTGGTCAAAGTTACAGTATTGGATTTCTGACCTGTATCCGGAAGATGAAGATGAATACCATTATACATGCATATGTATCTTTTAAATTGAATATATACTTGCAGAGCAAAACTACGAGCAGTGAAATTACAGAGTTACTGGAAGAAGATTTGTGATGATGAGAAGAGAAGTAAACAAAGAAATGCACAACTTTTACGAGACCTAGACAGAATGGAAACAAATATGGCTAATCTGGAAGCCCGAAGAGAAAAACTGAGGCAACTGAAGGTATCTTTTTGAGTTTATAAATTTGAAATTGAACTTCAACAGGTAGCTGATGAGCTGGGGCTAGCAAGCTGAGAGAAAGTTTCTAACAGAGCTAGGGTTCTGATTGGTTAAGATTTCCTGTTATGATAACTTATGCCTCTGTAATAAGATAAACAATCTTTGGGGAGGAACCTAGAGTCAAATGGCCTCTTGCAGAAAATTTGCCTTCCAATAAAGAATCTGCTTGCATACAAAGAGAAAAGGTATAAACATACAGAAGTGTGCAAATGCTTTTGGAAATTTGCCAATCTTACTTCACAGAATCTAAAGCCAGACCCTATAACCCTAATACATTACCCAAGGTTGATAGATAGAGACAGACATACTGCCACGCTGCCTTTCCTCGGGACAGGCTCTTAATTGTTTAGTTTAGGGGAAGTGTAAACCCAGTAAGATGCCAGTTTAACACTTTTTGGTTTCAACATTGGAATTTCACACATACTAATAGCCAATGATCCAGCAGATAATAGCTTCTACTGGTAGAAGCATGTCTGTATAGGCCAAAATGCAACTTGCTAGCCCCTGTTCATTTGCTGCGTGCCTCCAAACATAACTACTAAGGCAGGAGAAAATTCATGAAATCCAGATTTACTCAGATGTGCTTAAATACTGAGACACATATAACCATGAATTTTCCTTATCAGACAAATGGAAAATGAATGGTTTTATGTGTCCCAATACTTAAGCACTTTAGGATATACATGGAAACATTTTCCATCTTTCTCATAGGGTTTATTCTTTAAGGAAAGAATTGTTCTAAAAATAAAATTATTTAAGCCACCGTTGCTATAGGGATTCACAAATCGGGGAAGCAAATGTTCTTACACTAGCCAAATTTATCTCCCTTTTTAAAAATGGCCTCCAAATCATGGCAAAATAGACATTCGCATAAGTCTGTGTCTCTTTACAGCAACAGTACTGGGACTACATTGACAGGACTTACCCACATTGGATGGAGCTGGTAGAGCAGAAGAAAAGGGAACAACAACAACAGCAACAACAACAGCAGCAACAGCGACAACAGCAACAGCAAGAACTAATTCAACAACAGCAACAACAAAGACTGAAGCAGCAGCAAGAAGAAATAATTCAGCAGCAACAACAACAGAGATTGCAGCAGCAACAACAAGAAGTAATTTTCTATTATAAAAAACTTATACTTGGTGGTAACATATACTGGACCAAAAAAGTTAGGGATCAAATATTTGACTGAAACTTAAGTCATGAAAAATAAATTATCCAAAAACAATTTTCTTCTGTTCAATACAGCTGTCAAAGCGGCACAGAACTGCATGAAAAAATATTGGAATCGGATCACGTGACACACCAGTAGAAACGATTACACAGATATACCCCTAAAACTGAAGTGAAAAATTGGCATCACCACATAATTGAATGGCCGTGATTCTTCGCTTTATCCATGCAAAACTATTGCCGGTGCTCATCAATATCTCTGTGGGTCTGAATAACTGCATGACTGCTACTCGGTGCTCTTTTGGTAAAGCGCTAGAGGCTCATTTGGGGACTTGTTTGCCATTTTCCATGAACGGCCTGAATTAGCTCTCCAGAATTTTCTTGAAGCCTCTGTTGATTAAAATTGGTGTTTTGTAACATCTGTCAAGCATTTTCAATCAGATTTTAAACTTGCAATTAATATGACCTGTCCATACGGACAACAGTCTCTGTCCCAAGCTCCTGCTTTATCACAATAACAGTGTGAGGATGCACAGAGTTTGTGCATTTAATGATTTAATCGCCCAATTTCAGCGAAAACGGTTAGAGACGGGCTTTACACAGCTAATATATGCACTTGCATGCTGGTAATAAAGCAAGGATTGTTGCGATTCCATAGAAATGCGAGGCGACACTCGGCAAAAATTGGCACAAATTGGCAGCTGGGATACTGGACCCATGTTCTTTTCACAGATGAGTTCAGATTTGTATGTAGATATACACGATGATGGGAGAAGGATGTGACACCTGCCAGGTACACGCCGTGTAGACTATGAATTAAACTGTATTGAGGAATATGAGATGTCTTGAGGAGGGTGGGTGATGGTATAGTGCGGCATCTGGATTGGCAGCTGTGTGGACTTGCGCATGCCAGACAGAGGCGCTCTGATTTTTGTTCCAGTTAGGAATGACACGTTTTATCCAATTACGAGACCGTTTGCTGCAGTTTTTGGCAATAACATCATCAAATCACAGGGCAAATATGGTGGACCAGTACCTAGCGAAAGAAACAATCGCCCGCATTGACATGTCAGTTTGAGCACAAGTTTAAAATCCGATTGCGCATTGTTTGGACATGTTACACCGCCAATCCTGATCACGAGAGGCTTCCTGAAACTCAAGGAGGGCCCATTCTGGCTCTTCGTGAAAAATGGCAAACAAGTCCCTAAATGGGCCTCTCGGAATTTACCAGAAGCATACCGAGTGTCTGTCATGCAGTTTTTCAGGCCCTTGGAGGTCATACTGAGAAATGAGAATGATTTTGCATGGATAAAGCCAAAAATAATAGACACTCAGTTTTGTATTAATGCCAGTTTTCACTTTGATTTTAGGGGTATGCCTGTTTATTCATTTCTGCTGGTGTGTCACGTGATCAGATTCCAATATGTATCTTGCAGTCTTATGCAGCATTGTTAGATGTATTCAACAGAAGAAAATGATTGTTTGAAAATTACTTTTTTCAATATAAAAATTTCAGTCTATTGTTTGATCCTTAACTTTTTTGTCCAGTATATTTTTGGTGCTATTTACTGTAATGATGAAAAACACTGAAATAAAAATCTGCCAGTAATTAGTTTACCATACATTTACATAGCTAGGCGTACACTAAATTTTAGAAAGCATTAATAAGCCAATCTTATACACCTTTCCTATAATTCAAAGTCTGTTCGAGTTTCGTCCCTTGCAACGCCTATGACGTCATCTATAGGATAGGCTACGGTTTTTCATTGTGTAATCAAAGAAATGCCGGTTTTCCGTATATTCAAAACTAACATTCAACGGTAAAGATTAAGACAACTATTTTGTTCCAAATATATTGAGCTCTTCTTTTGTCGGAAAATAAGCTTTATAACTTATAGCATATGGGAATTCGACACAAAATTAAAAGATTTCCGACTAAAATGTCGGCTCAAAATTACCGTAATCGAAAGAGTATGTAGGCCTATCACCAGTACAGCTTCCAAGACAAAAGGAAAAGAAAGAAAATTGCGGAAGATGTTCAGACCGTTATTACAAAAGATACAGAACGATTAGTTGATTATAAAGCAGATACACGCTAAAAATGACAACAAAGTGTGCTGACACGGAATTCGTTTGTGTAATCACCGAATTGCGCGCATTGCCGCAATAAACAAACACCTATGATTGTGTATTACCTAGACACGTGTTACGAAGGTAGCTTTAAGAAAACCTACCGTGAAATGGAAACGATCAAATAAATAAAACCGAAGATAAGTAAGAGGTGGAAAAAAAATAATATAAATTCAACCTCGGCGATGCTGATGCTTATAGATCGGTGTATCGCACAAGAAACCATAAATATCAGTGCTATAATGTGTCCGGTAATAATGCGTAGTTACTATCTGAATGCTGACGTTTTACCTGTCGGAAAAATGGGAAGAACTTTTCAGATTTACGAAACTTATTTATACGAAATATAACTCTTTTATATTGAACAAACGTGAATATATTGCCGGGGTATTAAAACACGGCGTCGATGAAAGGGACCATGAAAATCATGAGCGAATTGTCGGAATTCACAGTATGATATTAAAATAAATAAATAAAAATATATATAAATAAAAAAATGTCACATGAAAACAGGGCAATTGTACTTTAATTTGTTCTTTCAATGAATTTTTTTGCAGTTTACATTTATAAAACATCTGCTTTATGCATGTTATGTGTGCTTGCAGTTGTACTGAATTATATGGGATATCCTATAAATGACGTCACAGCCTACTTGGGTAGATAACTCGTGCGCGACTTAATCGATTTATAGGAAAGGTGTATAAAATAGCCAAAACTTGATACAACATATATTAAGTGTTCTGCAGTACCGTATAACTTCAATGGCTCAAACCCTGATGGCTCGTTTACCATGCCTGTCTAGAACTTGTTCTTGGGTCCCTAGAGTTCGGTTCATACAGAAACTAACTCTGGATGGCTGGAACTACCCTTGGCAAGAACTTATTTCCATGGTCCCAAGCCTGTTCAAGCCATTGAAGTTCTACTGTATGTATGTTTTGGAATTCAAAGCTGCTGTGGAACTTTAAGTAATTTATTGTATATAATTGTAAGTTGTACAAATGTCTCCAGAGCTCTAGTTTTGCAAAACTTTATAGGGTTGAGATTTGATGGCTAAGATCAGGCTCTACTTTACTTCTTGTATCTATTTCAGCAACAACAACAACAACAAAGATTGCAGCAACAACAGCAGGAAGAGAGGCTTAAGCAGCAGCAGTATCAGCAACAGCAGATGATATTGCAGGAAAAACAACAAAGACTCCAGCAGCAGAGACAACAAGTCTTTGAACAGGTAAACTTGTGACAACAGAGCCTAGTTGTTCAAAGCATCATTACTTTCACGAAGACATTAGTCAAGGATTGACCAAGTCTTCTAGTGCTCATACCCCAGTTTATAGCATCGATACTTTAATGAAGGTGTCAGTCGAGGATTGATTATAAAAGTTAATAGAAAGGTATACAGGGTTTGCCACAATAACAGACCACAGCCAACCCATGACACTAAGAGGAAGAGAAATTGGTCATACACACACACACACACACACAAGACAAACAAATGCAAAAGAAGCAGAAAAACCAGCTCCCTCTTCCCTAAACGAAGTGATCAAAATGCTAAAACAAACACAGAAATGGCTGCCGCCTTAGTGGCCAGCAAGTCTTCTAGTGCATATAAAATTAAGTGTATTAATATTTTTTGCTGAATAATAATGAGAAGGGCTTTTGCATTACAGTGGCTGGAAAGCAGGAGTTTTCATGTTTATCAATTTGGAGCAAATCAAGTGTAAACACAGTCACATGAAATAAAATATTAGTCCGGGGGCATATGTAGTTTCCGTGAACATTCGTGTTAATTTTTGGCAACATATATCAGCGTCATCAGTGGTGGGTACACATTGGAAAAACAAATGTTGCCATTTTTTCTAATGATCCTTTGGCCGTAATGAACGATAATATACGTTACTTATATGTATTAGCGTTAAAATCATGTAATGTCAAGGTAAGGTCCTTATGTTTTATTTTTGTTCTTTTGGTTTCTCTTTAGATTCATCTGCAAGTTTTAGAAAATACTGCTAAGTTTGTTTTTAACATTAACTACCATAGGTAGTAACGTAAATAACATTAATTTATAATATAGTCGATTATGATACAATGCCAGTATTACTTCACTGTTTCTCACATAACATTTAACAATATAATATCCTGGTAGTGCTTATGGAATACTGTTTACTTGGAGCAACCAGTTTTATCACCAAGTGGTTTAAGGACTTCATGAGGTGTGTTTTATACGTGACGAAACTAAGAATATTTCAAATAGTAAAAAATAAAGACTTGACGGATTCAGAACAGACACACCGGATTTTGCTGTTTGCTTATTTGATATGGCAAAAAGCAAAAGTTTTATTGATTTTATTGCCCAGCTACTAAATTTTACGATTCTTGAGACAGTAACATACGAGACATCTTTGTATATAAAGCAAAGGCTGCTAAAACAGATTTATTACTTTAAAGCAAAAAAGAAAAAACAATATGCAATCACAAACCAGCATTTGATTTGTATAAAAGCGCCAAATAAAGCGATATAGTCAGTTTGGTGAAGGTGAAACCTGATTGGCGATTGTCCGGGTAAGTTCAACATTACCAGTAATCAGAAATTCAAAGTATTATTGAAAAGATCTAGTACATTTAACATACAAATTGTAAAAATCTAAAACAGAAATAATACCCAACTCTTGAAGAGGGAATACACACTGTTATCTAACAAAGCTAATGCGAACATTTGCTGACAGAGAATACTTAAGTTCGTACGACTATCGCGTATTTTACGTGACCAAGGGGGACATCATTGTTCAGTTTAAGTCGAGAAACAAACCCCGGGATAAAGCGTTGCATAGTAATTTATTACACAGATATATCTTATCTACGTATACAGTTCTTAACGGCACTGTACTAGTTGGGACCTTAAGAGTACAATGTTCACAGACAATTATTTAAGTAGAAGGAAAAGAATAAAAGGAAGTCGTTTCACGAGCTATCACATCAATATAGAAATACATGTATACATATACTTTTTTTAAAGATTATCTTCAGTTTACTTCCATGCTATTTTTTATACGCCCGTTTTGAAAAAACGGACGTATTATGTCGTGGCGCTGTCCGTCCGTCCGTCCATCAACATTCTTGTACACGCCATAACTCAGTAACCATTTGGGATATCTTCATGAAATTTGGTAGGCATATGTATTAGGGTGGGGGAACGTGTCGTGTACAAAAATGGTTGCTCCCCCTTTCTTACTTTTGAAGTTATGCCCCTTTGATTAATTTTATCCCTGTAAGTCTTGTACGCGCCATAACTAGATAACCGTTTGGGATATCTTTATAAAACTTCATAGCAATGTGTATGAAGTCCTAACGATGTGTCGCGTACAACAATGGCTGCTCTCCCTTTCTTCGTTTAAGAGTGAATCCCTTTTGTTAGTTCTTATCGGCTACTTTAGTGTAAACTTTTGTTGTACATGTAATATATTGTCAAGGGAAAATAGTAGAACTAAAAAAGGTATACCTAGTGTATGTAGGTTATCTCCCTTGTTCAAAGATACTGTATCAAAGATTTCTTCACAACCATACAAGCTAGACTGGTCATATTTGGCATACAGGTTGATGACGTCATGTTGTATTGTGGGATTGAGAACCAGCCTTCTCCTGCTTATTCTTCCCTGTATTTGTCCCATTTTCTTTCTTTCCATACTTTGAATAATGAAATTTTTCGTCAAAGATTTCTCCACAATCATGCAAGCTAGAGTAGTCATATTTGCTATGCAGGTTGATAACGACATGTTGTATCATGGGATCGAGAACCAGCCTTCTCCTGCTTATTCTTCCCTGTATTTTTCTGATTTTCTTTCTTTCCCTACTTTGAATTATGAAATTTTTCGTCAAAGATTTCTCCACAACCGTGCAAGCTAGAGTAGTCATATTTGGTATGCAGGTTGATGGCGATATGTTGTATAGTTGGATTGAGAACCAGCCTTTTCCTGCTTATTCTTCCCTGTATTTGTCCAATAGTCTTTCTTTCCATACTTTGAATAATAAAATTTTTCGTCAAAGATTTCTCCACAACCAAGCATGCTAGAGTAGTCCCATTTGGTATGCAGGTTGATGACGATATTTTGTATCGTGGGATTGAGAACCAGCCTTTTATTGCTTATTCTTCCCTGTATTTGTCCAATATTCTTTCTTTCCATACTTTGAATAATGAACTTTTTCATCAAAGTTTTCTCCACAACCATGCAAGCTAGATTAGTCATATTTGATATGCAGGTTAATGATGACTTACTGTATTGTGGGATTGAGAACCAGACTTCTCCTCTTTTTATTCCCTGTATTTGTCTGATTTTCTTTCTCTCTTTACTTTGAATAATGCATTTTTTGCGCAAAAGATTTCTATGCGTCTGTAAGTTAGAGTAGGGAATTTTGTATGCAGGTTGATGAGAACTTGTATTGTGGGATTGAGAACCAGTCTTCTGCTTATTCTTCCCTATATTTTTCCAATTTTCTTTCTCTCCTGACTTTGAATAATGTAATTTTTTGTAACAGATTTCACAGCAACCATTCATATTTGGTATACATGGTAACAATGATTTCTCTCCCTCTTTATGCTTTTTGGTACGAAAATAACACCATTTGATTTAAGCAATTAAGGGGGGGGGGGGGGGGGGGGTATAGTCGGATTCGCTGATAGTTCTAGTTAATTATAGAGTGGTTGCCCCTGTTTGTCTGCCTGTCTATCCTTTTGTAAACAATCTTGTTCATTCTGTAACTCCTTCTTTAGGACATTGAAACGGGCGTATTATGCGCCGCTTGCGAAGCCCTTGTTCATTTTTTCTAATTAGAATGTTTGTATACAACAATCTCTTAAAAGAATTAATTCAACATGGAACCTATGGTCACGTTTGATTTAACGATTCATTTATCTCTTTAAGGGACAGAGTTCAACAGAGATCTAAGTCACATAACCAAATGGCAAGTAAAGATGACAAAGTATTTTTATGTGGGATTTTGCTGCTCAGTTTTATCTTGGCAAATCGCAGTTGTTCCTAATAATGTATTGAACCATAATTTTACTTTGAGGCACGATAACAAAACAAAGAGAAGGAAAGCGGAACGAGTAACGGAAACAACCTGTTACAGGGTAGTTTATTTGTTTCTCATACCTTCTTTGCTCTAACATTAATATATTAGTTCTGAATAGCAAGAAAGCAAATGATACAAGTAATGCATACTGTATATATCAAGTAAATGACCTCAATACCTGATTTTAAAATGATTACATTGACTTAGAACATATTACCATATTGCTGAGCAAAAATCACGGACACAAACTTCTTATTTATTAAATCTTACTGCTATTCTGAATGATCATAGTCCAGATATGTTATATACAGTAAGAAAATGCAGCTTTATTTCGCTGTTAAAAACAACACAACAACTGAATAAATATACATACCACAAGTTGAATGATCAAAATTAAATTAGACTTTTGTTACATTAACCTGTTTGTGATAATGTATCAGAACACAGACAGGGGTGTACAGAATTACCTGACAAAATAAATCTTGGTAATGTTACAATGAGCGATACATGTCGGGCACAGATTGATAATAAGACACTCTGAGTTACATAAAATACATAAATTTTCATTGTTACATCGTCACCGTGATAATAATATGTTGCATTGTAACCGATGGGAGCAATACAAACGGGTAACGTTGTTTACAAATCAGCATGTAAGTTATAATAATGAGATTAACTCAAGCTTGCTTATGAGGTAGCACTGTGCAAAGGACTGTTGAATGAGAATGCAACAGGCATCATAGCAATAAGGGTGTTAATAACGGTCGACCGAGCCGATACTTCTATCAGTTACCTTATCTGACAGGCTCTTTTGTGTGTAGGTTCTCCGAATGGCTCCCTCGACAGCACAGGTTGGGAGATAGGTATCACCTCTGTGACAGTTCTAAACTTGGACATAAATCATTTATGTCTAATATCAACTTATACATATTTCCTATTCGCATGTAATTTTAAATGATGAGCTTTGTGCTGTTCCTATAAGTCAAATTAAATCTTAAGAAAATTCTACATGCTTCAGATGTAAAGATTTATATGCGTCTTGTTGAGTTTATATGTAAATTAAATTAAATAGCAAAACTTTGTCATCTTAGTGTCAGCGGTAAGTTAAATGTTCTCTGGCATCTGAGAATTAAGCCTTTGAAAACAGCTTTATCAGTAATAATAAACAACAATCCTTGATAGATTACAGACATGTAACGTAATGTTACTGTTACATTTCCTTTCTAGCACAGGACAGCCCCTTATTATCATAGTTCAAAGACATATTACTGGGTGTTTCTTCACAGGAAGGTTTACATCTGTTAACCCAAGACATGATATATAACACTGAAAGACTACACCATCTACAGTTAGAAATTTTCGTCAATTTAGGGAAAATTCATAAGAAAAAAGTTGCATTCTCTCTTCCTCTGGCAATACCACTGCTAACTGCTACCTTAATATTTCAATATATACAAGCAGTTCTTTCAAAGATGGGTATGATTCAATCAGATGAAACAGGGTGTCTTTATTAAAAACAACATATCCTTAAATAATTCAGGCGATTCATTCAGATCATGGTTGTTTATTTTATTATTTATTTTTAGTTACAGTGATATACGTTACAGGTTTTGTGTGGCGTATAAGTAAGCTTTTTAAAAAGTTCAGTCTGTTTTTATATATCAAGGTATTTTAAAAAGTCATGTTTATAAATTTACTTCTTCTCTACATTGCATATGTAACAGCTTGCTGCTGTAAAGTCTAATATTACCCCACCCACTACGCTGACCAGTTTCTAGGTAAAATACAGAAATATAATGCAGCAACAACGATGTTTGAGCTTCAAAGAGCCTGTCCTTGAATGAATATGATAAAGGCATAAAATTAGCAGTTATGCCTACAGGGTCCTACTTGTATTGCTCATGACCCTGGATTATTATCCCCCAGACAGATTACAGTTATGTAATGTAATGTTACCGTCAAGATGCCTTTTAGATAAACATCAATGTTATTGTAGTAGCAGGGTTCAAATATAGACTCGCATACTCACAAAATGCGACCAAAATTTACAGACTGCGAGTCCAAGAAACCACCACTTGCTTTTCTTTGCGAGTGTACATGTAGTTGTCTCGGTGCAAAGAACTAAATTAGTCTAATCCGGAAGTGTAAAAGTTTTTGTTTATGTGCAGAACAAGATGCGCAGTCGCAAACTCGTCTTGATCACCCAGGTGCTTGCCTTATATTGATTCTCCAATATGGTGCCCCTTGTCAAGCGTCTGTGACAACCCGCATCTGCAAGCGTCTGTTTTCAGTTTGATAAAAAAGCACATGTTCTCAAATCAATGGACAGATTTTAATTGTGAACTGGAAAAGGGGCAAAACGGGGGATCAGGAAGAAAAACCTTCTGAAAATAAACCCACCAAGACTGACTCTATGGGCCCAAAAAAACCAAACTGCCCCTATAAAAACTGCACAGAAGTGGGAGAAAGAGCTCAGACTCTGAGTCAGAGTTAATTTGGAATATGAAACTAGTAGCTGTGAAGAGAACCTGGTAGGGTGTGTAGGCATGGCCCTGATGTGAGGTAAAGCCTCTTATATTGTCTGTCAGATAGGGAAAAGGGGAGTATAATGAATGAGAACCACTAGGTCAATATGAGTCACTGTGATCATCCCAGCCTTTTTCCTTTTTTTCTGTCTTTCCCCAACTTTAATGGCCCATAGATTTGAACTTAGAAAATAGCCTGGGCTAGGGGGCGATACGCCGATTTTTTTTTAAAGCTAAACAGACGGCCCACCCAGCTGGGATACATTACTAATTGCATAAACCAACAATACAGGGCATTTAATGGTATAATTACATAAAATTATGGCATTCAGAGAAAAAGCAAGTGGACTTCTGTTTTAGCAAGTAGAAAAATTGAGCACTTGCTAAATTTAGCAAGTGAGAAAAAAAGTTAATTTCGAACCCTGAGTAGAGTGAATGTAAGAATGGCGTTTTTCATGCTTACTATAGTACACTTTTCATCTTCAGACACTATACAAACTTCAAGAGCCGTTAGCTCTTCTTACTAGTGTTTTGGGAATTTTTAAGAAATATGTTACATTCTGTCCTCAGTTGATATTGCCACTGCTAACTGCAACCTAAGTGATTCACAATATATAAGAAATGATTTCAAAGATAAGGGGAGCATGATTCAAAGACAAGTGATATCATATGCTCATTAAGGACCACATGTATAAACTTCATTCCACCGATTTGGTATAATTCTCATAGTTCATTCGAATTTTGGTTACAGTTATATACGTTACAAATATATCATGACAGTTGACCAATATTTTAAGACTACATTTTGTGTTTTATGTAGCAGAATATTCAAAAAGACATTTTTATGGCATAAAACATTTTCTACAACTCATTTGTTACAACTGGATGCAGTATTGGGTCAGCCTTACCCCACCCACTACTCTTGCCATTTTCTAGGTAAAATGATGAAAGAAAAAATGGCAACAACCATTATTCAACTTCTAAAAGACTGTCCTAGGTGACTATGATAAGGGCATAAAATTAACATTCATGTTCACGGGACCCCATTTTTACGACATATGCCTCCGGACTATATGGAAGTTTTTAGTTTATGTCGGTAGATCATATACACCTGTAAAGTATATATGAGCCGCAACACGACAAAACCAACAATGTGGCTGTGCGCCCAGATCAGCCTGGGCATCCGCCTAGTCTGATCAGAGTCTTCACTGTCCGCATGAAGGTAGCTTAGACCCTTAGCTACCCTTTAAGCACTTAGTGAAGAGTCTGATCAGACTAAGTAGAACCCAGGCTGATCTGAGCCTGCACTGGGCGCACAACCACTTTGTTGGTTTTCTTGTGTCGCGGCTCATATGTGCCTTGTAACATCAGGTGACAATCACTTCTAGTGATCTCCTTTGATCATGTCTTTGTGAAAATGCTTGTACCTTTACGTTGCTAGGCAAATTTGTTTTTCTGCTATTTTAGGAAGAAGATATTCCTCCACCCCTCCCTACTAGTCCACCTCCACCACTTGCCTTCAGTGCAGGTTATAATGACAACTTCACTGCAGAACCTGAGAGGGAATACACCAATCTCAAAAATGTGTCCAGACAGAGTCCCACAACTGCACCAAAACAACCAATAATGGCATCAGTCACAGTCCATATGCCAGAAAATCCTCAGGGGGAGTTTAACACACCAGTCATTCAGAGGAGAGATACTGGTGGGAGGAAGGGGGAACAGCCAAACCAGAACTGGCTCCCTGCTGAGAGAGATCCCAGTGTACATAGTGTTAGTTACAGTGAAGAAGTCAGTGTACCAATTATACAGCCTGTACAGAGTGTGACTGTTAGACAGAAACAACCTGGTTAGTCACTACATTGTATTTCATTTGTTTTGTTTAGTTGTGCTAGTTTTGTGAGGCCACAGTCTCTGTATGAAACCATAAGAAACACTTTGCCTGTATTGTGTTTTCCGCGCATATGTTCAGTTTTACCGATATGATGGGGCAGAAATCACCACCACTGCAGTCATCAACCACTACTTTGCTCTGTTGAAACTGTAAACCAGTTTGATTTTAACATATATTAATTTTCACGTTTTGCGAATGGCAGCCAGTGCAGTTTCATGGTAATAAATTTTGATGAGATTCTTTCTTGTCTCAGTTGTTAATATTACAGAATTAAGATTTCGTTTCAGTTTATTTTCTTCTTCCTTGTGAAAGACATGAAAATAAATACCTTGCAAAATTTAATTGGTTTATGGAATGTCACAAAATAGTTAAAGTAGTGGCAAATAGTGTCACTATAGAATCAGAATTCTCTTTAAGGAGTAGTCTGATCTGGATCTAACACATTCTCTGGTATTTCTGTCCCAGTCTTTTCAGTCATTACTGCAACTGTGGTATTTCATCATTTTACAGAACAAAAAATGGCACCATCTATGGTACCACCAGGGACTGGATCTGATGAAGATATTAGTGATTTTGGTGATGATGTTGATCTGCCCAGTGGTGAGGCCCTTCCCCCACCTCTGCCTGTAGGCAGACCACCCAGTCCCAGACATTCCCCTGAACAGGATACCCAGGTGAAACAGGTGCTAGCTGATTCTGATAGCCAGGGTCAAGAACCAGAGTAAGTTCTATATATATGAGCTGCTACACGAGAAAACCAACAAAGTGGTTGTGTGCCCAGCGAAGACTCAGATCAGCCTGGGCAACCCCCAAGTATGATCAGACTCTTGGCTAAGTACATTGATTGTACTTAAAAGGTAACTAAGGGTCTCAGCTAGCTCCATGCGGACAGCGAAGTCTCTGATCAGACTGGGCGGATGCCCAGGCTGATCTGAGTCTGTGCGGGGCACACAACTGCTTTGTTGGTTTTGTTGTGTTGTGGCTCAATTATGTTGTGTTGTAGTGGGAAAAGATACCTGGGAGTGGCATGATGTGTGAACAAGAAAGGCTCAGATCAGCCTGTGCTTCTGTACATTCTAATCAGACTTGTCCCTTTATGGAGTCACAAAAATTGTCTCCCTTTTAAAACTGGCAGAAACAAATGGAAGTATGCACCCACATGTTCTTGTTGCACAATTTCTGATGCACATATCCTGTGGTAGCATTCATACAACAAAATTGAGCCGCAACATGATAGAACCAACAAAGTGGCAGGTGTGCCGAGCAAAGACTCAGATCAGCCCGAGCATCCGCCCCGTCTGATCATAGTCTTTGCTGTCCACATGGAGCTGGCATACACCTAGGGCTGGCTAATCGAAGCCAAAATGGTAATCGATTATCGGTCCAGTCGTTTCGATAATTAACCGATTAGTAATCTCTGAACGAGGCAAATTGAAAATGGGTATGTTTAGAAGCTTCGGTGGCACAGATTTGTGCTAAAACGTTTTGATAAGGTACACTGACAAACAATACAGTTGATAACTATTCAAATTATCAATTACCTTTGATTAAATCTTGTCTTCTGATATGCCAATCCACGTTAACTGGCTTCCTAATTGGCAGCTAATTGGCAACAATAACAAAACAAGTGACCATCTTGTTCTATTCAGATTCAGATAAGCAACCTTCGGTAGTTGGTAGTACCTACTTTCAGTACAACTACCGGGACAATATCTATCGATTTGCGTGTTAATAAGGACCTAAATTCTAATCATTTTATTAAAAAGACTGGATTAAAATTATAAGCGAGGCTACTGAACTGATAAAATGTTCCAGGTTTTGCGCAAAACATTAACTTGGTCGTCTGAACTGACCAGAACACAACGGGTTTATGCTATTCATTACAACCTATTCACCCTATCACAAATACTCTTCAACGTTTCCGGTTGGTCTCCGAGACTTCTGTTTTTGTTTGGAAGGAAATAAGAAGTGAATATTGAGAGAAATTTCTGATATTTTATTGCAGAAAGTGACAGGGCATTTTCAGCAGGTAATCGATTACTTAATTTCGTCGATCGATAATTGTTTTCGTTTTGCTTATCGACCAATTAACCGATATTTCGATTAATCGTGCCAGCCCTACATACACCATTAGCTACTCTTTAGGCAGACAGCAAAGACTCTGATCAGACTGGGCGGATGCCCAGGCTGATCTGTGTCTGGGCTGGGTGCACATGCCACTTTGTTGGTTTTATCATCATGTTGCAGTTCAAATGAAATTGATGACTCTTTAATCATTAAGGTGTTTGTATACACCTCTATGCTTTTCTGCCATTTTACCAAGGGAGACAACATTTGCAATTTACTGTTTGCTTCGCAAAGAATCTGTCAAAAAAAAGATCTACATGAGCAAATTCATTTCTTTAAGAGTGGGTGTCCATTGAGATGGGAGGCAAACACGAAAATGACAGAGTGGCTTGCTTTTAGAGGGCACCCATTTACCTTAAGCCAGTCACATACTGGACTGACAAATTCAGAAATGCTCAGATTTTATTTACATTGATACCTAAAACTCATTCTTGAGCTGAAATCACCAGTTGTGAAGAGTAACCGCATCAAACCATAATAAATGCTGTTCAGAATGCACTCATTATCCAAGTGGCAAGCAGTTATGGCAACATATTATAACTCCAAGTAGGGACATTGTCAGTCATTTTAAACATAGCATTATGTTTAGTGGGTCCAAAAGTGTCTGTCTGTAGTGCCTAATTGGCTGCCATTTTGGATAATCTTCTTTCTATTGGACACAGGTCATTGAGCAGTGTTCTTCCAGAGATCAGTACCCAGGGTATACGACGACTTCTAAAATATGTAGAAGATGATATTGGGGATGCTCTATCTGTGGAGGGTTATTATAGAACAAGGAACCCAGACTCTGACCAGAGGAAAGAAATTATATAGTAAGTATTGTAACTAACTGTCTTAAAAATTAGGACACTTTACCAGTTGTTGTATTTGTCCAGGGCCAGTTAGTTAAAGCGTCATTAGCTTAATGCAGTCATTAGTCAAAAATTTATATAAGTTTTCCGATGTTCATGGAAGTATGAACACAATGGGTCACGTGCAGAGGAAGTGATGCCCGAAGGGTGTTCACTTAAAAATTGCACGGGACCTTTGTGTTCATACTTCCATGAACTTTGGAAAAATGAAATGTATCTACTATAATTACATTTAATTTTAAAATTATTTTGGCCATCATTTTCGATTTTTAAGAGCAACATTTGTAAAATATTCGACTAAAAGCTGTCTCAAACCAAGGAGTAAGCCGCTTACATTAAATGGCTGTCGCCATGATGTGACGTTCTATAGAATGTTACAACGGCCAATGGCATCTTTTGTTTACATGTGACGTTGCACACCAATGATGTTGCATGACTGACTGTTGTTCATGTGGTCAGAAACCTCCATGGCTCTCACTTGTCTACCTGGGTCTACACTGTTTGCCTCACTTTTCACAATTTCACCTTGCAGTAAAGCCAACAGTATGGTAGCTCTACAAGGCCTAGATGCTGAGTATGTGAGTATGGTGGTACTTGAACAACTGACTCCCGTGATCAGAAATCTCCCTGGTGCTTGTATATTACCTGATGTTCTACTCATCAGAAATGCTGGCAATGGTACAGAAAGCCAGATAAGGTAACATTTTGGTCTTTATTTCTTCTTCATATTAAAACCGACTTTCTAAAATTAAGACAGTACAAAATGTACTTTTTGGCTCACCTGAGCCATAGGAGCTATTGTGATCAGCCAGTGGCCGTCGTCAACAGTTTGCTTTAAACGACATCTTCTCTGGAACCACTAGGCTTGGGGCTTTGATAGTTGGTATGAAGCATTGTCTAGTGGACCTCTACCAAATTTGTTCAAATGGTGGCCCTGGGGTCCAAAATGGCCCTGCGGCAGGGGGTCTTGGGTTCGAAATTAAAATGTACTTAAAAGTCTCGTCTCTAGAACGGCTGGGCTCAGATGCCTGAAATTTGGTATGTAGCATTGCCTAATGGTCCTTTTCCAAGTTTGTTCAAATGATGGTCCCAGGGTCCAAAATGGCCCCGCCCCAGGGGGTCCTGGGTTTGAACCATAGAAATACGTAGAAAAACATTAAAAAATCTTCTCCTTCAGAACCACTTGGCTCAGATGTTGAAATTTGGTATGTAGCATTGCCTTGTAGTCCTATACAAAGTTTGTTCAAATGATGGCCCCAGGGTCCAAAATGGCCCTGCGGCAGGGAGTCCTGTGTCTGAACCATAGAAATAGATAGAAAATATTCAAAATTCTTCTTCTTCAGAACCACTTGGCTCAGATGCTTGAAATTCGGTATGATGCATTACCTGGTGGACTCCTACGAAATTTGTGTAAATGGTGGCCCTGGGATCCAAAATGGCCCTGTGGTGGGGGGTCTTGGTTCATAATCAAAATATGCCTAAAAATCTTCTTCTCCAGAACACCTTAGTGCAGATGCTCGAAATTTGGTATGATGCATTGCCTAGTGGTCCTTTACCAAGTTTGTTTAAATGATGGCCCCAGGGTCTAAAATAGCCCCGCCCCAGGGGTCCTGGGTTTGAACCATAGAAATACATAGAAAAATATGAAGAACCACTAGGCTCTGATGCTTGAAATTTAGTATGTAGCATTGCCCAGTGGTCCTTCACCAAGTTTATTCAAATGATGGCCCGTGGGGTCCTGGGTTTGAACCATAGCAATACATAGAAAAATATTAAAAAATCTGCTTCTTCAGAACCATTCGGAAATGGTTGAAAACTATCAGGTTTGTTCAGATGATGACCCTAGTTTGACCTTTAACCTTTTTGCTCAGGTGAGGGATTCAGGGCCTCTTGGCCCTCTTGTTTATTTGTATTATCTTTATATAAATTTATAATTTTATATAAAAAAGCCAGAAAATTACATTTTATATGGTGTTAACTTAATATACAATGTTAGACATTTTTATCCCTGCAGGTCATCAAATATGAGCTTGTCATTTAATGCTACATCATAATCTTTCCTCATTACTTACAGCTAGTAGTATTTTGTGTAAAATAATTTGTTTCCAGGCCAGTGAGTAAATGCATAAACAACGGCAGATTTCTTGTTAAACTTCACTGGCCATGTGTTAATACCTGATAGTGCCTCTGTTTTTGACTTACTAAATATCTTGTTCAAGCAACATAGCAAAGAACCAGACTACAGATAGTAACAAACAATAAAAAATTGAGGACATTTAACTTGACTGCATGCCACAACACATGCTGAATATCTGAAATCCATAGTTGACACTTGTATTACAGGTCCCAGCTCCATAAAGATGCCCAGGAATTATGGGATAAACTACTAGAGCATTTTGTATGTTTAGTGAAGAACCGAGCCATGGGGACAAGAGAGGTGGCCTATGTATTTGTTCCTTGTCTTGCCCATGACAGCTCACAACATCAAGATAAGGTAAAATTTATCAGAGCTGCAGAAAAGTATTGATAACACTACCAAGTAAATTTGTTTTATAGCTTCACAAAAAATCTTTATTTTGGCGCTGCATCAGAACTATCAGGCTGATGCAGGCCACAGTATATATTTTGTTGGTTAACTGAGACAAATCACCCCACAGTAATCATTGCTCTCTATTTATACTGAGAGTTCTGATGTATTCCTTGACAATCATTTATCAGAAGTACTTGTCACATGCCCAGTCTGTCTCAACCTTTATCTGCTAAGAAGAATATGGATAGCTGGTATAGCTGCTCACCATTCAGCAGAGCAGTAAATAATTCAGAAAAATGGAGATGAAAATAAAACATTTAATTCCTGCCTCCATCAAAACCATATATACATATTTAGGTCTGATAAGAATTTCTACAGCAAAGTTTTATATTGTGTTGACATAAAATTGTCACCTCATTTTTAGGCCCCTGTGACAACAATCATGGTGCCTTAGTGTATAACCCTTGTCAATCTCTGTGGCAGTCCATCCTTCTTACTGTCTGTCACTGATTGTGTAATCAACTCATCCCACAGTTTTTGACATTGACAAATGTATTTGATTCTTTTCACTAAATCCAAACCCCTGACATACAAAGTATGTCGAGGGATATGTAGTTTCTGTCCATCAGTCAGTTAGCATTTAAGTTGTATGTTGAGTTTGACACTATAAGGCAGTGATACAGACCAAGGGTATACATGTGTTCCTGCTCAGTCACTCTAGTTATGGTAATATTCTGTGTTTGGTTTACTAAATGAATGACAAAAATCTCTTTCCATACACTGCAAAACTTGTTTCTGTAGGCTGTTAGTCTTATAGAGCGAGTGGTAGAACAGATGGTGTCTGGGGGTGATACTAGGGCAATGTCTCCTATACAAGACAGCATGGTGGACACAGCTAGGAGCAGCCTGCAGAATGGAGGTATGTACTGAATTCCAAGTATGGTTATAACTGTGAATGCTTTCAAGAGTTTCAGATCCCTGTTCTTAAATTCAGACAGATTACCATTAAGTTGTATGAATTCAGATAGACAGTGGGTTTTACATATCAAGGCAGCACACTACTGGCATAATAAAGCAGATTATACATGTGAAATGCTGACTACAGTCAGCATTATGATAAAGCAGATTATACATGTGAAATGCTGACTACAGTCAGCATTATGATAAAGCAGATTATACATGTGAAATGCTGACTATGATAAAGCAGATTATACATGTGAAATGCTGACTACAGTCAGCATTATGATAAAGCAGATTATACATGTGAAATGCTGACTATGATAAAGCAGATTATACATGTGAAATGCTGACTACAGTCAGCATTTCACATGTATAATCTGATTTATACAGTCAGCATTTCACATGTATAATCTGCTTTATCATGTCAGTATTGTCAAGCCATCTGGTATAGTCTGATATACTGACTATTATTCACAATTGGGCAAAACTTGCGTTGCGATAACTTTCTATCAAGTTGAATGGGTACACTTCCAGGAGAAGCAACTCTGACAAAGTTTTGTCTCCCTTCTAAATTTGGGCCAACTCAAGCAAAACATTTGCTCCCCAAGAGTTAATTCTTTCCATGAAGAGTAGACCACTCTTTGGAAGGAAATTTCATCCATTGAAGCAAACAGGCAGTCACAAAAGTTGAAAAAAAAAGCAAGTCATGTTGGTGACCCTACGTTCCTACAGTGCTTGCAGTAGGTGCTGATGGGGGTTATTTGGATATTTTTTCTCTGATCTATCATACCAGGAGCTGTGGTAGTGTAGTGGATAATATGTTGGACGTCCAATCCAGGGGGCCGGGCCACATATCTCAATCCGTAGGGCACCTGACTCATAAGTCAGAGGTCAAGGGTTCGATACCTGGTCTGGCCACATACTTTCGTTTCTCCATCAACTGATTCAAGAAGGGCAGTTGTCAGTTACTGGCGAAAGTAAGTGCACTTAGGACTGGTTAACCGCTTAGGAGGTCTAAGCCTGCCCAGGAATAGTGTGGTTAGGTTAACTGACTGTCCCGCATGACCTTAGCTGTTTACCATGGACGTTAAGCAACAAATCAAATCAAATCAGATCCAATCAAGGGGTTGCAAGATAGATACCATGCTTCTCCGGACTTTCGGATGAGACTTTAAACGGAGGTGCCATCACCATATGAAATAGTTGTTAGTGGGACGTTAAACCCCAGTTCACTCACTCACTCATGCCTATTATACCTCTTTTCTTTCTCCCTCTCTGGGAGACAGCTAATTATAGACTGAAATACTGTCTCAAAAGGGCCATTAAAACTAAAATAACCAACCGGCCTACATGCCAGTATCAGTAGCAAAGTACTTGTAATGAGCTGTTGTCAACCTCTGACAAGAATGGGTGTAGTCATACAACTTAGATTTATTTTGTATTATTAAATGACTTAAATCCTTTCAGTTGACTTTCTACCACCACGAAATCTTGCAGGTACATGCATGTGTAGGATATGTGTTTATGGTATTTACTCTAAATATTCAGACAGATGTTGTAGCAATCAGTGTAGACTCAGATCAGACTGCTGCAGAGAAGCAGTGTGAACAGGACATACACTGCCAGTAGTGTCATGATTTACTGTATACGTGATAATTTCCATGGTGTTCCATTTTTCATGGTATTTTGCGATCACATAGAAACTACGAATATTAAAATTGCGAAAAATTTCCAGTTTGTTACAAAGTATCTTCAGTAGACACAGTGTCCCTATATTTTGTTGGGTTTGCTTCGGTAAATTCTGGTACTTTTCACTTGATCCAGTTCTTTCATTAAACTTGCGGCGTGCTGCAGGTTAATGAACAAACTGGCTCAAGTGAAAAGCAAGCAATTTAGTTGCTGACCGCAAAGATAAAAAATCACAAAAATTAATCTTTATGTTTTCGACCCTAAATTGCGAAAATTTGAAACCGCGAAAATTACTGTGTATACGGTATAACATCCTCTGATATGGCAAAGGGACATATCTAAATTTGGAAGAGGCATGGACTTGTCTATATATGACTGATGTCACATGAAATTCCACAAAATCTTAAATCAGCCTTCACATTAAGCAAACTGATCAGAGTCTTAACTTTTCCATATTTAGATACCCAAGGTTTCACAGATTGTATATGCAAAAAGAAAAGATTCTGACCAGACTGCAGATGTGATCTAATTATCTAGAAACAGGACTAATAAACTGGTTTGAAGTTGAATATTGGAGAGTCCACTATATTGTAGCAGGGGTGTCTGAACATTTAGGGTAAATGTGGTACTGTTATATTTGATTTATGAAAGTAATGGGTTCTAAGTTATTTTACTTGCATGTTTATGTTTTAAATCTAGAGTACAAAGTAACTGTATGCTTGTAATGTAGAGTAACAGTAATTTTCACTCATTTACTAAACTGATGAAATTGTTAGTCTGAGATATATGGTAAAATTTTGGGATGATTTGTGAGTTTTTTGTAGGTGTCCATAATGAGCCGCGACACGACAAAACCAACAATGTGGTTGTGCGCCCAGCGTAGACTCAGATCACCCTGGGCATCCACCCAGGCTGATCAGACTATTCACTAAGCACTTAAAGGGTAGCTCAGGGTCCAAGCTACCTTCATGCAGACAGCGAAGACTCTGATCAGACTGGGCACACAACCACATTGTTGGTTTTCTCGTGTGGCGGCTCACTTGTAGGATCACATTAAAATTGCATTGGAAAGAGGCAGTTAAAATAACCTCTTACAAGATACTTAGTTCAACAATTTGTGTATGTACAAAGGTAAAGGTTTCCCATAGCCTAATGGCTGTAGGGGCAGTCAGGGTTAGAGGTCCACTGTATCTTGGGCACAGTATATGAAAGACGGAATCCATCCCTCTCCTTTAGCTGCCTTATCCTTCCCTGATACAGTAAAGGAACCCATTTACTACTGGGTTGACCGAGAGAGTTTTCCAGTCACTGGCTGGCTCTGACTGGATTTGAAACCGCAACCTTCTGCACCATAACTGAGCCTCTTTAACCACTCGGCCAAAGCACCTCTCCAAAATTAGTCCTCGAATATTGGCATATAACTGTATAAATGTATTTCTCGAATATTGGCATATCTGCAATTCCAGTATTGTTTCATCATTTTTGAAATGGTAGTGGCAAAAATTATTAATGGTAGTGGCAAAGATTAGTATTTTGGAATGGCTTTTATCGTTGTTTTGTTGTTATTATTATTATTTTTATTTTTTTTCTTGGGGAGGAGATTTGATCAAAATCAAAATTATTTAGCCCATATTTTCCAGTTGAGGTTTTAAACACATAATGTCAAATGTACTCAAATCTGCAAATTCCATTTAACATTTCAAAATCATTTAGGGCTTTTAGTCCATAATATCACAAGCAAATTGATAAATACCATACACCAACAAATAAAGTTTGCAATAGTCTGTCTATGATCTCAGACAGTGAGCATCTTGACCAGGCTGTGATGTTGAGCAGGCTGATCTGAATCTCTGCTGTATGTAATGAGGGCATATGTGAACGATGCATGGCCGAAGCAGCGTGTATCATGACTGCTCATAGAAATTACATTGAATCTAAAGACAGATTTTCTCTCAATTCTGCTCAAATTGCCTGGCAAAGCCCATAATTCCCAGATTTGTTTGGTGTTTGCACATTTCATATTTTAGCCATGACACGACAAAACTAACAAAGTGGCTTCTGCACCCAGCCTGAGCATCTGCCCTGTTTGGTCAGAGTCTTCGCTGTGTGCTTTAAGGCTAGCTAAGGGTCTGTACTAGCTCCATGTGGACAGCGAAGACTCTGATGAGAATGGGCAGATGCCAAGGTTAATCAGAGTCTTCGTTGGATGCACATGCCATTTTGATGGTTTGATCTTGCCGCGGCTCATTTTAATTCTCACATTTTGTTTTATTTTGTTTATCAGGTTACTGTAGCATGGTGTTTGCATGTTTAATTTGTTTTAATTTTTTTCCGCCTGTTAGTAGTTCCACCTCTCAAGTTTGGTAGTTTAGTTGACAGTAAGCCCTTCAGTGACGAGGAGTCGAGCATGATCACTCAAAGCATGCCTACAGAAGGGCCAAAGGTGCCTCTTAATGGTAAGAATGGGGGTTCTTAGTCAAATGTCTTTCTCTCTCTTATGGGACTAACAGAAGCAAGACAAAGATACATGTATTACTTTTCTGCCGATAGCGATTTCGCTGGTGTAAATCTTCGTTGATTTTTCTGGTTTAGCTCTTTTTCGTGACAATGCTCAAACAGAGGAGACACTACTTTCCATGAAATTCTTGCATGCTTGTGTCCTACTGTGGTTACTTGCATTATTTTTCAGCCTTTCTTATTTGAGCTGCGACACACCAAAACCAACAAAGTGGCATGTGTGTACAGCGAAGACTCAGATCAGCCTGGGCATCCACTCAGTGTGATCAGAAACTTCTCTGTGCGCATGGAGCTAGCTTAGACCCTTAACTACCCTTTGAGCACACAACAAAGACTCTGATCAGACTTGGCTGATGCCCAGGCTGATCTGAGTCTTTGCTGGGCACATATGCCTGTTTGTTGGTTTTGTCATGTCGCGGCTCATTTTTTGTTTTCATGATGTGACTTTCAAAGAACTGATTTAGCTAAGTCTGATCATTTGCTGTAATATTGTGTTGCATGCTGTATGTTGTAGATTAACAGAATTGCATGATACACCAAATAGCAATGTTATTGAATTCAGTTGTGCACTAAACCTACTTGATGTCAGCTTTTAAGATATAAACAAAAGTTTTATTCTAGATTTTTGTAGTTATAATGGTGAGCATCAACTATTAATCACTGGTTGGGAGCGTACAGTACGTGTGCACCGTTGTCCGATGTGTATAGTGGGCAAATCTTTGTCCGTTGTTATGACCTTCAGGGTGTGTTTGTGTGAAATATGTTTTCTTTTATTGTTTGGATGTAAACCACTTGGTAAGAGTGTTTTCTCTATTTATGTTTTCCATTATCGTCATCTTTGGAGATGGCTAGATGTTGCTTTCTTTGCTCTAAATTCGTATTTTCATCTGCAAATCACTGGTGTTTGTAATCAGATCACGTCACGTGTAACCAGAAAATCGGCCGAGTTAGCGTTTTAATTCGAAAAAAATGTTAGTTAGTCCCTTTTTAAGATAGATTAATGATCTATCAAGAAATTTACCCATGATAAGTATCCTTTAAGTACGGGACGAATCCACAAGACAAGCAAAGCTGAGCATCCCCAAATTTTTCTCACTGTATGGGATGTCTCACTGACAATCGGTTTTACGACCCACGATACAGAATAGTGTTTGACCCCTCTTTTGTTTTCTTTGAAAATAATTGCCCTTACCTAGCATGATATCTAACAAGATTAATTAATCCTGAACCTCAATACACCATAAAATATTTCTAAAGAAAACACGGTTGTTTCATATAGAATTGATGGCAAAATTTGAAGAAATGGTACCGGCGCAGATTTCGAAATCTAAAGTAGAGTAGTGATTTTCTCAAATTAAATGTGAAAATAAAACATATAATAACAATTTACAGAAAATTAAGGTGACATGTCGAAAAGATCTGTATTAAGGCTTGTGAAGCAAGCTGTTCTACCTACACTCAATGATTTTAAAACACAAAAATAAACAATTTTGAAACTTACCCGACATATTGGGACAAAGATGCGTCCACTATACAGATCGGGACAAC
This sequence comes from Ctena decussata, assembly GCA_963989385.1. Classification (NCBI taxonomy): domain Eukaryota; kingdom Metazoa; phylum Mollusca; class Bivalvia; order Lucinida; family Lucinidae; genus Ctena; species Ctena decussata. The sequence goes on from OZ022499.1 coordinate 19,571,869, forward strand.
CGGTCACTTGTACTGTACGCTCCCACCCAGTGTTAATGGTTGATAAGCAGTCACAAGCGTTTTGTTAAAGCTATACTTGTTTTGGATCAGATGGTACTTTCAAACTTTGAGAATAAAATGTGAGTCTCTGCATAGCTTTAACTCTGCTGCAGTCAGAAAGACCAAAATTGTATACATTTATGGTCTTTCTGAGTGCAGTAGGGTTAAGAATACAAGTTTTGCCTTTCTGAGAGCAGTAGGGTTAAGAATACAGTTTCGGCCTCTCTGAGTGCATTAGGATTAAGAATACAATTTTGGCCTTTCTGAGTGCAGTAGGGTTAAGACAATAATAGTTACTGGTACATGCTATGTTTTGCAATTCTATTTGCACAGAAACTGAAGCATATAAGAGCCTAGTGTCTGGCAGTATGGGAGCTAAACGTCCACAACCTGCTGTCGTGTCTGATGATACGGATGACAATTCTGACAATGACCTTGAGAAACAGTTTGTCTCAACCCTGTCTCCGAGAAGCCATGCAAGGTAAGCATAGGAGTTGTTTCTGTCAGTTTGAAATTTATATAATTTACATCCATTTTACAGATGAAAACTCAACCAACTTGTGATACTTATTTGAGCATTGACACCACAAAACCAACAAATTGTCATGTGAGCTTAGCAAAGACTCAGATAAGCCTGGGCATCCGTCCAGTCTGATTAGAGTTTTTGCTTTGCATGTGGAGCTAGCTTAGACTTTTAGCTACCCCTTCAAGTGCACGGCAAAGACTCTGATCAGAGTGTGCAGATGCCCAAGCTGATCTGAGTCTTCACTGGGAACACATGCCACTTTGTTGGTTTGGTTGTGTCATGGCTCAATTTTCTTTAACCATGGGTGAGCCCTGGTAGCTCAGTAGGTTAAGCGCTTGCCTACTGATCTAGAGGTATCGGGTTCGAGCCCCACTGGAGGCAGGAATCTATTCACTTTTAAACCATTAAATCTTAAAAGAAATAATCAGTCGAGAATTTTTTATTATTTTCAATATTAATGGATTCCCTGGGCTGTGAATAAGAACTGGTTTATATGTCATTTGGAGGGTATTTCATCAGAAACTCATCAAGTGGTACACAGTTTAAACACTGATCAGATGGGAGCAGTCTGATATGAATCTGTGCTGTTAACCAAAATCTATTGGCCATCAGCAAGTTAAAGATCAAGGAGCTGCACCAGAGTAGCTTTTTCATAATCACAATCCTGTCAGTGCAGGTGTAGTTCAGTTTTTGTAAAATTTTAAAATATCTATCTTATTTCTCCTAATAAATACTTCAGAGGAAGGCATTACAATGCACAAGATTTATAAATTGAGTGTTTGCGATAAAGTTTGAGCGGTATATCATTTTAGTAAGTATTAAAAGTCAATTATGTTGGAATTTTACCACTTTTTGGAAGAAACTTTTCACAGAAAAAGTGTGTCCTCTACCAAAGCTTATATGGTCAGCCTGATCTGTGCATACAGACTTTTGTCACCTTATAGCCAGTACACGTATTTTAAGCATCACTTTTCCAAGAAAATAGAATTAGATACCCTATAATGAGAGCAAAAAGAGGCTGCTGCCACCCAGTTACATGTATTTGACACTACCCATTTTGTTGATGATGCCATGTTTATTTACCAGGCTTGTTTAAGAAACAGGGTGAGCTGTTGTGTCAGACAGACTTTCATCATATTTCTAGGCTACTTTTAGCTTTAAATGCAAAGTTTTTATTAGCATTTCAGCTAGAGAGATTTATTTCAGACAGCTAGATGCTTGATGACTGTACAAGAATAGAGAATATTTAAGGTGAATGAGTACACTTTCTGGGGAAGCAACTCTGCCAATTTCATTTTCATTTCTTCGAAGTTGAGGTCAACTCCTAAAGGAAAGAATTTGCTTCCCTAGGAGCAAGCAAATTCTTAAAGGGTATATCCCATTTTAGAATGGCTTCATCATTCATGGAGTCTTGCAAATAGGAAGTCACAAAAGTTGCCTCTCCTGATAAAAGTGGCAGAAAAAGATGGAAGTGTACCCATAAACCTTAAAAGGAAAATATCCAACGGCCAGATTCTTGGGACTGAAAATTTTGATATATGAGCTATGACATGACAAAACCAACAAAGTGGCATGTGCAACCAAGCAAAGACTCAGATCAGCCTGGGCATCTGCCCAGTCTGGCAAGAGTCTTTGCTGTCAGTATGGAGGTAGAATAAGCCGTTAGCTATCGATTTAGCATACCGCAGAGACGCTGATCAGACTGGGCAGATGCCTAGGCTGATCTGATTCTTCGTTAGGCGCATATGCCACTTTGTTTGTTTTGTCATGTCACAGCTCATATTATTACACCACAAAAACTGTATAGTGAGACTTCATTAGAATTATCTCAGTGCTATTAACCCATTGCATTCTGGGTATTTTTTGTCATCTGCTGAAATTGTCATCTTCATCAAAATCAAGAATATTTTGACAGTATTGGTCTAACCAACTCTTGTAGAAAGGATGTCTTGGCAGCAAACAGTTTGGATCTCAGATTAGGCCCCACATCTGGATCCAAACTGTTTGCCGAGATACCCCTAAAGGGGTATCCTGCATGGAATGGGTTACATCTCACTATACAGTTTGATTGGACACAGTTGGTAGCATGCCCACCCAGTGTTGATGCAATATATTGCAGGTTTTATCAACATTGGGTTAAGGTTGTCCAAAGTCACCTGTCCACTGGGGAAGATAAGAAAAAAAAAAAGCTTTTAAACCCCAATTTATAGGCTGAATTGGGGCATGGAAATGTTGAGACTTCAGTGAAAATTGGATAAACTATTAACAGTGTCTGTAGAATCTTTCCTTATTTTTGCAGATACAGAAAAGATCCTGCAAAAAATGAGTAATGCAAAAATTTCATAATGCCATGCTTAAATTTTGTTTGTTTGCCATGCCGATAGTTATGGAATTTTATATTGCTACTGTATTAAAGAGTTACGAGAAAAACATACCAAAAGCAGGAATCTGATGAAGGACTGAAGTGCTTCAGTTTCATATTTTCTATTAAAATCTTCCACCTCCCAGTTAGGAACAATCTGTTGTGTTCCTTCTAGTGCCAAAACTTATACTACTAATTCCGAAATCTATTGACTTTTTCACCTAAGCTCATTCACAAATCTATAACTGTTTGGTTGTCAAAATTTGACAAGCGGCATCGATTTCTAAGAGATTAGATTGCGGTCGGAAGCTGTTTGAACCGACCCCATTTATTTTTGTTCGTGATCATTGGAAGGTTTGGTGAGAGGGGAAGTCCTATATTCTGTCCAGCTATTGCTGTCGAAGATGTCAATCAATCTGAATGTAAGAGTAGGCGGTACGAATTTCGCTCAGAAGAAAAATATTTGCTGTATTTTAGACATTATTGTGTAAGTCAGTGCTCGAAATTTTAGAGTTTGACAATCTCATGTAAGTGACAGTATTCAGGCGTATGCGCATTCTGCTTACGCATGTTCAGTCCAAGTGGCCCTGACAAGACTGCGCGTGTGCGCAAGCTATCCTAGACATGCGTAGTTTGATATAAAACTGGGCTTGTGCGCAGGTATAAGAAAAAGAAAAAAGGATTTACTATTTTCAGTTAGAATAAAACTCTCGATAGAGCGTAACATTATATAATAATACCCAAGTAGACGGAAGGTATAGCATGTGCGAACAAGGAAGACAAGATCAGCCTGCGCATCCGAATAATCAATCGGTCAATCCTGGAGAAAGTGTTCGCAAATACTCGGTAGAAGATCGGTTGGGTTCTGAGGTCTTTTATTCCTTGTAAATTTCAACACGGGACGATGTTTCAATTGTACTGGAAACAGGTTGGTGCTCTCAGTTTGAACAAGCGTTCAAACAGATTTTGTTAGGACGGCTACGGCACAGAAATTTTCTTTTGCGATCTCAGTTTCTCAACTGTCGTTCTGCATGTTCTTTTGCGAACGTGCGCATTCCCTTAAAAATAAATAAGTAAAAATATTCAAGCTTCTGCAAATATAGCCAAAATCGACTCGTAAAAAAGCATATTAGCGCACACAAAATAACTCGTGAAGTTCTCATAGAACTCCTGAAAGTTGGTAACTAACAGAAATTTCGGTTTGGCCACTTTCAGGAGTTTTGTGTGAACTCCATCAGTTTCTCTTTAACAAAGCTGAAATTACATGTCATGGCTGAACAAGTTTTCATTTTGGATTTCCAGGTGGGAATGAAACTGCGCGTTTACCAGTTGTGCGAAAGCTTCATATGCAGGAATGAGAAGAAAAGGATGCTTGAATTATTTCCTGTTACCGTACTTATAGCAACCAACATACGCGTTGTTTGCCGAAGGGGCAAACAACGGAGTGTCGGTTGCTTTCTGTTATTTAACGCGTGTTTCTGTTCTATTCTTTTCTATTTTGCCCAATACCTAGAAAGATTCAATTTTTTGCTGTCATTGAAGTTCCGGTCGGATCTTGTTTGGGTAGGTAAGTAAGTAAAGTAAGTAATGTCTTTATTTAGTGAGGGTAACTCGGTTGGCGAGGCCAATCTTCCCCGAGGCCCTCAAGAACATTTTGAAATTGAAATTGGGACACTGGCATAAGCATTGGATATAAGAAAAAACAAATTCACTGGCACTAAATTCTATTGGTCTACGTTTACATTCTTTCGTAGAAGTATCATCGTAAGCTTGGTTAGTATTACTATTGTTTTTATTTATTTTTTGTTTTTCACTAAAGAAATGAGCCGCGACACGACAAAACCAACAATGTGGTTGTGCGCCCAGCGCAGAATCCGATCAGCCTGGGCATCCGCCCAGTCTGATCAGATTTTTCGCTGTCCGCATGGAGGTAGCCTTGACCCACAGCTACCCTTTACGCGCAAAGCAAAGACTCTGATCAGACTGAGGGGATGCCCAGGCTGATCTGAGTCTGTGCTTGGCTCACAACCACTTTGTTGGTTTTGTCGTGTCGCGGCTCAAATTGACCTTTTGCTACGTAAATTATTTCAACCAATCCACAATTACGCTAGACTGTAATTTGTCACCATGAAATCCTAGAGACCACGGCGGCAATGAATTCGTACGAAAATCGCTCGGCCGCAGGCTGCCTTCGCTAGAAAGCCGTGCGTTGAAGGGAATACGGGCAGGATACGGGCTCCGTAGCCTCAGCAGGCCAGAAGTGAATTACGCATTTACAATGCCAGCATGTGCATTCAAGTGACACATTTGAGCTTCGGTATTATGCCAGTGCTTGCTTCTCACTAAGTGCCCTGCTGAACTAAGTCTTCTCTGTTTCGAAAGCGAGTAAACTTCAACGAGTACATCGACCGTACCACAGACTATTACATTGCTAAAGCTTATGGAATCTTCAGGTAAATAAATGGATACACTTTCATGAGAAACAACCCTGCCATTTTAAGTTTTGTCTCCCTTCTCATTTAGGGTAACTCAAAAAGGAAAGAATTAGCTCCAAGAGAAGCAACTTCTATCCTTTAAGGGTAGACCCTTTTCGGGATGGGTTTTGTCTGCTAGGGAACATCAAAAGATGTTTCTCTGAAAACAACATGGACCCGTTTGCCTTAACCGGTTTTGTCGTATTCCATTATTCGAACGCCACGAAATTGGCCAGAAGATAGCGGTATTTAAAGAATGAGGGTTTTTACGACCCTTCTGCAGTAGTTCACTCCTGTCGGGAAAGTTGGTGTATGTTTGTCCGTTCGAACGGACAGCTTACCTGAGGAAGGCCTACGATGCTCTGACAAACGTGAAAACTACTTATGGCATGTGCGTATAGAGACGGCTCAGATCTATCTGCGTATCAAACTTTGCATAAACAATATGTGAATCCTGCGGAATCTGTAAAAGTGAAAATGCTGATCATTCGGCTAATACTGTACGCAGAAGGCTCAAGTTCCTTTTTCACGCGACAAATATAAAGATGAATAAGTGTGACTGCCATTGCCAGTGGACATTTTGAGCCTGTGTAATTCAACACCAAGTGGGCTGACCAAAAAAGATTAAAAAGAATTGATCATAATAATACAGAGCATTTTATGTCAGCGGTTTAAAGCATGTGCATTCATGTTGTCATCAATGATAGGATTAGTCAAAGCTGGTGAAAATAGAATTTGTTCAAATTAAGATATCAAATTAATTAACATTAAACTGTCAGTGACAGGATTCACCCTATGGAAACGGTGACAATGATATCTGGTGAAAATTCGGGGGTGAATTGGTATACAGTGTAAATTCGGACGAAGTGTAAGTGTGAAGTCGGGATTTATACTGTGTAAAAGGTGTGTACTTTTGATCTTCTCAATTTTGTGTTCCCGGCATGGCCAAGCGAGGTTAAAAATTCAAGATCTACTTATTGCAGGAGCTATAGAAATCAATTTTGTCAAATGGGATGACATCATGTTATCAAAAAGAAATTTAATGATAGCCGCAATTTGGCGCCCCGTTTCTCAGGCTGTGTGTAAAAAGGTAAGAAAATCTCATTTTGTACAGTTTGATTTTGAATTTCTAACAAACGCAAATGGTCAGAAAGCTTATTTTGATATATTAACTGAAGCGTTATATACTTGATAATTCCCCCAAAAGTCAAATTCCATTGAGCATGGAAAAGGGATATAATGCCACGTGACTGTATACAGTGCGAGTCATCGGGTATGTGGAGTGAATCATCGGATCAATGTTTGTGAATCATCGGACATGTATTAGTTTTGAGACCAATTTTGGATAATAAAACGAAAGACATCTCATTGTCTTATGGGAATTTGACATCGCGATTAATGTGCTGAGCATTCTAGGTAAATCTATAAATTATGATTGGCCGGCTGTGCAGCAGATGTGAGATATATATTTTTACCCGACCAGACTGACCTGATCGTAAGGGTTCATCGGGGATCGTGAATTTGTCGTGTACGGCCACTGTAGACAATCTTAGTCGAAAAACCTCTATTTGTCAAGGAGAACCAGGCTGCTGTAGCTCCCTGGTATGCTTGAAAGGGTAGTGGTTAGAAGATGTAGGTGATGCCGACTGCTGGTTTTATTTCCCTCCCATCTAAGCCTCCTGAGGGCTGGGTGGAGGTGATATGGTTGTGACTTCCTTATCAAAAAGGCAGCATCTGTCTCACTGCGGGATTTTAGTAGTTGTAGTTGTGATCTTTTTATGTTAGTAGGGCTTAGGAGATTGTCAGCTCTGCATACCTTGTTTGAAGGATGGCATTGCGCGCGTGTAAGGTCGGGTAGCTATCCAGTGCGGTCAACTAGCGTTCAGGTAGTGGTCAAGTTGATCTTGGCAACAAATTGAAAAGGGATCGCGTTGATCGGAAAGCAATAGGGTATTGGTCGAAGAGAGGTCGAGCTCATCGGATACTGATTCGAGCTCATCGGATACTGATCCATATGTTTTATCCCACACAAACTAGATCGCTACACGATCGTTTCCCGATTAAATCGATGTCTACTGAGCCAATACTTGCTTCCCGAGCTTCTAGGGCTTGACTTCCTCGACCTCTACTCGAATTTATTGAAAAAATGCCCAAAATGTTTAGGGTAGGATGCCGGAGCGATGTCGAACAAGGTAGACCACCCCGACCACCCCTGTCGATAGGGCTGGCTTGACTAGTAGAGCTTGTCGAGTTGATCTGATCGGCAGTGAGAACATACTGTAAGTATTTGCCTCGACATAGCATGACAAAACGCTTTAAAAGAAACACAGAGTACCTCTTAGCAGTGATGTCAGAATGTTTGGGCGGGCCTAGACTGAGCGCTAAAGAACTTGCATAATTTGTCCATGAAAGCACAAAGTGCTGTAAATGTGGTTTCTAGCCTCAGAAAAAAAAACTTTTTTTTATATCTGTGAGAGCTGATGTTTGAATGCATCCAGGGTAAAGACACTGATCATGGAGCGCAATATAGGTGTAATCCCACAATCTCATAATTTTGAACAACAAACATGATTATGCCTTGACCAGTCTTCTCTGGGCACGAGCATCCGTCTGGCCCAAGCAGGCACATGACGGCAAAACGACGTCGTACTGACGTCGGTGCGACGTAATGACGTCACACAGACGTCTATATGACGTCGTTTCGACGTCATGTGCCCGCCTGGGTCATAGTATGCGCTTGCATACACAAAGTGCCTGCGCAAGGAAAATATCAGTATCAACGTTTTTTGTCTTTTTTCTTCTTTTTTGGTGAAAGCATTTGCATTTGCCTGGCCTTTGAAAATTTCAAAGTTCGCATCGCACGGTTGAGCCGCGACAAGAGAAAACCAACAAAGTGGTTATGCGCCCAGCCCAGACTCAGATCAGCCTGGCCATCCGTCCAGCCTGATCAGACTTCGCTATGCGCTCAAAGGGTAGCTAAGGGTCTAAGCCACCTTCATGCGGACAGCGAAGACTCTGATCAGACTGGGCCGATGCCCAGGCTGATCTGAGTCTGCGCTGGGCGTACAACCACTTTGTTGGTTTTCTTGTGTCGCGGCTCAGTTGTTCATGAATATAATAATAGATGAATATTTACGCCAGCTCGATTTGCTCTGAAATCTATTTACAAAAGAAATTAAAGGAAAAAGGCCATGCGATACGTAATCGCTTGTGTAAATAATTATGAAGGCCAAAAGTGTCAAGAAAACCCAATATTCTCATTATTCGAAAATCGTGTATGTTTAAGAAACTCCCCCATTGTATAGATTTTTCTGGTTACTGTAAGTTCAGCGGATAGATACGGACAATTCTAAGGTAAGGAGAGAGAAATGCTGTCTTTACGAATCTCAATAAGGCTTCACACCCACTGGGCACACACTATTGAATCAACGTTGATCAAACACAATGACATTGAATGAACGTTGATTCAATATTGATTCAACATTGTGTGTCCCGTAGGACGTTTTTTTTTTCTCTACAATTAGACAATTAGATCATTGTCTGGTGGATGTCGGCCTACGAGGAGAGCCCCGGTAGCTCAGGTTAAGCGCTGGCCTACTGATCTAGCTGTTCCGGATTCGAGCCCCGCTCGAGGCGGATATCTTTCCAACCTTAAACGGGGTTTCATTGCACACAACCTTTCATTATCACCCTATGACTGAAATCCTATTGAAAAAGACGAAAAATCGCAAGTCATCCATCTGTTCACGTCGGCCTACGGAAATTCTCATATTAGTACGCAGTTTACTTCAAATTCATATTGTTGACACAAATTGGTGCCACATTTCATTTCTTAGGGGCTTTGGAGTCCCGGTAGCTCAGTAGGTTAAGCGCTGGCCTGTTGATCTAGCGGTCCCGCGTTTGAGCATAGGCAATTCTTTTCAATCGTAAACGGGTTCCTTTCATTATCACCAACCCATCGTCCTAATATGACTGAAATACTAATAAAAGTGATGTAAACTCGCAAGTTATCCATCCATCTATGCCTAAGGCATTTCTGTTTATGGCATACACTGTGAAAAAATCCGAGGATTTTACGGTAAAATAACTGGCAACCAGCTGCCAGTCCTTTTACCGTTATTTTTACGGGCGCCCGTAAAAATTGCATGAATCATCAAGCAGAGTGGGACAGAATAGAGAAGGTGTCGTTTTGGTCAGAAAGCCCTTCAACAATACAAAGTTATTTTCGAGTGCACCAAATTAACATAAAGCTTCCATTTCGTGATTTCCAACAATGTCTTACAGGCAAAATCCCGTAAAAAATAACGGGAAAAGGACTGGCAGCTGGTTTCCACCGTAAACTCTATAGATTTTTTTTACAGTGTATGGACCAATTAATTTATTTTTCTTATTTTATATAAACATTTTTTTTATCACTCGACTTCTCTTGTTATAAAGTGGTAAACTTTCCCTGTGGCTTTATCGCACTGTTGTGCCTATGTACAACGTGATCTTGGGGCTCGAACAATAAAGACAGATACAAAAAACAGTCTGTACATAGTTATTTCTGTTTGGCCAACCCCAACTTCAAACGTTGGGGGCGCTCACAACGCACTCCAGCAGCTGATCCTACTGTCTGATGGCAGAAGGGAAAGATATATGCTGGTAGACGTCAGTCTGACGATACAAAACCATATATCACATGGTTTGGCGACTGGTGCTCAGTGCTCAGCTGATGGGTGCATATATGCGAACAGGGGTATGACAATGGGTCCATAGATGATTTTGTAGATCGTCACTAGTTTGGCGTTCGCTCTTCGTGCCACTCCCAGCCGAGGTAAGCTTTCTTCTGGCTGGGGCTGCACGCCTCTGAACTTCTTGCAATTTGATGGATGTTGGCTTTGAATTATCTTTCTAGTTTATGACATACACACTGTCTGTAAAAATTCCCGTAGATTTAACGGTAGAATACCTGGCAACCAGCTGCAAGACCATTTCCCGTTATTTTACGGGCGCCCGTAAATAATAGAGATCAACCATGTTTTCATGCATTCGCTGGGTCCCGAGGGAGGTGTTGAAACCCGGGAGCAATTGCGAGAAACAAGTGGGTTCGATCAGTATTATTGCTTCAATAGATGTTGAAAGCTGAGGGCTTCAATTCGCCAGGTCCCTTGGGATATTTTAAAAACCCTCAATTTTCAACAGCTGCCGAGGGACCGGGCGAACGTTAACACATTAAATAAAAGCTTTGATCGTTATCATGGCACAAATCCAACCATACACATTTTTAAATAATTATTTGAACCCTTTAATATACGTTCTAGGGACCACGGCTCTGACCTGACTGAACGAAAGAAGAACCACCAGAAACCAAAGTACAAAACCATCTCCAATCCAGAAGCCCCGGGCAGAGGTGGGAGATCTGTTCGACAGCACTACCATGTTGATGAAAAATGTTGGATTCTAAGCGTTTTAATGTTAAGATGAAAACATAATCTCAAACACAAAACGTGAAAACTGAGTACGAACAGACTTAATTGCAACCATTTGAAAAAAGTGGCGTTATTATCATTGTGAGCAGATTTAATATGAAATTTTGAGAACTCTGGTCCATCTCTGCCCGCAGAGAACTTAACTCTGGTCCATCTCTGTGCGCACATGGTAAATCGTTTATAGCGCTAAAACCAGAAGTCCAACAAGACTTTTGAAGTGATAAATATAACCGTCAAATTACGTAAATAGAATCTTAGTCCAAATATCAAAATTTTCTCCACCTGGTATAATTTAATGGGGGGTTGAAGGAGGAGTTGAGAGGATTATCATTGTTAAAGTTAACAAAACAAAATTTAAGATGTGGAGGGTTTAGTATTTTTTTAAAGGTTTTAACCTTTTTGGACTTCCGGGTTTTGCACAAGACTCGATGTACCACGTGCACAGTAGAGTTTAGGTCACAATCAAGAACTTATATTATAGCTGAGAATCGTATTCAGTTGAATATGTCCGGCGGAAATGAGACAACGTCAAGGTTACGGGAAATGCAGATCATACAGGCTAGATAGCATAAAGACGATAAAAGGTCTCAGGGAATGGTTAAATCACCAAATCACCGCTTATATGTAACAGCACATACCCGGCACTTACCCGCTCTTCAAGAGAGCTCCGCTATCCATGCCCATAAGTGGCGGTTCATTAGTACAAACGACTGGTGCGAAGAAAAACAAAGGCCAAAACAAGATTGTGTTTATGTATAATATAAAATTAAATCAATCACAGAACTGAACAAGTAAATCAATAGCAAGAAGTCAGAATTAACTATCATAAAACTAAAATGTTGACGTTAAAGCGAACTCCGACTAGAATTATAATTGAGCCGCGACACAAGAAAACCAACAATGTGGTTGTGCGCCCTGCGCATCCTCAGATGAGCCTGAGCATCCGCTCAGTCTGGTCAGACTCTTCGCTGAGTGCTTAAAGGGTAGCTAAGGGACTGAGCTACCTCCATGCGGACAGCGAAGACTCTGATCAGACTGGGCGGATGCCCAGGCTGATCTGAGTCAGCGCTGGGCGCACAACCACATTGTTGGTTTTCTCGTGTCGCGGCTCATATCATTGCAACAAGACACAATTTGTATGGCGATTTCCAGTAAACAAATATGGTCCACAGTTTTTCGCCTCATGTAATCACATGCGTAATACCAATTTGCTTACCTGCACTGTCGGTCCGCAAAAATGATGACGACCGAATGATGTCGAATGTGAATTCGGCTCTAAGCAGTACCAATAGTGGTAAATGATGCAACTGTTAATGGCTGCCAGGTAAACTAATACTTCTGTCGATTGTGATGATCGATAGCCACTTTTTCATGTATGTAACCAAATGGCTCGTTCGGCAGCACAGGTAGGGAAACGCTATTACCCCCCTGATCATGCTATTGCAAGTCACTCCTTTATTAATTGTATCCTTTAATGTGTTGCCTTTGGCACTTTAATTTGAGACTATTTAACATCACCTCAACAATACTAGCACTAAATGTATTATACTATATGAAAGTTGGTTGAGAAGCAAATGCTGAAATGTAGTTTTGATAAAGGATTTTTTGCTTTCCTGAGGGATAGGCTATAAAGCATTTAAACTTCTACCCATGCTGTGACCATACTTACGGAAGTTATGAGCTCCCTTATGTACGAAGGGCCAGTGGTGACTTTTCACTTCATACTTATCACTTTCTACTTCCATTTTCCTTGTTCTTGGTTTGAATACAATACATAATAGGGAGTGAGAAGCATGAAGTGTGAAGTAAAGAATGCTAAGTAAGAAGTTCCAACTTCCTACTTCTCACCTCATACTTCTCACTTCCAGCTTCGCACTTTTTGTTATGTTTTATGCATTAAATTAAAACTAAGAAGAAAGAAATGGGAAAGGAGAAAGTAAAAACTTCTTACTGCCCATTTCATACGTCCAGTTCCTTCTCACTTCCTGCTTCATTTCTCAATTCTTACTTCTCACTTATTATGTATTATACTGTTATGTATTATATACTGTATCAAAACTAATAACTATGGAGTGGGAGGCGAGAATTAGGAAATAGGAAGTGAGAAGAAGGAAGTTAGAAGTCACCACTGGTCTATCATAGTGCGAAGGACCAGTTGTGACTTCTTACTTGCTATTTGTCACTGCCCAGAAGTCACCACTAGTCTTTTGTAGTACGAAGGACCGGCGATGACTTCTCACTTCCATATTCTCACGTGCCACTTCAAACTTTCTACTTCCTGATTCTTCGTTTTAATAAAATACAAAACGCATAACAGTAAGTGAGATGTAGTAAGCTGGAAGTTAGAAGTAGCAAAACGAAGTGGAAAGTATAAAATCAGTAGTAGTTAGCAAGAAGCTAGAAGTGGGCGGTTATAACTAGGCAGTTATAAGTAAGCATTAGGAAATGAGAATTAAGTGAGTTCCCATTTCCTACTTATAATTTCTCACTTCATGCTTCCCACTTCCTACTTCTCACCTACTATAAGGTATTTCACATTGTATTAAAACTAAAAAATAGGCAGTATGAAGTGAGAAGAAGGAAATGGGAAGTAGGAGGTGAGAAGTAGGGATTTCTTTCTTCCTGTTTATCACTGCCAACTTCTCCTTCACACTTTCCACCTCCTGCTTCTCACTACTGTATATTTTATACTGTATTAAAACTAAAACTTAGGTAGTGGGCAGTGAGAAGTTGGAAGACAGAAGTCACCCCAACCCCATCCCCTCGTCGTTACAATTATGTCTTCGGAGAGATTTGATGCTGTTTTTGAGCAAATCAAATAACAGATCAAGATTTTAAATTTTGGCAAAACTAAGCAGTTACATCGCCTGTCCTTTTCTTTGACAATCTCCTTGCCAACCGAGTCCCTGTTTGATTTTTGACATAAAATCATTATTCCTTAACCAATTTATTTTTAAAAATTGTATTATTCATTCTACGCCATATAGTGCAAAATTTTATTAACAAAATGTTTAACTATCTAAATACTTAATGCATCTTCAAAAATCCATCATTATGAGCCACATATGACCCTTTTGTTCTTCCACTATTCCCTAGATTGTGTGTGTGTGTATGTGTGCGTGCATGTGTGCGTGCATGTGTGTGTGCATGTGTGTACGCATCTCTGTCTTGATGCTTACCATCAAACTGAAAGCAATTAATTAATCATTAATGGTGATTGAAAATGGAAAAATCAATTGATAATCAAATTTGGCTATATATACAGTGCTCCAGATAAGAAGGGGTAACAAGGATAATTTTCTACATTTATGAATAAAAAGGGTGTTGTGACCCTTCATTAGAATCAACTCACCGAGGCCGCTCTAATGAGAAGTCCCAACATGTGTTTTCATTGAGAATATAGACAAATTGTCTCATAATTCTTCTCAAAACCCCACCTTATCTGGAGCTGTGAATTATATGGGATTTTTTCTTTGCTTGTCCTCCACCAATTTGTCTTCAGTCACATTAAAGCAAAGATTTAAATGATTTGACTCGTTCTTTCCAGCAATGTTTTTTCTCTTGTTAATAAATTCCTTTAATTTTACTCAGTTTTAACAAAACTGACTTTTACTGTGTTTCAATCAAAAATGATACGAACTGTTTTCCAATTTGAAACGAACACAATTGACCAGCAGGCACGACCAGGTAGAGCCCTAACCGGTCTGCTCATTCTAACCCATACTAGGTATTAGCCATGGTGCCGTGTACAATTTGCTACAGGGGTGTATCTTGAATCAAACGAACGCCGTCATACGAAAGTGCATCCGGAAGTAGCACAGGTGCAAATTTGCGGTCGGGTGCATTTTGAGCACATGTACGCACCATTTGTAATGAGGACAAGTATGCATGTTGACAAAACTTTTCTGTCTAATTCTAGATAATCCCTCATAAAATCAACTTGACTCTCTCACACAATGCGACTCGTCACGCGTCATGAGAAAACCTGGTATTGCTACATATGCGAACAAAGACGGCGCATATCAGCCTGCACGTCACTGCAGTCTCATCAGCACCTTTTTTGTTCCCTTCCAGAAAGTATAATAGCTACTTTAACGGACGAAGCCAAAACCCAAGACTACATAGCTTCTGCAGCTTGGTAGACCGGTCGCAGCTCCAAGGTCAGACCTTGAGGTTATAGACTTTTTTCGTGTTCAACTCAGCTGAGCATGAAATTTTCTCTGCGTTTCTTCTTGTAACCACGGATGATCTCACTTTATCTCCATTTGGATAGTGGGCGCAAGACTGAATGGATGGGCGACGGTCTTATGTCTCTTCACAAGTATTTCAGTCATTTTGGGATGAAAGAAACATGAAAGACTGCAATAAAGTGCCATTTAGGCGTGGGGAGAATCTGGCTACCAGTGGAATTTGAACTCGCGACCTCGTGATGCGAGGTCGGAAGCGCTAACCACTTGTTGTTCTTGTGCTCTTTGCAAAGAGGGGAGCCCCGGTAAGTTAGGTAGGTTAAGCGCTGGCCTGCTGATCTAGCGGCCTAGGGTTCGAGCCCCGCTGTAGGCGGGAATTTTTTTTAATCGTAAACGGGTTTCCATTGAACATAGTCTTTCAATGTCATCCACCCTTCCTTATCATATGACTGAAATACTGTCAAAAGGACGTAAAATCGCAAGTCATCCATCCATCAAAAGAGACGGTTCTAAAGTGAGTCAAATCATATATTTTAATGCTTCTTCTTATCTGGAGCCCCAGAGCAACAAGGTCTTGCCGGTTGCAAGAATGAATGGAATTTACACAGAGTAGGCGAAAGGAAGTCGCCGAGTGAGTGACCGGTAGTGGTAGTTGCGTGCGTGCGTGCGTGTGTGTGTGATGAGAGAGAGGTAAAATTTATCTATTGTTTGCACTACGTGTATCCCAGCGTTCCAGATAAGAAGTTTAACAGAGACAATTAGTGATAACTTTCCTTTTTTCATGAGAACATATGTTGTGAACCCTCATAAAAACCGTCTATATCGACCACGGCGCCTCTCAAGGGTATTAGGATGTGTGGGGTGAAACAGATGTCCACCAGCTTATTCTGTGGTTGCACCTCGGTTCGCAATGTAATTTTCAAGCTAATTTATGTTGGTCGTAGCGACATCGTATCAACATAACTGAAAGGTCATGTCAAGGTTGATGGGACATCGTCGCATGTTAGGTATGTGCCTTCAAGCGGTATTGGCGCATCTCAGCCTAGACTAGGATGTGGCGGATCTGATCCTCTTTGGTCGTGGGTGATCGGTATTGCCCTTTTGCCGGTCTTGTGCTTAAAAACTGGAATGTGGCGTTGTAGGGATTGGCAAATGGGTTTAACTGCGAGACCGACGTCCGCGGCTCTATTATGGCTGGCGTTGAACGGGTCTGTTATTTTGGGTGTACGAGCTGATACTGCCTTCTGATTCATGTGACGTCGCATGTTGACAGTTCAGTATTGGTGCCACGTGGTCACAGTATAATATATTAATATAATTTTCTCTTCGGTCTTTTACTTTATTGCCCTGTACAATGAAAAACTCCTTGCCGTCGCAGATTTTTTTCCCGAACAGCTTAATTTAACACGAGATTGTGTCGTGCAAAACTTAGCTATCATTCTTTTATCAAAACTAACAAACTGTAGATTGATAACGCCTTCCGTTTATTCCAAAGATTTTTTATAAAACATGTAAGAAAATGTTCAAAATGGTTTAAGAATCATGCCAAGGGCGATTTGAATACTGTACCAATTACTACCCACCCATACACGACATTGTACAGGGTAATAAAGTAAAAGACCGAAGAGCAAATTATATTAAACTTACCTCTTTACATTTTCGAAGCTGAATAGCTATAAATGACGCAGCAGATTCCGGATAAAATCTCAAAACATAATGATTTCCGACTACTGGTTATAAGCGAATGTTTGTACTCTCGATTCAACGCTATGAAAACCGGAAGAGATTGTACATGTAGTTCGGATACTGTGGTGGTTGTAGTGTCGCATGGTGTGCCTCGTTGCTTTGACATCGTCGCGAAAATATTCTATTCTATCCCATAAACTTACAAGGTCGTTGGGGCATCACAGATGACTTCCAAACGGTCCCTTTCCACCTTGTTCTGTTTTCAGCTACCCTGGTCCATTCCTGTCCACTTTTTAATATTGTCTTGCCACCCTCTTCTTCTGTCTACCTCTTCTTTTTCCTTTCACTGTGCTCTGTAGAATCGCCTTTGCTAAACCAGAAGACCTTGAGACATGGCCAAACCACCTTAGTTTCCGATTCTTGACCATGGTCAGGAGTTCATTATATTCTCCAGGAGCTGCTTGGATCGTTCTCAAAATAAGAGAAAGAAAAAATACCTGTACAGAAGCAATATCTGCAGACCACTCAATTCAGTATCCAATGTAATATAATATCTAATATTCACAGTATGTACTAAGTAATATCAGAAGAAAAAAACTGACTTATACCTTAATCTGCAAAATGTACAAAAAGCGATTCAGATAAAAAGAATCTGATCGCTTTTTGTTTTCAATAACTGATATGGTATAAGGCAGTTTTAGCGACGCTGAGGGATGTTAACATCACAAAATCAAACTAGCATCTGCGAATTAGATTCTGGTCATTTTGTATAAAAGGCGTTGTTAAACCGTTTAACCGTGAAAACCAATATGTATGTTTACATAGTGTCATTAAAATGGATTTGCAAGGTCCTTGCTTTAGAAATTTAAGTAATATCACCCCTGGAATGTGTATAAGGCAAAACTCTTGTCAAAAATGGTGTCGTAATACAGTGGCTGTAAAATATTCAGTTTGTCCAAAACGATAAAGGGATTTACATGTGCTGTATAAATATGACAGATCGCATGAGAAAAGGGGCCTTTGGCTCTTGTTATGGCCTTCGCGAACATCAGATGTTCAAATTTTCCTGAACAACTGAGCAAAATGATCAGCCCCTTTTCACTTTTGACTTACCCATTCCTTGCTTTATTCGAACCAGCATGGCTTTGGAAGCGCAGTCTGATCTGTGCCCATTGTTTCTTGTGCCTTGTGTTACATGTATTACGAGATAGACCAATCAGCCCCCCCCCACCCCACCCCTACTCCCTTCCTGGTCTTTCGGATGAGGTTTTAAACCGAAGTCTCATCTTCGTATGTCCTTAGAAAGTTAAACATGTGAGCCTACTCACTCACTCATTTGGCGTCATAATCACGTGAACAGGGCACGTACAAACAATGTTTTGGTGGTCTCTTTTGAACGGAGGTTTTTAGACCCTGAGAAATTTATAACCCGATATGCATCGACCGTGATCAGTGTTTTCCAAGACACTGACTAATCTGGGTATGGCTTGTTCGTTGAAGTGAATATATGTGTGAAAATTCTCAGTATGGGCACATGTGATTTAAGCTGCAGTCAGCAAAATAAATACATGTAGAAAAAAGTCCGACTGGAGAGACCGGAAAGCAGTTCGGAATATACCGAGTCAGCTATATTTTGGCTGTATATCCAAAACAGTACCTACCATATTCGATCAAATTCCAGAAAATATTTTCAAGCACCCGCAAAAAATAACAGGTCAATGGACAGGCCTCCATTTGCCAGTTATTTTGTAGTAAAATATACGAGTCTTTTAAAGTGTAGAAGAAACTAGATGTTTACAGAAAACGATCTTTAATAACAGAGGATTTTAAACACACACAAAAAATGACTTGAAATATTCAGTTATTCATTTCAATATGCTATCTTCATCAGCAAAGATGTGGGAAGGGTTCTCTGTTCCTGTCACAATATTTTTTTCACAGACTTACATTCGAGAAAGCTGTGTGTTTTTAGTCCCGAAGACTACTCATATTGGCAGCGGACATACGCATGCTTGCCAAAAGCATGTCTACGTCCCCATTTACTTCACAGAGCATTTTCTGTCAGAATTCATGGCATAGATTGCGATGAAAAATGACGGAGGCCAATAGAAAGGTAGCGAGAATTAACATTTACTGATTAGAATTCATTGCAAATTGGAAAACAGAAGTAGTCGGGGTAAAACTGCTTTTGCATATTGGCAGAAATTTGGTTGCTGTCCGATGATCTACTTCACCTGTCCGTTAATTCACCATATCACCATACACGAGCGTGAAACTCGGTTATCTCCTTGTTTTTAACAATTTGCTCCTTGTCGATGATAAGGGGCTTATATAGCCTATCTAACTCTATCAAAACGCAGAGTTATTTTGATCCAGTCATTAAGTACACGTGGAACAATTAACAAAATTAGCTCAGCAAGGCGCCTGAGAATGATTATCTGTAAAATGGGGCACACTGTGGCGAGAACGCAGAAGATATTTTCAACAAACGTTTGCTATCAACAAATGAATAAAGAACATCTACAGCTCCTGCAAGTGCCCGAATTCTAAAAATCCTCAGTAGTTAGTTATGTTTTTGCTTTAAAATGAAAGTAAACAAAGTACACACCTTTTACACAGTATAAATCCCGACTTCACACTTACACTTCGTCCGAATTTACACTGTATACCAATTCACCCCCGAATTTTCACCAGGTATCATTGTCACCGTTTCCATAGGGTGGGATTAACAGCTATCTCATGTTCTTTCCACTTCAGCGTTTGCTTTTTATACCAAATATGAATTTGAATAATGTAGAAAATTTTGAACCATACAGTCGTAAAACTTAAAACGGACCTGTTCAAGTTAAAAAAGGGAGGAGTGCGAGGTAAGGATATTCGAAATTTTAGAATTCTGCCATTAAGGTAAATTGATGAATTTCCAGCGAGATGATTCGGAATAACATATTTTGCCCGTCGCCAAAGGGGGTCTAACATTACTTGTAAGTGAAAGAATTAGTTCCTGAGGTGCAAATTCTTTCCTGTAAGATGAAACTTCTTTTGGGGTGACCACAGTTTACAGAAAAAATACAACCCATGGTTTTCCCGCATTTTACGGCTACCATGAAACGATATGATATTATAGCAAAATAAATAAATAAAACGATGTTGTAAGACTTTAAGCAAGCTATAGGCCCAAATTCTCGAAGGGGCCACGCGCGTTCATTTGAAAATTAATACATCGGGCACTTCGGTCTTTTCTTTTGTGCCGACTTAAATTATATTCATAAAACAGGTCAAAGCTGAAGGCAAAGTCATTTGAGTGCTTGCCTAACACGCGCTTCCGCGCACTCTGATCGGGTTCACAAATTACAGGTTGTGGCTTTTTTATTTGTACACAAATTGAAGCACACACTATCTCAGAACATGCAGAATGTTAATAAGATATGAATAAGGTACAAGAATTTGTTACAGTGCCTCCATAGCCGAACTGCTTGCTTAAATTATTCAGTTGCGCACTAAAGTAGGCGGTAGTTTGCAAGGCGAATCAGGCAAGTGGGCGTTGCTATTATTGCAACAGCTGGTGATAAATGACAGGCGTGCAGCGATTCCCGCTGATATGATGAAAGGAAATTTCTCTTGCGGGTTCTGTCTGAAGTGTTTCTTTGAAGACAAGTTTACCGTTGCGCACGGGGGAAAATATTGCATGGGCAAGGATAAAAAAGTCAATAGATTTCGGAATGGGTAGTAATAGATGAATTGCAAACAACATAAATCCAGGTGAGGTGGCTCATAAAGAGATCTAATCTTTGCATTCTCAATACGATGTAGCTTGGACAAAATTTTTGAAAATTTTCATTGTCCAAACAATGCAGATACTGTCACATCTCTGTTGGCTGTGGTATTTTTGTCCACATAATAAGGTTTTGTACAGAAATCCATAGATGGTGGTGCACCAAAGGAGAGCAGATTTCCAGCAGGGCGCATTTTGTTACACCATAACTGTGTATAGGAACGTAGACAAATAAACTCCAGCCTTGCAGCCACAACTATCTAGTAATATAGGACAAGATGATGTGCCTTTGTTTCACCTTTTAGAAAGATGGGCTACATCTTACATTTGTGCATCAAGCTGTTTTTTTTATACGCCCGTTTGAAAAATGGGACGTATATTGTTATGGCGCTGGTGTCCGTCCGTCCGGCGTAAACTTTTCGTTTCCGGATAACTCCTCCTACAGTTTATATCCGATCGAGCTGAAACTTGGTATATAGTAAGACTATGAGGTGGAACAGGGCATATCATTTCGAGGTTACGCTCGAATGATTTTTAACGGAGTTACAGCCCTTTACTCAGAGTTTTTGGGGTGTTCGTTTCCGGATAACTCCTCATACAGTTTTCATCCAATTAAGCTGAAACTGTGTAAATAGTAAGACAACGATGTGGAGTAGCGCATATTTTAAGAAAATTTTGCTCCGATGATTTTTAGCGGAGTTACAGCCCTTTGAAAAAACTCGTCTGTTGCAGTTTGTATGGCAATTCTTTAGCATTCCATAACTTGGTTACTCTTTGGAATATCATGATGAAACTTTATACCAATGTTTATGAGGTTAAGACAACGTGTCTCATACAAGATTGGGTACTCCCCTTGACTTAGATTTTGAGTTACCTCCCTTTGATTATTTTGTCAGACTATATTTGTACACCTCATATCTAACTAACCCTTTGGACTATTGCGATAAAACTTGATAGTGATGTATATTAGGTTGACACAATATGTCACATATAAGAACGATTGCCTACCCTTACTTATTTTTGGAATAACCTCCCTTTGAATATTTTCTAAGGCTATTCTTATGCAAGCGATAAGTAGGCAACCGTATGGAATATCTTGATGAAAATTTATAGCAATGTGTATTAGGTTGAGGCTGTGTGTCTTATATAAGAATAATTGCTCCCCCTTCCTTATTTATGGAGTTACATCCCTTTGATTAATTTCTGCTGCTATTCTTGGGCAAGTCATTTCTAGGTAACCATATGGAATATCTTGTCGAAACTTTATAGCAATGTGTATTAGGTTGAGACAGTATGTCTGATAAAAGAATAATTGCTTCCCCTTCCTTATTTTTTTTTAGTTACATCTCTTTGATTACTTTTTTAAGGCTTTTCTTTTGAGAACCTTAATGTTTGGAATGTCTTGATAAACTTGATAGCAATGTAGACAAGGATGAAACGGTGCAAAAAAAAAACATTCAGAAACAGGCGTATATTGCCCCGCTTGCGGAGCTCTTGTTGTCAACATTTATCTACACCGTTACTGTGTGACGAAATGCCCCCTGCCGGAAATCTGCTCTCCTTTAGTGCACTATATGGAAATCCAGAATTAAACATCTAGTATTAGGGCAACAAACATTATTTAAGGATGGCAAGCAAGTAGAACAAGCCTTATAAAGAATGGTAGAACTTCATTATAAAATAATCTGATTTGATATTTTGTTTTTATTTTCATCAATTTGAAAAGATTGTTATAAGGTGTGTGGTTACACTGCCATGTTTTTCTGCCATTTCTACAAGGGAGATAACTATTGTGACTTCCTGTTTGATTCCCTGATGGCAAACTTTTGTTTTATATCCAGTTTGCCTCCCTGACAACAAAGCCCTTCCAAACAAAAGTTTACTTATAAAGGAAAGAATTTGCTCCCAGAAGAGGATTTTTTTCTGTTAAGAGTTGATTCCCATTGGGAAGGGAGGCAAAAAGAAAATGGCAGAGTTGTTTCCCATGAAAGTGTACCCATTCACCTTAACTTGAAAATTCTCTATTGTGTCATAATAGCTAAGAGTAATTAAGCTACAAAGTTTTATAGATGAAAACTTTGATATCTGCAAATGAAAAAGTAATTTTCTGTAAAGAACTAACATCAAAGGAAAACTAAGTTTTTTTTCCCCGCAAATTGCCATGGAAGATATCTGTTGGAAAAAAAAGGAGTTAGTTTATCCAGACTATGAATAGCCTGTACTTTATAAAGGGGTTCTATTAAAATATCCAGCTACATATAGCTATAGGGAGAAATTTTATTTTATTTTGGTACATATACAGGAATTAGAGATCTAATATTTTAACATCACAGAACCAACACTGACCTATTTAATGACTTAGATTGTTTTGGGGTCAGCTGTACCTTTTTTTCTTCAGAAATTTTAGTCCCTAGCTGTCACTGTAGTTTCACTTGCACTTTTTAATTTTATTATTATGAGCAAAAAAATTGTTACTAGTCTGATCACAGAGTATGTTAATTAAAAAATACATGGAAATTTGCACCACTGAACTTTACAGTAAAACTCCTCATGAAAGTGAGCAGCCAGCAGAACCATCCAAATCCTCAGAAATTCCACCGGTTAGTGAGTCACATGACCAGGCAGATGACCAAGAGCCTCTTTCTGAACTTGGGGATCTCCCTGGGATATCCCCAGTGTATGTTCCAACAGGAGTTGAGAGAAGGTAGTGGCATGTGGCTTGGCATATAGCATGCTTGTTTTATGCAAGGACCCAGTATATTGGGACACTTATTTCTGAGCAAACAGTGTAGACCCAGAAAAGAAACAGTCTGATCAGGGTCTGTACTGTTTTGCAGATTTTAACCCTGTTGCACTCAGAATGACCAAAATTGTATACAACTTTGGCCTTTATGAGTGCAATAGGGTTAAACTCAGCTTGTTCAAACTCAGGATATTACATTTATTGGTTAAATATCCCAATATTAAGGTTATGGTAATGCACAAATGTAAACGATACACTTGATATTTTCTTTCATGTGTGTGTGTGTGTGAAATAAAAGGTGTGCTGTGATCAGGTTCGAGTGTTTAATCATTTTACAGACAATTAATGCATATACATGTACAGTAAAGACCTATAGTCACCTGACTGATTTGTGGGATTCGGTTTCTCTTGAAATTATTTACTAAATTTGAAGCTTTTGCCAATTTTTTTTTTTAAAACAATGGGCAGAACTGTAGATCCATTAAGAGCATATATGTATTCATTTGTTTACTTGGATGACCCCTTAAACTGGACATAAATCACCAACTGAGGTGACATAGCTTGTGCAAAAGAATGACATCTCTGTCTTCATTTTCTGGAACATTTTCTTTCTGCTCTGTTACTCCTTGAATTGATCATATGATTTTTTTTTTATGAAACTTCATAGATTAGTTTCATGTGACATATGTTGCAAAAGAAAGAAAAAAAATACGACCCACACTTACATTTGTCAGTTATCGACCTTGGTCCAGTTTTATTGTACGTTCCTGCTCCTTAATTTCATATTTCCTCCATAACCTTCACAGATATTGTAATCTTAGGACTTCCTTTATGTTCAAGAATGATAGCCTAACCCTATCTTTATTAGTTTGAGTTAATTGATTCCCTATGACTCTATATAACAAATAGTTTGATCAACCTTGATTCATATGTTGGCTAATAGTTTGCATATAAGGAGAACATATTTATATCACCTGATGTTTGTAGCATGACACTGTAATGTGCAAGAATGAAACATTAGAATCCGCTTTCATGTTTATACCATCTGCAGTGGGGTATACTGTTTCCAGCAAGTCTGTCTTTCCATATCCTTCTATCAACATTTGAGGATTTGTTGCTATATAACTTTAGTAGCCTTTGTCGTATGTTGATTAGATTTACACCACACCATAACCATGAGACAGTGCAGGTGTGGTAAGAAAATATGGGCTGAACAGTCTATATTGCGAGAGTTATGCCAAGTAATTCTTACAATATGTTTGTATTATGACTTTGTGAAATCAGCTTCTCTTTGAGCTTTAAGTGGATCCTTTCAATACTCTGCAGATATGTTACAGACACATCTAAGATGTGCATGAAGAAGTTTGATGCTGAAAAATATTTTTTGACAAACTGACAGGGTTTTGAACTTAGCCATTTTCTGACCTCTGCACAAATTCAGTAGTTGTTGATTGTGCACTTGTGAAAAGCCATTTTCTGACCTCTGCACAAATTCAGTAGTTGTTGATTGTGCACTTGTGAAATCAGTCCTCATGGAGCTTTCACTGGACCTTTTCAGTACTTTGCAGATATGTTACAGAAATATTGAAGATGTGTATGAAGAAGTTTGGTGTTGAAAAAAAAAAATTGACAAACTGACAGGGTTTTGAACTTAGGCATTTTCCAACTGCTATACATACTAAATAACAGTGATAGTGCAATCTTTGTGAAATCAACTCATTGGATCTTTTCAATACTTTTGCAGATTTTTACAGACTTATTGAAGATATGCATGAAGAAGTTAAATGCTGAAAAAAATGACAAATTGACAAGGTTTTAAACATAGTCATTTTTCTGACCAATGCACATATTAAATAATGGTTGATAGTGCATACTTGTGAAGTCAGCTCCTCTCAGAGCTTTCAGTGAACCTTTTCAGTACTTAGGAAATATGTTATAGACATATTGAAGATTCCCGTGAGGAAATTAGATGTTGAAAAATATTTTTTGACAAACTGACTTGGCTTAGAAGCTAACCATATATCAGGAGACTGCACATTTAAAATAATGGCTTAGGTGCACACTTTTTGAATTCAACTCGTTACATCTTTTCAACACTTTTCAGATATTCACTTCAGTAAATCTGTTTATATTTCAGTATGTGTGTATGCATGGTGCGGGTGGGGGGGGGGAGCATTATTAACTAAGTTGTACTTATTTTCAAGTTTCATTCACATTGCTTGTGCAAAAAAAATGGAAAAAAGAGGATATGGGATGAGCTGGGTGTTGGCAGGTTTGGGTTAGTGATAATGTGCTGTTTACTGTACATCTTGCTGATAATGAAAGTTCCAATGAAGTCCTAAGGATTAGACTATAAACAAGAATCAAGAAAGATACATATTTAATATTTTTGATTCTTATTGTTTAATTTGATGGATTCTTACTATTAAATTGTAATGGCAATAAATTCATAAAGAGCTTACATCTAACACATTGTGAGTGTTGTTTAATATAAGAGTTTCACATGTTGTAAATTCAATGGTCTATATACTTTTTGTTACAGTGGATTTTACAAAAATGATATGTGTGTTTGGTTGATGTGATGCATTTGAGGGATTAATAGAGAATACCATGTTAGTGTCTTTTGATATCAAGTTTATCAGGCAAGACCAGAAACAACGTAGGAATGGCGAGGCTTGCCGAGCCAGTCTGACGTGTTTCTGGTCGAGCCTGATAAACTTGATATCAAAAGACACTTACATGGTTTTCTATTTATCATGCACCATAAGAAGGTTTTACGGTTTAAAGAGACTCGAAGAAATGAAAAGCAGATTTGTTGGAACTTGCTGACATCCCGAATGCATTATGACGTATGTCAGTGATGTCATTCAACAAATCGAAAGCCGTTATCAAGGCCAATGTCAGTATACAGCCAATCGTCTTCAGAGATCACTTCTAGAGGCATGGCCTGATAACTTTCGCACAAGCGCAGTTCTACAGTGACATGATATCACATCGTGTTATCATACCCCTGTTATCAGTGGAATTTTGCAGCAGATGCATGATAAATTGTCTTTACTTACTTTCATAATGCTTGCTATTTTAGTGGAATATGTCATAATATGTCATTACAAACGTCTTGCCTGAAATCTTGCATATATAATAAAGTAGCTGCTAGTGTCATTTATGCTTGTATTTTAGATTTGAGCCACGGCACGAGAAAACCAACAAAGTGGTTGTGGGCCCAGCACAGACTCAGATCAGCCTGGGCATCTACCCAGTCTGATCAGACTCTTCCCTAAGCGCTTAATGGGTACTAAGCTACCTCCATGCGGACAGCGAAGACTCTGATCAGACTGGGTGGATGCCCAGGCTGATCTGAGTCTGCGCTGGGCGTACAACCACTTTGATGGTTTTCTCATGTCATGGCTCATTTGTTTGGCATCACATGAAAAGAGACCAAAAGCCATGTGCATACCTGAAATATTCAAATACCGTAATGTGCATATATATTGGGACACCTAAAAATAATGAATTTTCCATTTGGGACAAATGGAAAATTTATTATTTTAGGTGTCCCAATACTTAAGCACATTAGGGGTAAGTCGATCTGCAGATCTCCATTTTTGATTCTTCAGAGTTCATAGATTATATCTGGGAAAAGGGTAGACTCTGATCAGAATCTGTGGATGTGGCGGCTGATCTGAGTCTTTCCTGTTCCTGTTTAAGGTACTATTTCATGTGATGCCAATCATTTTATTTATGTTTTAATTTGATTTTTTTATTTAATGGAGAATCAAAAAATATTATTTCAGAATTATGATTGCTGCTTTTTCCTGAATTCTGTAATATAAAGAATATCATGGTTATTGGTAGGACATTATAATGGTCTTTGTAATTCATGCGTAGTTGGTTGGTGTTGGCTAATGTTTCACCAACTAATTTTGTGTAAAAAATCTGTTTTGGAGTTTTGGCACATGTATTATACTATATTGGGTTTATTTATTGTAAATTGAACTCAATAGATATCTATTTGGGCACTGAATTATTTTGATTAGGCACTGTTAACAATTTGAATATGGTCCAATCTCAGCCTCATAATAGCTTTCAGGGAGTTACAACACAGTCCCATTATTACACTATGATTGACATGTGTATAAGGCATAGTGGTATAGGTGAATACGTTACACTGAGACTAAACTACAAACACAGAATACCAATTTGCTTACCTCTGCTGTTGACCAATCCAATACTGGGCAAAGTGGCTGTTGACCGTGAATTTAGTTGAAAGCAACACCAGTAACACAAAATGATACTAATGTTAATAGTTGTCGACTGAGCTGACACTGCTGTCTCCATCGACAGCCAATTTTACATGTATGGTAATTAGTTGGCTTGGTCCACAGAACAGGTAGGGAAATTGATATTAATTCTTGTGACAAAGAAATATTCCCAGTAGGCATATGACGTCGAAATGACGTCGTACTGACGTTGATGCAACATCATCACGTCGCACTGACGTCAGTTTGACGTCATTTCAACGTCATGTGCCTGCTGGGTTGATGCCTATTTGCCTTATATTTCCTTGCACTTTAGTCTCAATGGGGACAATGACATGACAGCATTATATCCAAAACAGTGTTATTATACTGAGTAGCATTAAAATGAATCTTTGCAACACTATTCTTTCTGATGCCTATAGTGCTAGCTGTAAGAATTTGCATCTCATTGTAGATCAAGTGTGCTAATATAGTTTGCTGAAACAAATGTTAGGAGCTTTTTTATTGCAAAACCTCCTCACATTTTTCGGCAAAAACTGGCAGTGTTTTGCATAGAATATGTTAGTTTTTAACAACCCAGCTCTGAAATCTAGGACTGATGTGTTCTCAGACATATGATTCTTATCAATTATTTATATTGATTCCTCAGAATTTAGCCAACTTAATTTAGTTGTGATCAGGAAAGACTGAAGATACTACTCATTTAGACTGTTTGGAATCTTTCATGCTTGTGCATGCCATACCTTTCATGGTTCATGATTAGCTTTTACTTGGCATACCGTATAATTGTGGCATTTGCTGGCTAATATACAAAAGATTCATGAATTTTATTTACTTTATACAATTTTAAGTTGCCTTAAAATTGCCTTAATTTTTACATGATACAAGCAAAAAAAGCTGTAAATAGTGTGACTGCGCCTATCTAACATAAAATAAAAATAGCATGTTTATGGAGTAATGTATAACTTAGCCCATAGATCAGTTAATGATTAGTTTATGTAGGAACTGAAGCAAAATTAGAGAAAAACGTTCAGTAATAGAAATAAATGATAGAATTTTATTGTTGATGAATTAAGAAACTGTAAATGAATAAATAGATAAAGAAGCTAAAAGAAGTAAGTGCAGTCAAACTTGTCTTAAGTGTCATCCCAGGGAACACACAAAAACTTGCTACCTCTTAATACAGGTTAATATGCACTGTATTTTGGTTTAAGGTGCCTTAATAGGGTGGCTGCTAAAGGCAGATGACCCCTGAATAGTGTGACCCCTTGATACAGGTTTGACTGTAGATATAGATGCAACAAGGGAACTCTGTCATCATTTATGAAATGTTTTAAATGCCCTTCTTTATTGTTTCAGCACTGGTCGTTCTGGTCTTGGTTCTACAGGTGGGTCCAGTCAACAGAGAAAACTGGGTAAGTCTGCATTTAAAAATACAGTAGAGTGATCTTTATTATATTGTTTACCGATGTTACATTGTTTAATTGTTTATCCCCATCCCCCCACCCCCCACCTCACACACACGCAAAAAATGCTGCCGTTTTTTGCCCCAAAAATTTGAGTAGCTTTAATTGTGCAAAAAGCTCTTTGCATTTTTTTTTCAGCAAAAAATATTAGAATGAACAAATCCTTGACTAAGCTATTTGCTGTAATGTACATACTTTTAACAAGTGGACCCAGATTAATTCTTTGGAGCAGTACCTGGAATAATGTTAAGATGGTATAAAAATGGTTTAGTCCTCTACTGCATGGGAGCCTTTTGAATATGAGCTCAACACAAAATTATCTATTATTACATGTAAAACACAGTGGTTGTGATAATATTTTGGGCAGTGATACTTAGATAAATACCTTTGCAATAATGTTAAGACAAAATATAGTGGGCATGAAATAAAGTTCATACATCGGGAAGTCTTTTGGCTTCCATATAGCTGCATGTTGCCACTAAAACACTCAGAAAGATTGAGATAAAAATTTAGGAAAAAGGGAATTAAAGGAAGCATTTAAGAACAATGCTAGTTGCTGTAATATACATCAAAATTTTGTGAGACATAACAAAGCTCCATAGATAGCAATGGATGTAAATCCTAATTCAGAAACTAGTACTTGTTATTTCCCATAAAAATACATACTTGAATCCCTTATAAGAACAGTCTTAGTGAGGTAGTTCTATTTCAGACTGCCTCACTGAGGCAGCTGTAAACAGAAATGCCTCACTAAAACAGTTTAGGGGTGGTAATGTAATTGAATGCATCACTAAGACTGATGAGGGACAGTAGCATATGTTTTAGTGGGGAATCATTAAAACTTCCTTATAGAGTTCTAGTCAATATCATTCTGTTACTTCTTTATTTCAGCTGGCATGATCAGTTCAGATATCGACACAGATACAGAAGTTGACCTGGATAAAATGGGAACCAAGAAATCAGAATTTGAAGATGACGATGATTTTCATGACTTCTATCAATAGTTGAATCGCATCACAAAACAACGTTTTCAGAATGACCCCCCTAAATATTGTGATGGAAGTGCTGCAGCAGGGTAGACCCTGATCAGACTGCTCCCAAAGGGTTGGCACTATTTGATACTTCACCAGCAGTCTAGATGCATTACTAGAAGCTGTAAACACAAATTAATATTTAATGGAAACTTTTGGCTCTGAAAGCAAAAAGCACCAAATTATAAGTCTGCTAGCACTTAGGTGCCAGTATACATGAGCCACGACACGACAAAACCAGCAATGTGGTTGTGCGCCCAGCGCAGACTCAGATCAGCCTGAGCATCAGCCCAGTCTGATCTGAGTCATCGCTGTCCGCATGAAGGTAGCTTAAACCCTTAGCTATCGTTTGAGCACTTAATGAAGAGTCTGTCCAAACTGGGCAGCTGCCCAGGCTGATCTGAGGCTTTGCTGGGTGCACAACCACATTGTTGGTTTTGTCATGTTGTGGCTCACATGTGTTTACCTGGCATGAGGCATCAGAAGATGTGACAGTGCCAGAATTAAGTTGCTGTGATAGGCCAGTCTCTTAAAACTGACAAAATAAAGATATTAAGTGTTTTACAGTATAAAATCAACTACAGTCAACTCTCGATATCTCGAACACTGGTATCTCAAAGTCCCACTTATATCAAAGATTATAGATTAGACACATTTCCTGTTTTTATTTACAATTCAACTCTGGATAGCTCAAACTACTGATATCGCAAAGAGAATTTTCTGGGACCAGAAAATTTACTTTGAGATATCAGTAGTTTGGGATGAATTCAGACTTTGAGATATCAAGAGTTGACTGTAGTTCATACAACTTTCATGAAGAAAGAAGAAAAGTTGTTTAACTCCACTCACGTGTAGGACTGTTGTGCTACTCATGAAACAAGCAGTGAAAACAAGACCAGACAGACAGTGCCACTGAGTGTAGGATCATGGCCTTGGCCATTTGCATGCTTTTACCGTAAATGAATTTCTTTCTCAAAATGAGTTGTATAACAAAACAATTGTTGCTGTTTGATTCAGTTGACAGCAGGTTTCATCAGTTGTCAAACTGATGTTCACCCCAGCCTTCAGTTTTGGTGGAAGCCATTTCTTGGATTGATCAATAAGGATTTGTCAGTCTTCAGTGATATTCACTTCAGCCTTCAGCTGTGGTGAACATACTGTCTTGGGTTGATCATTCAGGATTTATCAACCCTCAAAGTTATATTCACCTCAGCCTGAGAGAATATATCATTTCTCATATTGTCAAATCCTGGTGTCAGCGGCATCAGCAAAATTTATATTATTGTCTGTGATAGCTTCAGTGAACACAGGATATAATCGATTCCGCTAATTTTCGCTTCCTGCAGAGACTGTGCATCATAGTTGGCTTCCGCTGAGACTGTCCATGATCTCTTGCTATCTGCCGAGACTTCTGTACATGATAAATGGCTTCCTTCAGAGACTGTCCGCATGATTCTGCTTCCTGCCGAGGCTCATGGCAGGAAGCAGAGTCACACGGACAGTCTCAGCAGGAAGCCATTTTTCGAGGACAGTAGTCTCTGCAGGAAGCAAGAGTTCGCAGACAGTCTCGGCAGAAGCCAGATATGATGTACAGTCTCTGCAGGAAGCGAAAACTTGCGGAATCGATTATACCCTGTGGTGAATTCAGGATTTGCTGTGTATAGCTTAGTTATTTATTACAATGGAAGTATAGCTACCATTGTGCATTATTGAGCCGGGACACAAGTAAACTAACAAAGTGGTTGTGCACCCAGCACAGACTCCTATCAGCCTGGGCATCCCAGTCTGATCAGAGTCTTTGCTGTCCGCATGGAGGTAGCTTAGACCCATAGCTACCCTTTAAGCATCTAGGGAAGCTATGGGTCTAAGCTACCTCCATGTCTTCTCAGACTGAGCGGATGCCCAGGCTGATATGTCTGCTCTTTGCGCACAACCACTTTGTTGGGTTTCTCGTGTCGCGGCTCATATCAATACATATCAATAACATACAAATGCTAAGGTTGAAATGGACCATCACACAAATATGTTTTAAGGGCCTATACATTCAAGGAACTTTAAGATCAGCCATAGTGATCAATAGATACGGTGTTTTATGCCCCTGTGACAATAATCCATCTGCCTGTGTGTTACCTTAGAAGGTAAGAAGTTTGTGTAATCCCCTCCTCCCACAGTTCATTATGGATCATTATGAAACTTTGCACATGTATTACAGACATATCAAGGATGTGCACGAAGAGCTGTTTATCAAAATAAAGGGCATTAAAACTTGGAAAAATTTATGGATGTATGCTAGGGAAGCAAGTTTGCAAAAACTTCTTTCTCACAATGTTTAACCAATTTATTTCAAACTTAGTACACATTTTACAGACATATTGAAGATGTGTATGAAGAATTTTGAAGCTCAACAATTTATTTTTTTGCAAAATTACAGGAGTACAGACTTAGAAATTTTCAGTACATGTATTATGACTGTATGTACTTTTACTGTATATGTGGTAATTTTCGCGGGTTGAAATTTTTGCGGTTTAGGTGCAAAAAATGAACATAAATTGTCATGATTTTTAATTTTCGCGGTAAGCAACATGACCAAAAAGCAAAATTGCTTCATTTTCACTTGAGCCACTTCTTTTATTAGCCTGCGGCACGGGCCGCAGGATAATGAAAGAACTAGCTCAAGTGAAAAGTATTAGAATTTACTGAAGCAAACAAAAACAAAATATATGGACACTGTCACTACTGTAGATTCTTTGTAAGAAACAGGAAATTATTTCGCGATTTTAATATTCAGGGTTTCTAAGTGACAGTGAAATACCACGAAAAATGGAACACTGCAAAAATTATCATGTATAAGGTATAAGGTAGCAAGATTGTCTAGTCAGCTCCTCACACAGTTTTTGACCAGTTAATCTGAAACTTTGCCCTTATGTGACAGGCAATAAAAAATGTGCTCGAAGATGTTTGAAAATCAAAAATTAGATTATATGGATTTATGAATGCAGAAATTTTCTGTGCTTATTCACCAGCATAGGGTTAAAAGTTTGTGCAATCATCAGGTCTAAGAGTTTCTGTGCAGTTGATTTCTACAGTTTTAGGCCAATCTATTTGAAACTGTTTTTAAGTTACAGACTTATTAAAGATGTGCATTGTATAATTTTCTTCAGCACAGAATGGACTGGGGTAGGGAATGGATGGAGGAGAGAAGTGGGGTTGTGACAGGCACAGGTCATTGGGGCTTGACACTTGTGTCTTACAGATAGCAGAACAAAATGTCACTTTAACCACCATATTAATCATATTAAATGCCCTGGAGGCATTGTATTTTACAAAAAGGGAAATGTGTGTTGTGTGGAAGGAAGTGTGTGTGTGTGTGTGGGGGGTATTATTTGAGCCTGAAGAGTTACAATTTACAAATTAGTCACTGACAAATGTTTCCAATAACTGCACACTTTCTCATCACTAAAATTGCTGATTATTGCATGAAATCTCTGGTGGACCATGATGAAGTGAACATATGACAGAGCTCTAGATAAGAGGGGTATTTGATAATAATTGAGGGATAATTTTCTTTATTTCTCACTAAAACCATTTGGTGTGACCCCTCATCTGAACCGTCTCGTCGAGACGGTTCAGATGAGGGGTCACAACATATGTTTTTATCAAGAATTTACAAAAATTATCCCTAATTATCACCAAATACTCCCTCTTATCTAAGGCTCTGATATGACTATATATAAGCTATAACATCTGAGGATTTTATGACTGGAACTTCCAATTTTTGCAAGTCTTTTTTGTTTTTCGGAAAAAGAGGGAGAGGGCCTTTATTCACACAGGGGCATTTATTATGATTAATATGGCATATCTTTAAATCAACTGTGTTTTTGTAGTATTTTGTGTATGTTACTGTCCAAATAAAAAAAAAAGACTGTCTAAATAAAAAAAAAAGACTCTGTTACTCTTAACTTGTCAGTGTATTTAAAATTAAGTTGATAAAATGTCATTATTGAAGACACGTCTCTTGTTAGTAATCTGTTTCGGGAAGAAAACCATACTTTCTAATTCTTCCAAAAATACAGGCTGTTGAACCTCAGAGAGGCAATTCTACTTGAGACTCCACAACATGTTATGGTAACAGAAAAAGGACAAGAAAATCAAAACTTCCAACTCCCAAATTTAGCCTTATCTGCTCTGTACATTTGTATTAGCTAAGATGCATGATATTGAAGAGGATTGTGCATTTAAATTGCAAGATGAGATATATCAACCAAGTATCAAAAGAGCTGGGTTCTCAGGGAAGCAATACAGGACCTCTTGGTTCTCTTGTTAAAGTATTAGGAACCAGCTTTCTTTCATAATTAGAAGCACTCACATTTTGCAGTGATTTATGGATATAGAATCAAATTATGGATAGCCTTTGTCCTGTAGTCAGCTCAATGAATCAGTTCATTGATAGCTATAAAACAGATTATGGTTACCCAATATGCAGCTAGCTTTATGGATGTCCATAATTCCATATTTGGATATTCATATATGATAAGGTAAAATAGGGAACAGATAGTACCATAAAACTTTCTCAATACTGGGAAAGATAGGTCTGAGCAAACAGTGCAGTCCCAGATCAGAGTGCTCCTGCAAGAGCAGTCAGATCAGGGTCTTCACTGTTTGCCATCCATCTGCATCCTTTGGATGCATTACTGCATTGTAAAAAAGTCTATTTTAGGTGCTTCAAATTTTATAACTTTTACAGTAAAACAATATGCTGACGGTTTACAGAATAGTCATCTTTCCCGCCCCCTTTGTTGTAATATGACAGGCATTTGAATATATTGGCATTGTTTAAAAAATGGACTGGAGTGGACTGGCAGGAACAGTCCTTACAGCTTCATTCCATTAGTTTAAACGATATCTTATTAACTATAAATTACATACATATACTACAATACAATTTCAAAAGTATCAGGATTTGACAGTAAGCAAGATGCTTATTTATAAAGTCATAACATTCCATTGATTTGGGATGTCACTCTTAAAGGAAAGAATTTGCTGCCTCTGAGGGAGCAATTTTTTCCTATAAGAGTATCATCCCAGGCTCTTGGAGAAAATTATGGCCAATGGAAGGTACCCACCTATTCTCTTCCAGGTTTTAACCCATTCCATTTGGGATACCCCTTTAGGGGTATCTGGGCAAACAGTTTGGATCCAGATCAGGCCCCACAAATGTGGGGTCTGATCTGAGATCCTAACTGTTTGCTGCCTAGACATCATTTCTACAAGAGTTAGTTAGACCAATATTGTCAAAATATTCTTGATATTTTTATGCAGACGACAATTTCAGGTGACGACAAAAAATACCCAGAATGCAATGAGTTAAACTATGGCATTAATACAGGGGTATATACTGGAATTTTGGATAAGGGTTCAAATTAGCTGAGGGGGTTCGATTTGTGCAGTTGTCCAATTTTTCCTGAAATTCCCCATGAAAATGAAATAATTTAGGCTGAAGAGGGGGTTCAAACCAAACCCCTTCTGGATCCACCAGTGCAATACAATTTATAGAGTTGGTTTCTTCATAAAATCATAAGCTGTGACACTTCATTATGATGGCTTTGTGAACTGCCACAACATATTATGTTTTATGGAGATTCTTGAGGTAGGTCTGATGAGAGACCTCAACACATCTTTTCTGGAGAAGTGGCAGAAATTAACTTTAAATACGCTCCTTTTCTTGTGCTCTGGTCCAGTGTCCCTCAAGGGTCATTCCTTTTATCTATCCAATACACTAAGAAAATTAACTGATAGCCGTGCATTGACACCAATTAGTCTGATTTAAAACATAAGTGCAGGATTCAAGGGCTAATATGAACTTGTGTCACAAGGAAAAAAATCATACAGTATTCAATCCAACAACCACACATTCTTTAAGCAGGTCCAGTCATATGTTACTTGCTTTGACTTTAAGGATGTAGGGTAATCTTAACATTTAAAGCGCCAAAAACTAATATATGGTAGCTTAATTTGCAAACAGCATATCTCTAGATGAGGCAGCTCATCATGAGCTGCCTCATCTGGAACTAATGTTTGCTGTCTTATTTTTGAATTATCAATATGATATAGCTTAGTTGAAAGATTTTCTGAAATTTTGCAGACACAAGTTTTGTCATGCACTTACCCATTTGTTTGTCCATTCGTCCATCCGTCTGTTCATCCATCCGTCCATCCATCCGTTCATCAACAATTCGCAGTAGGTGTCTTGTGAGCCCAAATCCACCTACACCTTTTGGCCAATCATTTTGAAACTTCACAGATGTTTTGGCCATGGTCTCTAGATGTGCATATTATTTGCACATAATTCCCAGATTAATTTTTACCACTTTTTCCACATGTTGAACTTAGTGAATTTTTACATAATACTTTGCATATTGGGTGTCTTGTGAGCGCTACTCCTCCTACACTTTTTGGCCAATCATTTTGAAACTTCACAGATGTTTTGGTCATGGTCTCTAGATGTGCATATTGTTTGCACATAATTCCCAGATTAATTTTTGCCACTTTTTTCACACATTTAACTTAGTCAGTTTTTTACATAATACCTTGCATAGTGGGTGTCTTGTGAGCACCTCTCCTCCTACACTTTTTGGCCAATCATTTTGAAACTTCACAGATGTTTTGACCATGGTCTGTAGAAGTGAATATTGTATGCACATAATTCCCAGATTAATTTTTGCCACTTTTTCCATATGTTTAACTTAGTCAATTTTTTACATACCATAATACCTTGCATAGTGGGTGTCTTGTGAGCACCTCTCCTCCTACACTTTTCGATCAATTATTTTGAAACTTAACAGGTGTTTTGTCATGGTCTGAATATGTGCACCTTTTTTGCACATAATTCCCAGATTATTTTTTGCCACTTTTTCACATGTTTAACGTTGTCATTTTTGTCACACCTGCTTTTGTCACACCTGTGTCATTTTTGTCACACCTGCTTTTGTCACACCTGCATTAGCATGGGCGATATAGTTTTCACTACCAATTAGAACTTGTGTGACTTAACCCCCGCAGGTGCGACACCGCTTTCGGTGGATTTCTTGTTTTGCATTGATAGTTTCAGAATGCCTGTTAAAAAGTGGTTTTCTTAATTGAATCGTTCTGCAGTATTACAGATGCCTTGGTCTTAAGACTGGGACAGAATTAACTGCCTAAGCAAGCAGTGACACCATAAAGTGCCAAAAAAGCAGAGAACAAAATTTGCATCTGCAAAATTAAAGAAAAAAGTTTTTGTCCAGAGTTTATCATGTTAAGAATTCAAAGTCAATCCATATGAGACAGCTCATTTTGAGCTGCCTTATTTGGATCTATGATGTTTTCAAATGCAACTATTGTCATTTTTCGTGTTATAATGATTAAGGAACTGTCTGATCAAGAGCTGCACTGTTATGCAAATAGGCCAGCAATATTTGTCACATTTTGCCAGATGCTTAAGTTTAAGAATTTTAAAATAATTGACAAAAAGTATGTGTTACAATTATGGCAGGCTCTTTACTTTAAATACAGTAATTGACCCTTTTAGTGCACTGTGCGCTTGACTTTTTCAAAATGGCTGCAAATGCTTGTAGTAAACTTTCTTCAAAATACACATTTCAAAGAATTTATACATATTAAAGGAAACAGAGGTATTAATGGTTAAGGCATGGGAGAAAGGCTGCTTAAAGTCATAGAAGGAAAGAAAAGCTTTGCAAATGAAAGCTCTTGTCAATAAGCAAACAATGGAATAAAGCCGAGCAGATATGTGCACTTATCATCAGATATGTCAGAATTTCCCATGATGTGCACTTATTGGGGCATGTGCGCTAATTAGGTCACATACGGTAGATCATAAATCTTTACATCAAAAACGAAATCATGTTGTTTTGATGCAAATGAAGTGGCTCATGATGAGCTGCCTCTTCTGATTTACACTCCCAGCAGGCACATGACATCTAAATGATGTCATAATGATGTTGATGCGACGTCATTACGTCGCATCAACGTCAGTACAACATCATTTCTACATCATGTGCCTGCGGGGCTGTTTGCCCTCTAGTCTTTGAATACTCATTATGATACAGCATTGACAAAACATTTTTTGAAACTTTGCAGAAGTAAATTTTATTGTTGGCTGTTTTGGCTCATTAATTAAGTGCTAGCACAGTATTTAAGGCCAGTTGGGTCTGAGGAAATTATGCCTTTCTATCATAGACGGGAGGTGACTCAAATCAGGATATACTGTTAAAGTCTGATCTCACAAATATCAGAACTGAAATTCTTTGGAGAATGCATCTAATTTAGTTTAGTCTAGCTTTTCCCAGCATTATCACTACAACTTTGCCCATAGAAATTAAAGCTATAAGCTTGACCAAAATGAGCTAAAGTTTTGATGATGTCTGGAAGCATAAGATAAGTTTTCTTTGACACACCACTTTTATCTATCAGTGTTTCAATTTATTCATTAGAGTATCCATTTACTAAAAGTAATTTTTAGATAAGGTAAAAATATCAAAACAATTAATATAGTATAAGCTGTATGGGTTTTTGACTTGAAATTTTAACATAATTTGTGTGCAAGTAAAAATTTCACGAAGAAAAAAGAAATATTAATAATGATAAAAAATGTGATTAACTGAATTAGATTTAAAAATTATTAATTAAGTACCAGTGGTTCTACATTCTTTCCAACATGCATGTGAGTATCTATGTTGAAGAGCTGTGTATACTGTTTATAAGTGTTGCCATGGTAACTCCTATTCAAGGTCATCCTCCTACTACTGCACAGGATAACACAGAAGTAGTTTTAAACACTGGAGCAGAAATGAAAGCTTCCCTTGTGCATGGAACAAATGTGGCAGAGAAGACGGTCAGGGCAAATGATTTTGAAACTTACATTGAAGACAATGTGACAGATGATCCCTGGAAACTGGCTACAGATAGGTGAGTACAATTATGTATACCGTAATGACCCTAAATATTCGGACAGACAGGTCTGAGCAAATATTGTAGACCCAGATCAAACTGCTCTTCAGGAGCAGTTTGATCAGGGTCTACAACATTTGCAATTCAATAAGCATCATTTGGATGCATTAATGTGTGTAAAATCCACTAAGAATTTTAGAACAATAATTGTCCAACTTTCGGTGTCTGAAATTTTAGGGCCATTACGGTAATTACGTGTTTCCAATGATGCCTAGTGGACTCTTCTATCTGACAGTTCAGACAGGTCCATTTCCAATAATGGGATGACTGGTTTGATTTATTTTCTTCAGAAATTCATTTATTTTGTGCAAACAGTTTAGACTCTGTGGCTTCTGATCTGGGTCTACACTGTTTGCCAAAACCTTATGTGCATGAACAACATAATGTAGACCGGCTCCCATTGTATGTGTTTTTCCCCTCTTGACCTTTAATAGGCTCAGCACTTATATAACTTCAAGCCAATGGTAAAGGATATACTAAATAAAATATGAACATTTGTGTAAAAAGAAATAACTAAATGACAGGAGCCAGTCTAAGCATATTGTTTTATCCAATTTTCACTCCGGACTATTAACCCAGGGGTCGCAAGATCGATCCCCTGCTTCTTCGGTCTTTCGGATGAGACTTTAAACCGAGGTCCCGTCTCAATATGACCTTGTTGGTGGTGGGACGTTAAACCCGAGTTCACTCACTTTAATATCCAATTTTACCTGTATGTGAGGTCAGCATGGAATCAAATAAGATCAGTGCAATATTATGTATGACTCATATTCGTTAATTCATAAGCACAAATACATTTGCATAATAGCTAAAATGTTATGACAATATGTCACACTCTTATGGCAACACATTTTTATGTAAAGTACAAGATACTTTTAAATATTTGTGATATACAAACACTGTAATAACATGAACAAATGCTCCCTAATTTAATGTTTATATTTTGGAGTTCACAAATTTGAATATTTTATGCAAATAATACACATAAAATATTCAAATGCTAATACAATAAGCCATATTACCCATGAGCATTCTCATAATATGAGATCGGTTTCCTCATAATCTTATCCTCATAGCTTGTTCTTGTAAGATTTTTCACAACATCAGTTCTACAGTTTATGGTTTTCCTCATATTGTTACATCCCTGCAGGAAATACGGATCTAAGCTCAGTAGATTACAGGCCCGGATCCAGGGGATGGGCTTTGGGGCTTCAGCCCCGCCATTTTGGCCTTTGTGATATAGTCCCCAGATGATAAGGAGTATCTGATGACAGGTTGAGATAATTCATCCATGTGGTTAGATTAAAATATATGGTGTGACATCTCATTAGAATCGCCTCGGGAGGCGATTCTAATGAGATATCACAGCATATATTTCAAGGCAAAAAAAACCTCATTAAATTGATCCTTTATTATGTCATATTTCCAAGCCCCCAGCCCCCCACTTCCCCATCCCACATACACACATCGGCACCTCCGAGCCCCACCACTTTCAGAGCCCCACCAGTAAGTGGTGGTCTGGATCTGGACCTGGATTAAGTGCTGGCTTGCTGAGCTAGTGATCCATTGCTCAATTTCCCCAAGAAAGGGAAATCTTTTCAGTAGTTAACAGGGTTCCATTGCTCATAGCCTTTCATTATCACCATCCATTGTCCTTATATGACTGAAATACCGCTGAAAAGTCATGTATATTAATTAATAAGGTTGTTTCATTCTTAAAACAAGTGCTAAAAAATTGAAGGTTTTAAAAATTTTGAGATTGGCAGAGAGTTTTGTAACAATTCTATCATCTCTCTCACAAAATTTATTTGATCTCACAGAGTCTGACTGCTGTTCAGAGTTAATGGCATGTATGTACCTTAGAGACTCACAGCAGAATTTATCAAAAGTGAGCGTGTATTTTCCCTATATACTTTATGCTGTGGTTTTACTAGATGCTAGTAACTGATAAGGCATCAGTCATATAGGTATATGAGATAAAATGTAGTAGTATTTAACCAGTCTCTATTTTAGCCCACCAGCTGACCCCCGTTTCTGGCCAACAGTTGGCAATGGCCATGTGGCTACAGTGGTGTACAGTGATACAGTGTTTATGAATGGTCTGTACAACGGTAACGGCACAGAGAGTATGCGGGCTAGAATCCCAGCTATGACAGCTGTCAATATACAGTCAATTTCTCCTAATGGAACAGCGAGGCTGTATGCACTAGACATGAAGAAAGGTAAGCGAATCATTGTTTATGCTGTCTTGGTCTTTTCCTTTCTGCAGTTAATAATTTAACCCAACTCATCAACTGATTTTGGAATTAAGAAACATTAACTGGTTAAACACTGACTAAGGCATGAGACATCTCATCTGAAGCTACCCTTGGCAATGATGGACTTGCCCTAATTTGAAATGGCTGAACTATTTCAGTGTGAAAGGTTTAAACAGTATGGTCACACCACCAAAAAATATGTTTTTCGGCCATTATTACAAATGGAAATAAGTTCTTATTCCTATTTACTTCCCTGGGGTTAATACCTCGAAGGCATCGTAAGCCTTAAGGTGATCGTAAAGTCATCGTAAGACGCTCGTAGTGGTTTTTGGCAATACCTCGACCGCCTCGCAATTTAAGAGGTCCCCGTAAGTCTGTCGTTATTTACGAGGATCAAATCGACCTCTTAACTGCATCGTAAGTCACCACATTGCATTTTACAATGAAAACAGCACCAGAAATATATGATAAGTAAAGGGAGTAATTAATATTTGCAAAATCATTTTCTTTAGTTTTGGGTGATGCGTACATTAGATGAGTTTTACTGTGTCTTCATTTGCAATGATTGAAAACCGCTGGCCGCACAGCTGCAGAAATATATACTTAGTAAAACAATTGAAGGATATCAAAATTCTATGATTATTTTTACTTAAAACAAAATTTTCATCTAAAACAAAATCTTATGCATTCAATAGTATTGGGTATCTACAATTAAAAGCCTGTCCAATAAAAGTCACGCTTAAGTGGTTACAGTACAGTACCGCTCCAAAGGGAATACCCTCTACAGCATGAATTCACAAACATGCATACTTATCGCCATATTGTTGTTAATACCGGTTTTAAAGAGTTGAATGGTTTACCATACGGAGACCATCATTCCCATAAAACGTTAGTTACACAATAAAAGCATTTGACACATGTGCAAATCTGAAGGATCAAGACTATTTCTACTCTCTGCCCTGGATATTCTTTAATTTAGCCTTGATCAACAGCAGAATAGTTTGCATCAGAATATTGTAAGAGGCACTTAAATGATCAGGCAAGCTGCCTATGTGATTTATT
The DNA here is from genome assembly GCA_963989385.1 of Ctena decussata. NCBI lineage: Eukaryota > Metazoa > Mollusca > Bivalvia > Lucinida > Lucinidae > Ctena > Ctena decussata. The sequence continues at coordinate 19,614,211 of OZ022499.1, forward strand.
TTCAAAACAGCAGGTTTAAACTCAATTTTAATTGTTTGTGATTTTTTGCAGTAGGGGGTCATTACATTTGGAATGCTACCTTACAGTAACCACTGTAGCGTGACGTTAATTACTCCTGCGCATCAATTGCATACGCCCAGTACAAGTACATGCATGCACATTTAATTTGGTATATATCCCAGTAAAAGTCACAACTAGAATTAACATTCAATATCCTTCAATTGTTTTACTAAGTATATATAATTTGTCAACAGTGGATCGTTTTTTTAATGCATAGCTCTATCATAAATATTCGGACACCCTATTTTCCCTGCATTTCGTGAAATTTTATTGTTAACTTTATGTCAGAAAAAATGACACAAACCTATCGCATACCGTTTATAATACCCTGATAAAAAATTTTCAGGAATGCGTTAATTAGGGCCCCGCCAGACGAAGTCTGCGGAGGCCCTTTAGTAATCACCTTGTCCGTCCGTCTGTCTGTCTGTCCATCCGTCTGTCCGTCAGTCCATTATCATTTCGTGTCCGCTCATACTCTTAAACCGTTAGAGATATTTTCACGAGACTTTGTACAAATGTAAAGCATCATCAGACGATATGCAAAGAACAAGAACAATAACCCTGCCTACATTTTTACTTAATTATGCCCCTTTGAAGTTTTGAGTACAGAAATCGTGTCCACTCCATAACCTTGAAACCGTTAGAGATATTTTTACGAGACTTAGTACAAATGTAAAGCATCATCAGACGATGTGCAGAAAACAAAAACTATAACTCTGCCTACATTATTTATTGAATTATGCCTATTTGTAATTTGGAGTTCAGAAATCGTGTCCGCTTCATTACTTTGAAACCGTTGGAGATATTTTCATGAGACTTGGTACAGAATTAGTCCCCTTTGTAGTTTATAGTCTAGAAAACTTGTTCACTCTCTAACTTTAAAACTGTTGAAGATATTTTCACAAAACTTGGTACAACTCTTAACATCATCAGACAATGTGCAGAGAAAAAGAACCTTTCATTTTTAACAGAATTATAACCCTTTGTTGTCACCCGACGTAGGCGGAGGGGGACTATAGAAATGACCCTTGTCCGTCCGTGTGTCAGTCCGTCCGTCCGTCTTTCCGTCCTTCCGTCCGTCCTTCCGTCCGTCCTTCCGAAATCTTGTCCCCGCAACTCCTCCTACGTCTTTCATCGGATTGATTTGAAATTTTACAGATTGTATTCTTATGATATGAAGATGTGCATGTGGTTTTTTATTTTTGTTTCGGCCATTTTTGATGGAGTTACGGCCCTTGCTGACTAAGACCTTGTCCCCGCAACTCCTGTTACATCTTTTATCAGATTGACTTAAAATTGTGCAGAATGTTTCATCATGATCTGAAGATGTGCATGTGATTTTGGAATTTCAATTGTCCTATATTTTACAAAGTTATGGCCCTTTGTCGTTTTTGGTATTTTTCCAACTTTTAAACCGTTTGACCGAGAGAGCTGAAATTTGGTATGCTATTAGCATTTGGTAAATTGAGTATTCTGATTATTGTTAGGATATGCTAAATTCATTAGTGACACAGTTATTCCCCTTTCATAGATAATAGACATTCACTTAAAGGTAAAGGGATAACTCACCCGACGTAGGCGGAGGGGGACTATAGAAATGACCCTTGTCCGTCCGTGTGTCAGTCCGTCCGTCTTTCCGTCCTTCCGTCCGTCCTTCCATCCGTCCGTCCGAAATCTTGTCCCCGCAACTCCTCCTACGTCTTTCATCGGATTGATTTGAAATTTTACAGATTGTATTCTTATGATATGAAGATGTGCATGTGGTTTTTTATTTTTGTTTCGGCCATTTTTGATGGAGTTACGGCCCTTGCTGACTAAGACCTTGTCCCCGCAACTCCTGTTACATCTTTTATCAGATTGACTTAAAATTGTGCAGAATGTTTCATCATGATCTGAAGATGTGCATGTGATTTTGGAATTTCAATTGTCCTATATTTTACAAAGTTATGGCCCTTTGTCGTTTTTGGTATTTTTCCAACTTTTAAACCGTTTGACCGAGAGAGCTGAAATTTGGTATGCTATTAGCATTTGGTAAATTGAGTATTCTGATTATTGTTAGGATATGCTAAATTTATTAGTGACACAGTTATTCCCCTTTCATAGATAATAGACATTCACTTAAAGGTAAAGGGATAACTCAAGAACTATTCATATTAATGGGCTGAATTTTCATAAATGCATTGTTCTTTTTCATCAGATTCATATTAGGAGGATTATGGCCCTTGTTATTTGGTTATTGGGTATACAGTCTTATGTTTTGGGCATTCTGTAAGGGCCTAAAGTTTCAGTAGCCTGATTTTACACATATACGCCCAGTTCTGAATTCAAGTATTTTATAACCTCATAGAGGCCCAGTAATTGGGGTATATGTCTCTGCTTATGCTTCAATCATTATTTGCTTACCAGGTTCTGTTATACACATATTTTCTGGTTTTACACATAAATGCCCCTTTCTAAACTTAAGTATTTTATAACTTCATAGAGGCCCAGTGATTGTGCTTCAGTTATTATTTGCTGATCAGGTTCTGTAATACACATATTTTCCGTTTTTGGCCATATAGTTACTCTGAAACTGAATAAAGGGCTGCAGTTTGTGACACATTTCAAACGTCGGGTGACACTTGGCCGATGGCCTTTTATTATTTTAGGTATGGGGATCTTGTCCGCTCTATAACTTTAAAGCCTTTGAAGATATTTTTTATAAAGCTTGGTACAAATATAAAGCATTAGGTGATCTGAAGGTGTGCAGAATGCAAGAATGGTAATATCAGTTTCCTGCTTCGCAGAGTTGTTGCCAATGCTTTAATCAATCATGATTTTGTATTTTGCCCATATCTTAATGACACTACCAGAGGCTTAATTTCAAACAATGATAATTGATGTGTCAAACTTCTGCACTCCTTCTACAAATTCCCTTCTATTTGGAGACGCATCCCTCTCTGTTGACGTCAACAGTCGCATTTTCTGTGCAGTCCAAAAATTTATACTGAAATCAAAGAGATTTAGACCAAATTACGACGCTACAGACAGTGTTCTAAGTGATACATAACTTGTTAAGCTTGTTCAGTAAAACGCCACCTTCTGGCGAAATCGGTGACAATGATATCTTTGATCTTGAAACAGAGTGGTTTCGCTTACCTTTCAGGGTTTTCTTACAAGATTACTACCCCAGCGGGCACGTGCCGTCCGGGTGGCGTCGGACCGATGTCGATGCGACGTCATTACGTCGCATAGACGTCGGTTTGACGTCATATGGACGTCGTGTGCCGCTGGGACTTTAAGTATAAATAGCTTATCATTCCTCGTGGAGTATTTTTTTTTCTTTCCTTTCCTTTCCTTTCCTTACCTTTCCGTCTCTCTTTCTTTTCTCTTTTTTTCTTTTTTATTTCTACTGTACCTTCTATATGCATCTCAAGATACAAATACGAGCAAATGCCACATTTAAATGTTTATTTATGTTACTCTTGGTTAAAATCACATTTAGATTATTGTAAATTAGTTTTTGAAGTATGGGAATGAGATACAGATTCACAAAAGTCTTATGACTTCCTTCTGAATCCCATTTGTATAACATAATATAAATATGTAATTATGTATTGATATGTTTGTAAATTATGATTGTTTATACAAATAAAATATTGTTTAAACTAATTTCAAACAACATATTGAATGTGAAGGAACAACATGATGATAGAAAGCTGTTATTGTTATTCTATATTGTTGGGCACATTTGACTTAAATGTCGTCAACAGTTTTATAAGGGCGTGGCCCTATTAGTTACCATGTTTCTAGTTATTTTAGCCATGATTTAATTTGATCTACGACATCTCTTAAATATTATTTAATTTAGGATTGGCTAAATTAGACTGAGTTGGTAAACATCAATTTTCCACCATTTTTACAAAGAGAAACAACTTTAGTGACTTCCTGTCTGCTTACCTGGACGAAGACGCCCTGATTAAAAGGGATCTATCCTTAAAGGAAAGAATTACTCCTAGGGGAGCAAATTCTGTCCTTTAGGAGTTGACTCCTACTAAGAAGGGAAGCATATAAGTATAGTGTGGAGTGCTTCCCCTGAAAGTGTACTCATCCACCTCAGGACAGAATTAGTAATGGACGGACGCTCGGCGCCCCGTTACTGCGGCTATGGATTCGTTCCGCTGAGATGCGGGGGCAACGTCGATATGAGAATTGAATTACTATTACTGACAGAATTAGTAAGCAACTCAAGTGAACAGTAAGTTTGGGTACGGCAGGATAGGGTAGGTTGAGGTGCGATAGGGTAAGGTTAGGTGGAGACAGGATACGTTGGGTAATTTTCGGACAGGAATTGATTATGTAAAGTAGGTATTGGGTAGGTACGGGCTTGGGTAGGGGCATTAGGTTAGGGTATGGTAGGGTAGAATACGGTAGACTGTGTAAGGGCTAGGTTTGGCGAAAAGACTTATAGGGTTAGGTGGGTATGCAGGGGTTGGTCAGGGAAGTTTTGGGTAGAGCACAAAAGAGTTGAGGTAATTTTTTCCCAGTGACATGTTAATGGTAGCATGTGGAGGGACGGGAGAGACATTCATAATTGAGCATATTCTTTTGCACAATTTTGGCAGGCTTTTCCTGATGGCGCGGTACTTTTATCATCCATATGCAAGGCGAAATTATGCTCCTCGCATTTTTAGGTTCTTATGAACCCTCACCTCTTCAGCAAGTACATGTACTTCTAACTCTTCATAACAAAAATTCGGGCGCCTTTTACGCTTGCTGATAGCTAGTAAACTCAGCCATCATATACAAAACACAGAGTCTTTTTTCTACACAGGACCACCTTACACTCTTACGATGTCGTAAGTAGCGAGACCGCTACGAGAACGTAAAGGTTGCTTCGAGGTAATAAAGTAGCCCGCTCTTAACAAGCTCGTAACATTATCGTAAATATCACCTTAACTTACGATTTTGCTAAAGTTTCGAGGTATTGACCCCAGTGGATGGCAGTCAGCCCTTCAAAAACAGGATCTACTTTGGGATTCTTCAAACCTTAAACAGGTTCCATTGCAATCATGCCACCATTTTATGATATGACTGAAATACTGTTGGAAGGGCTGTAAAACTCATTTCAGTTTCATCCATCCATCTACACATACATTGTTTTTGCAAACTTGGAAGATCAAGAAGGGCTCAAGAATTTGAGTTTGGCTGATCACACATGTAAGATCCCTTTTCTTGTGGTTAGTTTGGTTTAATCTTTCAGTGCCAGGAATTAAGCAGATGACAAAATTTACATCTGCAAGAACTGTTTTCTCCAATCTATATCATACTGTGAATTAAAAAACTAGACAGCAAACAATGTAGATCAAGATGAGGTGGCCACCTCATCTAGATCTATGCTGATTGCAAATTCAATTTTCATTTTTTGCACTTTAAAACGGGTTGGCACTTTTCAGGAATATTTATTCAACAATACACTGGAGTGAACTGGACTGTCCAACTCAAGACCTATGCCCACAGAACTAAGACCCGCCTCCTAGTGACCACTGTTACCATAGAAACTAAAGATGCCTTGGCAACAGACTTGGTTGTTCATCTGAATGTGAATCATGGAGATCTACAGAGTGATGCAATAGACCTAACAAACGGAACAAGCAATGTAACAGATGCAAGGTACAGTCAAAAAGGGATCACTGTATTAAGTGGTCACCTGTCTTAAACAGCCACCTTTCTGGGGTCCTTAGAACAAAAATGCAGTTCAAAAGAATCTTATTAAGCGGCAATGTGTTTACCAGCTAATTTTTGTATGTCCCCTTAGGTGACCTCTTAAGACAGGTTTGACTGTATTTAGTTAGGTTCATGAAAAATCTCCATTATATGCTAAACCATGTCATTCCATGAATAGCCTGCATTTTACATATTCAGACAGGATAGATGTGAGGAAATCTTATATTAAGATAACCTATAATGGAAGAAGCAGTTGAAAATTTTATATGCATATAATTTTAAGAGTTGGGCCAAACTGAAAAAGGAGGCAAAAATGAAATGGCAGAGTTGCTTCCCCTGGAAGTGTTCCCTTCCTCCTTAAGAATGCCTTCACACGTGTCATTCCTTTTTGGTGAGGACAGATGTGAGGGGATCTTATATTAAGGTAGTTTATGATGGAAGGAGCAGTTGAAAATTGTATATGTATATAATTTTTAGAGTTTGACCTCATTAAGAAGGGAGGCAAAAATGAAATGGCAGAGTTGCTTCCCCTGGAAGTGTTCCCTTCCTCCTTAATAATGCCTTCATATGTGTCATTCCTTCTTGGTATACAATGACAGTCATTATAACTCAAACACTGATAACTCAAAGTACCTGTGTAAGTCAAAACAAACTTGTATAGCTTTTGGTCAGTTGTGTCAGTTGTCTATTTATTCAATGCATTTGACCCTGTTAGGTCAAACTACTGATATCTCCAAGTGAAATTTCTGTCTCTTGGACTTTAATAACCAGGCCCTGAGGTTATAAAACTTTTTTCATGCTCAACTCAGCTGAGCATGAAATTTTATGTGCTATTAAATATGAAAATGCCAACTAATGTTGGCATTTTCATATTCATAAGCAGAGAAAATTTCATACTCAGCTAAACTGAGCAAGAAACCAACTGTACTCATCAATAATTTGCTATTTATTAGCAGGTGAAATTTCATGCTCAGCTGAGCTGAGCACAAAAAGGTTTTATAACCTTGGGGCCGACTACGGTATTTATAAAATTTCCATAGAGACCGGTTGTCTTGTTGTTTTTTTTTATTTTGCACTGAGAGATATATTTTTGAAGAAATGCACTTTACTGTAGATACAGACTGGGACTTAAATCTAAACATACAATGAAGAGGAGTGCATGTAGTTATATACTTCCAAATAAAATCTAACAGTCTGAGGAAAAGTAGCATATACAGCCACAAATCTTTGTATTTGCCCTTAAAATCTTTGTATTTGCCCTTAAAATAAGTGTCTTGCAACCGTTTTTCAGGTACATATATGGCCGTCAAAAAATACCTGAGACCCCAACTTCTGAGAGAGTTCCAGTACACATGTACTACAGCACTGTACCTGATAATCTGACAATAGCAGCCCACAGTCCAGCACATACCTACGAATATCTGTACCTGGCATCTATTAGTCCATTTGAAGAGGAGGCCAGAGATTATTTTCTACAAGGTAACTTTGACCGTTTGTTCCAAGATGTAGGTGCTAGGCTACAGACATATTACTGACTATCCCAGCGCAGGTAAATGACATAAACGACATCCCTATACAAAAAGTCAGGGTAAAGGACTTGAAAACTTTTTCTTAAGGTTTTACTTTAAAGCTTTAAGAAGCTTATATTTTCCAAATCTGATGAAGGATTTAGTTTATGCATGCACCTAACATGATGATAATTTTATCCAACACCACCCACAGCCTAGGTAAGGCTTCAGTGTCACAGACTTCAGTGTCAGAAACTTCCTGTTACAGACTGAAGACTTTAAAGGTTTATAGACGATTAGGAGTATTAAAATTATGTCAGAATTTTAACCAACTGATTTTTTAGCTCGCCTGTACGAAAGTATAGAGAGCTATTGTTGTCACTTGAACGTTGGCGTTGGCATGGGCGTCACACTTTAAAGTTTTAGTTAAGTTTTTTAATGTGATGGGCAAGGCACTGCAGGTGAGCTATCCTGTATGAGGACAGGTCTTGTTTATTTGGCTATAAGACATTGGTTTCCCATCCCTACCCCATCTTTTTGAGAATGATCCCAAATATCTAAAATCAGCAGGCATCAGCATAGGGTTCTCAGACAGGGAGAAGTTATGCGACATTTTCTGAATTTCAGAGAGAAGTTTAATCCCAAATGTTGGATTTTCTATACATTTTGACTTCTCCTTCAGCTCAAAATAGGGAGAAGTCAGTCAGCTTAGGGAGAATATTTGAGCCCTGACACTAGAAAACCAACAATGTGGTTGTGTGCCCAGTGCAGACTCAGATCAGCCTGGGCATCCGCCCAGTCTGATCAGAGCCTTCGCTGTCCGCATTGAGGTAGCTTAGACCCTTAGCATCCCTTTGAGCACTTAACAAAGAGTCTAGTCAAACTGGGTGGGTGCCTAGGCTGATCTGAGCACAACCACATTGTTTGTTTTCTCATGTCACGGCTCATTTCTCCCCCCGAGACTGAGCTCCGAAATCAGTATTATGTGATTGTGCTGTAAGAAGGATTTTTTTTCCAAAACAATCCCAAAAACCTGAACAATCTTATAAGACAGAGCTATATACATGTATTTGGGGTTGTTTTGGAGGGGAAGATCCCTGTCTTTTCTGCAAATGAATATGTTCATCTGCCAGAATACATGTAGCAAACAGTGAAGACTCTGTACAGGTGGCTTCTTTTGGATCCATCTTAATGTATCAGTATCTTCACTGTTCTCAGAGCCACTTTTGTTGTAAATTTTTTCATAGGTGTGGAAGCATTTCGATTAGGCACCCTCGAACAAACCCATGTTGATGGTTGGAGAGAAGTGTGGGACAATGGGCGTTTAGACATAGAGGGCAACACCACTCTGGCCTCGTCAGTGTACAGTGCCCTTTATTACATCCTCAGTGCTATGCCTACTGTTGAAGAAACTTCTTGGCCATTTATTGGCCTTTCACCGGAAGATCTTGCACATGGAAATATTGAGCATATAGTAAGTTCACAGACAGTCATTGCTAGGTACCAAGAATCAGTCAGCAGCTATGGCAGTCTATTTGTCCCTGGGCATGTGTCATCAGGCATTTTCCTCTTGCATTTATTTCGTTTCTTGCTTAGACCGGTTGCTCCAAAGTTGGTGTTCACTTTGTGAATCCAAGACAGAACACTAGCCACATGTCATTCAGCTGCAGGCCTAGCTCACTGACAACACTTATGTCAGCCTAATCAGAGCTCTAGATAAGAGGGAGTATTTGGTGATAATTAGGGATAATTTTTGTTATTTCTGTATAAAAACATATGTTGTGACCCCTCATCTGAACCGTCTCGATGAGACGGTTCAGATGAGGGGTCACAACATATGGTTTCAATGAGAAATAAAAAAAATTATCCTTCAATTATCATCAAATACCCCTCTTATCTAGAGCTCTGCTAATCATCGCATAGTTCCTGTGTCCCAAATGAAAGACCCAAATAATAAAACAGGATGGGAGGACAAGATGGCAGAAGAGAAGAAACATCCGAGAATGGGATGATTTTCATACATTCTCCATCAGGTCAGGATCAGTGTTCATGTATAATACTAGAGTTTGTCAGCCATACACCTTTACATTTATGTCATATAAATACTGGTACCTCTGGCCTGTCTCGAGAGATACTTGCTTATACAGGTCAGTTTATGCAAAAAAAAAGACAAAAAAAAAAAGACTGACTTTGGATATGAGATTTTGGTCCTGTATTAAAGACAGAGTTTTGATTAATAGAGTGACAAATAATGTAAACTACTTTCCCTATTAATCCTAGTAAGTGCCCCTGCTCTAATAATTGCCCCCTGCCTGTTTTCGGAAAAAAATGCTTAAAATTGAAAGAATTCATGCTTGCTTCTCTGGATGAGGTACATGTATGGCAAGCCATTTTACTATTTATTATGCATAGTAGATATCTTATAAAGTATATTCCAATTAAGATATCTAATATAACATATAAGATATCTTATATCCTATATAAGATATCTGATATAGGATATAAGATATCTTATAAAGGATATGAGATATCTTATTTAGTTTTTCATATAAGATATCTTATATGTTATATTAGATATCTTATATGTTATATTAGATATCTTAATTGGCATTTTAGATATCTAATATACTATATAAGATATCTAAAATATTATATAAGATATCTTATATGTAAATTTAAATAAGATATCTCATATCCTATATAAGATATCTTATATCCGATATAAGATATCTGATTTACTAAATAAGATATCTTATATGTCATATAAGATATCTTATATGCTAAATCAGATATCTTATATATTGTGTTGTGTCTTATGGAAAAGTCAAATAAGATATCTTATATACCTATACTAGATATCATATATAGTATATAAGATATCTTAAATGACATATAAGATATCTTCTATAGGAAATAAGATATCTTATATGGAATATGAGATATCTTATTTAATTTTACATATAAGATATCTTATATAATAAATAAGATATCTTATCTAGTATATTAGATATCTAATATGCCAATTAAGATATCTAATATAACATATAAGATATCTAATATATCATTTAAGATATCTTATATGAAAAATTAAATAAGATATCTTGTATTCTATATCAGATATCTTATATAGAATATAAGATATCTTATACGTTATATTAGATATCTTATATGTTATATTAGATATCTTAATTGGCATATTAGATATCTAATATACTATATAAGATATCTTATTTATTATATAAGATATCTTATATATATAAGATATCTTATATAATAAATAAGATATCTTATATAATATATAAGATATCTGATATAATAAATGAGATATCTATGTTCCATAATAAATAGTAAAATGGCTTGCCATATACATGTGGCTCTTTGACACCAGGTCAACTCTTAAAGAAAAATATGTTGAAAAACCATAATATATCTCTATCTGATCAAATTGCTCATGGCCCTGCATTGCTTGCCATGGTACAAGTATGTTTGTTCTGTATTTAAGATTTTTGCAGCTGTTTGGTTCATAGTCATTGTAAATCTTTCAGCAATATGGTGGTCACGTATTCTGGGACCAAGAGACTTGGATGTATCCCACAATCCTAGCCTTGCATTCCAAGCTTGGTAAAACCCTTGTTGGGACTCGTATCAGGACCCTGGACTCAGCCTACTTGTATGCTACCCAGAGAGGTTACAAGGGAGCAATGTATCCATGGGAGAGTGCTTTTGTGGGTATGCATGAATTCAGCCAAATTAACCAACTCCTCGGTGAAAGAATTTTTATATGCAACAAAGTTTCTGTTGTTATATACATGACCTGTTTATTATGAGAAATGATACTTATTGCATTTGTGAACATGAACTCCTGTCATTTTGTACTGCTGGGCAAAATTTCGCTGAAAAATGATCAGGGGCCGTATTCATAAAGCCACTTAAGTCGTTGCTATGTGGTTGCTAAGGCTAAATATCTATAAAGGAGATTCCCTACAGCTATGAAATTTGGTCTGGAGGAACAGTCTTTATAAGACTGTTCCTCCAGACCAAATTTCATAGTTGTAGGGAATCTCCTTCAAAGAAATTTAGCCTTAGCAACAGCATAGCAACCACTTAAGTTGTTTTATGAATACGGCCCCAGGCCAAACAACAATTTTGTTGATGCATCATTTCCCAGAATATACTCTTAAAATTTCATGACATTTTAAAAAAAGTTCAAAGGTAAACATCATTGTCCTACAATCATTTGTCACCCACAATTTACAGTTAATAACAGATTATTACAGCTAACTATTTACTGTATATATTTACTGTTACTGTAGATTAAATTTGAGCCGCGACACGAGAAAACCAACAATGTGGTTGTGCGCCCAGCGCAGACTCAGATCAGCCTGGGCATCCGCCCAGTCTGATCAGAGTCTTCGCTGTCCGCATGGAGGTAGCTTAGACCTTTGGCTATCCTTTAAGCGCTTAGCAAAGAGTCTGATCAAACTGGGCGGATGCCTAGGCTGACCTGAATCTGTGCTGAGCGCACAACCACATTGTTGGTTTTGTCGTGTCGCGGCTCATTTATCATTTTCACTGATTTAGTTGTATAGAGTCATTTCAAGTTATTCATTCAGAGTCTTTATTACATTTTATCAAGGCTAGATTGATATTTTGGATAATGGCTGAGTCTAATATTTTGTCACTGCATAACAGGGTAGACATCTGATAAGCCAGCATTAAAGCAGAGAGTGAATATACTGCACATTTGTACAGATTAATCTATAGCTTTCTCATTCGCATAGCAGTAGATGAAATTGTTAAAAAGTAAGATGTATTTCAATACTACAGGTCTAAATGTTAGCCCAGGAGGTCGTTGGGCCACATATGAGATGCATATCACTGGTGATATTGCCTTTGCCTTCAAACAGTACTTGATGATGACTCGTGACACAGATACGCTGACCAAAGGACGTCTTGCTGAAGCCATTCTTGGAATAGCTGAATTCTGGGTGTCTCGGTCCACTTTCAACCAGTCAAGAGGAACCTTTGATATACTAGGTATTACTCTCTAGCTCAACTGAGCACATTGCCGTGAACTATTGTGGCCTGTCACTGACGGTCTGTCCTTCCTCCATCTGTCCAGAGTGGGGGTGGTCTAGTGGTAAAGCTCTAGGCTACCAATCCAGGGGTTGCAGGTTGCACTCCCCTCTCCACTGGTGTCTCCGCTTTACCTCCGTTGTACCTTTGAGCAGAACTAAAATGATAACAATGGACTCAAGTTAATCATCTGCTACATACCAATATTATGTTGAAATCATATTTTTGCAAATTTTACTGACTGTTCAACGCTGAAATTTCCATTGTGGTTTATGTTATTGTTTGTTGTATTCTTTTATCTGTAGTCTCTTTCAATTCTTTATTCAATTCTTTATTCACTCTAGGTCACATATATTGCAACAACAAGAGGCATATATATTTACAATATGCAATTAAGTATTGCTAGCATGGTGGCAGAAAGTATGCAATGTGCAAAGATCAAACAAATAAATGACCACTATCAGATTGCATTGAAAGTGGGAATACAACATAGGTAAATAAGTCATTTCACTAAAAGTTAGCATGTCACTTTTCCCTTGTTTTATATGTTTTGATTTCTCTGAAAAATCGGTTTTTATGTGGTTAGTTTGAAACCACCTGCCCTTGAAAGAACTGTTCATTTTGCTCTACAGTTATTTTATCTTATTTCGTTGTTAGTTGTTAGTTTATATGTTACTATTAATCCTGTTTGGTGCTATGGGTAGGATGTTGAATTTGATTGCAAAAATGATTTCAACATCACATTGGTACATAACAGATGATTAATTTTAGTCAGTTGTTGTCATTTTAGCTCTGCTCAAAATTTACCTGAAATATGTTTATCACAGTTTGATCAGGAAACTGAATGAGAAAACCAGTTTACTTCCCACTCAGGAAGCTTGTGATGAGTTAATTGCTAATTTAATTACACTTTGGCACCTCTGTTTAGTGGGCATTGCTTACCTATCATCAATCTCTTTTATGATTCTAGCTCCTGGCATTTGTCACTTCTTGATTGAGCATGACCACTTTTGAAAAAAAGAACAAATTTAAACTTGAATTGAATCTTCTGTTCACCATTCTTATTTGGATATCATTAAATACTGCATCAGATGTTAAATTCTTCTATCAGTTAGTTTAATTTGTGAATTCTTGTGAGAAACTGATTTATTCAAACTTAAGGAATTTATTTTGTTTTTGAACTTCAAAACTTTGTGAAGAAGTTTGACCCTGTTGGTACAAGATAAACAATAACTTTTGATTAAGATTGTAAGATTGGGAGAAAATAGATTCACATTGGAAAAGGAACTTTAAGATTTAAGGAACAGGATTCAAATAGTGACAATTTATCATTTTTCTTCAGAAATTTTCTTAGTCTTGTTTCTTTCATTCACTCATTCAAACCTGAACTAAATTTTTGCCCCCGTTTTTAACCTCATTGTAACACTATGCATTCATTTTATATTTACTGTTTAATTTTTTGCTTTTTCTTGTTTTTACAACTTTTTATTATGTTCATGATTTAAACAATGGGACAGCAATGCTACAGATGTCAAGTTGACAGAACCCAGAAAAGTTTTTAATAGTAAGTGACAGACAGTATTACCATATTTGAGCCAAGACACGAGAAAACCAACAATGTGGTTGTGCGCCCAGTGCAGACTCAGATCAGCCTGGGCATCTGCTCAGTTTGGTCAGACTCTTTGTTAAGAGCTCAAAGGGTAGCTAAGGGTCTAAGCTACCTCCATGCGGACAGTGAAGACTCTGATCAGACTGGGCAGATGCCCAGGCTGATCTGAGTCTGTACTGGGCGCACAACCACATTATTGGTTTTCTCATGTCAACTCATTTATTCAGTTGGCAGATAGAGTTTTTCATTCCAAATTAATCCCAAAAAATCTAGATCTGTCTTACAAGATGGACCTAGATTTTCAGTATTGTTTTAGAGGAGAAAATAAAACAGCCTATAAGGGAATAACATGAAGACATTAGGCTGGTTTAGATATTTGGGGTTAATTGGGAGCTTATAGCCAAATAAAAACAGAATACAGAGGATTTCCTGGCAAACAAACATTGCCACACATGATAAAATTGTCAACATTGTAAATATACAGCTGCTTTTGGTGAAATTTTGTCAAAAGGCCAAAAGTTAAATTTTGTCAAAATGTCAAAATTTCAGTATACAATTGTGCATTTTATTTACAGCATTTGCAATATTGCTCCTACTGTACCGTATTACTTCTAATAAATGCCCCTGCTCTAATAAATGCCTCCTGGCTCTTTTCCGAAAATAATACTACTGGTATATCAACTTGCACGAATTTATGTTTGCTTCTCTGGATGAGATAACTCTTTTACATGGGGTCTACCCATAAAGGAAAGAATTTGCTTCTAGAGGGGAAAATTTTTATACACCCGTTTTGAAAAAACGGACGTATTATGGCATGGCCCTGTCTGTCCATCCGTCTGTCCGTCCATCCGTCAACATTCTTGTGCCCACCATATCTCAGTAACCGTTTGAGATATCTGAATGAAATTTTGTAGGCATATATATAAAGGATGGGGCAAAGTTTGCATACAATAATGGTTGCTCCCCCTTTCTTAGTTTCCAAGTTATGCCCCTTTGATTATTTTTTTACCCTACTTGTCTTGTGCGCGCCATAACTAGATAACCAGTTGGGATATCATAATGAAACTTCATAGCAATGTGTATGAGGGTCTGACGATGTGTTGCGTATGAGAATGGTTGCTCTCCCTTTCTTTGTTGTGAAGTTGCAACCCTTTGATTAGATTTTGTAAGCTATTTTTATGTATACTAATCTTATGAATTCAATAACTTAGTAACCATTTGGAATATCTTGATGAAACTTTACAGCAGTGTGCATGATCACAAGACAGTATGTCACATATAAGAATGTTTGTTCCCCCTTCCTTAATTTTGGAGTTACCTCCCTTCGATTAGTTTTTAGGCTAGCCCCATTCCCCCATTCACTCCATAACTCCTTCACCCTTTGAAATATTTTAATGAAGCTTTGTAAGAATGTGTACAAATAGGGGGCAATATATCATGAGCATGAACCACAACTCTGGCTTACTTACTTTTGAATTACCTGCCCTTGCATCAATTTCCGTTTTACTCTGTAACTCCTTAACCATTGTAAATATTTTAACAAAACTTTATGGTGATGTGTATATTGTCAAAGGAATGTATTATAACCAAGTTTCTAACACAGTGCGCCTATAGAAGCAATGGAAAGTTACCGATTTTATTCTGCAACAATTCACTGTCTCGAGGCGCGTGGATCTAACTGCTGATGTCACTTGCATTACTGACGTAATTTTGAGACGTTAGACGGTGTAACGTCTCTTTTTCTTTTAAAAAACGCCATAATAACGTACATTTACGTTAGATACAGTTAAGAATATTGGCGGGAGCATGAACGCGCTGGCATGAAAGTTGGGAGAATTTAGATGAAAAGAATAATTTTTCAGCGTTTCTGAGCATTAGAATCGAAATAGTTCAGCTCTAACATTGAATTGTTGAGTAATAATTCACTGTTTGTTGTTCAGTTGTAAGTAGATATATCACTCGCGCTCCACGCTCGTGATATGATCTACTTTACAGCTGATGTCCAAACAGTGAATTATTGCTCAACAATTCACTGCTAGAGCTGATCTATTTCTTAAATGGTACTCTTGTTTACTTAGTTTATGAATTATCTCCCTTGTTTGACTTTGTCATTTCTAAGCTTCTGAGCTGCTTCATCCTGGAAGCTAATTTTTGGTATACTAATAGTATTTGATGTGTTAGATGTTTTAATAACATTGCAGCCATTAATTACAGGGTTGTTTGCCCTATTTGTCTGCCTGTCCAGCCTTCTATAAACAATCTTGTTCATTTGTAACTCCTTCATGACACACTAAAACGGGCGTATTATGCGCCGCTTGTGAAGCTCTTGTTTCCTTTAAGAGTTAACCCCTACTGAAAAAGGAGGCAACTTAGAGAAGCTCTCCCTGCAAGTATGCCTATTCACCTTAATACTGTTTATTAGCAGTATTTTACAGTTACTTCCCACTCAGTTTACACTTTAGGCTCTAAATAATGCTAGTGATTCTCCTACAGAGGTTTAGAGGGGTGCTGCACCCTTCTGCCTTTTGGTCTTACCCTTCTGCCTTTTGGCCTTACCCTTCTGCCCTCCATTAGTGGAAGGTAATTTCATTCATATTAATGTTATATTTTTACAATATATAGCTTCCTGAGTAAAACAGGCTCTTTATCACGCAAATATTTGTATCTCCCTGCTTAAAAGAAGGTGATTTTCCTGTTAGAAAGTGTTAATGCCCTTAGTTAAATTGTCTCTGAAAATAATAGCTTCAGAAAAGTGCCCTTTAGGGAGCATGCCACGCTCTAAAAGTGCCCTTTTTCATGCCAGCACCCTGCCCTTTTTTCAGGCTGGGGGAAACACTAAATGCCCCTTTTCATAAAATGCAATGCCCTTGGGGCGTTCAACAGGATTCATACAGTATCTTAAAAGTGATTGGGTTAACTTTCAAGGGAAGCAACTCTTCAGTTTTGATTTTTATCTCCATGCTCATTAAGAGTCAACTCTGAAAGGAAATGAGCCGTGACACGAGAAAACCAACAATGTGGTTGTGCGGCCAGCGCAGACTCAGATCAGCCTGGGCATCCGCCCAGTCTGATCAGAGTCTTCGCTGTCCGCATGGGGGTAGCGTAGACCCTTAGCTACCCTCTAAGCGCTCAGCGAAGATTCTGATCCGACTTGGTGGATGCCCAGGCTGATCTGAGTCTGTGCTGGGCGCACAACCACATTGTTGGTTTTGTCACGTCGCGGCTCAAATGATTTGCTCCCACAGGAGCAAATTCTTTCCTTTAAGAGTGGACTCCATTATGTATGGGCTGTATCATCCAGGGAAGAAGAAAAGAAAGTTGTTTCCTTTAAAAAATTGCGTACAAACATGATGTTACACCCATTCGTCACATCATAGCCTTGTACGCATCATGCGTGCCAGGAGCTGGAAGAGTTTGTTTATAAAGAAAAGATTAGACTTAGACATGTGTAGATGTGCATCCTGGCCTGTCCTCACTGGTTGCACCAAGCAAAGTGTCAAGGTCTCATTTACCATATTTATTCAGCTAAAAAACTAGTCTCTGTGATGACCCCAAATACAAACATGTTAAGTCTCCCAATTTTTAAGTGAGACTCCCTAATTTTTGGCACCCAAAACCCTGTTTTATGCATTATCTCACTAATTTTTTTTAAATTTCACAGTATATTTAACATAAAAATTAAGGTCTCACTAAGTTTTTTTTTCCAGAACCTCACTAAGTTTTATTTTCAGAACTTGGTTGTTTTGAAGCTTGAAGAATCTGTATGTAAGGAAACACTTAGACATGTGTAGATGTGCAACCTGGACTGTCTACACTGGTTGCACCAAGCAAAGTGTCAAAGTCTCATTTACCATATTTATTTGGCTGAAAAACTTGTTTATCTATCTCTGGAATGACTCAAAATATTTAAATCAGTCTTATGAAATTCAGCTATGAGATTTTTTTCCCCTTCTAAAACAGTCTAAAAAATCTAGATCTGTCTTATAATATGGGTCTTGATTTTTGGGATAGTTTTAAAAGGGAACAATCCCTGTCATACCGCTTAAGAAGTATGGTACATTTAATTTACAGATGTCATGCCGCCAGATGAATGGAATTATCCTGTTAATAACTCTGCCTACACCAATGCTGTAGCACAGATCAGCCTGCTGCTTCCCAAATATGCTGAGGGTTTGCTGGGACATAGTGCTCCTGATCGTTATGAGCGGGTGGCTGATCAGATGTATATGCCAAATGATAAAGTGAAAAATTACCACCCAGAGTTTGATGGCTTTACATTGAGTAAGTGTATGAAATATGATAGCTTAACAGTGAGTAAGTGTATGAAATATTTCAATTTTTTGCACTGTTAACAGCATATCATAACTACTGTATTTCTTCTTTATTGCCCAAACTTTGATTCCAAAATGCCATTTATAGAACTTGCAACATCTCCAGAAGATTTATTAGGAGAAATATGATATGCATCATGACCATTTATAAGGTAAATGGGTACACTTTTTGCTTCCCTTTTCAAAGAGAATCAACTCCTGTAGGAAAGAATTTAATCCCCTACGAACAGGTTCCTTTCTGAAAGAGTAGGAGCGGCTGTAGTAATGGGAATAATTTTATTTACAGTTTATACACAAGAATTTGTTAATTCTCAATTTCATGTGCAGTTTTATTTAAAATTGCTTGGGGTAGAATCAATTTTTGAGTGTCTTTTGTATATGTATGCTAAGTTTTACATGCACCCTGATCAGTCTGTTTCAGTTGTTGTTATTTCAGTCAGTTGTGTATTCAGCTTCAAATATCAGTCTTATGTAACATTTATATAACTGTCTGGAGTGCAGGTGTCAGGTGTCCATTTGATTCTACAGTTGTTTTGTTTTCACACTAATCTTATCAGTGGTCATCCTATTGGGTGAGGGTGTGGTTATGCTTGGCTGAGTGACCAATCAAATAATTTTGGTTACTGAGTCTGGAGAGAGTTCACTGTTCAGTTGTGACTTGATAATTGTTGGGTGCACATGTTTTTTCTTAGCTATTATTATTGGAATCCATGAGTCTTCTAGTTGTTTATTTACTCTTACTCCTGTATGGAACTAGTTCTCAGTCATGGATGTTTCAACAGATGTCTGATTTTCTTTGCCAGATCATTATATACACTATGGTGATTTGTCAAAGAATTTGTTTTTCGTCTCCCCATCACACTAGTGATGTGGAGGCCGAGAAGCGTTCTTTTTTCTATTGCAGAGCGTGACCACGTATCTGAGAGGAATATGTAAAATTATGGAATAAATGCTTTAGACTTTGATTAGCTCAGAAGGTGAAATAAATCAGTGTCTGAGGAAAGACATAATTATTGTTTACTGTCATGTGATGCCATCATAGAAATTGCTAAATCTTTCAACAATTGGAAGACTTTCAATCCTTAACTCAAATTATACTGACATATAGTGTATACAGAGGTTGTTTAACATGTGTACTTTCTTCAATCTGGAGGAATGAATAATCTGGAATAACATATCACATTAATTTGAATGAATTGTGTTCAAGCTTTAATTTACATTAGGAATATTTTCAAGATCAAACTGTTTCAAAGCCACCGACAAATCCTACTGACATATATCATTTTCAGAGGTTTTGACATACTTCGATCTGGAATAATGTATTATATAAACTTGAATAAAATAGTGTCCAAGTTTATATTCATCCTTTGGAGTGTATACTGCTTCTTCAGCAGTTGTGTAAGCTGCATGTATCCTCTGTGACTGCAGTGTATTCAAACTCAGTTTAGCTCATTAGCTTGTGCTACACTTACAATGCAATATAACTGCGGATGTTTTATACATATATGTTAGTGAACATCTTGTCCTGATAGCCTGCCAACGACCAATAGTGGACAATCTAGGAATCTTTGAGATGGAGTGCATTTATAAAACTGAATGACAGGTATTACATACAACTTCAGATACTTTCAGGAAATACTTTGTGTTTTAACAAGTATTCAAACAACCATTCTGATAATCAGAGCATATTCAGATGGAACCTGACAATTCAGCATGTACATTTAACTCAAGAAATAAGGTGCAGGAAGGAATTAGACTGCTATAAAAGTGTTTAACATGACAATCAGACAAGTGGAAACTTCCCATGGTGCATGGTGCATAATTCTGTCACATACAAAACTAAAACTGATTGTGGGGCACAATCAATCATAAATCAGCCTAGACTCTACTGCTTAGGAAAGAAACTTGTCATTGACATTGTTTTGTTTTAACCTGTGATAAGAACAGTGACATTATCAAATAAGTCTAGGTGTGTATTTTACCATTTCAGATAGGGAAACTCCAGAGGCTTATCCCTGTTATCAAAGTTTACTTTCCTGAATTTACTTCTGTGACTCCTTGTATGGGGTCCACTGTCATCCTCTTAGACATTCACTTTTTGACCTGATTTGTGTCTGCCTCTTCAAGCGCACACCACAATTTATGAGGCATAGGACTATAAATGCAAATGTTTTTCCAAGAGCGGAAGATGCTATGCAAACTTGCTTTTTTTCAGTTGTAAGGTCTGTAGCCTTCAGTGACTATAAGCAGCTTTTCTCTGCTACTGGACTTTTAAAATTTTCCTTCAATGTCTATTAAAATGTGCACTTACAGAAAGAAGTTTACTACTTATAGTTGTCACCATTTTGAATGGTACATATTAGAAAGCTGTGTTCTGCGCTAACTGTCAATAACTTGTATTTATTAGTACAGTCAACCCTCTTTATAACCGCCTTTACAACAGCAAATGCCTATAATGTCATTTTGTTATGCTTGGAATGGCTATTGTGCAGAGCTGGTATTCTCTATAACAGTAATTCAGTTAATATCAAGATGTTTGGGAACAAATGCCTTCATGGTAAAGAGGGTACACTGTACAGAAGCATATGTCTGCATTATATAGTATAGCTAGAATTTACTGTTGTCTTTACGATAAGAAAATTCATCATATGGTCAGCTGTTTTTGTGTCAGGTGACTGAATCATTTTATTCTGTGGTCCATTAATTCGTGCGAAGTGTTCCGAACCATTACTTGTTATGAGTAGAGTTGTAATATTGTTGTGTGTATGAATACTGTTTGGCACAATATACAGATGAGGTATTTTTTGGATGAGGTCGACGTCCTGTCCTGAGGTATGCTTTAGCATGGCTTCGACTCACGTTCCAGAGCATTTTTTCCTAAAAGGTTTTTTCTCTGGTTTTCGTGACCGGCTAGTATACTTGAAGGGGCGTAAAATACCCAAGCGAGTAGCGGAGCATTCTTTCAGTTTCCAATGACAGAAAAATGTTAGTTGTGCCAGGCAACAATTCATTTACAACATACATGTAATTCTGCTATATTAAAGTTGTTTTAATTTCCCTGTACATGATTATTCTTGCTCTGTTCAGTGTGCATGCCAGCAAAATAAAAATTGACTGATTTATGATGACAAAAGTATAGTTCCGGCCATAGTTTTATGTTGCATAATTACAGGCACTTGAACAGTCTTGTTGGAGATAGGGTTTGGAATCTGATTCAGTCAGTTCCTGAAGTGTAGTTACTCTTTAAATTTATTAATATTGAGCAGTAGGTATATGCTCTTGTGCCTTGTGGTCATGACGAGGCCACCATACCTTCACCATATTATATGGGGGAGAATGTTGTTGCCTAACTTGCCTTTAACATTCATTAATTCAAACAGATACCAAATTTACCAATTTACTGCTGGGTTGACATTATTTGCAACATTTTCTTTTGGTTGGGAGTTAACCTATGACAGTCTGTTACTCTGCCTAGGGCTCTAACCACTCAACTGCAGTCCGGGTGGCAATCTTGCAGTAGTGGTTATCTAGAGAATTCTGCAAATCTAGGTGTTAGGATGTTTGTAAAATTTGTTAGCAAAATATTAATTATGTGCAGCTGGTATCAATAACAGAAGCAAATTGACTAACTGACCTAAATAGCTTATAATCTATTGCAGCTGCAATTACTCAAGAATATTACAACTGTTGCATCATGTAGGTCACCTGGAATAATTAGGATTCTGACCCAACGGATACAATTCCAAGACATATATACCTGTTTAAAATTCATAATAGACAGTTGCAACTTGTTGATCTATTACTTGTATCTCCAATATAAGTTCCAACAATTTGATTTTAGTGTCTGAAGATGTGTCAGAATTGTGAACAGTGAGAATTTCATCACCCTGCTTCCAGAGAACGGTCTGATCTGTGTTTTGCTCATTGTGAGGTTATGATACTTTGGTCTTTTAGTATGTAACATTCTCAGATATGTATTAATTCTGCTTAAACGGTATGTACACTGGTGCAGTCTGATTCGGGTCTTACTTCATATGCATATACAACAATATCTATTCAGGGGAAGTCATTGATCTATTTGTGTGATTGCAGCAGGACTTTTATAGACTGGTATTATAGGTGCCCCTGACCAGCATCTGCTGGATATTTTCCTCAGCAGTCTTATAGTTGTATTAAACTCTGCAGTGGTTTTCAACTTTGATAGATATATCTACTACAGCCTGTCAGTTACTGTGCAATTACCGTATTCACTCCTTAAAGCACCCATGCCCTGTGCCCACACAACTCTCTCAGAACTCAGTAGAATAAGCACATATGTGCCTACCTCAAACTACAGTCTGAAAGCCATCAATCATCTGGATTTGCCCCTAGAACGTTGTCTGTCAAGGTATCTGTAAGCCTCTGGCCATTTCACAAGTCACTCAGCACTTTGCCACCATGTCTCATTGAAGAGCAATTCCTGAGGTATATGTCTGTGTGTATGGGTACCAGCTATTATTACTTTGTCAATAAATGCCGACACATTTTCAACAGCATTCAGTCTAAGCCTGGTTCTAAGTGCCCTTTGCACTTAAAGGTACAAATACAGTACATGTTATTTCAGAGTGGACAAATGTTGAAAGTTTCTATTAGCAAGCGATTGAGGTTGTCTCATACGAAACAATTGAGATGTCACAATTTTGCATTACATTGGGTAAGAGTTCACACCCGTCTCTGCTCGATCAGCAGAAAAAAGTGGTCATTCTTAATTGGAAGCGGGACATCAGCTGCTGTGCTTGGTTAAAACTTTAGGGCATTGGAATGCATCATGCTTAGAGTATAAGGGTATTCAGACATACTATGTAGGAGTGCAGAGAAACTCTGTCATCCTCAAACCAAATAGGTGTTAACATGTCAGTCATGGTCTTATAAGAGCATCTGGATGCCTTGATTGCATTAGTTGGATTACAGTTCAACTAAAAAATAAACAAATAAAAAAAAAAAATATATAAATAAATAAAAGATAAAAAATTGGCTCTAATATTTTGGGGGCCTCATTTGCATACCACCAAATTCGTTTGGCTTTCTTTTCCCCAAAATATCACTTGTCAAGCTGGTATGTAATAGTTTGAGTACCATTTCAGGCTAACCTGATTTATGGAATTTACCCAAAGCACCATCAGCATTCAGGTCTCATACTGTTCTGTCTGCACAACAATTCATGCATGACCGAGTCTGCAAAATCATGATGATCCTACATTTGCAACCGTTTCGTCTCAAGCCCGATTTAAGCCACGAGCAGCATCATTCACGCCTAGTCCTCTGGCTTTTGGGATGACCCTACCTTGCACCGGTTTTTCACGCCCGTTCCAGCCATGAGACAGCACCGTTTCACGCCTAGCTCTCAGGCTCAGGTATGACCCCTTCTTTCATGCACCGTTTTCACGCCTGCTCTGGTCATGAGACAGCACCGTTTCACGCCTCTCTCTCAGGCCTCTGGGTTGAATCCTATCAGTCTGCACCGTTTTCACGCCTCTTTCAAGACACTGAGACAGCACCGTTTCACGCCTAGCTCTCAGGTCTTTGGTCATGAGACAGCACCGTTTCACGCCTCTCTCTCAGGCCATCAAGGATCACCCAGCATTCATTCATTCATTCATTCATTGCAAGAGATAGCACCATTTCACGCCTATATCTCGAGCCTCAGGGGTCAAACCTGTCATGCATCCTGGCACAATTTTCCAAGGCTTTGAGACTGCACTCTTCATGCCTGGGTCTCAAGCCTTATGGTAGGGTAGTCATTCCATTATATGCACAGACTGTCATAAGGAGAATAGTTTTCAGCTGTCCGACTATTTTGGTTGATTCCCAGGTTAGCCACAGCATTGCAATGATAATTAGAAGTGAGCTGCCCCCAAGACAGAGCCAAAGATTTGTTTGTTTGTTTATTGCTTTATATAGTAATGTTATTAGTTTGTTTACTTTTGAGAATTGAAATATGTGTTTATTTGTCGAATTAAAATATATCTCAATGTACTTGTTGTTTGTGTATAAAATGGGAATAATTTTATTTACAGTTTATACACAAGAATTTGTTAATTCTCAATTTCATGTGCAGTTTTATTTAAAATTGCTTGGGGTAGAATCAATTTTTGAGTGTCTTTTGTATATGTATGCTAAGTTTTACATGCACCCTGATCAGTCTGTTTCAGTTGTTGTTATTTCAGTCAGTTGTGTATTCAGCTTCAAATATCAGTCTTATGTAACATTTATATAACTGTCTGGAGTGCAGGTGTCAGGTGTCCATTTGATTCTACAGTTGTTTTGTTTTCACACTAATCTTATCAGTGGTCATCCTATTGGGTGAGGGTGTGGTTATGCTTGGCTGAGTGACCAATCAAATAATTTTGGTTACTGAGTCTGGAGAGAGTTCACTGTTCAGTTGTGACTTGATAATTGTTGGGTGCACATGTTTTTTCTTAGCTATCCCTGCCAGCCATCCCCAGCACCACCATATTCTTGTTGTACTTTTCTTCATTAATAAATTATTCATATTGAGACTTTTCTGTAATATTGTATAATTGTGCTGCAAAACTTAAGAATATTTAATGCTAGTCCTTAAAAATGTAAGTTGTTCAATCTTTGGGGTAGTTACTTCTATTATCAGTAAGTTGTTTCAGCCTTCTTTTCCCCAAAATATCACTTGTCAAGCTGGTATGTAATAGTTTGAGTACCATTTCAGGCTAACCTGATTTATGGAATTTACCCAAAGCACCATCAGCATTCAGGTCTCATACTGTTCTGTCTGCACAACAATTCATGCATGACCGAGTCTGCAAAATCATGATGATCCTACATTTGCAACCGTTTCGTCTCAAGCCCGATTTAAGCCACGAGCAGCATCATTCACGCCTAGTCCTCTGGCTTTTGGGATGACCCTACCTTGCACCGGTTTTTCACGCCCGTTCCAGCCATGAGACAGCACCGTTTCACGCCTAGCTCTCAGGCTCAGGTATGACCCCTTCTTTCATGCACCGTTTTCACGCCTGCTCTGGTCATGAGACAGCACCGTTTCACGCCTCTCTCTCAGGCCTCTGGGTTGAATCCTATCAGTCTGCACCGTTTTCACGCCTCTTTCAAGACACTGAGACAGCACCGTTTCACGCCTAGCTCTCAGGTCTTTGGTCATGAGACAGCACCGTTTCACGCCTCTCTCTCAGGCCATCAAGGATCACCCAGCATTCATTCATTCATTCATTCATTGCAAGAGATAGCACCATTTCACGCCTATATCTCGAGCCTCAGGGGTCAAACCTGTCATGCATCCTGGCACAATTTTCCAAGGCTTTGAGACTGCACTCTTCATGCCTGGGTCTCAAGCCTTATGGTAGGGTAGTCATTCCATTATATGCACAGACTGTCATAAGGAGAATAGTTTTCAGCTGTCCGACTATTTTGGTTGATTCCCAGGTTAGCCACAGCATTGCAATGATAATTAGAAGTGAGCTGCCCCCAAGACAGAGCCAAAGATTTGTTTGTTTGTTTATTGCTTTATATAGTAATGTTATTAGTTTGTTTACTTTTGAGAATTGAAATATGTGTTTATTTGTCGAATTAAAATATATCTCAATGTACTTGTTGTTTGTGTATAAATGGCGGATAACACTCCGGACTACCAATTCAGGGGTCGCAAGATCCATCCCCTGCTTCTCCGGTCTTTTGGATGAGACTTTAAACAGAGGTCCCGTCTCCATATGACCTTGTTGTTGGTGGGACATTAAACCCGAGTTCACTCACTCACTCACTCACTGAAAGAGTAGACCCCTTTTGGACGGGCTATACATTTTCCAGTGAAATGATCCATTTTAAGCAAATGAGCCGCAACGTGACAAAACCAACAATGTGTTCGTGCGTCTAGTGCAGACTCAGATCAGCCTGGGCATCCGCCCAGTCTGATCAGAGTCTTCGCTTTCCGCATGAAGGTAGCTTAGTCCCTCAGCTACCCTTTAAGCGCTTAACAAAGAGTCTGATCAGTCTGGGTGAATGCCCAAGCTGATCTGAGTCTGCGCTGGGCGGACAACCACATTGTTGGTTTTCTCGTGTCGCGGCTCAAATTAGGAAATCAAGAAAGTTGTTTCCCTTTGCAAAAGTGGCAGGAAAACATGGAAGTATATCCATACATCTAATTCAATACTACTGTACCACCTCTAAAATTTCTCTTTATCTAATAAATTGCTAAAAATGAAGAATTCTCCTCAAGAAATTTCACTTTGTTTCCATCAGAAATTACTGATACTAACATCAGGGCCCAGGCCCCGAGGTTATAAAACTTTTTTCATGCTCAACTCAGCTGAGCATGAAATTTAAAATGCCCATTAATATAAAAAATACCAAGAAATTCAGCATTTTTCAGGCTCAGATAAGCCAAGAAGGCTATTTTTTCTACTCATAAATATTAAAATGCCAACAATTGTTGGCATTTTAAAATTTATGAGCAGAAAAAATTTCATGCTCAGCTGAGTTGAGCATGAAAAAAGTTTTATAACCTCGGGGCCAGTTGTTCAGAGCATCGCTAGCTTAAATTCACAAAGTCTTTGTGAAGGATTCATTCAGTCTTCTAGCAGACACAAAATCAAGCATGCAAATATTTTTTTAACTTAAAAAATGTGAGAAGCTTTTGTGCTGCAAAAGTTCTCACGTTTTCAAAAAAAAAAAAAAAAAAAAAAATGGCAGGTTTTTTTTTTACATAGGCTAGATTTTAAGATATAGCATCTCCTTAACTACAGACGTCGTTAGGTTTGAACAACTTGGCCATAATCTGTAATATGATTAAAACATTTCAGATGACACAGTAAAACAAGCAGATGTTGTCCTGATGGGTTATCCACTGATGGTACAGATGACAGAAGAAGAGCGCAGGAATGATTTAGACATTTATGAAAGGGTACAAAATAAACTATTGATTTGGCTATTACAACAGCTTATTCTAGGTCTATTTTACTACACAGATCTAGATTTTTTTATTGTTTTGGAAGGAAAACAACTATTTTATAGAGCAATGAAAATGACTGTTTAACTTGTTTGGGATCATTTTAGCGGGGGAAACTGCCTCTGTCTTATTACTGCCTAATGAATATGGCAAAATGCAAATACCTCGCTGAAATTCTTCCAGTAGTGTTCGTGTATGAGCCTGGAGATAAACCACACGCTTTGAAGAGTGGATTACTGGCCTTAAAGCTGGACAAATCTTGCTGTAACACCACCCTGAGAAGCATTGGCTTTGTACTTTACTAAGTATTTTATGCTAAAGTTTGCTTTTTCTGGCAAATGTGGTATAAGCAGAGCTCTAGATAAGAGGGCGTATTTGATGATAATTAGGGATAATTTTTCTTATTTCTCATTCAAACCATATATTGTGACCCCTCATCTGAACCGTCTCGTCGAGACGGTTCAGATGAGGGGTCACAACATATGTTTTTATGCTGATTTTGCGAAAATTATCCCTAATTATCACAAAATACTCCCTCTTATCTAGAGCTCTGTATAAGGATTGTAGTGATCATATTAATACGGTTCTAAGATGGGTAATTTTCCCCCTCAAAAATGACCCAAATAATGTAAGCTAGTTGTACGAATTCTGCTACTAAATGTTTTTTTGTTACAAAAAAGTAAAAATAAATAAATAAATAAAAATACCTATCTTATAACCAAATGAATATGCTATCATATATGTTGCTAAACATGACTAAAATTTTCAGTGACTGCATCAGAATATGCAGTATCTTTTCACGTAAAGTGATTTGTTATTTAATCACTGACAAAGTCCATCATGGACCATGAACATACCGAGTATAATGTTACCAAAGGCAGTAAACTGTTCAGACCCAAATCAGACTGCTCCTTGAGGTGCAGTCTCACCAGGTCTGCCGTGTTTGTAATGCAACAGGGATCTTTTTGACAAATTGCTTATTATTATTGCATTCTATTGCTCGTCCATACCTCATGTACCGTAATCGACCTTATTAGCGCTCTGTGTGCTTAACTTTTTCAAAATGGCGGCAAATACTTGTAGTAAACTTTCTTTCATATAAGCGCACATTTTAATAGGTCATTATATATTGAAGGGAACGAATTTAAAGGTAAAGCATCAGAGAAAAGCTGCTTATAAGCAGAGAAATCTAAAATTTGAGATCGATTTAGACTAATATTCTAGATCATCGTCTTTTATATAATTAGATCCTGTTGAAATTAATCAGTCTTTGAATCAACTGCCCAATTAAAATTAAGAAATTACAGTATGCTTTTTCTGGTTTCGTCACCAGATATTGTCAGGGTCACTGACGAGGCTTTATTAGCCGAAACTACGTAGTCTGACCCATGTTCCTACTTCTGTATGTATTCTCTGCTCTTGAAGGAACTTTTTAAGATTTTAATTACACATTTTTTCTTCAAATTAAAGGGTGATTATGGTAGTTTGGGATGCTGGTTGAATATTTAGGGTGATTATGGTAATTCAGAATCTGTTTTATGTAAATTTTTAGGTGACTGCTGAGGGGCCAGCGATGACATGGGGCATGTTTGCTGTTGGTTGGCTGGAAGTAGGGGAAGCAGAAAAGGCAAGAGAATTATTCTACAGACAGCTACAAAATAAAAGAGAACCTTTCAATGTAAGTTTATTGCCCTGTCTTTGGATAATGGAACAAGTACATGTTATAAATGTTTTATGAACATCTAAGTTAAACTTTATAAATGAAGGAATTGAGCATTGAGGGGGGAAAAACTGATGAAATGAATGAATCAGTTCCTTCCCTACCAAAATTGAAAAAAAGTTGAATTTGCAAACACTGTATATCTAGATGAGACAGCTCATATTGAGCTGTCTCATCTGGATCTACACTGTTGGTCCTCTAGACTTTGAATTCTTAATATGATGTAGCTTGGATGAAACTTTTTTTTTTAAATATGCAGACGTAAATTGTCGTCTACTTTTTGGCGCTTTAAGGGTGAGGGTGAAGGTTTGGGCCCAGTAAAACCGGTTTAAACCCCCCAGTAGTTATTGCTGACCGTCCAAAGGTGGTACTTTTGTTGCGGTTGCATTTGTTTTATGTTCGGTGCTGTTTAATTTATTGTGTTCTCAGTTAAATCCTTCTAGCATAAAAATAGAACATAGGTAAAAATAATTGTTAAATGTTTTCATATAATTTGCTTAGTCTGTTGTAACCCTTCTGTTGGTCTAAATTATTTAGTTCAATAAAGATAGCTGAGTTGCCATCTATTTGGGAAAGAGCTGCTGACTCGGCTTATCACTTGTAATTTATTGTTTGTTGGGATGTCTTTGTCAATCTTTCCCTTTGATGTTGGGGATAGGGTTTGGGATCTGATTCAGTCAGTTCCTGAAGTGAAGTTACTCTTTAAATTTTTATAACAGTGACTTTTAGTATTGCTGTCCCTCTTGAATACAGTTGTGACAAAGAAACTTGTCATACAGACTAGCACATATCCTTAGATTCTTCAGTTCCAGTCATGACCTTTACCAAAGCATCTGATTTGTATTGTTTGCTAGGGATATGAGTTAGACCGCGTAGTCCACACTTTTTTCTGTTTCAGGTCTGGACGGAGCTAGCTGATGGAAGTGGGGCCACAAATTTTATCACTGGTATGGAGAATGTACTCAGACAGAATAGATTTCAACTGTACTCCAATACCTGATACTGCTGGGTTTACTATTAGAGGTATGGTCATACAATAATCTATTTCCACCACTCCTCCAGTTTTTTGGATGAGACTTTGTACCAAGGTCCCATCTCCATATTACCTGTGTGTTTATGGGATGTAAAATCTGAGTTCACTTACTCACTCACTCACTCACTCAGTAATTAATCTATCTGTTGTCACAAGTATAGAATTACTGAAGTGAATTTTGCTTTGTGTAGTCCATATTTTAAGACTTTTTACAGCAGGCATAATCAGTACAATAGATAGCACATTTAAATTCGTTTTATCATATGACGTCGCATCTGAGAGTGTAATAAAGCCATGCATTAAAATCAATAATCCACTAGTGGATTAAATATGCAAATTACGTCGTAGCGTTATGCGTTAACGTCCATAAAAACGTCGCTTTTTCTAATGGGGAAATCATGACGTTTCAGTGCAAAATTTGCTGATAAAATGCGCTTTTAGTGTCATATGATAAATAGGATCTTGCATTCGTGCTCCTGTATTATTGAATTTATTAAACTCGTTGGGGAAAAACGATAAGATGCTCGGCAAAGCCTCGCATCTTATCTTTTTCCCCAACTCGTTTAATAAATTCAATAATACATGAGCACTCATGTAAGATCCTCTATTTAAAGAGCATTTCTATTATGCAGTCCCCTGTATTGAAAGACAAGTCTTCCTAATCCCTTTGAAGGTAAACATGCATGTTTTAAGCAAGCATTTCTCATTAGCACACACTGTTTTGGGCTTCCCCATCATATGCTTGCTTTAATCACATGTGTAAGTGTAAGAGCTGTTATGGTAGTTTGGGAGAGACTTTGAGCCACCTGGCCCCGAGGTTATAAAACTTTTTTCATGCTCAACTCAGCTGAGCATGAAATTTTCTCTGCTGATAAATATGAAAATGCCAACATTAGTTGGCATTTTCATATCTATCAGCAGAGTAAATTACATACTCAGGTAAACTGAGCAAGAAAACAAATGTATTTATCAGTAATTTGCTATTAATTAGCGGGTAAAATTTCATGCTCAGCTGAGTTGAGCATGAAAAAAGTTTTATAACCTCGGGGCCAGTTCATGACTATACAAATCTGTGACACTTTTCAGTTTGTCACTGTTTACTGGTATATGAAGCAGTTGTAATCAGTCTGTTTGTCAAGATAGAATTTTTCAAATCCAATATGAATTCTGATTGGAATTCTCATCAGTTGTACTGATGACATGGTCAAAGTGTGCCACACTGCCAAAAACTGATTTCGCGATATCACAGATACTTAGTTAACTTCCCGTGAACCTGGGTCCAGTTGTTCAAAGCATTATTAGTCAAGGATTTGTTAGATTTTCAAGCACTCATAGAATAAAGCGTACTAATATTTTTTGCTGAAAAAAATGTGCAGCAAAAGCTTTTCAGAATTTTGTTTTTGGCAAAAAATGTAATTGTTTTCAAGTATAATACAGTACAATAATACATAATATGAACAGTATGAAAGTATATTATCCCATTAGTTAATGATATCGTTAGTATTGAACAACTGTGCACAGAAATATTTACAACATTGCAACAGTAAGTTTTTGTGTATGTTCTTGATTGTTATAAATTAATGTAGGATGAATGTAAATGGGTTTGCTTTGAAATATTGCAAGTGTTTTTTTTTTTTTTTAGATTTTCCTTATATTTCTTGTTTTTCATGTTCTTCATTGCAGGTCTGGATTACCTTGGAAGCTCTCTGAACATTCACTGCACAGATGAAAGCATCTCAGTAAAACTGATCAAAGAAGGTCCAGTCAAACTGCACTTGTACCTGTACACAAGTTCCAAGTCAGAAAACCTGCCCTTGCAGCACACCATCACATTGCCAAGACAGAAAGTTTCTGTTAGAAGTTGTGCTTCAGGACTTGGTTATATTTCTACACTGCTGATGAGCCTAGCTCTGTTGTGTTCAAAGATAATTTTGTTCCTTTGTTTGTTATGAAATAATGAACTATTTGTTAAATAAATGAACTGGGATAGGAGAAAAAGAACCTTATGGTATTTGCAATGAAGTCTTGGATCAGACTGCAGTCTGAACAGGCTCCTCATTTTCCTTGATAGTCAATTTTCTCACCTGTCACTAGTATACACTTCTGCTTTCATGAATATTCTGGCGAATTGTACCAAAAGCTAGGATGTTCTCCAACTGACCGGACTACAGATAAAATTCTAACGCTCACCATACTGCTTCTGACTTTAGATCTACTCCATCTCGCAAGCTGGAGTACATCCTAAAAGCTTTTAAGATGTACACCTACTTCAACTTGCCAGAAAACATAGTGCATCTTAACATTTGAATTTCATGTTTTGGCAAAGACACATATACATGTGAATTTTGAAAGTACTAACTTTATAGTATCTGCAGATGGATGGGTGACTTTCTTTCTTTCTTTCTTCCATTACGTCTTAACCTCCGAGGAGGACATCAGACGGGGTTTGGTATACAAGTGCAAAAGGGGGTTAGTTGAGATAAAAGAGGTGAAAAGTTAAGAAAAAGTATACAAGTGAAATAGAGAGATTAGTATAGATAAAAGATAAAAGCACATCTGATATTTACGGTGAGACGTGGACTACTTGGCACACAGCATGACTGAATTGTGCCACAGTAGGTAAAACAGGGATATAGGATGGTAGGGCGTTCCAATGGACTATTGTACGGGGAAAGTATGTGTACTTGTAATAATCTTTGAGAGTGGGAATTTGCCTGTAAGCTAGTTGGTGATTGTATCTTGACTGCCTAGTGTTTAAAATTAGGTAGTCTGCTGCAGGTATAGCAACAAGATCATACGTGATCTTGTACATGAGGATAAGTCGGCTGTCAATACGCCGCTGTTCTAGAGTGCGCCATTTTAGGTCCTTTATCATTTGCGTTACACTAGAGGTGCGCTGGTAATCTCGGGTGGCCCAGCGGGCTGCCCTGCGCTGTACTGCTTCAAGTTTCGTTATGTTTGATGCTGTATGAGGAGACCACACTGTTGAAGCATACTCCAACTGTGGTCGAACAAGTGTTCTATATGCTGTGGATTTTAGGTCCTTATTATGGACCTTGATATTTCTTTTTAAAAACCCTAGTGTTTGGTTTGCTTTCTTGGAGATAGAATCAATGTGGGGGCTCCAAGAAAGGTCATCTGAGATTGTAACCCCCAGATATTTTGCGGCAGGTACTGAGTCTAGGACAGTTTCATGGAGTCGGTATTTGGTCTGGATGGGACATTTAGCTCTTGTGATATGTAGGACCTGGCATTTAGAGGGGTTGAAGCTCATGTCCCATCGTTTTTCCCATATTTCTAGTTGGTGAAGGTCATTTTGCAGCGTAATCGACTCACCTTCTGAGCTAATGGCTAGGTATATGGCCGTATCGTCTGCAAAAAGCCTAACTCTGGACTTGACCTGGTCAGGTAGGTCATTTATATAAGCTAGAAAGAGAATGGGTCCAAGGACTGAGCCCTGCGGGACACCAGATGATACTGCTATTTTGTCTGATTTGACTCCGTTTAAAACAACGGCTTGGGAACGAGAATCTAAGAAGTCTTTAACCCACTTTAAAGTTTTGCCCCGAATTCCGTAGAAGTGCAATTTGGAAATTAGTTTCTCGTGTGCAACTTTGTCAAAAGCCTTACTAAAATCTAAAAGTATCAAATCAGTTTGCTTCCCCATCTGCATATTTTTAGCAATTTCATCAACTAGCATTACTAACTGAGTCTCGCAGGACCTTTTCTCCCTGAACCCATGTTGCAGCTCAAACAGTATGTTGGAATTAGCCAAATGCTTAGTCAAGTTGGATGTGACTATGTGTTCGAGCACTTTGCACAGGACACATGTGAGAGAAATAGGCCGGTAATTTGCAGGGTCTGACTTGTCTCCCTTTTTGAAAATAGGAGACACATTGGCTTCCTTCCAGATATGAGGAAGCTTTCCAGAGTCAAGTGACTTCTGAAATATCACTTGTAATATGGGGGCAAGTTCTGCATGGAGAGTCTGTAGAACTATGGGCTTGAGTTGGTCAGGACCAGCTGCTTTGTGGGGATTCAGAGATTGAAGCAGCTTTTCAATGCCCTTTACAGAAATATGTATATCAGGCATTTGACTGTGGGGGCTTGATTGAAAGGGTAAGTTACATCCCTGATCATTTAGCTCCTGAAGTTTTCGCTGAGCCAAGGAACTCAAGCGTTCCGGGGATTTGGGGCTAAAAACAGACTGGAATTGTCTGTTTAAGGCATTTGATTTCTCACGATCATCAGAGAGAGTCCTTCCATCTGACTTCAATGGGGCTACACCACTGGCATCTTGTTTTGAGTGTTTCAGGAGTGAATACAGTTTTTTAGTATTTACCTTAGGGGGGCCATTTTCCTCTTGATCAGTGGTGGTGTTCATTCCTAGGATATCACCTAGGTAACGCTCGTATGCCCTATCTGTGACCCTGCATACAAGGTGCTTCAGGTCAAGGAATTTCTTTGTGTCGTTTGGTCTACCTGACCGTTTCATTCGCTTGTAAAATTTATCCCTTTTCCTCATTAACCTACGGATTTCCTGATTGATCCATGGAAAGCCATCACGTGTGCCAGCTTTCCTTGTAGGGATAAATTCATTGATGCCTTGCTCAAGTCTGCGTACAAACTTATCCCACAGTTCTTGAACATCTGCAGTAGCAAGGTCAGCAAGGAGCTCAGACTGAAAATCACTCATAGTTAGTTTAAGCTGGTCCCAATCTGCTTTTTTATAGAGGGGAATAATGCGGGGGACCTGCTTAGTCTGGCTCGGTATAGTATTAACAAGGACCTGGACTATATCATGGTCACTGAGACCTGGAAGAATTGATACCTTATCAATAAGGGTGGGGTTGGAGGTGAAGAATAGGTCTAGAATGTGTTTACCTCGTGTAGGGGAGGTAACCATCTGCTCAAGGAGACAGTCATTAAGGACTTGCATTATTACATCCTATTTAAGAGTATTTCAGTCATATCAGGACAATAGGAGGATAATAATGAAAGGCTGTGTGCAGTGGAAGCCCATTTTCAGTTGGGAGGATTTCTGCCTCCAGGGGGTCTCGACGAACCAGGGACCGCTAGATCAGCAGGCCAGCGCAACCTACTGAGCTACTTTCTCTGGATGTAAAGGGACCATAATCATAATCATGTATTCTGCAATATCACTCTTCTTTTTTTTTTATCATTTTTCATAGAGAAATAAAACATGGAGGTATACTAGAGTCTCATCACAGTGCACAAAATATGACACATTAGAACATTATCTTGGAGCTATCATGCCATGGCTCTCCTTGAGACTAAATTACAATTAATTAGGAATATTAACCCTTTTTAGACCGGATACCTGTTTTGGGGACATTATGCAAACAGTGCAGACCCAGTTAAGACGCCGCAAAACGCGGCGTCTGATCAGGGCCTACATTGTTTGCTTACAGGAATTTCTATGCAAAGTACAATAAAAGTGAAAATATTCACCAAAAACCCCTAAAACTAGTAATGGGATTATCTGAATGATAAGAATGGACAAGTCCACTGGTCAAAAAAGGGTTAAGCAGGGCCCAGTTGTTCAGAACTAATGACGTCATTAGTGCAAAAGTTCCTCACAATTTTTCTGCAAAATAATATTATCCCAGTTGATTTTGCATGCACCACTGTAAGACTGAATGAATCCTTGACTAACAATTTTGTTAAGTTAAGGTTGCTTTGAACTACTGGGTCTAGAATTATTTGCCACATATTCCTAAGTAATTTAGTCTCAGTATAATGCTATTCCTTTATAACATTGTGCCTTCTGTGGACCAAATGCAGTGTAACTAAGGAATTGTAAGTACTATTCGTGAAAACAACTTAATCCCGGGCCAGCTTTTATTACAGTCTGATCAGGATCATATGTTAACTACAAGCCGTGATGATAGGACTAAGTAATTTGTAAGACTAATCAGATGCCATCTTAAGTGTCCATTGTTACATATGCATGTAAGATTAATGATTTTATACTATTTTTGTATGTGTCATTTTAAATTTTGAAAAACAAAATAAAGAAAAATTATAATGAATACAACAATTTGTTTACTCTTATACACTAATCAGAGCAGCACTGTTGTTAAGAGGTCAGAGCAACTCAGTGGTGATGCGGAAGGTCACAGGTTCAAACCTGGGCTGGGTCATCCTGGGACTGGAAATCTCTCTTTCAACCCAGCAGTAAATGGGTAACTGTTTCGAATTAGGTAAGATAAGGCTGAAAAAGGAGAGGGGTTGGCTGCACCTTTAATATGCTGTGCCCAAGATACAGTGGATCTCTAACCGCCACTGCCCTTATAGCTACTAGGCTATGGAAAACGTTTGCCTTTTATACACTAATCCTATTGTTTTCTAGCTCATGTGATATAAAAGACCCAAAAGAATCAATATTGCGGTAGCCCTTCATAGACTGGCTGTGGCATTCATATTTTCAAACACTTCTAAGAAAGTGTGGGATTTGATTTTGACAGAATTACATGTGGAGCAAAAGGTGATTGAGAAACGATAGTTTGGTTTTAACGCAGTCAGCTCTCGATTTCTTAAAGTCAAAGTTCATTTTTAACTACTGATATCAGAAAGTAAATTTTTTGATCCCAGAAAACTTACTTTGTGATACCAGTAGTTTGAGATAACAGGAGTTGAAATGTGAAAATAGGAAATTTATCCAAACCATTTTTTTTTATATAAGAGGGTACTTTGAGATATTGGTGTTTGAGGTAAAGAGACTCAACTGTAATTGTAATCTTAAATTTAAGATGGCTACAGTTACTAAAAGTAGTGAAAACCTAAAAAAATAAAAATAAAAAATAAAACTGTCACTGTGCAGCATACCTTGCCAGAACTGGTACTTGCCGTCATGAAGTTAACAGTTGAAATTATGACCTTCACCTGACTGAATGTAAACAGTTGAAAATTCATGACCTTCACCTGACTGAATGTAAACAGATGAAAATTCATGACCTTCACCTGACTGAATGTAAACAGATGAAAATTCATGACCTTCACCTGACAGTCATTGTGGATTTGTGGCTTGCATTGCATACCCCTTTTGATAAGTATGTATTATCAGCCTAAATGTCAACAAAACCCACTCACACATTGCAACAATAGTATCTTGGCACTGTTTGTCATTAAATATATGTACCGTATTTATTCTGCTTTAAGACAGGGTTTTCTCTCTCTCCAAAAGTACCCAAATATGCATATCAATTTTGTGTAATTCAGCTAATAATAACATTTGTCTTTCAGAAGACTCCCAAAAATCTAGACCTATCATGTAAGATGGATATACATGTAGCTTTTTGGCATGCCTTTGCCCTGATGCTTTACCCCTGGCATCTTATTCTGAGTATGCGTTAGCCTCAGCCACTACTTTCACACCTATGGTCAGGTTAACCAATGTTAACAATTGCATTTAACTCCATGTTTAACTCTAGCTGTATCTTACAAAGTACAGCAGCTACAATCATCATACTTGGTACATTTATACATCGTATGACGAAAGCAGCTGCATCACACTATTGACCTATATGTTACAGTTGACTGTCTTTGGTGATTGGCACCATTTTCAAGGCAAAATTTTTAGTTTTGATGATACGTTTGAGATAAGAGAGTCGATTCTTGGTCACTTATCCCCATAAGTGCGGCAGCCGCAAACTATGGAGACTCCTGTGTCCTTGACCTTTATTCATGGTCCAGTGATTTTTGCCTTATATTTCCATCACTATTTAGGGATTAAAATCATAACTGGCATAGAGTTGGACAAACGGCGCCAAGTGCATGCAATTATGGTTACGTACTGCTGGAGCCACTTGGGGAATGTCGTTAGGAGAATTGAACTGAACTGGCATAGTGGATCAGTCTGACACCATATAGTGGATCAGGGCCGTTCATCAGTCCATTGTTGTCTGTTGTTCGTCTGACACAATGGATGTCTTCGTACTATAGACTACTGTGCCTACATTCCATGGTTCAGTGATTCTGACGGATATCTTGAGCACTACTTAGTAGATATCCATCATACATGGAATAATGGTTCAGTCTGACCGTGCAAATGACCTCCTGCCATTTGCAGATCATCATGACCTTTATTTCCTGGCTCAGTGATTTTGAACCTATAATAGCTCCAAAGCTATGTGATAGATTAACATCATACTTGGCATAGTCTGACACTGTGAATTACCTCATAGTATTTCAGATCTTTATATTTTCATCATACCTGGGATGACAGTTCAGTCTTACTCTGCAGATGACCTCATTTATTGGTAGGTCTTTGTATCTGATTTATCAGATATCTAATTTAGTATATCAGATATCTTGTATGTTATATCAGATATCTAATATACTTGGATTAAACAGATATCTTATATATTATATCAAATATCTTATATATTATATCAAATATCTTATATATTATATATCTGATAATACATATTAGATATCTGATATAAATAAAAGATATCTAATTTTAACATTTAAGATATCTTTATTATTGAATTAATTAAAATATATAATATACAAGATATCTGATATGCTATATTAGATATCTTATATACTATATTAGATATGTTATTATGTCTTATTAGATATCTTATGTTGTAGATAAGATATCTAAGTGAAATATTTTTGAAAGGGCCGTAAAATCCATATCGCCAAAAAAATCTAATTGGGAGGATAAATAGTAAAACGACTAATTACCATAAGAATCAGCGTCAAAACATTGTGTTTTGTAATAGGACAAGGGAACTGTAAGTGGCCCCCTTTTCTTGTGACTTTGTGCGATCAAAATAAAGATAGCAAGTATGCACAGGCTGATCTTAGTCTAGATGATACCTGTCTGAATTCCCGTTTTTTCCTGTGGGATGGCCCAATGTATCCTGACTCATTCAACACACTACATATATATGTTTACAAAGCAACAGGGGAAACAATAATTAAATGAATAATTAATAACTTCTTAAAGGTGGGGTCAATCACAGATGTTCTGTTAAATA
The DNA here is from genome assembly GCA_963989385.1 of Ctena decussata. Taxonomy (NCBI): domain Eukaryota; kingdom Metazoa; phylum Mollusca; class Bivalvia; order Lucinida; family Lucinidae; genus Ctena; species Ctena decussata. The sequence goes on from OZ022499.1 coordinate 19,653,233, forward strand.
AGACCAGTGTTGCTTTATGGGTTTTCTCTTCAGCAAAAGTAGCAAGCAGAAAAGGATTTCCTGCAACAGATCATTTCTTTCAAATAAATTTTGTACGATAGTTTTTTTCACCACCAGGTTTTCTTCTATAGGTTACAACGCCATGCACACTGTCAGAAACTAACATCAGATGCCTGCTTGAGAACCTGGCCTGAGAACAAAACTGTTGATTTTGCATCAGAAATGGATAATTTAATTTACTTCTTAGTATCAGATCGACCATATAGCAGAACAGAAGTAGGTTACTTAAAGATGAACATGAATTTAGAAAAAGAGCAAAATATGGGATACTTAACAGATTGAAAGAGACAAAGAAATTTCTTGAAGCAGTCATTTAACTAAGTGACATTAATTTGCTTATTTGTGTGGCCTGAAAAGGAACCTTAAGGCATTTAAGAAGTCCTGTCTTTAAGGCATTTATGCACTCCCAGCAGCCTTCACTTATATGCAAACTAGTAAGAATTTTCCATTTCCTCAAGATTTATAGATTATCTTTGGGAACACAGATCAGACTGAGCAGATTCTTCACTGTTGTTTCATGCCATAACGATCAAAATTTGATTTTGATGCTTAAATAAGGAAAACACTGTTATGACTTATCATGTTTAACATTTTTTATAGGAAAAGGACCGTGAAATTGTTCTGACTTTTCTTTTCAGGTGCAATGTATGGCAAGCCCATTGACCATTTATTCTGTTAAATATAAAATCTTTTATACTATACAAGATAATAAGATATCTAAATTAAGAATTAATTTAGATATCTTGTCTCCTATATAAGATCTAATCTGACATGTAAGGTATCTAAAATTGTGTACAAGATATCTAAAATAGCAAATAGATATCTTTTATGTCATATAAGATGTATTTGATTCGATATCATAAATATTATATCAGATGTCTAATATGTTATATTAGACACATACTGTATAAGATATCTGAAATAATATATGAGATATCTGTTTAATCCTAGTATATGAGATATCAGATGTAACATAAAAAGAAAATGATATGTTACAAATCTTATGTAGTAAATTAAATATATAATATGTATTATATCTTTATAGTGTTTATCTTATATATTTTAACATATAGCTTCTATAGGAAATAAGAGATAAATTACCTGATACAACATAAACTATCAGACATCTTAAATGTAATTAGATATCTTATATGGATAAACATAAGTTATACCTTGTATGCCAAACTAGATATCTTGTATGTAAAATAACTACTCTGTCATATAAGATATCTAACATATTAGATATCTGATGTGCTACTTAAGATATCTTACATATTCTGACATTTTATTTGATGTATAAGATACCTTCTTTTGAAAATAAGATATCTATTTTAATAAATAAGATATCTTTACTTTGACATCAATTAAAAGGTAAAGGTAAAGGTTTTCGTTAGCCTAGTAGCCGTAGGGGCAGTTGGGGTTAGAGGCCCACTGTGTCTTGGGCACTGCAAATGAAAGGCAAAGCCCAGCCCTCTCCTTTTCCTGCCTTATCCTTCCTGATTCTAAGCAAATACCCATTTACTGCTGGGTTGACAGAGAGAGTTTTCCAGTCGTTGCATGGCCAAACCAGGGTGCGATCTCACGATCTTGTGGCGACTTTCTGCATCATAACTGAGCGTCTGTAACCACTCGACCACGGTGCCTCAATTAAGATATCTTATAATAACATTTTATATAATATATATTAAATACCTTTTTCAAATCAGATCTATGTTAGATATCTTATTTAATTCAACATATATCATAAATGTTAGATATCTCATTTAATGTAGATATCTGATAATCTATATAAGATATTTTATATATCATAACAGATATCTTCTTATATCAGATATCTATTTAACAAGATAAATAAAGCTTGCAGCCACCTTCAGGCTTCATTCTGAGATCATAAACAGTGTGTTATGCTTGTCTCTGAGGGTCGGAAGTTGGAAGCTTTAATTTTATTATAAATAGGTAAAATAAAAGGTAACGTCATTGGGTCAGTCCGGAAGATATTGCCCCATCCCTTTTTCGCGGCAACTGGATCTGCCCTGATTATAATAACACAAGGGGGACAAATCTAAGCAGATAGAAGTACTAATTGGCGGGTGACTTTTGAACAGGTAAATAATGGGAATCTTTGCTTTCCTTTTTAGAATCTTTAATCGGATTGGCATAAAATTTTCCTTGATTGATGTGTGCAGCTTTTACACAGACAGCTGTTTATTTGGGACCATTGGTTTCCACAGAACCCGTTCTCTGTCTATGAAATCTCATGATTGACAGGGTTAAGCTAAGGTTTGAAGTTAAATTGAAAATCTGAGTTCTAGATGTACCTACCATAGGTATGGAAGAAGACTGACTAAAAGGTTTCTTGTGGCCATAGAGGCATTGGATTATAGAGAGGCCCACCAGCCGTTTTATAAGCCCATAGTGTGTGAAAAGATTGAGCCCATCCCAATCCTTTGGCTGTGTTTAACTAACCTTGTGTGATTCAAAAAAGCTATTGCCTACCTATTTAATGTGGGTCAAAAAAACAGAGAGTTACAATCAAATTAATCTGTCCAAAGCAAGCACCCCCAGGAAGGCCCAAAACTGCTTGCTTGAGGCATATGATCCATATGCTTGTTTAATACAGGTCAATTTACACTGAAAATGCAACCTTGGGGTCTCAGATTTTGGCCTTTTAAGGCAAGTTTGTGCCTCTAAGACGGGTTTTATTGTATTCATTAGCTGGCTGGGGATTCAAATGCACAACCTAAGGATAACCTAGAGCCTCTAACCACTAGACAGCGGCATCTGCCTAATATAATCTATGGCATTGTTCTTACACATGAGTTTATATGATTATCATTTACCGTATTACTTCAAATCTTTGCTTCTTGTACAAAAGTCATCAAGTTTCAGGCAGAGTAACATGCATTTGTTTGGTCAGAGCAGAGGTAAATGTTGATTTTATAGTCCATGAATTTGAGAGTTTTCTCCCCCCCCCCCCCCCCCACCCCCACCCCCAACCCCTCAATATTTCCAGGTTGGGAATATGACCACTGACACTGTTTTGATGCTGTCCTGAACAGTTGCAGTCATTTAACCCTTCTTAGACTAGAAACTTATTTTGTTCTCATATGCAAACAGTGCAGACTCTGTTCACATGCTGCTGAATTAGAATACGGCATTTGATCAGGATCAGCACTGTTTGCTTACACAAACAGTGTTCTCCCCAGAAATTTCAGAAGGCATGTCACTTTTGGCATAAAATTCAGATTTTAACTTGTTAATCAATTGTTAAAATCCTTATCATAGCACTGTTTTGTCAAAATTAGCCTAAAACTACATTATGATTCATTGATGATCCTTAATGCATTTAAAACAACTTTAATGGCCAAGAAAAGGAAATATTAGCACTTCAATAAATTTTCATTGGAAACTAAGGCATGCTGCAAAGGTATTTTGAAGAGGAAGGCATGTTGCAAGCAACATCATGCCTAAATGGTCTGGGGAGATCCATGACAAATTTGTATGCAAAATACTTTTAAAGTGGAAACATTCACCAGAAACCCCTATTAAAACTAGAATCTCTTAATAATAAGGATGGATAAGTCCACTGATCAAAAAACGTTAATTTTGACCAGTCCATTTTAAGGGCCTGGCAAATAGTGCAGATTTAGATCAGACTGCTCTAGAAGCAGTCTGGTCTAGGTCTGCACTGTTTGCTCAGAATCACAATCCCAAATAAATACCCAGGATTCATTGGAAACACAATTGATTTGTCCCAGGTGAGAATGCAACAGGTGAATTGATTTTCGGTTAATTGGGAAAGGATAAATCTTTGTTGTTATTTAAGATCCACAGTAGACCATAACGGTGGTTACAAAATATTGACAAATATGATTTTAAGGGGATTTAATCTATTGTGTGATTGCAAATAGTACTACATTGTATTTGGAAAAGTTTTGTTAATGGCTAGGGATCAGTGATTTGTTGTGTGTTAAAGAAATTGAGAGTGTAAAAGGAGGATGGATAATTTACATTTGACAGACTTTGTTTATTCGCGGAATATGAAAACAGGGAAATATTATCAGTTTAATTTTCATCCACACAGAAAACAGAATAATGAAGGACGAAGTGCTTCCATAGTACTGACTTTTAGTATGAAAAGTTTAACATTGTGTCATATCTTATTAAGTTTCATTTCATATTTTCATTTTACTGAAAGTCAAACAGTTGATCAAGAAGTCCGTCCATTTCCACCATTATTCAATGCAGCTCAGAACCGTCCGATAATTACCGAACCGTCCCAAAGTACATGTGGTGTTAACAGTCGTAGTGCTTATTGTAAAAGTTCTATATTTCCTATATCTGTTGAAATGTGCAATCAAGATTTTTGTGTTCAAACTTGTCCTGGACGAACTCAGATGCCAGCATATGGAAATCTTCTACCGCCAACCGGAGGATTCAGCAGCTGTGTGGTTGCGGACACAATAAATCGCCGTCCCGGGAGTGATCCCATGTCGTTCTCTACCTCGTTCATTGACACTGGCCCAACATGCTTCCTGACTCCAACAGTTAACATTGACTTGACAAGGTCGCTAGAGTTCAGCTTTACAGTTTGGATATGGCAAGAAAGAGATAATGATGGGTAGGCCCTAAGTTTTTAGAGATCTCCGATATTTACTAAGTACTCAGTTTATTCAGTAATTCAAAGGTTTGAACATGACCAGTGATTTGCAGGGCTGAGCAAATGTTTTTTGTGTTTTTTTCATCCCTTTTTCTGGACAGGCTACCTGCACAAGTCCACTTGTAGTCCACTTGCCCTAAGCCCATTTAGCAGTTTTGACTTGTCCTACAAGAAATTTGACTTCCCCTGGTATGGGACAATCCTATTTGCTTAGGCCTGGAAGTATGAAAGTTTTTTGCTCGAGTGGCAAACAGTTCAGAACATGATAAGACTGCTCCTCCAGACATAAGTCTACACTTTTTACAGGCTCCTTTGTCACGACTAGCTGTGACAATAAAATATTAATCTGAATTTCTAATATAAATATGGACTTACTATTGTACTACTTTCTTACTACTTTTCAACCTGTTACATGCTAATGTCATTGAGACTTTACTTATTACTGTTCAAACTGTTACGTGTAAATGTCAGTGAGACTGGACTTATTACTGCACAGACCTGCGATCTATGTGAGATGACTTATTACTGTGCAATATATTACATAACATGTAAATGTTAGTGAGGTGGTTTGGCCACATCTCAAGCCTAGGCTTTCTGGTTTAGCGAAGACAATTCTGCAGCGCACAGTGAAAGCAAAAAGGAAAAGGTAGACAGAAGAACGATAAAGGTGGGAGGAATAAAGGAACGGACAGGGATGGATTTTGCTAGCCCAACTAGGGCAACTGAATACTAGGACTTGGTGGAAAGTAATTGTTGTAAAGTCATCTGTGGTGTCCCAACAACCTGAAGGTCATGGGACAGACAAGACTGGACTGACTAGACTTTTTACTTTGCAGACCTGTTACATATTAAATGTCAGTAACACAACTTATTACTGTGCAAAGAGCCTGTTAGATGTAAATATCAGCAAGACTGGACTTTTTACTGTGCAGACCTGTTATATTGATAAGTCAGTGAGACTGCACTTATTACTGCACAGACCTGTAACCTGATGTCAGCGCGACTGGACAGTCCAGGACTTATTACTAAGCAGACGTTTACATGTAAATATCACCCAAACTAGGCTTCAATTACTCATCAGACCTGATACATGTTATTGTCACTGAGATTGGACATTTTATTTTGCAGACTTATCATGTGTAAATATCAGTGAGACTGGACTTATAATTGTAAGGACCTGTTATTTGTAAATGTCAGTGAGACAGGCTTTGTTTCTTTGCAGACCTATTACACGTGACTGTCACTGAGACAGAACTTATTACTGATCAAACCTGACACATGTTAATGTCAGTGAGACTGGACTTACTACTGCACAGACCTGATACATGTAAATGTCAGCAAGACTGAACTTATTACTTTGCAGACCTAATACATTTAATGTGAGACTGGACTTATTACAGATCAAACCTGATACATGTATATATTGGTGAGACTGAGCTTATTATTTTAAAGACCTGTTACATGTGACTGTCAGTAGGACAGAACTTATTACGGTAATAAAAACCTGTTACATGTGACTGTCAGTGAGACTGAACTTATTACTGTAATAAACCTGTTACATGTAAATGTCAGTGGGACAGAACTTTTTAATGTAATGGACCTGTTACATGTGACTGTCAGTGAAACTGAACTTAGTACTGTAATAGACCTATTATATGTAAATGTCAGTGGGACAGAACTTATTAATGTAATAGACATGTCACATGTGACTGTCAGTGAGACTGAACTTATTACTGAAATAGACCTGTTACATGTGACTGTCAGTGGGACAGAACTTATTACTGCAATAGACCTGTTACATGTGACTGTCAGTGAAACTGAACTTAGTACTGTAATAGACCTGTAACATGTGCCTGTCAGTGAGACAGAACTTATTACTTTAATAGACCTGTAACATGTGACTGTCAGTGAAACTGAACATTACTTGAATAGACCTGTAACATGTGACTGTCAGTGAAACTGAACTTATTACTGTAATAGACCTATTACATGTCACTGTCAGTCAGACTGAACTTATTACTGTAATAGACCTGTAACATGTGCCTGTCAGTGAGACAGAACTTATTACTTTAATAGACCTGTAACATGTGACTGTCAGTGAAACTGAACATTACTTGAATAGACCTGTAACATGTGACTGTCAGTGAAACTGAACTTATTACTGTAATAGACCTATTACATGTCACTGTCAGTCAGACTGAACTTATTACTGTAATAGACCTGTTACATGTCAATGTCAGTGGGACAGAACTTATTAATGTAATAGACCTGTAACATGTGACTGTCAGTGAGACAGAACTTATTACTGTAATAGACCTATTACATGTCACTGTCAGTCAGACTGAACTTATTACTGTAATAGACCTGTAACATGTTAATGTCAGTTGGACAGAACTTATTAATGTAATAGACCTGTTACATGTGACTGTCAGTGGGACATAACTTATCACTTTAATAGACCTGTTACATGTGACTGTCAGTTGGACAGAACTTATTACTGTAATAGACCTGTTACATGTAAATGTCAGTGGGACAGAACTTATTACTGCAATAGACCTGTTACATGTGACTGTCAGTGAAACTGAACTTAGTACTGTAATAGACCTGTAACATGTGACTGTCAGTGAGACAGAACTTATTACTTTAATAGACCTGTTACTTGTGACTGTCAGTGGGACAGAACTTATTACTGGAATAGACCTGTTACATGTGACTGTCAGTGAGACTGAACTTATTACTGTAATAAACCTGTTACATGTGACTGTCAGTTGGACAGAACTTATTACTGTAATAGACCTGTTACATGTGACTGTCAGGTGGACAGAACTTATTACTTTAATAGACCTGTTACATGTAAATGTCAGTGGGACAGAACTTTTTAATGAAATGGACCTGTTACATGTGACTGTCAGTGAAACTGAACTTAGTACTGTAATAGACCTGTAACATGTGACTGTCAGTGAGACAGAACTTATCACTTTAATAAGCCTGTTACTTGTGACTGTCAGTCGGACAGAACTTATTACTGGAATAGTCCTGTTACATGTGACTGTCAGTGGGACAGAACTTATTAATGTAATAGACCTGTTACATGTAAATGTCAGTGGGACAGAACTTTTTAATGTAATGGACCTGTTACATGTGACTGTCAGTGAAACTGAACTTAGTACTGTAATAGACCTATTATATGTAAATGTCAGTGGGACAGAACATATTAATGTAATAGACCTGTTACATGTGACTGTCAGTGGGACAGAACTTATTAATGTAATGGACATGTCACATGTGACTGTCAGTGAGACTGAACTTATTAATGTAATAGACCTGTTACATGTAAATGTCAGTGGGACAGAACGTATTAATGTAATAGACCTGTTATATGTGACTGTCAGTGGGACAGAACTTATTACTGCAATAGACCTGTTACATGTGACTGTCAGTGAAACTGAACTTAGTACTGTAATAGACCTGTAACATGTGCCTGTCAGTGAGACAGAACTTCTTACTTTAATAGACCTGTAACATGTGATTGTCAGTGAAACTGAACTTTTACTGTAATAGACCTATTACATGTCACTGTCAGTCAGACTGAACTTATTACTGTAATAGACCTGTTACATGTTAATGTCAGTGGGACAGAACTTATTAATGTAATAGACCTGTTACATGTGACTGTCAGTGAGACTGAACTTATTACTGTAATAGACCTGTTACATGTGACTGTCAGTTGGACAGAACTTATTACTGTAATAGACCTGTTACATGTGACTGTCAGTGGGACAGAACTTATTACTGTAATAGACCTGTTACATGTAAATGTCAGTGGGACAGAACTTATTACGTCAATAGACCTGTTACATGTGACTGTCAGTGAAACTGAACTTAGTACTGTAATAGACCTGTAACATGTGACTGTCAGTGAGACAGAACTTATTACTTTAATAGACCTGTTACTTGTGACTGTCAGTGGGACAGAACTTATTACTGGAATAGACCTGTTACATGTGACTGTCAGTGAGACTGAACTTATTACTGTAATAAACCTGTTACATGTAAATGTCAGTGGGACAGAACTTTTTAATGTAATGGACCTGTTACATGTGACTGTCAGTGAAACTGAACTTTGTACTGTAATAGACCTATTATATGTAAATGTCAGTGGGACAGAACTTATTAATGTAATAGACATGTCACATGTGACTATCAGTGAGACTGAACTTATTACTGAAATAGACCTGTTACATGTGACTGTCAGTGGGACAGAACTTATTACTGCAATAGACCTGTTACATGTGACTGTCAGTGAAACTGATCTTAGTACTGTAATAGACCTGTAACATGTGCCTGTCAGTGAGACAGAACTTAATTACTTTAATAGACCTGTAACACGTGACTGTCAGTGAAACTGAACATTACTTGAATAGACCTGTAACATGTGACTGTCAGTGAAACGGAACTTATTACTGTAATACACCTATTACATGTCACTGTCAGTCAGACTGAACTTATTACTGTAATAGACCTGTAACATGTGACTGTCAGTGAGACTGAACTAATTTCTGTAATAGACCTGTTACATGTGACTGTCAGTTGGACGGAACTTATAACTGTAATAGACCTGTTTCATGTGACTGTCAGTGGGACAGAACTTATTACTGTAATAGACCTGTTACATGTGACTGTCAGTGAGACTGAACTTATAACTGTAATATCCCTGCTACATGTGACTGTCAGTGGGACAGAACTTATTACTGTAATAGACCTGTTACATGTGACTGTCAGTGTGACTGAACTTATAACTGTAAGGGCCTGTTATTTGTAAATGTCAGTGAGACAGGACTTATTACTGATCAAACCTGACACATGTTAATGTCAGTAAGACTGGACTTACTACTGCACAGACCTGTTACATGTAAATGCATCAGCAAGACTGAACTTAAGACCGTGCAGACCTAATACATTTAATGTTAGACTGGGCTATTAACAGATCAAACCTGTTACATGTATACATGTGACTGTCAGTGGGACAGAACTTATTAATGTAATAGACCTGTTACATTTGACTGTCAGTGGGACAGACCTTATTAATGTAATAGACCTGTTACATGTAAATGTCAGTGGGACAGAACTTATTACTGCAATAGACCTGTTATATGTGACTGTCAGTGAGACTGAACTTATTACTGTAATAGACCTGTTACATGTGACTGTCAGTTGGACAGAACTTATTACTGCAATAGACCTGTTATATGTGACTGTCAGTGAGACTGAACTTATTACTGTAATAAACCTGTTACATGTGACTGTCAGTTGGACAGAACTTATTACTGCAATAGACCTGTTATATGTGACTGTCAGTGAGACTGAACTTATTACTGTAATAGACCTGTTACATGTGTCTGTCAATGGGACAGAACTTATTAATGTAATAGACCTGTTACATTTGACTGTCAGTGGGACAGAACTTATTAATGTAATAGACCTGTTACATTTGACTGTCAGTGGGACAGAACTTATTAGTGTAATAAACCTGTTACATGTAAATGTCAGTGGGACAGAACTTATTACTGTAATAGACCTGTTATATGTGACTGTCAGTGAGACTGAACTTATTACTGTAATAGACCTATTATATGTAAATGTCAGTAGGACAGAATTTATTACGGTAATAGACCTGTTACATGTGACTGTCAGTTGGACAGAATTTATTACGGTAATAGTTCTGTTACATTTGACTGTCAGTGAGACTGAACTTATTACTGTAATAGACCTGTTACATGTGACTGTCAGTGAGACTGAACTTATTACTGTAATAGACCTGTTATATGTTAATGTCAGTGGGACAGAACTTATTACTGTAATAGACCTGTTACATGTGATTGTCAGTGAGACTGGACTTATTACTGTAATAGACCTGTTATATGTTAATGTCAGTGAGACTGAACTTATTACTGTAATAGACCTGTTATATGTTAATGTCAGTGGGACAGAACTTATTACTGTAATAGACCTGTTACATGTGACTGTCAGTGAGACTGAACTTATTACTGTAATAGACCTGTTACATGTTAATGTCAGTGAGACTGAACTTATTACTGCATTAGACCTGTTACATGTTAATGTCAGTGAGACTGAACTTATTACTGTAATAGACCTGTTATATGTTAATGTCAGTGAGACTGAACTTATTACTGCATTAGACCTGTTACATGTGACTGTCAGTGAGACTGGACTTATTACTGTAATAGACCTGTTACATGTGACTGTCAGTGAGACTGAACTTATTACTGCATTAGACCTGTTACATGTTAATGTCAGTGAGACTGAACTTATTACTGTAATAGACCTGTTACATGTTAATGTCAGTGAGACTGAACTTATTACTGCATTAGACCTGTTACATGTGACTGTCAGTGAGACTGGACTTATTACTGATCAAACCTGTTCCATGTGAATGTCAGATGATTTAGGGATAATTTTATGTATTTCTCTAGAAAAATATACATTGTGGCCACTTATTGGAACCTGAGATGGTTCTGTAAATGGGTCACAAGATATGTTTTCATTGAGAAATTAGAAAAATTATATCAGAATTATCCCCAATACCTGGCCATATGTGGAGCTGTCTTACCGTTATGACCCTAAATATTCACCCTAAATATTCGGACAGACAGGTCTAAGAAAACATTGTAGACCCAGATCAAACTGCTCCTAAATGAGCAGTTTGACCAGGGTTTACAACGTTTGCCATTCACTAAGCATCATTTGGATGCATTAACGTATGTAAAATCCACTTTCTAAGAATTTTGGAACAATAATTATCCAACTTCTGTGTGTCCAAAATTTTAGGGTCATTATGGTATTAGACACCTTTGATCATTTTGTGGCTTATTTCTTCTTGCAGGAATCAATAGGTAAAGATGCTATCCCATTGAATTATTGATGAGATGTCATGACTAAGGGTCCTTTATTTATCTTACCTAATTAACTTCTATTCCACATTCATTAATTATTCTGAGTCCATATGGCCATGGCTAAGTCATAAGCAATGCATTTGAATCCTGTTTTCCCCAATTAGGGCATTGGCCATGGGTAAGAGGTGCACCAACATAAACGTTTGCTTGATTCTTTGTATAATTATAATGTGTATTCAGACAAAGATGCATCTGGAAACAGAGTTGAGCCAGTGTCAGACTGCTTCTGTAGAGGAGTCTGATCAGGATTTGTACTGTTTATTATTCAGCTTTACAGAAGTGGTTTTCGTATTAATTACCTTAATGTGCTTGAATATTGGGACACCTAAAAACAATAAATTTTCCATTTGGGTCAAAGGGAAATTAATAGTTTTAGGTGTCCCAATACAAGTTAAAGCATTTTAGGATATGGTGACTACTCAGCCATTGGTTTCTGGTCCGTGTGGTTTCTTGTGGTAGCTTTAGCGTCCATGTGGCCGAGTGGTTAGCTTTCCCCACTTGGGATCACAGGGTTACAGGTTTGAGTCTTGCTGGAGTTGAGATTCTGTTCGAATCTGAACGTTGCTTCATTGCGAAGAGCCCTTCATAATCACCCTCCCACTGTCCTGATGTGACTGAAATACTGTTGAAAAAGACGTAAAATGCCAGGTCTACCATCTGTCTCTCATCAGTGGTAGCTCATACAACAAACACTTTCATTGTATAATCCTAGGACTGTTAAAAAAATATAAGTGCAAGCTGATTCATCGGAATGTTGATTTTTAATAAAATTATTCGGCCAAATCATTTATACTGTTTATTTCATGTTTATTAGATCATGTACAATAGCTCTATTGATTGTCAATAATTAAAGATCTACACATTTCTCAAGATTTGTAATTGAATAGGTTAATGATGGTGACTAAATCTGAGTACATATTTGAATAGGTTAATGATGGTGACTAAATCTGAGTACATATTTGGACAGACATTCCTGAGCAAACAGTTTTAAACATTCAAATTGGACTGTCCTTCTCCTAGAGGAGCAGTTTAGTGAGATTCTGCATTTCTGCTCTATTTGTCCACAGTTAACAGTTTTAATAGCCCCACAAAAATATGTGTGTGTGGAAGCATCAACATTTCTTTTAAAAGAGCCAAAAAGCTGTGTTTGTTACTGGTTGTTTTACTTTATTGCTGATCTACTGGCTATTCAGAACTGGTATTCAAAACTTTTTCGTGTTTACATAACACACGCACAAGCAAAGCTTGATTTTCATACTTGAGTGACTATATATCCACTGCAATGTGAGTACATGTGAGGATATTTATGCCAAAACATAAAGATACAGTTGCCTTACTTAAATTGGTCCAAATATTTATTCATTATGCAAGAAGAAGAACCAAAAATGTTGTGTTTTTAGCTCGCCTGTACGAAAGTACAGAGGGCTATTGTTGTCACTTGGACATCAGTGTGGGCATCACACTTTAAATTTTTACCTCAAAGTTTTTTTATGTAATGGGCAAGGCACTGCAGGCGAGCTATCCTGTATGCGGACAGGTCTTGTTCATAAATGTACTAAGTACAATGTATATCATTTTGTATCACCTTGTATGCAAATGACCAGGGCATTTTGAAACATGTATATAACATTTATTATTTTTCAGTCTAAGGTTCTTTGGACGGACACATGGCGCCAAGTGCATGCAACTGGTTACCTACCGCTGAGCCACTTGGGGAACGTCGTTAGGAGAATTGAACTGAACTGAACAGTCTAAGGTTCTGATACTTACAATGCACTGGAAATCAAGGGTACAGGTACATACATGTTTACAATTTTTTTCTGTTTTACAGAACACTTCTTCAGAAAAGATCCAAGACTAATGGGGAGATAATCTTTGAGTTGAACATTCGCCAAGCTCACCTAAACTTTGTGTACAACAGCACCATAGGATTGCTTACTGTGACCCTACCAGATGAAATACCAGCAGAAACATGGACACATATTGCAATTCAGGTAAAAATGATATATAGTCAACTCTCGATATCTGGAAGTCGAAGTTCAGCTCAAACTCCTGATATCTCAAAGTAAATTTTCTGGTCCCAGAAAATTTACTTTGAGATATCAGGAGTTTGACAAAACAGGAGTTGAAATGTAAAGAAAAATACCGGTAGGATATATGTTCAAATGGTGTTCCTTGATATCAGAGGGTACTTTGAGATATCAGTGATTGAGATATCGAAGAGTTGACTGTACTCTATCAATTTAAGGTGAATGTGTACACCACCACCATTTCCCCTTTATTTTCACAAGGGAAACAACTTCTGTGACTTCTTGTTTGCTTCCCTTGATGACAAATCCCAAAATTAGGTATACTCTTTAAAAAATGAATTTGCTCCTGTGGGAGCAAATAAGACCTTATAAGGAGTGGTTAGTGCACTTGACTCTGAAGCCAGAGGTCTGGGTTTGATCCCCACCCAGGGCAAAGTCTTCCTATGTATGAATGCGTTTTAATAGCATCATTTGCAGGGATGATGCTAACAAGTGTACCGTGCTTCAGATCAGGACGTTAACTGGAGGCCCCCTGTGCAGGGAGAGTAATCCCCTTTGAAGGTTAAAGATCCCTACTATAGCTACATGGCTATTCGTAGGCTTTCATCCTGCAACACTGGAGTGTTACACATAATCCTAAAGGGAGGTTGTAGCAGTATATATTGAAAGAAAGACCTTTGTGTAGATGTGAGGCAAAAATGAAAAATGTCACGAGCCGCTTCCTCGAAAGTGTACCCATAATTTCACCTTAAGTTAGTGTTCAGCATACATATTGTAATTGGTTATTTTAAAATTGATGTTTAGCGTCTTCATAACACATCATCATGTCATGAGCAGCTAGAGATTGGTGCTTAAAAGTGCTAAAAATGAAAATAGTTGAAAACACAAACAGCACAGACATTATTTGTAGCAACTCATAATGCTGCCTTATCATGATCCACACTGTTTGCTTTCTAGTCTTGATTTCTCAATATAATATAGCTTTGACTGAAATTTTGTTTTAATTTTGCAAGGGTAAATTTAGAGGATTGCTTTTTTGGCACTTCAAGGGCTACTGTAGCTTTGACTGAAATTTTATTTTGCAAGCATTAACTTAGTGGTTTGCTTTTTTGGGGCTTTAAGGGCTAATACATGTCATGACTTCCCTCTGTTTATATTATCCCCTGCCAAAGGCGGAGGGATATAGTTTTCTCCATGTCCATCCGTCCGTCTGTCTGTCCATCCGTTCCCACGAGAGGGTACTTACGTGGCTTAAAATCAGCATTTTTAATACTTTGGTCGCAAATCAGTTTTGTGGGGCTAGCCAGGTATGCAACTATATTTGGATATATATATGATATAAGGGGGGTAACCCAAACAAGTTTTAAAAAAATGCCACTTATTATTGGAACTCTTTAGGTCCATCAGTATAATACTTCCAGATACTAAGGTGGCTAGGCCAATCACTCATGGAACATGTCCATACAGCTTGTGGCTTGTTCTTAAGCGGCTACTCCAATATAAAAGTGTCAGGTATTAAGTGCCTCTTAATACTGCCCAAAAGCTACTGTAAGGGGGATAATCCGGGTGCAATAACAAACAAATTCTCTTACATTTGGATCATTTGGTGTGAAGTATACAGTTAGCCACTTAAAAATATAGCCACATTAATTCATGGAAAGCATATTTGCCACTTAAAATTAGTAGCCGCATAATGTTTTTAGCCACATAACGTTTTGCCACCTAATTGGTCATTTGTGGGTTCGTCCGTCCTTCCTTCCGTCAGTCTTTCCGTCCGGAGCCATAACTAAGTAACCGCTGAACAGAATTTCATGAAACTTAAAATTGAATACACATTACTATAACCCGCTGATGCACGTCAAGTTTCATCAGACTGGCTGCAGTTGTTCATGAGTTATTGCCCTTGACTTGTTTTAAAATCAGTACAATGAGTCATAACTAAGTTACCACTGGACAGCATTTCCTGAAACTTAATAAAAATATATATTACTATAACCCGCTGATGCACGTCAAGTTTCATCAGACTGGCTTCAGTAGTGCACGAGTTATTGCCCTTGAATTGTTATAAAATCAATAAACTGAGCCATAACTAAGTAACCACTGTACGGAATTTCATGAAACTTAAACTTAATATATATCATTATAACCTGCTGATGCATGTCACATTTCATTAGACTAGCTTCAGGAGTGCATGAGTTATTGCCCTTGAATTGACTTAAAATCATTACAATGAGCCATAATTAAGTAACCAATTACCGAAATTTTATGAAACTTAAACTTAATATGTATCACCATAAGGTGGTTATGCACATAAAGTTTCATCAGAATGGCATCAGAAATATGTTATTGCCCTTGAATCAATTTAAAATTGACAAATTTAGCCATAACTAAGTAATCAGTGAAGAGAATTCCACGAAACTTTTACTACATAAATTATGTATCACCATAACGCATTGGTGCATCTTACGTTTTGTCAAAATTGCTTCAGTTAGCATTGAGTAATTGCCCTTGACTTGGTTTAAAATCAACATATTGAGACATAACTAAGTAACCAATGACTGAAATTTCATGTAACTTAAAAATTTATGTACATGTATTGTCTTGACATAGCAGTGCACATTAAGTTCGATCATAATCGCATCAGAAGTGCATGATTTAATGACCTTGAATTGACATAAAATCCACAAATTAGTCATAACTTAGATACTGGACTGAACAAAATTTCTTGAAACTGAATTAAAAATGTATCATCATAGTGCAGTGATGCTTAGGCAAGTGTTTAAGAACAGCTTCAGCTTATGCCTCACTTATGCCAGAGTAATAGTCCACTCAGCCCAGAGAACAAAATTATATAAAACTTAAAATAAACCATAATAATAAACAAATCAGGGCCTCTTCGGCGGGGGATATAAATTTACTGAATTTGCTTGTTGTTACAGGTCTATGGTACGAGTCTCAGTTTCTTCCTGAATGGTATTGGGCCAGGTTACTCGGCAACACATACAGTGACCTTGGTCAGTCCAGTACAAGAGGTGGGAGATTCCTGGGTCCGAGTTGGTTTGACGCTTAGTGGTAAGTCTAGAATTTATTTATTTATCCAGGAATCAACATGACCCACACCACTGTGAGGAGCGGCTGTAGCGTAGTGGATAACACTCCAGACTACCAATCCAGGGGTCGCAAGTTCGATCCCCCGCTTCTCCGGTCTTTCGGATGAGACTTTAAACCGAGGTCCCGTCTCCATATGACCTCGTTGTTGGTGGGACGTTAAACCCGAGTTCACTCACTCACTCACCCACACCACTGTGCCAAATGCGAACAAAAAATCCTTACGGCCCAGGTTTAAAAACTATTTGGACCAACTGCGTGCACACATTTTCTGAACAGCCCATCCTTTTTGCAGTTGTGCGCTGTGCAGTATTTTTCTTTTAAAAGTTGCTACTTGTATGAAGGAGGAAATACCAGATGTGTCGAACTGATACTTTCAGTGAATTTTTAATATGAAGGCACAAAGCAGCTGCGACATAGCATTCCACGGATTTTTTGTTAGCAATAGAGGTCAAGGTCATTCTTTGACCTATAACCAGTGTCTCTCATATTTAGACAGTTTCAAACTATTAGGCTTGTTCAATTGATGACCTTAGTTTGATGTTTGACCTTTTTACTCAAATAAGTGATTCAGGGCCTCATGGCCCTCTTGTTCCTATAGTCAGAGGGTGAAATGGGCCTATATTGCCTTGCTTGCACTGCTCCGGTCTGAATATGTATTGTATTATTTCAAGCAACCATGATATGATACATTGTTACACCTCCTCATAACTGTTTGATTGAGACAGTTATATATGGTAGGATTTGATGGCATGTCAGAGGGGCTGCAAGATGATTTTGAGGGGGCCACATCACATGATTTATGGTAAAGTAAAAGCAATTATCTTTCTGCTGTCAACTGAACTTATTACCAGTAGTTATTCATTCTCAGAAACATGTTAAAGTAATGGCAGTGCTCCAGATAAGAAGGGGTAACAGGGATAATTTAGGGATAATTTTGCATATTTCTCAATAAAATCACATTGTGTGACTCAATAAAATCACATTGTGTGATCTTGTTGAGACGGTTCAAATGAAGGGTCACAACATATGTTTTCATTGAGAAATAAGAAAAATTATCTTCAAATTATCCTCATTACCCCTTCTTATCTAGAGCTCTGTAATGGCTCCACTGGTTGACAAAGTTAGTATCAGGCCCGATGTATATGTTCAGGTTAATTACAGTGCTCCAGGTAAGAAGGGGTGGGAGACAAAATTTAGGGGACAAAATTTAGGGATGGTTTTCCATATTTCACCATAGAAACGTGTTGTGACCCAGTCATTGATGGTTATATTGAAGGATCACAACATAAGTTTTCACTGAGAAACAAGAAAAAGTATCTCAGAATTATCCTCAAAATTCCAACTTATCTGGAGCTCTGTGGTTATGCTCAACTCAGCAGAGAGGAGCCTCAGTAGCACTCTGGCTTTCTGTAGTAGCCAAACCGGGTTCGAATCCTGCCATTAGCAGGATTCTTCACACCTGAAACAGGGTTCTGTTGCACACAACATCATCTTGATATGACTAAAATACTATTGAAAGGGATGTAAAATACTGTTCAAAGGGATGTCAAACTCAGTTTCATACAATATAAGGTTATCTAGCAATTATCTTTAAAACCCCACCTTATCTGGAGCTCTGAACTTTATTGAAATTTTGTGCTCAGCAAGAGTTTAGCATGAAAAAGGTTTTATGACCCTAGGGCCTGATCTCTAATCCTTCTAACTCATGCTTGGACACATCCATTTCTTCACCCATCTACATCTGATATTGAATTGGGAAGAGTCCATTATTTAGAACTAGGTAACTGAGATAATCTCTTATCCTTCCAAGCATTATCTCACCCCAAAATGTCTGAAATGGACTCATCTGTCTTTTAATTCGGAAAAATCCATTATTTAGAAAAGGGGTCATCCATAAAAACAAAAGCTTTCACCCCTAACAATCAGAAGTGGACTCTTCCAGCTTTGAATTTGGACAAGTCCACTTATGATACAGAAGAGGGCATCTAAGGATTGATTTAAATTGCAGCCCCTGAAAATCAACATGGATTCTACCATACCTTAATTTGGATGCGTCCATTATCAAGAAAAGGGGAAACAACAAGACATTGAACTCTAGTAGCTTTCTTCTGTCATAGACTGGTCCAGCTTTGAAATGAGACCATTCTATTATTGAGAACAAGAGTTCACTAATCCCGAGTAATCCGTCAAAGCAAAATTTCATCTGTTTAAAACAT
Organism: Ctena decussata; assembly: GCA_963989385.1. Taxonomy (NCBI): domain Eukaryota; kingdom Metazoa; phylum Mollusca; class Bivalvia; order Lucinida; family Lucinidae; genus Ctena; species Ctena decussata. Next base: position 19,672,284 of record OZ022499.1, read on the forward strand.
TTCATGTGGACTGTTCCATCTTTGAATTTAGATTGGTTCATTGTGTAGAAAAGGGAGTTGGATTATGATGTATCTTATATGAACTTGGAATTTAGACAAGTCTGTTATTTAGAGTAGATTGAATCAATTTTTGGGTGCATATTTCTTAATCCAGCATTGAAAGTAACATAAAAAGAACTGTTCATGATGTTACTCAGTTGAAGAATGAGCTAAATAGCATAGCCATATTATCATATACAGGCCATAGGAGCACTTGTAGCTCCCATGAAAATTGTAAAAATTGGGACACCTAAATAATTACTGTTATTGCCATAAAAATGGAACAGTTTGGTTTTACAATGCAGTTACGTGTCCAAAAGATTAAGATAGAATTGGCAAACAGTGTAGACCCTGATCAGACTGCTCATAAGGAGCAGTCTGATCTGGGTCTGCACTGTTTGCTGAGACATGTCTGTCCCAATACTGAGAATATTTAGGGTAAGTGGATTGTGCACTGGCCTGCTAAGTTTGTGGCCGGACCAGGTTTAAATCCTGCTGAAGGAAGAATTGTTTTCAACCGTAAACAAGGTTCAGTTGCACACATGCTTTCATTTTCATTATTGCTCTTCTATTGATTGGCTCAGTATGACTGTATCACTGTTAAAAGGGCTGTAAAACACATCAAGCATTCATCTTTAATGGACAGAACAATGCAGTCTGATCAGGGTCTACATTGTTTGCCATTCCATATTCATCTTTTGGATGACTTACTGGCATTATGAAACCAAACTGTACCACCTAAAATTAGGACAGTTATGGTAATTATTTTAGGTGTCCCATTTTTTTAAATATTTAAGTTATATACTATCCAAAAGTTCTAACCGGCCACTTAGTTTCTAGCTCACCTGAGCACGAAGTGCTCAAGGTGAGCTATTGTGATCGATATTTGTCTGTCGTCCGTCCGTCTGTTTGTCCGTCTGTCCATCTGTCCGTCAACAATTTCTTCAAACGACATCTCCTCCTAGACCAGAGGGCCAATTCTAAAATAATTTCACACAAATGTTTCTGTTATAGCCCTGAACCAAAATTGCTTAAATGGTTCTGCTCCGCTGAACAAAATGGCCGCCAGAGCTAAAAATAGAAAAACCTTTAAACGACATCTCCTCTGAAGCCAATGGCTCGATTTCAAAATAATTTCACAGAAATGTTTGACTCATGGCCCTGAACCAAAATTGCTAAAAGGGTTCCACTCCGCTGAACAAAATTGCCGTCAGAGCTAAAAATAGAAATCTAAAAATAGAAAAACCTATGAAAGACATCTCCTCTGAAGCCAATGGCTCGATTTCAAAATAATTTCACAGAAATATTTGACTTATGGCTCTGAACCAAAATTGCTAAAACGGTTCCACTCCGCTGAACAAAATGGCCACCAGAGCTAAAAATAGAAATAAATCTTAGAATGACACAGAGGGCACAGTTATGATCCAATCATCATGAAACTTTGTTAGAATGTTTATCTTATTAAAATCTAGACCAAGATTGAAACTGGGTTATGTGAGGTCAAAAACTAGGTCACTAGGTCAAATCTTAGAAAAACCTGGTGTACACTCTAGAGGGCACAGTTATGATCCAATCTTCATGAAACTTTGTCAGAATGCTAATCTTTATGAAATCTAGACCCAATTTGAAACTGGGCCATGTCAGGTCAAAAACTAGGTCACTAGGTCAGTTCTTAGAAAAACCATGTGAATGCTCTAGAGGGCACAGTTATGTTCCAATCTTCATGAAACTTGTCAGAATGATTGTCTTAATTAAATCTCGGCCAAGTTTGAAACTGGGTCTTGTCAGGTCAAAAACTAGGTCACTAGGTCAAATCATAGAAAAACCTTGTGTACACAATTGTGGCTTTATTTTGCATTGAATCTTCATGAAACTTTGTCAGAATGTTTATCTTCATGAAATGTAGGCCAAGTTTGAAACTGAATAATGACTGATCAAAAAACTAGATTGCTAGGTCAGATCTTAGAAAAACATTGTGTACACTCTAGAGGGCACAGTTTTGATCCAATCTTCATGAAAGTTTGTCAGAATATAGATTAGAAAGTGCAAAACTGCTCCAATTGAACCATCATCAAATAATTGATCTTCCATGTTATTTCATAATAACTCAGGTGAGCGATTTAGGTCCATCATGGACCTCTTGTTATAATTTTTCCTCTATGCTATCAGCAATCTCACATTTCAGTTCGCAGCCATAGATAGGCAAATATGTCAGCAAACCATACCACAAAAAGGTTTAGCATTATTAAGTACACTGTATCTGGGAGGCACAGGTGAATACGGGTACCCCTATTTGCAAAATTAACAAGAATTTGCATTGAGTGGTGGGTAAGTTTTAACATTCTGACCCAAAGCGACCGCTGTCGTGCAGGAAGAATGTTTATTTCTGCATAAATTTGTTTCTTCAGTCATTTGCTCTAGTAATGAAGTGGTTCTGCTTACGTTAATTGGATATTTAAAAAATTGATGTTTCACAAATCGTGACGAAATGGTGAATTTTGTGAATTTTAAAACTGAGGGTTCTTGTGTTCATCCGCGCGGCCTGGATGTAATGTTAAGAATTTTGTCAAACTTTTAATGGATAAGTTGATTGATACATTTGCCTATTTAGGGATGCCAATGGAATTCAAGGATTGTTTTCAGGTTTGCAGAAAATCGACAAAATGTAAGTGGCCAGTTAGAACTTTGGGCTAGTATATGAACCGATTCCGTAAAATAGTACCAGTTAGTAAGGGTGACCGAAAAACAGTCACAAAACCACCAAAGCGTTTACCGTATAGATCCTAATAAATGCCCGTGCTCTAATAAACGCCACCTGCCTTTTTCCAAAAATATAGTTAAATAAACTTGCATGAATATTCCTGTTTGCTTCTCTGGATGAGGTAGCTCTTTGACATGGGGTCTACTCTTAAAGGACAGAATTTGCTCCTAGAGTAGCAAATTCTTTCCTTTAAGAGTTGACCCATATTGGGAAGGGAGGCAAAATAGCCAAGTTGCTTCCTCATTCACCTTAATATTAGGGGTTTTATGCAGTGGCTGATTTACTACAATTTAGGCCCCCCCCCCCCCCCCCCCCCCCCCCACTTTTCGCAAAATGCAACGCCCCTGGAGAGTTTAATTGGATTTAAACATGTCTTGTGTTCAGAATGGTGATGTATAGCCTTGGGGCCTTATGAGCTATCATTTATTAACCTTTCAATGTAAGCATTTGAACTTTACTCACCCATTCTAACTTTGGACAAGTCTACTGTTTAAATTGATGATATATGTTTAGAATTGGACAATGCCGTTATAGCATTAGCTTTGACCCCTAAATATCTGCAATGGTCTCACCTATTTTAAAATGGGCAAGTCTATTGAATACTAGAGGGGTTGTCACATGACTAAGATAAGCTTTCACCCCTAATTTAAGAAATATTGACTATTCCACCTTTGGATTTGGACAAGTCCATTATTTATTAAGGGGTTATCACATAAATTTCTCTACTACTTTACCCTTTAAAAACAGAAATGGACTATTCCATTATAAACATGGATTAGTCCATTTTAGGAAAGGTATTAGTTCTAAATTTGCCTACATCCCTAAAATATCTGAAATGAACTCTCCCATCTTTGACTCCTTTCCGGGGGTGGTCGGGTGGTGTGATGTTGCTGTGTGTAACTTCCAGTGCCAGGGCGTCCTACTGATTTGGAACATTGTAGGGCAAGGGCCTACTGTGCTTGCAGTAGGTGCGGGTGGGGGTTGTTTGGACATTTTTTCTCTTGTCTATCATTTCTCCTCTTTCTCCCTCTCTGGGAGACGGCCCGATATAGACTGAAATACTGTCTCAAAGGGCCGTTAAACCCAAAACAATCAATCAATTGACTCCTTTCCCTTAATAGCTGACATTGACTCTTCCAATTTTCAATTGAGACTGTTTCATTTAAGAAATAGATCAGCTCTAGCAGTGAATTGTTGAGTAATAATTCACTGTTTGGAGGTCAGTTGTAAAGTAGATCATATCACGAGCGCGGAGCGCGAGTGATATATCTACTTACAACTGACCGACAAACAGTGAATTATTACTCAACAATTCAATGCTAAAGCTGAACTATTTCGATTCTAACACTCAAAAACGCTGAAAAACTATTCTTTTCATTCAAACTCTCCCAACCATCCTGCCAGCGCGTTCATGCTCCCGCCAATATTCTTAACCGTATCTAAGATAAATGTATGTTTTTTAATGCGATTTTAGAGAGAGAAATAGACTTTACACCGTCTAACGTCTCAAAACGTCACAAAATTACGTCAGTTGTTGCAGTGACGTCAGCAATTAGACTCACGCGCTCCATACCAGTGAATTGTTGCAGAATAAAACACGGCAACTTTCCATTGCTTCTATAGGCGCACTGTGTTAGAATATCTAATAGAGGGGTAATAATTGTATGATCAAACTATGCTTTCACCCCTAAATATCTGGCATTGACTGTTCCATCTTAAAGCATGTTGGAAAGGATTAATAGAAATGTGATTAATGAAATAGACCCTACCAGCTCAATGGTACAATAGAATGGTTGGTCTTAATTATTTGGGTGCTTTAATACTACTTATGCCTGTATTCGTGAACGTCACTCACACTCACACTCATGGTTTAATCCCTGAGTTTACTAAAATTTTTGAGTGACTCAGAGATTCGTATTCTTAAATCTCACTCAGTCTTGAGTGTACCTTGAAAATTGTATGATGGTCGAGTGAAGTGTACACCTCACTCGAGCCCCACTCACTATAATCGTCTTTCAGCTTAGCATATATCTGGCCCGGATAGCGTAGTGGATAGAGCACTCGCTTTCCACCTCTGCAGCCCAGGTTCGAATCCCAGCTTTGTCAGGTGGGAGGGTAGTGGTCGCCCGTCCGAGGTGGGTGGTTTTCTCCGGGTACTCCAGCTTCCTCCACCTGTATAGGACCACAAACGGGCCAACATCCGTGCCATCGAGAGTGTTTAAATAAGTTCCCATGAGCTTTCAGTGCAATCGATGTAAAATAAATAAAGTTTACATTTAACTGACTTTTATTTATTATGGCCCTAAAAGCCAAAACGTTAATGGGCATATTGGTTTGGCTAAGGGGCGGTTTGGGATTGATGGTCTGTTTACATGTCGGTATGTCTGTTTGTTCGTAACATGTTTTGGCAGCTGCGAACTCAAAAACGGCTGATGCCATGATAAATGGAATGATCATACAAAATGAGCAGACTTCAGCGGTCTCATCACTGAGAAGTAATGTCCCCAGAAACCACGTTGTGATAACAATCTGACTTTAACATTTTGTACAGGGATAGCCTTTTAGGTATTTCAAGAAGTGTTTAAGCCTGGCATACGGTTAAACCAGTATTTCAATCATATCTTTAATTGACACCCTCAGTTCCATGATACGACTCATCTTTAGTTGAAGGGCTGTAAAAGATGGAGGGCAAAGGCCTGCCATGCTTGCAGTAGGTGTTGCATGGACATTATTTTGTGTTCTTGTTTGTACTGCTATGTCTGATTACGGCCAGACTATTCTGTTTAAACAAAAAATGTCAGTGATCAGGCTTTTGCTTAACTCTCTTCCTGTCTATTTATAAATCCTGTAAGCAGACATACAGAGCTCTAGATAAGAGGGGTATTTGATGATAATTGAAGGATAATTTCTTTTATTTCTCGTTGAAACCATATGTTGTGACCCCTCATCTGAACCGTCTCATCGAGACGGTTCAGATGAGGGGTCACAACATAGGTTTTCACGCAAAATTAACAAAAATTATCCCTAATTATCACCAAATACTCCCTCTTATCTAGAGCTCTGGACATAAAACACTCGGACCACTCTGCATGGATGTACAGCAGCTTATCTTTTTTATGCCCACGAAGGGACTTCAGGTAGCATATTAAAATTGCACCATCAGTTCGTCTATACGTCCTTCCGTAACAAATAGTGTCTCAGCGATAACTTACAAACTACTGAAGCAAATTTGATGAAACCTCACAGAAAGATTAAGCATAATGAGAACGTGTTTGCACACAAGAGTTTGGTTCCAACACCCAAGGTCAAGGCTGCAATTGGGTCAAAGGTCAAATCATATCTTAAATAGTGTCTCAGCTATAACTTATATACTACTGAATCAAATTTGATGAAACTTTACTGAAAGATAAAGCATAATCAGAGGGTGTGTCGCATACAAGATTTAGGTTCCCATGCCCAATGTCAAGGTCACTAGCAGGGGTTAGAGGTCAAGTAGTGTTTCTGCTATTACTTTAAAACTACACAAATGAATTTCATCAAATTTCACAGAAATGTAAAGCATAGTGAGAAGGTTTATCACATATATATTGATATTCCCAGACCCAAGGTCAAGGTCACAGTCTAGGGTTCAGATGTCAAATCATGTCTCAGCAATGGCTTGGAAATGTAATAAGCAATTTCTTTTAACTTCACAGAGCTTAATGAGAGGGTAAGCCACACACAAGACATAGGCTTCCATACCCAAGTTCAAGGTCACAGTCAGATGTCAAAGCTCAAGTTGTTTCTGCCCAATTACTAAAAAACTTCTTAAGCAAACTGTATTAAATTTCTCGAAATGACTGAATTTCATCAAATTTCACAGAAATGTAAAGCATAATGAGAAGGTTTGTCACATATATATTGATATTCCCGGACCCAAGGTCCAGGTCACAGTCTAGTCATGTCTCAGCAATTGCTCGGAAATGTACCAAGCAATTTCCTTAACTTCGCAGAGCTTAATGAGAGGGTAAGCCACACACAAGACATAGGCTTCCATACCCAAGTTCAAGGTCACAGTCAGAGGTCAAAGCTCGAGTTGTTTCTGCCCAATTACTAAAAAAATTCTTAAGCAAACTGTATTAAACTTCTTGAAATGGTAAAACTTAATGAGTTGGTATGTGAGAAAAAAAAATCTCACTTGCAAGATTTGGGATTCCTTGCACAAGTTCAAGGTCACAATTAAAGGCCACCAGTCAGTTTAAGGGGCCTTTGGGGGCATTTGTTACATACTGTAACATTTCTTGTTTTTCTTTTCTTTCCGTTTTGGCCTTTCTAATAACACTGGTTTTGGCATGATATTTCAAAATCTGCAGTGTTATCAACCAGAGCACAATGAAAATAAAAAGTCACAACGACTGTGCAATACCTGCCGCTGCAAGCCAATATCCGTTCTTTTCACTGCAATGCTTCTTTTCTTTTTATCATGATTTTTACGCTATTTAGCTCAGAGGCAGGGGTAGATAACCTCCTTGGACAAGATTTCGAATATCACAGGGTGCTTTTTAAGCTTTGACCATTTACTGTATATTTCCGAAAACCACTTGTAATTCAGATGTTGTGTAGATTTTCATGAGTTTATACATGTATAATATAGCGCCAAGCAGAGGCAGATAACCCTGGCTTGTTACAGAAAGCTTAAGGTACTTCAATTACTTTTGTAAGATTTCATGTTCAGTATCAAGAAAAGGGGAAACAACTGACAAAGATCTCCAGTTTTCTTCCTTAATATCTGCCATAGACTGTTCCAGCTTTGAAATGAGACCATTCTATTACTTAAGCATGCATAAGGGTTCTCTAATCTGTCAAAGCAAAATTTCATCCCTTCAAAAATAGCTGATGTGGACTGTTTCATCTTTGAATTTAGATTGGTCCATTGTGTAGAATTATGATGTATCTTATGTACTTCGAATTTAGACAAGTCTGTTCTTTAAACTGCCTGCGATTCAGTCAATTTTTTGGGGGCATAATTCTTAATCCAGCATTGAAAGTTACACATAAAAAGAACTGTACATGATATTACTCAGACTCAGTTGAGGAATGAGGTCAATAGCCCGGCCTATTATTATTAACAGGGCAGAGGAGCACTTGTAGCTCCCATGAAAATTGTAATGCACCTAAATAATTACTGTTATTTCATAAAAATGGAACAGTTCAGTTTTAGCTTACAAGGCAGTTACATGTCCAAAAGATGCGGATATAATTGCAAACAGTGTAGGCCCTGATCAGACTGCTCCATATGGAGCAGTCTGAGCTGGGTCTGCAGTGTTTGCTGAGACCAGTCCTGTCTGTCCCAATACTGAGAATATTTAGGGTAAGTGGATTATGCACTGGCCAGCTAATTTGGTGGCTGAGGTTCAAATCTTGCTGAAGGCAGAATTCTTTTCAACCGTAAACAAGGTTCAGTTTCGTTAGTGAGTGAGTTTAACATCCCACCAACAACGAGGTCATATGGAGATGGGACCTCGGTTTAAAGTCTCATCCGAAAGACGGGAGAAGCGCGCCAGGGATTCGATCAGTTTAATCCAGTTGTGCACATGCTTTCATTTTCATAGTTACTCTTCTGTTGATTGGTTCAGTACGACTGAAACACTGTTAAAAGGGCTGTAAACACATCAAGCAGTCATCTTTAAAGGACAGAACAATGTAGTTTAATCAGGGTCTCCATAATTGTTTCTATTCCATATTCATCTTTTGATGACTTACTGCATTGTGAAACAAAACTGTACCACCTTTAGGACAATTACGGTAATTATTTAGGTGTCACATTTTTTTAAAATTTTACATCTTTTTAAAATTCAAATAAAATTTTACGAAAACTGATTCTGTAAAAAAGCACCAGTTAGTAAGGGTGGCAGAAAAACAGTCACAAAAACACTAAAACGTTTACCATATACTTGAACCAGTAGAACTTCATTGGCTTGAACAGGTTTGGGACCATGAAAATTAGTTCCAGCCAAGGGTAGTTCTAGCCATCCAGGGTTAGTTTCCATATAAAGTGACCTCTTGGGACCAAGAAAAGAGTTCTAGCCAGGTAGGGTGAACGAGCCATCAGGGTTCGAGCCATTGAAGTTCTACTGTATATCCTAATAAATGCCCCTCCTCTAATAAACGCCCCCTGCTATTTTCCAAAAATAAAGCGCATTATATTAACTCGCATAAATTCTTGTTTGCTTCTCTGGATGAGGTCGCTCTTTGACATGGGGTCTACTCTTCAAAGAAAGAATTTGTTCCTCTATGCTTCTAGAGGAGTAATTTTTTCTTAAGAGTTGACCCTTACTGGACAGGGAGGCAAAATAGTAGAGTTGCTTCCTCTGCAAGTATGCCCATTAACCTTAGTACTGTTTATTACAGGCAGTGGCTGATTTACTACAATTTAGGTTCTAATCAATGTCCCCCTTTCGTAAAATGCAATGCCCTGGTTCGAGCCCTGCTGTAGGCCTGGATCTTTTCAGTCATAAACCGGGTTCCATAGCTCACAGCCTTAATTTCATTATCACCCAACCATCATCCTGATATGACTGAAATACTGTTAATAAGGATGGAAATCCGCAAGTCACCCATCACCCAGTATGTTTTTGTGCTATATAGCCTTGGGGCCTGATGGCATAAGATTTTTTAATCTTTCAATTATTAATGTAAGTACTTGAACTTTACTCATCCATTCTTACTCTGGACAAGTCTTCTGTTTAACACCTGTACAATTGACGATTCCATGTTTAAAATTGGACAATTCCATTATTTAGAACTCTTCGAAGCATTAGCTCTCACCCCTAAATATCTTCAATGGACTCACCTATTTTAAAATGGGCAAGTCTATTGAATAGTAGAGGGGTCATCAAATGATTAAGGTAAGCTTTCGCCCCTAATTTAAAAAATATGGACCATTCCACCTTTTGGATTTGGACAAGTCCATTATTTACAAAGGGGTTATCACATAATTTCCCTAATGCTTTACCCTCTAAAAACTAGAAATGGACTATTCCATCATAATCATGGATTAGTCCATTTTTAGGAAAGTTATTGGTATCTTAGCCTACTTCCATCCCTAAATATCTGAAATGGACTCTTCCATCTTATTAATCTGGACAGATCCATTATTGAGAAAAGGGGTGATGATCGCACAATTTCCTTTTCTTATTATTCTTTGTCACATTCCCCTAAAAAGGTAATATTGACTCTTCCCTTTTTAATTGAAACTGTTCCATTATCTAACAGGGGTAACAATGGCATGATATAGCTATGCTTTCACCCCGAAATATCTGGCATTGACTGTTCCATCTTAAAACTTAGATTATCCATCATGTTGGAAGGATTAATAAAAATATTCAAAGTTAATGTGAAATAGACTCTACCAACACAATAGACCAAGACAATGGAATGGTTGTTGTACATTGTTTGGGTGCTTGATACTTAATCCTGGAGAATAGCTCACACTGACACACTTAAAAAATAAAGATAAAACATACAACAAAAATCTTGAGCCTTGACATGACAAAACCAACAAAGTGGTATGTGCACCCAGCAAAGACTAAGATCAGCCTGGGCATCCACCCAGTCTGATCAGAATCTTTGCTATGCGCTTAAATTGTAGCTAAGGGCCTAAGCTACTTTCATGCCAACAGTGAAGACTCTGATAAGTTTGAAGGATGCCCAGGCTGATCTGAGTCCTCGCAGAGGGTACATGCCACTTTGTTGGTTTTTGTCGCACCTGCTTTAGCAAGGTGGGATATAGGCGTCCGGTTTTCCGTCCGTCCGTCCGTCAACCCGTTCGTCCGTCCGCTCTCATGAGAGGGTATTTGTGGGCTGAGCTGTGAGTACAAAGCCCATTTGTGGGGTGAATTCGACTTTTGTGGTGCACCTCATTAGTCGATGTTTTCTGACACCTTCTGTGTGATGATGAGGGGTAGATGGGTCATTTAAAATCATTTGTTTTCACAAGTTTTGTCCAAACTGGACAAAATTTGTGGGTTCATGTGTACAGAGGGCACATAATAATAATAATAATAATAATAAAGTCTTTATTTCAAGAGGGTAACACAATTAGTACAAAACTAATCTCCCTTGCGGCCCTCAGATATTTACAAATATACAAAAAGTTGCACAAAATATACAAGTGTCACAAAAGCTCTAAGTATTGAGACAGACATGATTGACATGTGAGCTGTGATCAACCCGCAAGTGCACTTTGTACGATTCTGTCCATAAAAGATAACCCCCAAGTCTGGGGTGCAACCTACAACAACACCCTCATGCGTCCGTCCGTTCACATTTATGTCGACCCTAAATTTTAAGTCCATTCATCTGACTTTTTGAAGTTTTTCTCTGAAACCACTGCACCCATGGTTCTCAAATTTCACATGCTGCATGACCAGACTGCAGGGCTTCTGAATGACAAAATTCAGCTTGGTCCAGAATCCAATATGGCCGCTGTTACTAAAAATAGCTTAAACAATAAAATCACTTTTTACTCCAGAACCACTTGGTATATTTGGCTGAAATTTTATATGGAGCATTTATGGGACCTTGGTTTTAAAAATTATCAAAATGAAAAAAAACTGTAGCGGAATTAGGTCACAGTGACCTACTTTCTGTTTACGAGTCCGAGTTTTTGCAAAAACACCAATATCTCAAAAATACCTGAACATATTTAGGTCAGATTTGGTCAGAATGGTCCCAAAATGGAGTTTTTTGAAATTTAAGCGAATTGAGACCATCCAAAATGGCCGCCAGCCACTGTTACTAAAAATAGAACAATATGAAAATGACAATATCTCTAGAGGCCCTGAATGGAATTGGACTAAATGTGTATCAAAATAATCTTTGCATAAAGCTGTTTCATGATTTTTTCAAATTGACCGTCCAAGATGGCAACCATCCACCGTTACTAAAAATAGCGAAAAACATGAAAACAATAATATCTCGTAAACAACTGAATGGATTTTGACCAAAAGGTGCAAATCAGGTGCGACATAGCGTTCCCCGGAATTCTTGTGTTGTGTCGCAGTTCAGTTTGGAAAATGAAGTCTGTGCCAGTTGATGCATTACCTGAGCAGAATGCTCATGGTAAGCTACCATAAAACTTCTAAAAATTGGGATGCTTAAAATTGCTTATATACCATATTAACCCTATTAAATGCCCTGGGGGCATTGCATTTTAAGAAAGGCGGGGGGCATTATTTAGAGCCTAAATTGTAACTCTGCCACTGCCAAAATACCTCCAATAGACAGTATTAAGGTGAACGGGTATACTTTCAGAGAAAGTAATTATATTATAATTGCCTGCCTTTTCAGTAGGAACCAGGTCAACTCTTAAAAGAAGGAATTTGCTCCTCAAGGAGCAAATTCTTTTCTTTAAGAGTAGTCCCCATTTCAAAAGAGCTAATTCATCGTGAGAAGCAAATAGGAATTCATGCAAATTAATATTTATAACATTATTTTAAGAAGCAGGGGGTGTTCCTTAGAGCAGGGGCATTTATTAGGAGTAATACTGTAATTACCCTGTTTGTCCTAAAATGGAACAGTTTGGTTTTACAATGCAGTAATATGTCCAAAGATGCGTATGCAAAGGCAAATAGTGTAGACTCTGACCAGACTACATGTACTTTTCGATGACTAGTTTGATCAAGGTTGGCACTGTTTGCTGAGAACCAGCTGTCCAAACATTTACAATTTTTAGCTCACCTGAGCCAAAGGCTAGTCTAGAGAGGCTCTGTAGTCCATCACTGTCTGTCATCTATCCTTCCATCCTTGTCCATCCACATTTTCAAACCACTTCTCTTCTGAAACCACTTGGCAGATTGTAACCAAATTTCATTTGCAGCCTTCAGGGCTTGGGGGAATGAAAAATTGTGTAGGTTTAGGTCACATGACCAACATGGCTGCCATGGGTTCTCAAGAACTACAAAGCTTGTTCAAATGTTGATCTTTGTTTTTTACCGCAAGATCAAATATGGGAAATGCTACATCATGAGATTTCATAGAAAGGTTTGAAGATATTTGGGCAAAAAATTGGTATATACAACTGTTGTCTAAATGAGTACATGAAAACTTACATTGGCAGATAAAACATATGAATTCTGGGGAATCTATAAATGAAAACTTTAATGCACTTACAAATAAAACTGAGTGGCCCCTTTTCATGCAGTGCTTTCCAATGAGTTCTGTTGATGGCTGCTTTCCTGCAAGTTCTTTTGTTTGATCCCTTGTGGCACATGTGACTGTATGATTTAGGGGATAACTGTTCTCAAAATTGTCATTTGGGGAGGTAAATTGTTTTTATGGTTGGAAATTTTGATTTACAGCAAGTCAGCGACGCATCAGTGGAGCCGTAAACGCACTTTGCGATCATAAAACCAATGATTTACCTCCCCAAATGACCATTTCAATACAGTAACCCCATTCTAATGCACTTATTCACATTGTCAGGTTTCATTAGTACTACTTTGCACCCATTGCAAGCGCTTTCGGCAACATAGAACAAAATGGCAGCCAACGAGAAGCGACGTTTCCTAATGACGTCGAGTTTCCTACAGTATATCGCAGGATATAGTGTTGTAAAATTCTTGAGGTCATCCAGTCAGATGTCATGTTACATATGCAAGTGCATTAGAATATGAAATGAGTGTCCTATTTGTGCAAACAAATACCGTAATCGCCCCATTTACCGCACAGTGCGCTTACCTTTTTCAAAATTGCAACAAAAATGTGTTGTTAAAAACGTTTCTAATAACCGCACACTCAAAGAACGAAAAAAAAACAACATACGAACAATCGAAATAGTCGGCAATACTGATCGGGGTGTTCGAAGTGTCATGAAAATATTTAGTGTTCGAACTATTTGAATTGCCAATTTCCGGGAGAAAAACGATCTCATGTCAAGTCGCAAATTATATCTCATACCTCTCAGTATTAAATATGTCCTCATTATGCATGTATTTCATTCTCTTCATCCTTTTTCAATATTCCAAATATGTGATTGTTTAAACACGTTAGGTAAGTTTGTCAGTGCTCTTGCTACTTTAAATTCACGGGCTTCTACTGGACTAGTACAACTAATGCTGCTATCGGCTATTGACTAAAGACTAAACTCACTGTTTAGAATAGTGAACGGCTATATATATATATATCCATTGAAGCGTCCAATGTGACTGTAGATTTCGACGTTGCCAAACCTGATAAAAATTTACATCCTTTGCGTCACATCAAATATAAATCATATTGAATCGGGAAAACTGATTTGTATACTACAATGTAAACTTTAAATGATGGGGTATTCGCCCCGAGGTTCTTGAGCCGGATAACATTAAATTTTGACCCCGTGAAAACATGACCCCACGCGTCAATTCTCAATGTTGAAACTTGACCCAGGTCAATTTTCAACACTGAAAAATGCTCTATGGGTCGATATTCAACATTGAAAAGTGGCCAGTTGGGTCATTTTTTCAACAGGTTCAAATTTTAATATTACACCAGCAGCACACCGGGTAGGAGGCAATCGAAAACGCTCATGCAGTCGACAAACACGGGTCAAAAACCATTAGAAACAGCGTTTTCGATTGCAAATTGTCCCCAATTTGCAATCGAAAACACTGTTTCTAACGGTTTTTGACCCGCGTTAATCGATTGTTAAGAGCGTTTTCGATTGCCGCCTACCCCGTGTGAGCAGTGGCCCAAGATTTAGGTATATGGCTAAATTAAAACGAGGCCTACAGAGACGAGTGGAAGCCTGGACTTTTTGTAACAATACGAGACGCGTGGAAAGTTTGAACCTCAGTGTGAATTATGTTTAGAACTTGTACTCAACATTTCCCCAATCCTCAACAATAAGTAAGAAAGGCTAAAGGTCACCTGAAAAAAATATGTAGGTAAAAGAGTACACGTTGATGTTTTTCCGCCATTTTTGGAAAGGGGAACAACAACAATGTTAGTGACTTCCTATTTGCTTTCCTGGAAGATAAATTCCATTAAAATGGCGTCTGCGCTTAAAGGAAAGAACTTTTCTACACGTGGGGGGGGGGGGGGGGAGAGGGGGGGCAAGTTATTCTGTTTAACACTTGACTCTCGTTGAAAAGGGAGGCAAAAAATGAAAATGGCAGAGTTGTTTCCTTTGAAAGTATACCCATTCACCTTAGGGTAAAACATTGACTCTTATTTGTTAAACGTAACTTCTATCACTCCAACTTCAAAACGTTCAAGTGTAACGTCACGACATGGCCGAGCCCAAAGCGATAACTGCTCTCTCTTTTGCTAGACCTGTTGCCTGGATGACTTCAAAATGTGATAGATAGATTATGCGATGTACGAGTGCTTTCGTTAAGCCGACGTCAACATTAACTTTGCACTGCACGGCGGTCCTGAACGTTGAGTGACAGTAAATAATGAAAACCTAAAATATAACTGGCTTGATGCCAATACTTGAATCGGCATTTGGTTTGATGGTTTGTTGTTTGTTTTACTGAGTAATAATATTTGAGTTACGTCGAGCCGTCTTACAACGAGATAGTAGAAAGGAAAGATAGGGTTGAGACAAAGACGAGGCAGAGAAAATTATAATCCCACAGGACACCCAACCCCTCCGCCCTCCCCAACTCTCCGCGCCGATCTGTTGCATGCATTTTAGTCTTGAAGATGTAGTTTGTCCCTATTCGAAAGTCCATCACACCAAACAGTGGCAGTCTGATGAAAGTCATTACTTAGCCAGTCAGGAACCATTTTAAAATGAAAAACTTGCTACCCCTGGACAATTTTAAAAGGCAAATTGTCCCTTCATTTAAAAGTTGTCTTCTGCATTACTTAGACAAGACACGTGAATTTTATTTTATTTATCTAGGGTTGGTCTAGAGTCGCAACTCGCTTTGTTTCCTTGAAACCTGTCAATACAGTCCAAACATATTTGTGATAGAATCTTGTATAGCATTTTTTCCTTGGGAGGGGGGTTCATCTAGCGTCAGTCTAGAGTCGCAACTCACTATGTTTCCTTGAAACTTGTCAATACAGTCCAAACATATTTGTGATAGAAACTTGTATAATATTCACGTATTGCGCATCTGAGCCTAAATGTTACATCGGAATGAGGTCCTGTTCATACATTCACGTTTCGTTCACACATGGACAGTCCCATTAACACGTAGAGGATCCGTTGAAAAATGCAAGCCCCGTTCCTATATGGACATCCCGTTCGCATATGTAGTTCCCTTTCGCAGGTACAGCCTTGCAGATGTCGTTCACTTGTGCAGGCCCCGTTCCATGTAGCGGTCCAATACACATGTGGAGGTCCGTTCACTTGTGGAAGATCCATTTACAGGTGGCGGTCCTGTTCGCAAATGCAGTTCCTGCTCACATATGGACGACCCGTTCACAAATGAAGGTTCCTTTCTCACATGCGGATCCCGTTAACACGTGGAGGTCCCGTTTACACTTCACAGGCGCAGAGCCCGTTCAACCATGGATTGTCCGTTCGCCTGTGGCGATCCCTTGCATACTTGGATAATCAGACTGCATGTCCCGTTTTACGTGCTGGATCTTTGAAAAATACAGGACCCGCGAAGGTCTCCATCTAGCGTGCAGCACCTTTTCACAGGTGGGTGTCCCGTTCATACGTACATATGTACCTATCTCGTTCACACGTCCCGTCCCGTTTATATGTGGATATCTCGTCCACTCCTGGAGAAGCCATTCTAACAAGCAGAAATGTTCATACATGGAGGCCCTGTCAGACGTAGAATACATGTTCACACGTGCAGATCAAGTTTACATCTTCTTGTTTGGTTCACCTATAACGGTTTCGTTCAGTCGTGGTGAATCCTTTCCGACCATGGAGGACCCGGTCACTGGAGGAGATTCAATTCACATTACCTGTTTAATTTTTGTTGGTTTCGTTGTTTTCATTGATGAACCGCCTATTTACATGCCAAGGTCTCGTTCACACATGGAGGACCAGTTCAGGCACGAAAGGCGTTACATGTGGAGATTCTAGAAATCACCTTTACCCTATGCAGAGAGTTTGGTACCCTCAGAATTTGACATGTGTCCTACCGAGCCGTCTAGCGCAGTCGGCAGTACGTCGGTCTGCAGATCAAGCGGTCGCGAGTTCGATTCCAAAGCCCGGCCCCTGAACAGTCGTGAAGATTGGTCATGAAATATTTTCTACGCTCATTCTCTCCCTTCCGCTGACTTAAGGGCACTTGTGAGTTTGTTTGTTTTGTTGAGCATTTACGGCCAAGTAAACAGCTAAGGTCATGTCTAGGCGGTCAGTTAACCTACTCAAACTATTCCATGACACTGTTCCATGGTATGGCCCATGTTCCTTCTTTCGAATGTGTTCTCTGCTCTCGAAGAAGCTCTTTAAGATTTTAATTAGATCTCCTAAACGTTTAACCAGTACTTAGTTCACATACTTTCGCCAGTAAATGACAACTGCCCTTCTTGAATCAGCAGAAGGGAATGAATGACCGTAGAAAATATTTCATGATCAATCTCCACGAGCGGAAGTATGTGCACTCAGTATTGGTAACCAGCTTAACCGCTTAGTATGTCTAAGCCTGCCCAGACACAGTGTGACGGCAGATGAACTGACAGGCTTGTGGTCCCTCATCCAGCCTCGTTGAGGCGCTTCGGATGAGGGGTTTATTAGCAGATCTGACAAAAATTGTCACCCATTGCCCACTCGCATCTAGAACTCTGCAACTTATGCACCAGTCATTTGCAACCACGGCCCCCATGGGGCCTGGGATAGCGGGGGCATAGCGGGGCTTAAGTACAGTGTTTTTACCTAAGAGGTGTCCCGGCAGTGCCGTGGATACGCCGGGCTTTTGATTCCAGCCAAAACAGCGAGAAAAATGGTGTTTTTAATGAAATTGTCAGAATATTGATTTTTATACTTATATGATCCCCTGGGGGGGGGGGGGGGGGGGGGGGGGGGGCGGAGACCTTTACCAGGGATTTGACATAAATAATGTCCCCACAGTGCAGGGCATATACCAGGGCTTTGCAGAGTGAAAAGTCAATATCTCCGCTATTCACCGGCCCCAGGGGGGTCGTGGTTGCAAATGACTGGTGCATTATTCTCCTAATGTCGTCATTCTATTCTATTCTGAAGCTTTCTTCGAAGTGTTTTACATGCAATTATGTTGCATTTGGACCTATACCTCGGATAGTGGTGCTGGTCTTGTAAGTCTATTGAGCGCTTTATACAAAGCATTGCTTAGCCGTTCGTATGAGCGTTCTTGTCATAAATTTCGACGTTTCGCTCTTCTTCTATTCCAGATAATAATTTAAACCGAGGCCCCAATCAATCGATCGTACTCAGGCACGTTTTGGGGCGGCTAGGTCGGATACCGATCCCAGGAACAACGTGCACACTATCTTTGAATTTGACACAGATGACAGACGGACTCGGGCACCCAGACGGTTCTATTATGGATTCGTTCCGCGGAGCCGCTGGGAAGGACCCGTTGTTGGCGGCATTGGGGAAAAATGTGTATGCTAGGTCACTATCGCAGTATATTTATATAGGCTCTACACTGTTAGGAGCTTACTAGAATTGGCAAAATATCCGATTTGCCCCGCATGCTACGAAATTTTGGAAAACAATGAGAAAAATTGAAGGCTCTGGAGGTGATGAAAACTAATGAAACCATTCCATTGATAATTTCGTTTTCCTTTTTTTTGTGGGGGGGGCGGGGGGGGGGGGGGGGGGGGGGGGAGGAGAGAGAAGGAAAATAAAGAGCTGTAACGCGTTAAGATGTTTAAAAATATTTGCTTTCAGCCGGAGCCCATATACAGGTCCGACTCTCATACCATTGCACCAGGGTACTAGTATATGTAGTTGTAGGATTTTTTAAAAAAAATATTTGTTTACGACAATGACAGCGGGAGGTAATTAGTTGTTTGGTCGTTTAGGTTTTCACGGCCCTTTGAGATAGTATTTCAGTCTATATCGAGCCGTCTCCCAGAGAGTAGGCGAGAAAGGAGAAAGGACAGATGAGAAAAAAACGTCCAAACAACCCTTCCCGTATCTACTGCAAAATAGCAAGCACTGCCGGTCCTTGCCCCAAAATAATCCAAATAAGTAGGACGAACCAGTACTGAAAGCTACCCATCACCATCGCCCGACCCGACTGCCCAGTCAACCCACTAGAGGTAGAAAACACTCCAAGGCTTTCTCGCCCTCGGAGGACTTTTCCACTCGAATTTTCATCCTACTCATGCTTGTTCCACTGGCTTGTTCAGCCATTTTCAACCCAAACAAATGGATAACAACAACTCATTTTAGTAAAGATGTACAACTATGCGCAACGGTGAAATACACGTGACTGGACACGGTTAAATAAATAACAAAGCGTGGCGGATCTAGCTCGTTTTCCTTTTTTGCTTTATTTGAAAAGAAGGGATTATGATTTATTATTTGATTACTGTTCAAGAAAGAAACTGGAAAACTTCGTTCACGAACTTAGAGACCTTATATATGCCACCAAAGGTTTCTGAAGTCGGGAATTTCGTTTTCGCAAACTTGTCAGACAATCCGCCATCGTTAGTTTTTGGCATAGCGTTTAGTCTTTAGTCTTAGTCGCCTTAGTTGTACTAGTCCACTAATAACACTCACATTCTAATTCTGAAAGATGCGGTCCTTTTGATCTTCCCTATTTCTGTCTGTCCTATATTACGTCCAAGGGTGCAGAAATATTGGCAATGTGTCATGAGAAAGGTACCGTATTACGTGTGCAAACAGCAAAGCCTTAGACCAGTCTGCGCATCTTAATACAATTTTGTAAACTATCGGTGAATACTGGAGATTTGTTAGACTGGTCAATGGTTGCAAATGCACTCTATGATGCGGGTGTTTGCTGATCGGATGTGTCCTGAATCTTTTGATGCCCACGGGCCAGCTATGCCAATGATAAACCTATCCTATGGCTACCGCGAACTTTGTTTAAATGCACAGACCATGCATATGCGCAGGCTGGTCGCTTCGTTCAGTTTGGGCATGTATTTAGACTGATTTTGTTGGGAAACAAGAATTTGTCGTTATGACAATTTATTTCTTTTGCAACCCGGGTTTCTCATCTGTCGTTCATGTATCTTTCCCAAACGCACTTTGGTGCTCGTGAACATTATCGCATTGCTCTTGAGATATGGCGCCTTTTCGCATATACGAAAGGCAAAGACTCAGTTCAGCCTGCGCACCCCCGCAACCTCATAACTTCGTAAGCTCGATCCTTCTCGGATCAACATGTACATTCCCATTGTTGATGCAGACAGAGAATACGCTAATCAGACGGCGCAGATGTGTAAGCTGATCTGAGTCCGCTGTTCGCACTCGTACACATCATAACACTTCAGCCATCTCCGTAAATATAGGCGAGGATGCCCGATTGATATTTAGACCGACAGAGTTGCTCTCTTCGTACATTGCGTCGGGAAAACGAAACTGAAAACACTATCGCTGTTGAAACAGTAATGGTAAGTTGAACTTGATGCGTTTTGTGAGTTTCAAAAAGAAAAAGCAGTGTGCGCTTGTGCATTTTTTCCGGAAATGGCCTTGGTGTGCGGTTATAGGGGCATGTGCGGTAAATGGGGCGATTACGGTAATACATGATTGTATTCTTAGTTTTGCTTGGTTGATAAATCTTTTGAAAGTTAAAACATTTTTTTTACACTGGCTAAAACACTTTTCTTATGGTATAGCACAATGATAAGTAAAACAGTCTTTTTCTGCTTTTAGGTACCTACCAGTTCCTTGGCAGAATTCAGGACTTCAGATTCTATGATGTCACTTTGACCAATAGAGAAATTGCAGAGGAATATTCTGGAGTTTTTCCTCAACTACGGGTACAGTCAAACTGTCGGTGCCCAGCTTCTCATCCCAGGGTCAAGCCATTGGAGATCCATTACTGTATCAAGAATGGGGAGCCAGACAATACCAATGAGGATAGTTTACGATTGAATAATGAGGCTCATCCACTAGAATATGTAAATGATGGAGACAGTAACAGCATGTGGATCTCGAAGACGATGGATCAGGTTAACCTGGTTGTCGACCTGGGAGACCAGTATCAGGTAGTGCATTAAAAAAAGTTATACAGAGAAATTTTTTATCATCCGCCAAAGGGGAGGGATATAGTTTGCTCCATGTACGTCCATCTGTCACTTTCATCAATAGCCATAACTAACTAATGAATGGAATGTGACAAAACTTAAAAGAAACGTATGTCACCATAAATCGCTGATGCACGTCAAGTTTTATAAGAATGGCATCAGTAATGTATGTTATTATGTCCCCCCACCAATTGGGGGTGGCAGTCGGGTGATGGTGCTGGTTATAACTTACAGTGCCAGGGTGTCCTACTTATTTGGATAAAAGTAGGGCAAGGACCTACTGTACTTGCAGTAGGTACAGGCGGGGGTTGTTTGGAAAAATTTCTCCTTGCATTTCTCTTTTCTTTCTCCCTCTCTTTGGGAGACAGCCCGATATAGACTGAAATACTGTCTCAAAGGGCTGTTAGACCCAAAACATCTAACCAATCCCCCCACCAAAGGTGAGGGGTTTGGGGGGGATATAGTTTGCAGTGCTGATCCCAAGCATCGGCATAGTCACAATATCTCTTCAACTTATTTATGGAATTTCACCAAACTTGCATGCATATATCATTATGACAAGCTTCGTAAGAGCTTATTAGATTTTGGTGTCCTTGACCTCATTTTCAAGGTCACAGGAAGACTTATACATGTAAATGCAAAAATTTCCTAACTTGAGCCTATGGCTTGATTCCAACCAACCTGGCATATACTTTTGGTACAATCTCAAGGGTTGACCTTGACCCTCTTTTCAAGGTCAGTCTTGTAGGTATTATGTAGGATATCTCTTGAACCAGTGGATTTCCTAAAGTTGATATATCTCTTGAGCCTTTGGCTTGATTCCCACCAACCTGGCATATACTTTTGGTACAATCTCAAGGGTTGACCTTGACCCCCTCTTCAAGGTCATAGTCTTGTAGGCATTATGTAGTGTGACGGTAGAAGGTCACAGATATAAATAGATATGCAAATTACAAACTCGGTAGTTTGTGGTCGAGTAAATGTTGGGGTATATAAGCAAATAAACCGCCCTTGGTGGGTGAGCATGCTTTTCCACTGACGGGGTTTGTTTGCAGGTCGGCCCACGTTACATTTGGTGGCAGCGGTGGGATAATGACAACTGCCAGACCGGAGTTGCCTTACCCATGTAATTCCCAGGCCAAGTCTCGGTACGAGACTTCTCGGAGGGGAAAGTTATGTGACGGTAGAAGGTCACAGATATAAATAGATATGCAAATTACAAACTTGGTAGTTTGTGGTCGAGTAAATGTTGGGGTATATAAGCAAATAAACCGCCCTTGGTGGGTGAGCATGCTTTTCCACTGACGGGGTTTGTTTGCAGGTCGGCCCACGTTACAGTAGGATAGCTTTTGAACCAGTGGATGGATTTTCTCCAAACTTGCATAGGTATATCATTTAGACATGCTCCATGAGCTGATTAGATGATGATGACCTTGATCTCATTTTGAAGGTCACAGGAGAATTAAAATATGTTAAAATTTCAGGAAGATTGATATATATTTCTTTTTATGTATGTCTGTATTCACAGGTTTTCTATGTGGTAGTACAGTTCTACAGCCCTCTACCAATGGCTGTAGAGATTGAGAGACAAGAGGATGATGGGACTTTTACTTGGCAGACATGGCAGCAATTTGCAGATGACTGTCAGGTGTACTTCAAGACAGTTGACAATGGACCTCTGGCCACTCCTACTGCTGTCAACTGTTTAAAACTCACAGCCAGGTTTGTATAAACAAAAGATGAGCCGTGACATGACAAAATAAGGAAAGTGGCATGTGTGCAGGCAGCAAAGACTCAGATCAGCCTGGGCATCTGCCCAGTCTGAATAGAGTCTTCACTGTTTACATGGAGGTAGCTTAGACACTTAGCTACCATTTAAGCTCAAAGCAAATATTCTTATCAGACTTGGTGGATGCCCAGTGTGATCTAAGTTTTCATTGTGCACACATGCCACTATGTTGGTTTTGTCGTGTCATGGCTCAGATATGTTTCTCCATTAAGTCTCATAAAGCTCCAGACAGGAGATGGTTCTGTTAAAGGGTCAACCTGTTTCTATGGAGAAATATGGAAAATTGACTCTCCATGATCCCCATTACCCCTTCAAGTTTACAGATGCAGATACAGTTGACAGTGGACCTCTGGCCACTCCTACTGCTGTCAACTGTTTGAAACTTACAGCAGGGTTTGTACGAATTTCAGAACGGACCAGAAAGTTCCCTGGTTACTGTATTTATTTGGTTTTTCCCTTCTAAAATAGTCCCTAAATTCTAGATCCATCTTGTAAGATGGCTCTAGATTTTGGGGATTTTTTTTCAAAGAGAAAAACTAATAAATCTAATAGGAGATAACGGGAATCCCCGGAGTGACGTCATCAGATGATCATGTGGGTAGATTGGTTGGCAAAAAGATAGCGACAGACAGTGGTCTTCTATGGGATTTTGCTGAAAATTAACCTCTGAAATGCGTAAAATATAGTTTAGAAAGTTGCGAATAAATAGAAACCGATACAACCAGTGCAAATATTGTTGTAATCGCTTGTTGTGCGAAAAAAGAGAGTTATTTAATATTATTTAAAGTTATTTAATTACTCGACATACATTGACTCGCTTCCGAACAGGACTTTTTCTCTAAATAACTTTGACTTAAAAAGAAAAAAATAAATAAATGAAATAAAAAACAATAAATCGGAGGTCTAAAAAGATCACTATTTTAACCTTTAAACCTTTTCGACAATCAAGGTGATTAGTAAATATAACACGGGTAATAGAAAATGAAAGACAATAAAATATAGAAACTTGTATCCAACGAGAAGTAACGCAAAATTAATAAAACATATTGATCTGATTTAAGGATAACAAAATGTAAAAAATAAATAAGTAAATGAATTTATATTCATGACTGCGATTAAAAAGAGAATGTTATAAAACGGTAAAGGATAATATACACATTTAAGCAGAGAAACTTCTGTTTTGAAATTGCTATCAGTAATTACCACATTATTTAGTCCGAGTTCATGGCATCTGAACAACTAATTCACTCTGTCTGTTTCTCTCTCTGTCTTCCTCTCTCTCTCTAATGGTTTGATAAAACGGTAAAGGATAATATATAAACAGAGAATCTTCTCTGTTTTGAAATGCAGTAATTACCATAGTATTTAGTCCGAGCTCATGACATCTAAACAATAAATTCTTTCTCTCTCTCTCTATCTCTCTCTCTCTCTCTCTTTCTCTCTCATTGTTTGCTCTTTATATTTAATTAGCGGACAAGCATATTAATATCAAAATATCATAGATTATAATGATCGAATTCTACTTGATATTTAAATTAGCCACACTGCCAAAATCAGTTGCAATGGCTGTATTATACAAGTTAATATGACATTGTCACTGTAGGAAACCCGCGGCGTTCTATGAAATATGATAATTAAAGACATCCCTTATCAAAAGACCCACTGAATACCGGATACATTCATTATAAACAATAAACAACCAGTTTAATTTCAAAATGTGCACCAGATACAGACACATTTTTTTTAGAGTATCCATGCTAAAACGTACATCTAAAAGCACTTCATGTGGAACCAATTTAAATGAATTAGGAGAGGGAATAGAACAATATTTCATACTAAAATAACTAAATTTCTCAGCGTTATCATTTATATAAAAATATGCATCATAATGCGCAAAATACACGTCATGATTAATTACATAGTTAACATCACTCAATAAACGTTCAATATAGCGTGATTGATTATCGACTTTTTGCCAACCAGTGTGGGGAATACCTTGGAAATCCTTATCGATGACGTCACCGTGTTTTCTCCTATAGCAAAATTACACATAATTGAGCCGCGACACGAGAAAACCAACAATGTGGTTGTGCACCCAGCGCAGACTCAGATTAACCTGGGCATCCGCCCAGTCTGATCAGACTCTTCGCTGTCCGCATGGAGGTAGCTTAGATCCTTAGCTAGCCTTTAAGCGCTTAGCAAAGAGTCTGATCAGACTGGGCAGATGCCCAGGCTGATCTGAGTCTGCGCTGGGAGCACAACCACATTGTTGGTTTTCTTGTGTCGCGACTCAATTGATTAACAGATTTGGGGTACTTTGAGAGAAAGAATGCCCTGTCGAATAGCTGCATAAATACTGTTATTGTTCTGTTCTGTTCAATTCTTCTAACGACATTCCCCAAGTGGCTCAGCGGTACCTAACCATAGTTGCACACACTTGGCTCCTTGTGTCCGTCCAGATAAATATTGCTATGGAAGGATTACAATATTTATTTGGTTGTAAGATTAAATTTTTTTCTCTTCAAAACAAACCCAAAATCAAGATTTCTTTTTATACAGGATGGATCTGAATATTCAAGGTAAAAAATACCTTGTACCAGATTTAAAACCATTGATTGACATATATGTAGAGATCACATTTGCAAAATCTAGGTATTTTCTAGGACTTATGAAAAATGCCGCGGGAGAACGATAATGATATGTTGACCAAGGAGGAAACCAAGATATCCTGCAAAGGGAGGCAATTAGGCCACCCCTTCATTTGCAGTATCTTTCCTTCCTTTACCCTTTTGGGGAAACACAGACAGACAAGGCAAGCAAATCTTTCTGACGTTTGCTTCCCATACATATTGTAAAAATTGGCACACGTAAAATATCGACTGTAAAAATGGATCAGTTTAGGAAGCAGATGGAATTGCAAACAGTGTAGACCTGATCAGACTCCCTTTAGGAGCAGTCTGAGCTGGGTCTGCACTGTTTGCTCAGAGTCTGTCCAGATACTTAGAATGCTTACGATACACTGGTTTTGGAGATAATCTGGTCACATTTTCCATTGATTTGTTACAGTCAGACCCAGTACTCCAAGGGGAATGTGACTTTCAACATCCTGTCACCAGAGCCGGTGCCGAGACCAGGATATAATGATTTCTACAACACGCCGGAACTGTATGACTTTGTCAAGGCATCCAAAGTGAGGGTGAAGCTGATGCAACACTACTTTGTCACAAACGAGAGGCATAAATATTATGGCCTGTATGAGTTCATTGTGATTGCAAGGTAAGTGTAGAATGCAGCCATTACATTGCAGTAAGACGAATAAAGGACTATTTGCTTTAGAAAGATTGTTTAATGTTCAAAATGTTACTTTTTTTGCTGCCTAGATATCTGTTTGTTTGTGGTGCTAAGATATCTTTTAAGTGTGTTGATGTATTTGTGGTGCTCAGAACTCTTTAAATGTTTCTATGTATAAATAAAGGTGTATGCATACACCTCTGAGTTTTACTGCCATTTTTACAGAGGGAAACAACTTGAATGACTTCTGTTTGCTTTCCTAGACAACAAAGCCCTTCCAAACATGGGTCTATACCTTTAAATGAATTTTTTTCCCCAAGTGGAGCAGTTTCTTTATTTTAAGAATTGGTCAGGCAAAAATGAAGATGGCTGAGTTGCTTTCCCTGAAAGGGTATCCATTCACCTTAGAGTGTTTTCTACATTTAAGAACAGTCTGTTAAACCTCATTGTAAGTATTTCTGCAATGCTTTTCAGATGTGAGTGCCATGGACATGCTGAGACTTGTGATCACTCCACTCTGCCATACCAGTGTAAATGTTTACCAGAGAGCCACACCCAAGGAAGATTGGTAGGTATTCTTACCATATATAGGAAATTCTATTTTTAGCAGACTCTTTTTGAAAAAGCCCAAAAAGCAGTTGCTTACCCCTTAAAGCGCCAAAAATTAAAATTGTTGAATTGCTAAACAGTGTAGATCCAGATGAGGTAGCTCATAATGAGACACCTCATCTGAATCTACACTGTTTGCCCTCTAGTGTTCGACTTCTCAGTATGATATCCCTTGGATGAAACATTTTTGAAATTCTGCAGACGTAAATTTTGTTGCCTGCCTTTGGCGCATTAAGGGGTGAGCTTCCAGGGAGAGCATTTGTGCCAGTTTCATTTTTGCCTCCCTTTTCAGTAAGAGTCAGCTCTTTAATGAAAGCAAACAGGAAGTCTCAAAACTTGTCTTTCTTTGAAAAAAATGGAAAAAAAAAACATGGAGGTGTACCCATTCACCTTATGTACACTCTTGTTGAAAAACAAGTACAGTCAACTGATATCTTGAACACTGATATCTCAAAGTGTCATCTGATATCAAAGAATATATTTCCTATTTTATTTACATTTTAGCTCCTTTATCTCAAACTACTGATATCTCAAAGTAAATTTTCTGGCACCAGAAAATTTACTTTGAGATATCAGTAGTTTGAGATATCAGTAGTTTGGGCTGAAGTTCAACTTCGAGATATCGAGAGTTAACTGTACTTGTTCAGCATATTATGTCTATTTCAGCAGCTCTAAGCTGTAGAAAAAGTATTTATGACAGTTCTACGCCCAGTAGGGTAGATCAGAAAAACTGCAATGACAGACTAAATTAAGTCATGCTTAAAATTATATTCAGTTTCTGAAATAAGAGTTTTCAAAAATTATTTATCAGAACCTTACCTTTATCTTTTCAAAATAAGGGTAGCTCTTGAAGGAAAGAATTTGCTTCTGGAGAAGCAAATTCTTTCCTTTAAGAGTTTACCCCTATTGAGAAGGAGGCAAAAAAATGGGTCTGGTAGAGATGCTTCCCCTGAAAGTGTTTTCATTCTTATTAAACACGGAATTAAATCGCGTGAGAATAATTTTGTTTTTAGAAAATGTGAAGTTTCTGATGACAGAATTTCAGATTGTAATTTCATTGAAAAATTGGCGAAGCATGACATACATTGTTTGCCATGCTCCAGAACAAATGATGTCATATATCTGTTACAATAGCAACTAAGAGTTCATATTGATGTCTAAGTGATGTCATCATGATGTCATTTTGCATATAGTTGCTAAGCATAACAGTTGGTAATTTCATAGTTGCTATGGTAACAGACCTGCTTCGTCATCTCACTTATAATTAGAAAGGAGCATGGCATACATTGTATGTCATGCTCTTCTCAAATTATACCTGAGATGCTACCTGACATTTTTACAATGGAAAAGTGTGATTTTCTGAAACCTATAAATTTAATTCTCTGTTTTTAGAAGGTTTTGGCACTGAAAGGTTTTGGTTCTGTATTTGAAGCTAGTTGATGGGTTCAAAGCAAATTTTCATTTCAATTTCAGTGTAACGAGTGTGAGCCATTGTACAATGATAAACCTTTCAGACGAGGAGATCAGATAGAGGCTTTCAGCTGTCGTCCCTGCGAGTGCTACAACCATGCCACATCATGTACCTACTATCCTGACTTAGATCCCTTTCCCAATGATCACTATTCAGGAGGGGGTGGGGTATGTGATGATTGCCAGCATAACACAGAGGGTCGATTCTGTGAAGTGTGTATCACAAACTATTACCGACCAGTCGGGAAGAGCATGTATGATATTGATGTTTGTACAGAATGTGACTGTTTGCCAGCTGGTGTTCAAGATATGCAGACAGATTGTGAAAAGGTTAGTTTTGTGATATGAACTGCAACACAGGTAGTGGACCATTAGCCTACAACCAAAGGCTCTTCCCAGAGCATATTTTTCTGACAGTGAAAATGAAATGTCTTTTTATTTGTCATCCTCGATGTCTTTTATTTTGCTTGATAATCAGACTTATTGATTTGATAACTTCATGTTAAATCTACAGTGAATAACTACATGGAACCTGTAAAAGAAAAGCATTTGCATGGCATAAATATACAGCATAAAAAATAAGACATCTGCCTTCAATACATACTACATATGGCACACAATGCTCTTTATGTTGATATTAAGCTCGAGTCAGAATCAGTATCTGATGTACATGTATATCTTCAGAACTGCATTTACAGTTGTGAGCTGGACTTTGTAACTGTTCTTTGTTCTCAGAGGGGTGGGGGAGGGGGGTAGGTGGTGATATGTAAATGTAAGCTAGGCTTCTTCAGTCCAAGGCCAGAAAACTAATTAGGACATGATGAAATTTTCAGTTCTTTGTTTTAAGGTAAATTGGTTTATTTTCAGGGGAAGCAGCTCTGCCATCTACATTTGCCTCCATTTTCAACTGCAAAAAGAAAGAATTAGCTCCTCTGGAAACAAATTTCTTTCCTTTAACCATAGACATTTTTTAACAGTTTTGTCCTCCCTGAAGCAAACAAGAAGTCACAAAAGTTGTTTTCCTTTGAAAAAAATGCAGAAGAATATGGAGGAGTTAATGCCCAACATATAATGCTGTGAGGTCTCAGTAGGATTGTCTCTGACACCAGGATACATGTATCTCTTTGTGAGAACTAATCAAAATTTCCAACATTTTGAGCTGCTTTAATTGACCTTGACTCGATTTGACCTTGGTTTAGTTTGACCTTCACCTTTGTTTCAAATTACAGGAGGGAGGCCAATGTTTC
The DNA here is from genome assembly GCA_963989385.1 of Ctena decussata. Classification (NCBI taxonomy): domain Eukaryota; kingdom Metazoa; phylum Mollusca; class Bivalvia; order Lucinida; family Lucinidae; genus Ctena; species Ctena decussata. Next base: position 19,701,625 of record OZ022499.1, read on the forward strand.
TGTAAAGAGAACACTGAAGGACAAAGATGCGACATGTGTAAACCAGGCTTCTTCAATCTAAGAGAAGACAACTTACTAGGATGTGATGCTTGTATGTGTGATAGTCAGGGGACATTAGCAGGGGATGACACTTGTTCAGCTGATACAGGAGACTGCAACTGTAAACCTCATGTTAGAAGTTAGTAGAGACAAATTTTTCGAAACTTTTTTGCATATGATTAAAGCTGTCTCGGCAGTGCAGAAGGCCACACCATTTATTTTCATGGCAGATGAACATGCACAAGTTGTTCAAAACTACTGACATCATCATTTATTGAGACATTATACTTTCAGATGTATTGTATGCAAAAACACTGCCTTTTTGCCAAAAGTTCCTCATATTTTTTTACATATATTGCCCAAAACCCCCGCAGTTTTTCACCGGGTATCCATTTCGTTTCAGTGAAACAATGAAACAATTAAAATATATAGTAGGTGATAGATACCATAGAGAACTTACGTAGAGAAACACACTGAAATGGAGGTTTAAAAGGTTTAAGTTCTCAGTAATGCAAATTCTTGTCTTGTTTCGAAACAACTGTTACAATGAATTATATAGGAAAATAGTGTTACATACTGAAACGAAAGGAAAAAGTTTAAAGTTCTAACTGCTGTCTTGTTTCGAAACAGTTTTGAAACGGTGTGAAACAAGAACAAAAAATTGCTATCCCATCTTTGTTTCGAAACAACTGTTACAATGCATTATATAGGAAAATAGTGTTACATACTGAAACGAAAGGAAAAAGTTTAAGTTCTCACTGCTGTCTTGTTTCGAAACAGTTTTGAAACGGTCTGAAACAAGAACAAAAAATTGCTATCCCATCTTTGTTTCGAAACAACTGTTACAATGAATTATATAGGAAAATAGTGTTACATACTGAAACGAAAGGAAAAAGTTTAAGTTCTCACTGCTGTCTTGTTTCGAAACAGTTTTGAAACGGTATGAAACAAAATTAAAAAATTGCTATTCCATCCTTGTTTTGAAACAACTGTTACAATTAAATATATAGTCGAATTAGTGTTACATACTGAAACGAAAGAAAAAAGTTTAAGTTCTCACTGCTCTTTTGTTTCGAAACAGTTTTGAAACGGTCTGAAACAAGAACAAAAAATTGCTATCCTATCTTTGTTTTGAAACAGCTGTTACAATGGATTATATAGGAAAATAGTGTTACATACTGAAACGACTGGAAAAATGTTAAGTTCTCACTGCTGTCTTGTTTCGAAACAGTTTTGAAACAGTGTGAAACGAGAACAAAAAAATTGCTATCCCATCTTTGTTTTGAAACAACTGTTACAATGGTTTATATAGGAAAATAGTGTTATTTACTGAAACGAAAGGAAAAAGTTTAAAGTTCTCACTGCTGTCTTGTTTCGAAACAGTTTTGAAACGGTCTGAAACAAGAACAAAAAATTGCTATCCCATCTTTGTTTCGAAACAACTGTTACAATGAATTATATAGGAAAATAGTGTTACATACTGAAACGAAAGGAAAAAGTTTAAGTTCTCACTGCTGTCTTGTTTCGAAACAGTTTTGAAACGGTCTGAAACAAGAACCAAAAATTGCTATCCCATCTTTGTTTTGTAACAACTGTTACAATTTGATTATATAGGAAAATAGTGTTACATACTGAAAAGAAAGGAAAAAGTTTAAAGTTCTCACTGCTGTCTTTTTTCGAAACAGTTTTGAAACGGTATGAAACAAGAACAAAAAATTGCTATCCCATCTTTGTTTTGAAACAACTGTTACAATGGATTATATAGGAAAATGGTGTTACATTCTGAAACGAAAGGAAAAAGTTTAAGTTCTCACTCCTGTCTTGTTTCGAAACAGTTTTGAAACGGTCTGAAACAAGAGCTAAAAATTGCTATCCCATCTTTGTTTTGAAACAACTGTTACAATGGATTATATAGGAAAATAGTGTTACATACTGAAACGAAAGGAAAAATGTTAAGTTCTCACTGCTGTCTTGTTTCGAAACAGTTTTGAAACAGTGTGAAACGAGAACAAAAAAATTGCTATCCCATCTTTGTTTTGAAACAACTGTTACAATGGTTTATATAGGAAAATAGTGTTACATGCTGAAACGAAAGGAAAAAGTTTAAAGTTCTCACTGCTGTCTTGTTTCGAAACAGTTTTGAAACGGTGTGAAACAAGAACAAAAATTGCTATCCCATCTTTGTTTCGAAACAACTGTTACAATGAATTATATAGGAAAATAGTGTTACATACTGAACGAAAGGAAAAAGTTTAAGTTCTCACTGCTGTCTTGTTTCGAAACAGTTTTGAAACAGTGTGAAACGAGAACAAAAAATTGCTATCCCATCTTTGTTTTGAAACAACTGTTACAATGGTTTATATAGGAAAATAGTGTTACATACTGAAACGAAAAGAAAAAGTTAAAGTTCTCGCTCCTGTCTTGTTTCGAAACAGTTTTGAAACGGTCTGAAACAAGAACAAAAAATTGCTATCCCATCTTTGTTTCGAAACAACTGTTACAATGCAATATATAGGCATTTAGTGTTACATACTGAAACGAAAAGAAAAAGTTTAAGTTCTCACTGCTGTCTTGTTTCGAAACAGTTTTGAAACGGTATGAAACAAAATTAAAAAAATTGCTATTCCATCTTTGTTTTGAAACAACTGTTACAATTAAATATATAGTGGAATTAGTGTTACATACTGAAACGAAAGAAAAAAGTTTAAGTTCTCAATGCTCTTTTGTTTCGAAACAGTTTTGAAACAGTCTGAAACAAGAACAAAAATTGCTATCCTATCTTTGTTTTGAAACAACTGTTACAATGGATTATATAGGAAAATAGTGTTACATACTGAAACGAAAGGAAAAAGTTTAAAGTTCTCACTGCTGTCTTGTTTCGAAACAGTTTTGAAACAGTGTGAAACGAGAACAAAAAAATTGCTATCCCATCTTTGTTTTGAAACAACTGTTACAATTGTTTATATAGGAAAATAGTGTTACATGCTGAAACGAAAGGAAAAAGTTTAAAGTTCTCACTGCTGTCTTGTTTCGAAACAGTTTTGAAACGGTGTGAAACAAGAACAAAAATTGCTATCCCATCTTTGTTTCGAAACAACTGTTACAATGAATTATATAGGAAAATAGTGTTACATACTGAAACAAAAGGAAAAAGTTTAAGTTCTCACTGCTGTCTTGTTTCGAAACAGTTTTGAAACAGTGTGAAACGAGAACAAAAAATTGCTATCCCATCTTTGTTTTGAAACAACTGTTACAATGGTTTATATAGGAAAATAGTGTTACATACTGAAACGAAAAGAAAAAGTTTAAGTTCTCGCTCCTGTCTTGTTTCGAAACAGTTTTGAAACGGTCTGAAACAAGAACAAAAAATTGCTATCCCATCTTTGTTTCGAAACAACTGTTACAATGCAATATATAGGCATTTAGTGTTACATACTGAAACGAAAAGAAAAAGTTTAAGTTCTCACTGCTGTCTTGTTTCGAAACAGTTTTGAAACGGTATGAAACAAAATTAAAAAAATTGCTATTCCATCTTTGTTTTGAAACAACTGTTACAATTAAATATATAGTGGAATTAGTGTTACATACTGAAACGAAAGAAAAAAGTTTAAGTTCTCAATGCTCTTTTGTTTCGAAACAGTTTTGAAACAGTCTGAAACAAGAACAAAAATTGCTATCCTATCTTTGTTTTGAAACAACTGTTACAATGGATTATATAGGAAAATAGTGTTACATACTGAAACGAAAGGAAAAATGTTAAGTTCTCACTGCTGTCTTGTTTCGAAACAGTTTTGAAACAGTGTGAAACGAGAACAAAAAAATTGCTATCCCATCTTTGTTTTGAAACAACTGTTACAATGGTTTATATAGGAAAATAGTGTTATTTACTGAAACGAAAGGAAAAAGTTTAAGTTCTCGCTCCTGTCTTGTTCGAAACAGTTTTGAAACGGTCTGAAAGAAGAACAAAAAATTGCTATCCCATCTTTGTTTCGAAACAACTGTTACAATGCAATATATAGGCATTTAGTGTTACATACTGAAACAAAAGGAAAAAGTTTAAGTTCTCACTGCTGTCTTGTTTCGAAACAGTTTTGAAACGGTATGAAACAAAATTAAAAAAATTGCTATTCCATCTTTGTTTTGAAACAACTGTTACAATTAAATATATAGTCGAATTAGTGTTACATACTGAAACGAAAGAAAAAAGTTTAAAGTTCTCCCTGCTGTCTTGTTTCGAAACAGTTTTGAAACGGTCTGAAACAAGAACAAAAAATTGCTATCCCATCTTTGTTTTGAAACAACTGTTACAATGGATTATATAGGAAAATGGTGTTACATTCTGAAACAAAAGGAAAAAGTTTAAGTTCTCACTCCTGTCTTGTTTCGAAACAGTTTTGAAACGGTCTGAAACAAGAGCTAAAAATTGCTATCCCATCTTTGTTTCGAAACAACTGTTACAATGCAATATATAGGCATTTAGTGTTACATACTGGAACGAAAGGAAAAAGTTTAAGTTCTCACTGCTCTTTTTTTTCGAAACAGTTTTGAAACGGTATGAAACAAAATTTAAAAAAATGGATATCCAGTCTTTGTTTTGAAACAACTGTTACAATGGAATATATAGGCAAATTAGTGTTACATACTAAAACGAAAGGAAAAAGTTTAAGTTCTCACTGCTGTCTTGTTTCGAAACAGTTTTGAAACGGTGTGAAACAAGAACAAAAAATTGCTATCCCATCTTTGTTTTGAAACAACTGTTACAATGGTTTACATAGGAAAATAGTGTTAAATACTGAAAGGAAAAGAAAAAGTTTAAGTTCTTGCTCCTGTCTTGTTTCGAAACAGTTTTGAAACGGTCTGAAACAAGAACAAAAAATTGCTATCCCATCTTTGTTTTGAAACAACTGTTACAATGAATTATATAGGAAAATAGTGTTACATACTGAAACGAAAGGAAAAAGTTTAAAGTTCTCACTGCTGTCTTGTTTCAAAACAGTTTTGGAATGGTCTGAAACAAGAACAAAAAATTGCTATCCCATCTTTGTTTCGAAACAACTGTTACAATGAATTGTATAGGAAAATAGTGTTACATACTGAAACGAAAGGAAAAAGTTTAAAGTTCTCACTGCTGTCTTGTTTCGAAACAGTTTTGAAACGGTGTGAAAGAAGAACAAAAAATTGCTATCCCATCTTTGTTTTGAAACAACTGTTACAATGGATTATATAGGAAATAATGTTACATACTGAAACGAAAGGAAAAAGTTTAAGTTCTCACTGCTGTCTTGTTTTGAAACAGTTTTGAAACGGTCTGAAACAAGAACAAAAAATTGCTATCCCATCTTTGTTTCGAAACAACTGTTACAATGGATTATATGGGAAAATAGTGTTACATACTGAAACGAAAGGAAAAAGTTTAAAGTTCTCCCTGCTGTCTTGTTTCAAAACAGTTTTGAAACGGTCTGAAACAAGATCAAAAAATTGCTATCCAATCTTTGTTTTGAAACAACTGTTACAATGAATTATATAGGAAAATAGTGTTACATACTGAAACGAAAGGAAAAAGTTCAAGTTCTCACTGCTGTCTTGTTTCGAAACAGTTTTGAAACGGTATGAAAGAAAATTAAAAAATTGCTATTCCATCTTTGTTTTGAAACATCTGTTACAATTAAATATATAGTCCAATTAGTGTTACATACTGAAACGAAAGAAAAAAGTTTAAGTTCTCAATGCTCTGTTGTTTCGAAACAGTTTTGAAACGGTCTGAAACAAGAACAAAAAATTGCTATCCTATCTTTGTTTTGAAACAACTGTTACAATGGATTATATAGGAAAATAGTGTTACATACTGAAACGAAAGGAAAAAGTTTAAGTTCTCACTGCTGTCTTGTTTCGAAACAGTTTTGAAACAGTGTGAAACGAGAACAAAAAATTGCTGTCCCATCTTTGTTTTAAAACAACTGTTACAATGGTTTATATAGGAAAATAGTGTTACATACTGAAACGAAAAGAAAAAGTTTAAGTTCTCGCTCCTGTCTTGTTTCGAAACAGTTTTGAAACAGTCTGAAACAAGAACAAAAAATTGCTATCCCATCTTTGTTTCGAAACAACTGTTACAATGCAATATATAGGCATTTAGTGTTACATACTGAAAGGAAAAGAAAAAGTTTAAGTTCTCACTGCTGTCTTGTTTCGAAACAGTTTTGAAACGGTATGAAACAAAATTAAAAAAATTGCTATCCGATCTTTGTTTTGAAACAACTGTTACAATTAAATATATAGTCAAATTAGTGTTACATACTGAAACGAAAGAAAAAAGTTTAAGTTCTCAATGCTCTTTTGTTTCGAAACAGTTTTGAAACAGTCTGAAACAAGAACAAACTAGAAAATGTGTTTATGAAACACTATGCCCCCAACCATATGCTTGCCTCTAAAGAAGGCTCATCCCATAATGTTTAAGTCAGAAAGGGGTTTAATTGGTTCATCTACATCATAGCTTGTAACTGTATGCCAAATATAAGGAACATAGCTTAGTGGTTCTTCAGATATTTTGTTCACGAAGTTATTCATATAGCGTCTTTGTATACAAAATGCCTATGTCCGAAAATGAGAAAAATTCTGTCAAACATTTATTAAATGGGCTCTTAAGTTAATCAGGTTATCTATACCTTGGTCCTAACCTGCATGCCAAATATAAGGATCCTAGCTTATGCGGTTCTTCAGATATTTGTTCACAAGCTTGTTCCTATACAAAATGCCTATGTCTGAAAAAGGGGAATAACTCAACCAGAAATTTACGAAATAGGCTCAAAAGTTAATCAGGTCATGGGCACCCTAATCTGTAACTGTATGCCAAGTATTAGGACCCTAGCTTATGCTGTTCTTCAGATATTTTGTTCACAGGATTGTTCCTATATAAAATGACAAAGTCGAAACAGGGGCATAACTCCTAAATGACGAGACCGGCAGAGGAAAAAATATACAGGTTCGGTTATTTTTCATGTTCATGCAGCATACAAGATTTCAAGTTCCTATCTGTTATGGTTCTTGACCGTATGTAAGGATACCTTTGTACCATAGGCTTCAATGCACTAAGTCGAAAAAGGAGAATAACTCAGTCAAAAATTCACCAGTATTGTTCAAAAGTTAATCCGGTCATCTACACCTCAGGCAATGTCTTCCTGCAAAAAATCATGATCATAGCACCAGGGGTCCTCGAGATATTTTGTTCACAAGGTTCCATAGGCTTACAATGCACTAAGTCAAAAAGGGGGCATAACTCGATCAAAAATTCACCAATTTATTTCAAAAGTTAATCAGGTCGTCTACACCTTGGGCAATATCTTCCTGCAAAAAATCATGATCCTAGCATCAGGGGTTCTTAAGATATTTTGTTCACTAGGTTCCATAGGCCTACAATGCACTAAGTCGAAAAGGGGCATAACTCGGTCAAAAATTCACAAATTTCTTTCAAAAGTTAATCAGGTCATCTACACCTTGGGCATTGTCATCCTGCAAAACCTCATGATCCTAGCTTCAGGGGTTCTTGAGATATTTTGTTCACAAGGTTCCATAGGCTTACAATGCACTAAGTCAAAAAAGGGGCATAACTCGGTCAAAAATTCCCTAATTTTTTCCAAAAGTTAATCAGGTCATCTACACCTTGGGCAATGTCATCCTGCAAAAAATCATGATCCTAGCATCAGGGGTTCTTGAGATATTTTGTTCACAAGGTTCCATAGACTAAGTTGAAAAAGGGGCATAACTCTGGAAATACATGACCGGCGGAAAAAAGAAAAAATACGGGTCCGCTTATTTTTCAAGTACATGCCACACATAAAATTTCAACATCCTAGCATAAGCAGTTCTTGAGTTTCCCAGCTGCCAAAAGGCTTTACGGACAGACGGACAGACGGACAGACGGACGGACAGGCCCAAACCAATATGCCCCCTCAACTTCTCCATAGTTGGGGGCATAAAAATTGCTATCCTATCTTTGTTTTGAAACAACTGTTACAATGGATTATATAGGAAAATAGTGTTACATACTGAAACGAAAGGAAAAATGTTAAGTTCTCACTGCTGTCTTGTTTCGAAACAGTTTTGAAACAGTGTGAAACGAGAACAAAAAAATTGCTATCCCATCTTTGTTTTGAAACAACTGTTACAATGGTTTATATAGGAAAATAGTGTTATTTACTGAAACGAAAGGAAAAAGTTTAAGTTCTCGCTCCTGTCTTGTTCGAAACAGTTTTGAAAATGTCTGAAAGAAGAACAAAAAATTGCTATCCCATCTTTGTTTCGAAACAACTGTTACAATGCAATATATAGGCATTTAGTGTTACATACTGAAACAAAAGGAAAAAGTTTAAGTTCTCACTGCTGTCTTGTTTCGAAACAGTTTTGAAACGGTATGAAACAAAATTAAAAAAAATTGCTATTCCATCTTTGTTTTGAAACAACTGTTACAATTAAATATATAGTCGAATTAGTGTTACATACTGAAACGAAAGAAAAAAGTTTAAAGTTCTCACTGCTGTCTTGTTTCGAAACAGTTTTGAAACGGTCTGAAACAAGAACAAAAAATTGCTATCCCATCTTTGTTTTGAAACAACTGTTACAATGGATTATATAGGAAAATGGTGTTACATTCTGAAACAAAAGGAAAAAGTTTAAGTTCTCACTCCTGTCTTGTTTCGAAACAGTTTTGAAACGGTCTGAAACAAGAGCTAAAAATTGCTATCCCATCTTTGTTTCGAAACAACTGTTACAATGCAATATATAGGCATTTAGTGTTACATACTGGAACGAAAGGAAAAAGTTTAAGTTCTCACTGCTCTTTTTTTTCGAAACAGTTTTGAAACGGTATGAAACAAAATTTAAAAAAATGGATATCCAGTCTTTGTTTTGAAACAACTGTTACAATGGAATATATAGGCAAATTAGTGTTACATACTAAAACGAAAGGAAAAAGTTTAAGTTCTCACTGCTGTCTTGTTTCGAAACAGTTTTGAAACGGTGTGAAACAAGAACAAAAAATAGCTATCCCATCTTTGTTTTGAAACAACTGTTACAATGGTTTACATAGGAAAATAGTGTTAAATACTGAAAGGAAAAGAAAAAGTTTAAGTTCTTGCTCCTGTCTTGTTTCGAAACAGTTTTGAAATGGTCTGAAACAAGAACAAAAAATTGCTATCCCATCTTTGTTTTGAAACAACTGTTACAATGAATTATATAGGAAAATAGTGTTACATACTGAAACGAAAGGAAAAAGTTTAAAGTTCTCACTGCTGTCTTGTTTCGAAACAGTTTTGAAATGGTCTGAAACAAGAACAAAAAATTGCTATCCCATCTTTGTTTTGAAACAAATGTTACAATGGTTTATATAGGAAAATAGTGTTACATACTGAAACGAAAGAAAAAAGTTTAAGTTCTCACTGCTCTTTTGTTTCGAAACAGTTTTGAAACGGTCTGAAACAAGAACAAAAAATTGCTATCCTATCTTTGTTTTGAAACAACTGTTACAATGGATTATATAGGAAAATAGTGTTACATACTGAAACGAAAGGAAAAAGTTTAAGTTCTCACTGCTGTCTTGTTTCGAAACAGTTTTGAAACAGTGTGAAACGAGAACAAAAAATTGCTATCCCATCTTTGTTTTAAAACAACTGTTACAATGGTTTATATAGGAAAATAGTGTTACATACTGAAACGAAAAGAAAAAGTTTAAGTTCTCGCTCCTGTCTTGTTTCGAAACAGTTTTGAAACAGTCTGAAACAAGAACAAAAAATTGCTATCCCATCTTTGTTTCGAAACAACTGTTACAATGCAATATATAGGCATTTAGTGTTACATACTGAAAGGAAAAGAAAAAGTTTAAGTTCTCACTGCTCTTTTGTTTCGAAACAGTTCTGAAACGGTCTGAAACAAGAACAAAAAATTGCTATCCTATCTTTGTTTCGAAACAACTGTTACAATGGATTATATAGGAAAATAGTGTTACATACTGAAACGAAAGGAAAAACGTTAAGTTCTCACTCCTGTCTTGTTTCGAAACAGTTTTGAAACGGTGTGAAACGAGAACAAAAAATTGCTATCCCATCTTTGTTTTGAAACAACTGTTACAATGGTTTATATAGGAAAATAGTGTTACATACTGAAACGAAATGAAAAAGTTTAAGTTCTCACTGCTGTCTTGTTTCAAAACAGTTTTAAACGGTCTGAAACAAGAACAAAAAATTGCTATCCCATCTTTGTTTTGAAACAACTGTTACAATGGTTTATATAGGAAAATAGTGTTACATACTGAAACAAAAAGAAAAAGTTTAAGTTCTCGCTCCTGTCTTGTTTCAAAACAGTTTTAAACGGTCTGAAACAAGAACAAAAAATTGCTATCCCATCTTTGTTTCGAAACAACTGTTACAATGGATTATATAGGAAAATAGTGTTACATACTGAAACGAAAGGAAAAAGTTTAAGTTCTCACTGCTGTCTTGTTTCAAAACAGTTTTGAAACGGTCTGAAACAAGAGCTAAAAATTGCTATCCCATCTTTGTTTCGAAACAACTGTTACAATGCAATATATAGGCATTTAGTGTTACATGGAACAAAAGGAAAAAGTTTAAGCTCTCACTGCTCTTTTGTTTCGAAACAGTTTTGAAACGGTATGAAACAAAATTAAAAAAGCTGATATCCCGTCTTTGTAAACAACTGTTACAATGGAATATATAGGCAAATTAGTGTTACTTGCTTAAACGAAAGGAAAAAGTTTAAGTTCTCACTGCTGTCTTGTTTTGAAACAGTTTCGAAACAGCCTGAAACAAAAGTAATAAAAATTGCTATCCCATCTTTGTTTTGAAACAACTGTTACAATGGATTATATAGGAAAATAGTGTTACATACTGAAACGAAAGGAAAATGTTTAAGTTCTCGCTCCTGTCTTGTTTCCAAAAGTTTTAAAACAGTCTGAAACAAGAACTAAAAATTGCTATCCCATCTTTGTTTCGAAACAACTGTTACAATGCAATATATAGGCAAATTAGTGTTACATACCGAAACGAAAGAAAAAAAGTTTAAGTTCTCACTGCTTTTCTGTTTCGAAACAGTTTTGAAACGGTATGAAACAAAATTAAAAAAATTGATATCCCATCTTTGTTTTGAAACAACTGTTACAATGGAATATATAAGCAAATTAGCCTTTTGACAATAAGGGTTAAGATTAATGTGTATCCAACCACCTTAATCTGACACCCAGACTTATTTCTATGGAAACCAACTGAACCATTATAAGGTTCAACACATTTCCTCCCTAGAAACACCCAGAAGGAACTGCCCTCCCCTCCCAAGAATTCACAATAAGAAATCAGCTAAGGGCCTCTTGCCCATTGATAATACTCCCCATATTCCAAAATATTGGAACACTGTCAAATTACCCATGAACATACAGACCCTTAAAACTAAAATTATGTAATATATTTTGGAATCAACTAAACCAAGATAAGGTTTAGAACAAATGCTACAGTTCTAGGCTCCAAAAGAATTTCCTACCCCACCTATCTCCTGTCCAACAGAATTAGCTAAGGTCGTATCCCCATTTCCCAAAATATTGGAACACTAACAAATTCCCATGAATATACAGACCCCTTAAAATCTAAATTATGTAAAATATCTCGGAACCAACAAAACCAAGATAAGGTTTAGAACAAATACTACAGTTCTAGGTGATAAAAGAATTTTCTACCGCAACTATCTCCCTCCCAACAGAATGTCATTTCAAAATAATTTCACAGAAATGTTTGACTCATGGCCCTGATCCAAAATTGCTAAAACGGTTTCACTCCATTGAACAAAATGGCCGCCAGAGCTCAGAGGGCACAGTTTTGACCCAATCATCATGAAACTTTGTCATCTCGGAGACCATAAGGCGTAATATTCTATATAACCCAGGCAACCTCAATTACACGAGTACCACAAAAATATGGAACAATCACATTCCAGATCACCCATAATCCATTACCTCCCATTGCCCACTCCATCAGTAAATAAGAAAATTTGCTCCCCACCCAAGAATTTTGCTCCCCATGTCATCAGTGATATTTCAGTGTAATTTCAGAGAATTTCACTGAAATTTTGATATTATTTTCAGGGACATTACATTTGTGCATACATGTTTGGGACTCTGCATGTGTATAAAAATATACATGTCAGATATTGCATGCAGTGCATGCATTCATTTTTAACCATCTTTGTCACTGGAATTTCACTGAGCTAGTCTTACCTGTAATTGGTTACTGGAATTCCACTGAAATTTTAGTGATTTTACCCCACCCCCAACTGAGAAGGGATGCAAAATGAGACTGGCAGAGTTGATTCCCATGTGTACCCACCAACCCCTACATTGAATATGCTCTGGGCTAAACTTTTCAGATGGACTGCAGTTTAACGCTACTCCTGCACAATCCATAGTATGAAAAAAATTAACAGAATTTCAGACCTACAGAAGGCTAGCAGAATTCCTGCTAGCTCATTGGGCTAAGCCCTTGCCTGTTGATCTAGTGGTTTTGGATTTGATCCTTGCTGGAGACAGAAATCTTTTCATTCAGACACAGGGTTCCCTTGCACACAGCCTTTTTAATAGTTGTAGTTGTTTTGGGCTTAACAGCCCTTTGAGACAGTATTTCAGTCTATATCTCGCAGTCTCCCAGAGAGAGGGAGAAAGAAAAGAAAAATAGCCATCAGAGGAGATGGCAAATCCCCCGACCGAAGACCCCCATGGGCCTTGGTAAAAAGGGTGCACTTCAAAACACATATTAGTAATATATTGTCGTTCTTTTATGCTTCTGATTGACATTAACTGTTACCAGATGCATGATTATCTAACACTCAGACTAAAACAGTATGCTTGACTGCCAAAAAGAGGTAATATCTCAAACAGCCACCATATACACAAATGTATAGCATACGATACATTCAGCTTTCAAAATGTGTGAATAACTTCTAAAGTACAAGCCCTACAAATCTAATTTTGAGCTCTCTAGTATGTGAATTTGGACAAAGAATCCAAATCTGGAAAAAAAAATATTTTTTTTTTTTTTGGGGGGGGGGGGGGGGGGGGGGGGGTTGCAGGAGGGATCACGGGAATGTGGAGGGGTAAGAGAGAGTTAGGAACACTGATAAGATATCACAGCATGATCATCAATATTCTAAAAGGTACCCAGTTATTCAAATTCTGGAGCTGGCCAGGGTTATACAGTTATGGAGCAGAGACTCAAACAGCAGCTCAAACTACCAAAGGGAAAAAATTCACTGAGTCTAAAAGCAAGATTTATCATTCATGTATGAGACAAATTGTCATGACCTGTTCTGCATATCTGTGAAGTATCATGAAAATATTTCAAAAGGTATTCAAGCTATGGAGCGGACACCTAAAATCATCAAAGGGAAATAACTCCAAAAGTAAGAAAGCAAGAGTTGTCATTCTTATTCGCAACACATCATCATGACCTGTTCTACATATCTGTGAAGTATCATGAAAATACTCCAAAAGGTATTCAAGTTATAGAGCGGACACGAAATCACACCTAAAACTATCAAGGGGAAATAACTCAAAAAGTAAGAAAGCAGGAGTTGTCATTCTTGTTCGCGACACATTGTCATGACCTGTTCTACATATCTGTGAAGTATCATGAAAATATTCCAAAAGGTATTCAAGTTCTAGAGCGGACACGAAATCATACCTAAAATGATCAAGGGGAAATAACTCAAAAAGTAAGAAAGCAAGAGTTGTCATTCTTTTTTGCGACACACCGTCATGACCTGTTCTACATATATGTGAAGTATCATGAGAATATTTCAAAGGGTATTCTAGTTATAGAGCGGACACGAATCTGCCAAAAAATCACACCTAAAACTATCAAGGGGAAATAACTCAAAAAGTAAGAAAGCAAGAGTTGTCATTCTTGTTCGCGACACATCGTCATGACCTGTTCTACATTTCTGTGAAGTATCATGAAAATATTCCAAAGGGTATTCAAGTTACAGAGCGGACACGAATCTGCCAAAAAATCACCAAAGGGGAGATAATTCAAAAAGTACAATAGCAAGAGTTACCATTCTTGTACGCGACACATCGTCATGACCTGTTCTACATAACTGTGAAGTATCATGAAAATATTCCAAAGGGTACTCAAGATATAGAGCGGACAAGAAAGTGTTTACGGACGGATGGACGGACGCCAGGCTCATCGCTATATCCCCCGAACCTTTTGGTCGGGGGATAACAAATACACGAGAGAAAACAAAGTCCAAACAACCAACTCCCGTAAAAATGCAAGCACAGTAGGACCTTGCCTTACTATTATCCAAATCAGTCAGATGCCCCGGCACTGGAAGTTACATGCACCACAAGACCAGCCCCATAACCTTTCAATAACAACCTTTCAATATCACCCTCCTATCAACTTGACACAGGGTCCCCCCCCCCCTGCCACCCCCCATTCACAAAAGATAAATAGAAATTTATAAAAAAAAAATGATAAAGGATATATCATTATATCCTTTACCAGTTTTTATTTATTTATTTATTTATTTATTTTTTTTTTTTCATATGCGGAATATATTCACAAATTCTAATGTTTTCAATCAAAAGAAGGATTCAGGTGCCTGTGTTTGAAACTAGGGGTTCATTACAATTTCAAGTGCAATTTGTTTCTGTACCCTAAATGTACACATCATACAGGGTAAGTAAGTAAGTAAGTAAAGTCTTTATTTAACGAGGGTAACAGATTTAGCATCATAGCTAATCTTCCATGAGGCCCTCAAACAAACTGTACAACAGGGAACACCATTTTTGGGGGTACAATGTAAAATATCTCATTTATAGCCAAATTTTGCCAAAATCAATTCTCCAAACTCAGTGACAGTTCTTGCACTGTCCATTTTTGCATGATTGTTTTTATCTTCCACTGAACAGATTTTGGGTGAGATTTTTGGCAAAAATAAAGCAAAACTCTGAAAGCTCAGCAGAAAATGGCAAAAAGGGGGTAAAAACCCTCTGCATGGGATAAATGGGAATGCTGTGTGAAATGGCTGAAATACTGTACAAAAGGATGTGAAACCACAAGCTGATATTGCATGAATATTCAAATAATTCTGTAAGAAGGTGAAAAAAAAAATTAAATCAATTGCAGCACTTATCCTTCAGATAACGATAGAACTTAAAAATAAAGTAGACCCTGATCGGACTGCTCCTTTTGGCAAGACCCTAATCAAACTGCTCCTTCTAGCAATAATGTGCACCTTGTTTCAGAAGCAGTCTGATTTGACTCTATTTCTGGGTCCCAATACTTATGCTTTTATGGTAGATAAGCAGTTTTGACATAACCACTAGCAATTACTCCCAATGCTGTCTTTGAAGTGCCAAATAAGACTCTTGCTGACCTAAAACGATGGTTGTTTGGTATTAATACATAAATATTGTCAGAGTTCTATTCCGTCAAGACAACCAAATATCATATAGAGCCTTCAGGGGTTGAGGAAATGAAAATTTCTTCAAATGGTCTTGGTCACATGACCAATATGGCTGCCATGACCATATATGGTAAAAACCTTTAAAAAAATCTTCTTCTCCAGAACCAGTTGACCGATGGCCTTGAAACTTGGTATGTAGCACTGGGTACTCCAGTACTATCAAGAGTATTCAAATTATGACTTTTGGTTGACCTTGACATTTTTTACGGCAAGGTCAAATATGGGAAAATGCTAGAACATAAGATTTCATGGGAAGTTTTGAAGATTTTGGACTTAAAATTGGTATATACAGTCCTCTTAATGAGATCATGAAGAACTATGAGTACAAGAGGTCAAGGTCATTCTCTGACCTTTGACCCAGATCTCTCATATTCATTTCCTCAAAAGCTAAATGGCCAATTGTAATTACATTTCATATAGAGCCTCCAGGGGTTGATTGAACAAAAATGTGTTCAAACTGTCCAAGTCACATGACCAACATGGCTGCCATAGCCATTAAATTATGATATAAACCTTTAATATTTTTCTTCTCCAGAACCAATACGCCTATGGCCTCGAAACTTGGTAAGTAGCGTGGAGTACTAGAGTACTTCCGAGACTGTTCAAATGATGACCTTGGGTTTACATTGACCTTTTTTGTGGCATGGTCAAATATGGGAAAATGCTGGAACATAAGATTTCATGGAAAGTTTTGAAGATTTTGGCCTAAAAAATGGTATATATGGTATATTGTCTTAATGAGTACATGAAGATTTATGAGTACAAGAGGTCATGGTCAGTCTTTGACTTTTGACCCAAGGCTCATATTTTGCCAATTTCAGACATAAGAAAAAGCCACTCTGCCAATTGCCCAGGTGAGTGATTCAGGGCCTCATGGCCCTCTTGTTTCTTTTTCCCATCTCTCAGTCCAATGTAATAAATGAGAAAAATTATATGCCAAAGATTTCTCAGATTGCTATGTTATTAGGTTTACCTCTAGGTTAAAACTGATTAGTTGACATCATTTGGATGCTGCTGCTGACTTTAGGTCAAGGTCACAGACATAGAAGTTTATGTAAACTTATGTTGAAATTTTGTGTTAAGTTTGTATATTCTTTTGATTACATAATTGGCATTTATTTTAATGGAACCTTTTGGTATTTGTCTGTAGGCTTTTCACTGGATTTGTAATAGATTGTCCATTTGTCTGTCTGTTAGTTAACATTTGCTTGTATTAAATGTGTTTTTATTAGGCGGTGGCACTAGCCGGGGGTATATGTGAGCTCCTGCTCATATGCTCTGGTAGTATCTTTTTTTTATTTGCTGAAAATCAAAGGGAATGAGTGGGTGATATGGTAATTGGTTTAAACAATATTTTATTCATAGATTTTATACATACATATAAATAATACAATGAAGCAATACAGGATCTGACAGTAAGCGTAACACTTATATGGTAATTGACCTAACGCGAAATGGACTATCGCTCCGCCCATCCAAAAATCCAGGACAAACACACATGCTTAATACATTCCATACGGGATCCAAAGCACGTGTATTTGTTTGTCCAAGGTTTGTTTTACCGTTTTATCATTTTCAGTTGTCATTCACAATTGTCAATCATTTTTCGCGTCAGGTTAATTCAGCCAAACCCAAGAGATATGTATTGCCTCTTGTGATTTATGACCACATATAGATTAAGGATTAAACTACTGTTAAAGTGGGCTTACTGATATAATTAGGTTCAATTAATTGTTTTATTGATAAGAAATTTCCCAATCAGGTGTCAATCATTTCACAGGTAAATTCTTCACCAGCCTCAGCCAATCAGATCAAGTACATGTATTGGAATTTTATGACCTACTGGAACTGTTTACCCTTAGGTGTCTGGAGAAATACTGAGAATAGCCACCTAATTCTGCCTTGTAATAGTCTACAAGTCTCTGAATCCAGGTAATATATGGCCCTTTGTATATTGCAGAAGGAATTTGTAGAATCTGGAAGCTGAAATTTTCATCACATGATCATTCTAAAACAATCAGGTGGCTCATTAATTTTTACAGCCTTATGAGAAGTAAAAAGGTAGGCAATGATCAGGAATTAATACAATCAAATCCCACATCCCGCTGTTTTTTTTTTTTTTTTTTTACTACTGCCAAAGTACCTCTAATGAACAGTATTAAGGTGAATGGTATACCTTCAGAGGAAGCATCTCTATTATTTTTGCCTCCCTCCTCAGTAGAGATCAACTCTACAAGGAAAGAATTTGCCCTTCTAGGAGCAAATTCTTTCCTTGCTCTTCTAGGAGCAAATTCTATTCTTTAAGAGTAGACCCCATTTCAAAGAGCTACCTTATCCAGGGAAGCATTTAACAGGAATTCTTGCAAATTAATACATTAGTATATTTGGAAAAGATACAGGGAACATTTATTAGAGCAAGGGCATTTACTGTCACCGGATTTTGGCGGAGGGTGACAACAGGAATGATCTTTGTCAGTCCCTGCGTGCATAGTTCTGTCCATCCATCCATCCATCATTCAGGGGGTCTGTCCAAAGTCTTGTCTCTGCAACTCCTCCTACACCTTTTGTCAGATTGATTTGAAATTTTGTAGACTTTCTTTCTATGATATGATGTGCATGTGGTTTTGGATTTTTGATTCGGCTATTTTTGACAGAGTTATGACCCATGCTGACTTAGACCTTGTCCTGTCCATCTGAAATCTTGTCTTCCCAACTCCTTCTACATCTTTTGTCGTATTGATTTGAAATTTTGTAGTCCTTCTTCCTATGATATGATGATATGCATATGGTTTTGGATTTTTGATTCAACTTTTTTGAATGGATTTATGGCCTTGCTGACTTAGGCCCATATTCACAAACTAAACTCAAACTCAACCTCAACTTGAACTTACCGGATAAGAAGATATAATTGCCTGACAGTCCAAGATCATCTCAAAGTGAGGTCGAGTGGTATTCACACACACGAGTGCAGCTGGAGTAAACTCCAATAAGTAAGGTTTGGTCGAGGAATGGTGAAGGTCCCTCGACAGTGACACGAGCTAAGTTTTGTTAATATTTCAGCATTTTCATTGCTATGCTATGACATTTCCAAGAAGCACAACTACCAAAAGTTTTTGTTAAAGCCAGAGGGCTTCTATTTAAAACATTATCAACATCTTTTTTCCCTCTTTTTCAACCATGGCTGATCATGAACCACCATACTACAAACATTGTATTTTCATGTTGTTTGAAATTTGACCATGAAAATACATGGAAAACCTTCAAAAACCATGCATGGTCACTATTTGGCCTTGGAATATTCCAGTTACTGAAACAAACAAAGATTTAGATTTCAATGGTCATGGTCAAAAGAAACATGTATAATTGTAAATGGTATGAACATGGTGAGCATGTAGTCAGATTAACTATGATAGGATTATGGTCAGAATCTTTGCAATTTTAAGAACACTGAAATGAACATGGTCATAATGCAGACAATTTAACAACACTGAAAGGAACATGATCTGAACATGGTCTGAATGCAAATGATTTGACAGCATTAATATGAACATGGTATACTCATGGTCGAAACGGTGACATCATAATTATGACCATTTCAGTACTGTATGCTTTTTCATGGGCATTTTGTAGTTGATCATAGTTTGACCATGGTCAGCAGTGATTTGGCACTGACCATAGACACAGGGGCACTCTCAGTTAAAATGAATACCATGATTCATCAATCATTGTGTGTGTGGGTTTTTTTTCTTTATAAATAGGCTAAAATGTTCTCAGATACTGGCTGTTATGGAAATCCACTGTAGTTTGTGTCACATGTCAGACATCAGGTGACGCAATTGGCCTGTGGCCTTTTTAAGGACTAATATGGTATTTTATTGTTGCTGTTTTTTTGGAAAAAGATAACAAATATAAAAAATAAAATATATAGTATAAAAATATAAAATATGTAATAGTTATACCATGGTTGTATGAGGAGATAATCTACGAGCTTTGGCAAGTGGATTATCTCCCGTACAGGCGGACAAATCATGGTGTAATTAATTTATACCACCCATATCAGTGTAGACCTTGCTCATAGCGTAATATTTTGTGTTCAAGTTGGCGTTTTCTGGTAAGGGTGGTATAAATATATATATATATACACCATGTTAAAAACCTTTTGATAAGCTTTGCGAAAATAGCTAGTATGGGAAAGTATATAATAATTAAATTTACGGACTTAAACGGATACAACCAATCTAATAATTTCTACTTTAATACATGAACATATTAAAGTATATTTTATTGCCTAATATCAAAGGGAAGGAGTTGGTGATATGGATATAAAAACAGCCAAACCCAAAAGACTTATATCGCCCCTAGTGATTTATGACCACATATCTAGATACTCTGTTTCCAGGTGATATATGACCCTTTGTATATTGCAGGAGGAATTTGTAGAATCTTGAAGCTGAAGTTTCCATCACATGATCATTGCAAACAAATCAGGTGGCTTTTAGAAATTAATAATTTTGTGCTGAATGCCATTAATTTTTACAGCCTTATGAGAGTTTTTTTTTCATCCCTGGATGCAGTTGCAAATTCTTTCTACATCATTTCAAAGAGCCATCTCATCCAGGACAGCATTAATATCACAATATACGGTAAAATACAGCTACTAGAGCAGGGGCTTTTATTGGGATTAATACAGTATTTTTGTGTGTGTGTGTTTTTCTATGGAAAAAAGAATCAACAAATATAAGAAATAAATAAACAAGAAATTCAGCTGATATAATAATTTCTACTTTTCGGTTATAGTCATGAACATATTCGAGTTTTTTTGTTTTTTTTTCCTTTTATTGGCTAAGATCATGAGGGAATGAGTGGGTGATAAGGATATAAAAACAGCCAAATCCAATAGATATATTTTTCCTCTTGTGATTTATGACCACATATCCACTATCCAGGTGATATATGGCCCTTTGTATATTGCAGACGGTATTTGGGCATATTTATTAGATCAGGGGCTTTTATTAGGATTAATACAGTATTTTTTTTATGGAAAAATGAATAACAAATATAAGAAATAAATAAAAAAATTCAGCTGATATAATAATTTCTACTTTAATACAAAAAATATTCAAGTATTTGTTTTTTCCTTTTATTGCCTAAGAGTGGGTGATACAGATATAAAAACAGCCAAACCCAACAGATATATATTGCTTCTGGTGATTTATGACGACATATCCATGTGATATATGGCCCTTTGTATATTGCAGAAGGTATTTGTGGAATCTTGAATCTCAGGTTTCCATCACATGATCATTCCCATGTAATCAGGTGGCTTATTAATTTCAACAGCCTTATGAGAGTTTTTTTTTTTCATTCACGGATGTAGTATCAAATTCTTTCCTTTTTGAGTTGACCCCATTTCAAAGAGCTACCTCATCCGGGGAAGAAAACAGGAATTTGTGCAAGTTAATATCATAATATATTCAGAAAAAAGGCAGGGTATATTTATTAGGGCAGAGGCTTTTATTAGGATCAGTGCAGTATGTTTTGTTTGTTTTGTTTTGTTTTTAATGGAAAAATGAAAAAAAAAATTATATAAGAAAGAAATTCAGGTGATATAATAATTTCTACTTTAATACATGAACATATTCAAGTATTTCTTTTTGTTTTTTCCTTTTATTGCCTAAGATCAAAGGGAATGAGTGGGTGATGTGGGTATAAAAAACCAAACAAAACCATATTGCATTTGGTGATTTATGACAACATATCTCTGTATCGAGGTGATATATGGCCCTTTGTATTTGTGGAATCTCCATTACATGACCATTCCAAACCAATCTGGCGACTTTTAAAAATTAATTATTTTGGCTTATTTTTAATAGTCTTATGAAAAAAAAATTTTTTTTTCTATGTCATCCATGCATGCATCTAACTGCAAAAACAAGGCTGATACCTGTTTAATCTGAAGAATTACTCTATTTAAATCCAAACAGTTCAATTTTTAAGACAGTTATGGTAATCATTTTAGGTATCTCATTTTTTTATGATTTTTTTTTCAGTGAAATCACTCCTTTTAACCAGCTGGACCAAGTGTAGACTGGCTCCAATTCATATATTTTTTCAAAGTCTCTAAAATCCCTTTTTTCTCTTGGTCTGATGAAACACTAGCCAAGAGAAAAGTGGGATTTTAGAGATATGAAATTTCTTACAGAAAAACAATATGAATTTAGGCTAATCAATGTTTCAGACTGCAGCCAGTTTAGACCAAGTTGACCTAATAATAAAACAGAATGCACAAAATCATCAGCTGAGTCTATGAGCTGACCCTACATGTATTTTATAAGATCTTTTTATTTTAACTGCATTGATCTCTAGAAGAAAGGTGGGCTGGGGGGGGGGGGGGGGGGGGTCAGCTGAGTCTATGAGCTGACCCTACATGTATTTTATAAGATCTTTTTATTTTAACTGCATTGATCTCCAGAAGAAAGGTGGGCTGGGGGGTGGGGGGGGGACGTTTCGGCCTAGGACATTTCCACCATGGACGTTTTGGCTAAAATTAATGAAAAGGAAAATGAAAATATGCTACCTGTAACCATTAAAATGACTTAATTTTTTTTTGTTTTGGCACATATGGCACAAAAATGTGTGCCTGGGCTCAAAGTAACTACAACCATATCTCTTAAGGCCAGAAAATGGGTGCACCGCAGATGATATATTGCATCGGCCATCTGTTTACACATCCAGATACTGTAGGCATCACATGATTGAAAAATTGCCATAATGGCCCATGGGTGGGGATTGCAAATGTGCCGGACTATGCTCAAAATAACCTTGTAAGTGTTTATGGTTCATAAACCTAAAAACAACACTGGACCAAACATCATATAAGGCCCTAGCGTGAGTAATTTAAATAACTGTCCACAGTGTTTTGCCTTAATATGCTCACAACTCGGAAGGTCAGAAGAAGAGCAGGAACTAGAAGCTCTAGTTGAAAGTCTCAACCAAACCTGCACAAGGTATAAGATGGAGATCAGTGTTGAGAAGACCAAACTGATGACGAACAGCGCAGATGGCATCCAGAGGGAGATCAAGGTAAAAGGGCAGAAGCTGGGTACCGTTACAAGCTTCAAGTACCTTGGAGCAATTGTCTCAGATGATGGCTCAAAACAGGAGGTTCTCTCAAGGATTGCACAAGCCACTTCAGCTTTTACCAAGCTGAAACCAATTTGGAGAGATAACAAACAACATATCTCTTGGATCAACAGTTAAACTTATGCACTCCTTTGTCATTTCCATATTTCTGTATGCCTGTGAATCGTGGACATTTGCAGCAGAGTTAATGAATGCAGGCCTTTGAGATGAGATGCTACTGAAGGTTACTGAACATTTCGTACAAGGAACATATAACAAATGAGGAGGTTCACAGAAAGATCAAGCAGCCATTGGAGAGCATGATGAACTCCTGATGCTGGTTGGTTGGTTGGTTGATTTGATGCTTAACGTCCACGGTAAACAGCTAAGGTCATGTCGGGACGGTCAGTTAACCTAACCACACTATTCCTGGGCAGGCTTAGACCTCCTAAGCGGTTAACCAGTACTAAGTGCACATACTTTCGCCAGTAACTGACAACTGCCCTTCTTGAATCAGTGGAAGGAGAAACGAAAGTATGTTGCCAGACCGGGATTCGAACCCAGGACCTCTGACTTACGAGTCAGGTGCCCTATCGATTGCGCTACCCGGCCCGGCCCCTGCTGCTGGTCAAGAAACGGAAACTAAGCTGGTTTGGCCACATCTCAAGGTCTTCTGGTTTAGCAAAGACGATTCTACAGGGCACAGTGAAAGGAAAAAGAAGAAGAGGTAGACGGAAGAAGAGGTGGGAAGACAATATTAAAGAGTGGACAGGGATGGATTTTGCCAGCTCAACTAGGGCAGCTGAAAACAGGACAAGGTGGAAAGTGATTGTTTGAACTCATCTGTGGTGCCCCAACGACCGAGTAAGGTTATGGGATAGAATAGAATAGAATAGATGCTGACAATGACTTTAAAGATGTTGACGGTCCATTAAATGTCAAGACTACAATAACAAATTATTGGAGTATTTAAGACTAGCTTAATCACAGGGTATAATCGATTCCGCCAATTTTCGCTTCCTGCAGAGACTGTACATCATATTTGGCTTCCGCTGAGACTGTCCACAAACTCTTGCTTCCTGCAGAGACTACTGTCCTCGAGGAATGGCTTCCTGCCAAGACTGTCCGTGTGACTCTGCTTCCTGCCGAGAGCCTCGGCAGGAAGCAGAATCATGTGGACAGTCTCTGCAGGAAGCCATTTATCATGTACAGAAGTCTCGGCAGGAAGCAAGAGATCGCGGACAGTCTCGGCGGAAGACAAATATGATGTACAGTCTCTGCAGGAAGCGACAATTGGCGGAATCGATTATACCCTGTGTTAATTAAGTTACTCATGTGACCAGTTAATTTAATAATAAAAGATAATTTTTGGATAAAGAAAAAACTGTTGGGGTTTTGGGCAATATATGGGATAAAGGCCGAAACATCCCCCCTCGACAATTTCTGTGGCCGTAATGTCCATGGCCGAGCTGTCCTAGGCCGAGATGTCCTGGGCCTAAACATCTGTGGCCAAAATGTCCGAGCACCGGTGGTGATGTGGGGGGGGGGGGGGGGGGGAGGGGGGGTTGGGGGGTATTTAGAGCCTAAAGTGAAGTAAATCAGCCATATTGCCAAAGTAATAATAAACAGTAACACTATTAGAGTCTAAAGTGAAGTAAATCAGCCATTGCCAAAGTAATAATAAACAGTAACACTATTAGAGCCTAAAGTGAAGTAAATCAGCCATTGCCAAAGTAATAATAAACAGTAACACTATTAGAGCCTAAAGTGAAGTAAATCAGCCATTGCCAAAGTAATAAAAAAATAATAAACAGTAACACTATTAGAGCCTAAAGTGAAGTAAATCAGCCATTGCCAAAGTAATAATAAACAGTAACACTATTAGAGCCTAAAGTGAAGTAAATCAGCCGTTGCCAAAGTAATAATAAACAGTAACACTATTAGAGCCTAAAGTGAAGTAAATCAGCCGTTGCCAAAGTAATAATAAATAGTAACACTATTAGAGCCTGAAGTGAAGTAAATCAGCCATTGCCAAAGTAATAATAAACAGTAACACTATTAGAGCCTGAAGTGAAGTAAATCAGCCATTGCCAAAGTAATAATAAACAGTAACACTATTAGAGCCTGAAGTGAAGTAAATCAGCCATTGCCAAAGTAATAATAAACAGTAACACTATTAGAGATTAAAGTGAAGTAAATCAGCCATTGCCAAAGTAATAATAAACAGTAACACTATTAGAGCCTAAAGTGAAGTAAATCAGCCATTGCCAAAGTAATAATAAACAGTAACACTATTAGAGCCTAAAGTGAAGTAAATCAGCCATTGCCAAAGTAATAATAAACAGTAACACTATTAGAGCCTAAAGTGAAGTAAATCAGCCATTGCCAAAGTAATAATAAACAGTAACACTATTAGAGCCTAAAGTGAAGTAAATCAGCCATTGCCAAAGTAATAATAAACAGTAACACTATTAAGGTGAATGGGTATATTGTCAGAGGAAGCTACTATTTTTGCCCTCCTTCTCAGTAAGGGTTTTAACATATATACAGCTGATCTAACAATTTGTATTTTAATATAGAACATATACTAACGTATTTCTTTTTTCTTTTTATTGCCTAATATCAATTATTTTAGGTGTCCCAATTTTTATGATTTTACAGTGTAATAAAAGTTTTTGGTTAAACCTTTTTAACCAGCTGGACCAAGTGGTCATAATAAAAAATTTGCATACATGTGCTAAATTCATGAGCTGAGCCTATGAGCTGAGGCTGTGAGCTGGGTCTATGAGCTGAAGATATGACCGGAGCAGCGGACCAGGGTTTTTGACAGAGACTGATCAGGGTTTTTGACCAATAATTGCTACCGGTAACTTAATTTAGTTTGGGATTTGATTTGTTGATACATAAATAACCTGTTCTTGGAGCTAAATGATTACATTTAAAAGCCACATGAATGTCATCATCAACTAGAGTGTTTTCTCCAGCATGTTTCTTATCATTGCAAAAAATAAATGGCTAAAGGCCAAACATCCCCAACATATGGACCTGTCAGTGACTGGGACATTCGATTTTGGTAGGAGCCATGGCTTCAAGTTGAAATATGATCAAAGGCCATACGGTAATTCTGAAAAATATCTTATCACGTTACGTCACAAATGTGGGGCAAACAATAGGTACAACAATACATATCAAAGGCTTTTGGTAATAATTGAATATTATACAAATAAAATGATTTAAAGGGAGATTTATAATTATTGAAAATAATTCAATAATATCAAACAAGAGCCAATTGGACATAGCACATCCTCCCGCCAAAACACTTTTCTGGTGAAAGCAAACATTTTGATAAAGGGAGATAATTCTAAAAGTAAGCCAGGCAGAGTAATGGTTCTTGTACACTGCACTTTCCCTAATTGTCCTCTGTTTTTATGTGAAGTTTCAAGACAATCCTATATATACTTTTGGAGTAATGCTCCAGACAAAAAAAAACTGACATAGAGAGATACATGTGTAATTCAAAAAGTAAGCCAGGCAGAGTTACGATTCTTGTATACTACTCTTCTTCATATTGACCTCTGTCATTATATGAAGTTTCAAGACAATCCTTTTTAGCTCACCTGAACCATAGGCTCAGGGTGAGCTATTGTGATCACTCAGAGTCTGTCGTCCATCATGCATCGTCCGTTGTGCTGCGTCAACAA
Source organism: Ctena decussata (assembly GCA_963989385.1). Classification (NCBI taxonomy): domain Eukaryota; kingdom Metazoa; phylum Mollusca; class Bivalvia; order Lucinida; family Lucinidae; genus Ctena; species Ctena decussata. The sequence continues at coordinate 19,728,012 of OZ022499.1, forward strand.
TTTGCTTTAATAAATAGCGTCTCTGAAACCCCTAGGCCTAGGGCTTTGATATTTGGTATGAAGCATTGTCTAGTGAACCTCTACCAAGTTTGTTCAAATAGTGACCCTGGGATCCAAAATGGCCCTGGGGCTGGTAGGTCTTGGGTTCAAAATTGAAATATACTTAAAATTCTTCTTCTCCAGAACTGCTTGGCTCAGATGCTTGAAATTTGGTATGTAGCATTCCCTAGTGGTCCTTTACCAAGTTTGTTCAAATGGTGGCCCCAGGGTCCTAACTGGCCCCAGGGCAGGGAGTCCTGGGTTTAAACCATACCAATACATACAAAAATATTCAAAAATCTTCTTCTTCAGAACCACAAGGCTCAGATGATTGAAATTTGGTATGCTGCATTGCCTTGTGGTCCTTTACCAAGTTTGTTCAAATGGTGGCACCAGGGCCCAAAATGGCCCGGTGGCAGAAAGACCTGGGTTTGAACCATAGAAATACATAGAAAAATAGTCAAAAACCTTCTTGTTCAGAACCACAAGGCTCAGATGATTGAAATTTGGTATGTAGCATTGCCTTGTGGTCCTTTACCAAGTTTGTTCAAATGGTGGCACCAGGGCCCAAAATGGCCCGGTGGCAGAAAGTCCTGGGTTTGAACCATAGAAATACATAGAAAAATAGTCAAAAATCTTCTTGTTCAGAACCACAAGGCTCAGATGATTGAAATTTGGTATGTAGCATTGCCTTGTGGTCCTTTACCAAGTTTGTTCAAATGGTGGCACCAGGGCCCAAAATGGCCTGGTGGCAGAAAGTCCTGGGTTTGAACCATAGAAATACATAGAAAAATAGTCAAAAATCTTCTTGATCAGAACCACAAGGCTCAGATGCTTGAAATTTGGTATGTAGCATTGCTTTGTGGTTTATTACCAAGTTTGTTCAAATGGTGGCTTCAGGGTCCAAAATGGCCCAGCGGCAGGGGACATAGGTTTGAACAATAGAAATACATAGAAAAATTGTCAAAAATCTTCTTCTTCAGAACTGCAAGGCTCAGATGCTTGAAAAAAGCTATGAAGCATTTTCTGGTGGACCTCTACATCTGCCCATCTGTCCATCCACCTGTCTGTCTGTCCATCCACCTGTCCGTACGCACATGCTCCTGTTAGACTCAGGTTAAAATTTATGTAGGAGGTAGATTTCAGGGTTCCTGTTATTGTAGCAACTTGAAGTTTTGTATGAGGATTTATAAGTACAACAGGAATATACAAGAATCACGGTATGATGATCCATGTCACGGTCCACTGACTTTGGACTTAGGCCAATTTTGCAAGGTTAACATTTTATGTAAGAGGTAAATTTTAGGGTTCCTATTATTGTAGCAATTTGAAATTTTGTATTAGGATTTATATCTATGTGTACAACAGGAATACACAAGAATCAGGACATGAAGATCCAAATGTCATGGTCCACTGACTTCAGACTTAGGCTGATTTTGCAAGGTTAAGATTTTTGTATGTGGTAGATTTTAGGTTTCCTATTATCACAGCAACTTGAAATTTTGTATTAGGATTAACATCTATAAGTACAACAGAAATATACAAGAATCAGGTCATGATGATCCATATATCATGGTCCACTGACTTTCTACTTTGTCCTTGCAGTATAAAGGCTGCAGTTTGTATCACGTTATCCTACAAGTGCCAGTAACTTAGTTAAGGCACCATCTTACTAAAAGGCACTAGGCAGGGGCATCCATGTACTATGGACACATTTCTAGGTTTCTTTTGTGTTATTTTTTTAACTTTTATACTTGCTTTGATATATAATCAAAATTTTATCTGTATAAAATTATGTTCAAGCTTTCTTACACAGTAAATTTCAGACGTAATTTATTTCCTAAAATTGCCTGTAAAGGTAAAGTATTTATAGGTTATTATACCCCCGACATATGAAGTATGTCGAGGGGTATATAGTTTTCGTCTTTCCATCTGTTTGTCCATCTGTCCGTTCGTCCGTGCGTCCATGTGTCTGTCTGCTAACATTTGCATTAAAATTTTGCGTTAAGTTTTTAATTTTTGCTTATGATTACAATATCCTTTGAAGGAGCTTGTTGGTATGTGACTAGGTTTACACATAGGTTCCTGCAGAATAGTTGACATCATCTGGATGCTGCTTCTGACCTAAGGTCAAGGTCACAGACTTAAAGTTTTGCATTAAAGTTTTATGTTAAGTTTTTATTTTTCTTTCATATTTCCAGTATCCTTTGATGGAACCTTTTGATATTTGACTAGGGTTACTTTAAGGTTCATACAGAGTAGTTGACATCATCTGAATGCTGCTGCTTACCAAAGGTCAAGGTCACAGGCTTGCATATTTGTGTTAAAGTTTTGCGTTAATTTTATATTATTTGCTTATATTTCCAACATCCTTTGATGGAACCTTTTGATATATGACAAGGTTTACTCCTGTGTTCATGCAAAAAAATTGACATCATCTGGATGCTGCTGCTGACCTAAGGTCAAGGTCACAGACTTAAACATTTGTGTTAAAGTTTTGCGTTTATATTCTTTTTTATTTCCAATTCAATTTGATGGAACCTTTTGATGGTTGACTAGGTTTACCTTTAGGTTCATAGCTGCTTAGCAAAGGTCAAGGTCACAGACTTGTATATTTGTGTTAAAGTTTTGCGTTAAGTTTACATTTTTTGTTTTGTTTATTCTTCAAACATCCTTTGATGAACCTGATATATGACTAGGTTTACTTTTATGTGTTCATGCAGAATTTTGTTGATACCATCTGGATGCTGCTGCTGCTGTTGAGTAATTTAAGGTCATGGAAATAGACTTATATGTTTACATTAATTTAAGTTTTGAGTAGAGTTGGTACTTTTTGCTGATATTTGTATTAAATATACTTTGATGCAACCATTTGATAGGTGACAAAGTTTACTTCTAGGTTCATACCATGTATAAGATTGGTTTCATTAGGCGGTGGTTTCATTAGGCGATGGCACCGGTCGGGGGTATACGTGAGCCCCTGCTCACTTGCTCTAGTTGAATTTATATTGTGAAATATTCGGCACGAGTTCATATGGCGAAGGAAGCACAGGCTTGCAAGTGCGTCTCCGCCATATGAACGAGTGCCAAATATTTCACAATACAAATTCAATAACCTTTTTATTATATACCTTTGATATAAATCTGCTAGTTTCATCAGTGCTCTCTTCATACGAAATCAAAATATAATATCGGTATAGCAACCACAACTTGTTTTAATGTTGAAATTACATTATGCCATTTTGTGTCTTCATCCACACTAAACACCACGCCTGATGGCGCAAAAGTAGAAATGACCTTACATTATTGGACGTCACATCAGTAAACAAATGTTGACATTTCCAAGAACTGGACACCATTTTCGAGTCTTAATGTCAGCAGCTCTGACGAAAATCTTCGTTATTATTGCAGAATATTAATTAAAAGAGTAACGGATCTAAGGTAAATTATATTTAATTATCTTTTATGTAATTTATACACCAAAACCAACACTAGTGTCATCATTCTACTCGTTTTTAAATTGAAGTTGACGACAAAATGGCTGCCAAACTTTTCTTCTTTCAAAACAAAAGTAGTTCTTGGGAACTTACTTAACTCCGTGCAAGATGCAACTATGCAGAATAATACTCTAATGTAAAGACAAATGAATAGGAAAATTTTTAGGCATCTAATAGTTTTTTTTCCATCATGCAGCTTGGTATTTCAACAATTATGAATTTGAAATAAAACTATTAAACATATGTTTAAGATATATTACTATTATTATTTATTTACTTCTTTTCACTGACATCAAATTTGTTTTGTGGAAATAAGTTCCAGGTTCCTATTTTAAAATAAATCACACTCCCATCATCCTGATATGACTGAAATACTGTTGAAAGGGACGTGAATCACAAGGCAACCACTGGGTTGGGACAAACAGTTTCGAAACAAGAAAGAGTAGAAAACTTTTTTACCCCCTTGTTTCAGTATGTTACACATGTTGCCTATATAATCCATTGTAACAATTGTTTCGAGACAAAGATGGAATAGCAATTTTTTTTTTATTTTGTTTCAAACTGTTTCGAAACAGTTTCGAAACAACTTTTCGAAACAGTTTCGAAACAAGAAAGAGTTGGAAACATTAACTTTTTTCCTTTGTTTCAGTATGTAACACTAGTTTGTCTATGTAATCCAGTGTAACAGTTGTTTTGAAACGTTTCAAACTGTTTCAAAACTGTTTTGAAACAAGCCAGCAAAGAGAACTTCTTTTTTCCCTTTGTTTCAGTATGTTACACTAGTTTGCCTACAAGATGAATTGTTACACTTATTTCCAAACAAAGATGTAATAGCAATTTTTTGTTCTTGTAAAAAAACATTTCAAAACTGTTTCGAAACAAGACAGTAGTGAGAACACTAACTTTTTTCCATTGTTTCAATAGTAGCACTAATTGTCCTATATAATCTAATGTAACAGTGGTTTCGAAACAAAGATGAGATAGCAAATTTTTGTTCTTGTTTCATATTGTTTCAAAACTGTTTCGAAACAAGACAGCACTGAGATTTTAAACTTTTTCCTTTCGTTTCAATATGTAACACTAATAGTCCTATATAATCCATTGTAACAGTTATTTCGAAACAAAGATGGGATAGCAATTTTTGGTTCTTGTTTCCAATTGTTTCACAGTGGCCGTAATGTCCATGGCCGAGCTGTCCTAGGCCTAAACGTCCGTGGCCAAAATGTCCGAGCACTGGTGGTGATGTGTGTGTGTGTGTGTGGGGGGGGGGGGGGGGGGGGGGGGGGGGAGGGGGGAGGGAAAGGGTATTTAGAGCCTAAAGTGAAGTACATCAGCCATATTGCCAAACTAATAATAAACAGTGACACAATTTTACCTATATAATCCTTTGTAACAGTTGTTACGAAACAAAGATGGAATAGCAATTTTTGTTGTTCTTTCAAACTGTTTCAAAACTGTTTCGAAACAAGAGAGCAGTGAGAACTTAAACTTTTTTTTCATTTCAGAATGTAACACAAATTTGCCTATATAATCCATTGTAACAGTTGTTTCAAAACAAAGATGGGATAGCAATTTTTTAAATTTTGTTTCATACCATTTCGAAACTGTTTCGAAACAAAGAGCAGTGAGAACTTAAACTTTTTTCTTTCGTTTCAGTATGTAACACTAATTTGCCTATATATTTAATTGTAACAGTTGTTTCAAAACAAAGATGGGATATCAATTTTTTTAATTTTGTTTCATACCGTTTCGAAACTGTTTCGAAACAAAAGAGCAGTGAGAACTTAAACTTTTTTCTTTCGTTTCAGTATGTAACACTAATTTGCCTATATATTTAATTGTAACAGTTGTTTCAAAACAAAGATGGGTTATCAATTTTTTTAATTTTGTTTCATACCGTTTCGAAACTGTTTCGAAACAAGACAGCAGTGAGAACTTAAACTTTTTTCTTTCGTTTCAGTATGTAACACTAATTTGCCTATATATTTAATTGTAACAGTTGTTTCAAAACAAAGATGGGATAACAATTTTTTTAATTTTGTTTCGTACCGTTTCGAAACTGTTTCGAAACAAGACAGCAGTGAGAACTTTAACTGTTTTCTTTCGTTTCAGTATGTAACACTAATTTGCCTATATATTTAATTGTAACAGTTGTTTCAAAACAAAGATGTAACAGTTGTTTCAAAACAAAGATGGGATAGCAATTTTTTTAATTTTGTTTCATACCGTTTCGAAACTGTTTCAAAACAAAAGAGCAGTGAGAACTTAAACTTTTTTCTTTCGTTTCAGTATGCAACACTAATTTGCCTATATATTTAATTGTAACAGTTGTTTCAAAACAAAGATGGGATATCAATTTTTTTAATTTTGTTTCATACCGTTTCGAAACTGTTTCGAAACAAGACAGCAGTGAGAACTTAAACTTTTTTCTTTCGTTTCAATATGTAACACTAATTTGCCTATATATTTAAATGTAACAGTTGTTTCAAAACAAAGATGGGATAGCAATTTTTTTAATTTTGTTTCATACCGTTTGGAACCTGTTTCGAAACAAAAGAGCAGTGAGAACTTAAACTTTTTTCTTTCGTTTCAGTATGTAACACTAATTTGCCTATATATTTAATTGTAACAGTTGTTTCAAAACAAAGATGGGATAGCAATTTTTTAAATTTTGCTTCATACCGTTTGGAACCTGTTTCCAAACAAAAGAGCAGTGAGAACTTAAACTTTTTTCTTTCGTTTCAGTATGTAACACTAATTTGCCTATATGTTTAATTGTAACAGTTGTTTCAAAACAAAGATGGGATATCAATTTTTTTAATTTTGTTTAATACCGTTTCGAAACTGTTTCGAAACCAGACAGCAGTGAGAACTTAAACTTTTTTCTTTCATTTCAGTATGTAACACTAATTTGCCTATATATTTAATTGTAACAGTTGTTTCAAAACAAAGATGGGATAGCAATTTTTTTAATTTTGTTTCATACCGTTTCGAAACTGTTTCGAAACATAAGAGCAGTGAGAACTTAAACTTTTTTCTTTCGTTTCAGTATGTAACACTAATTTGCCTATATATTTAATTGTAACAGTTGTTTCAAAACAAAGATGGGATATCAATTTTTTTAATTTTGTTTCGTACCGTTTCGAAACTGTTTCGAAACAAGACAGCAGTGAGAACTTTAACTTTTTTCTTTCGTTTCAGTATGTAACACTAATTTGCCTATATATTTAATTGTAACAGTTGTTTCAAAACAAAGATGGGATAGCAATTTTTTTAATTTTGTTTCATACCGTTTCGAAACTGTTTCGAAACAAAAGAGCAGTGAGAACTTAAACTTTTTTCTTTCGTTTCAGTATGTAACACTAATTTGCCTATATATTTAATTGTAACAGTTGTTTCAAAACAAAGATGGGATATCAATTTTTTTAATTTTGTTTCATACCGTTTCAAAACTGTTTCGAAACAAGACAGCAGTGAGAACTTAAACTGTTTTCTTTCGTTTCAGTATGTAACACTAATTTGCCTATATATTTAATTGTAACAGTTGTTTCAAAACAAAGATGGGATATCAATTTTTTTAATTTTGTTTCATACCGTTTCAAAACTGTTTCGAAACAAGACAGCAGTGAGAACTTAAACTTTTTTCTTTCGTTTCAGTATGTAACACTAATTTGCCTATATATTTAATTGTAACAGTTGTTTCAAAACAAAGATGGGATATCAATTTTTTTAATTTTGTTTCGTACCGTTTCGAAACTGTTTCGAAACAAAAGAGCAGTGAGAACTTTAACTTTTTTCTTTCGTTTCAGTATGTAACACTAATTTGCCTATATATTTAATTGTAACAGTTGTTTCAAAACAAAGATGGGATATCAATTTTTTTAATTTTGTTTCGTACCGTTTCGAAACTGTTTCGAAACAAAAGAGCAGTGAGAACTTTAACTTTTTTCTTTCGTTTCAGTATGTAACACTAATTTGCCTATATATTTAATTGTAACAGTTGTTTCAAAACAAAGATGGGATAGCAATTTTTTTAATTTTGTTTCATACCGTTTCGAAACTGTTTCGAAACAAGAGAGCAGTGAGAACTTAAACTTTTTTCTTTGGTTTCAGTATGTAACACTAATTTGCCTATATATTTAATTGTAACAGTTGTTTCAAAACAAAGATGGGATATCAATTTTTTTTATTTTGTTTCATACCGTTTCGAAACTGTTTCGAAACAAAAGAGCAGTGAGAACTTAAACTTTTTTCTTTCGTTTCAGTATGTAACACTAATTTGCCTATATATTTAATTGTAACAGTTGTTTCAAAACAAAGATGGGATATCAATTTTTTTAATTTTGTTTCATACCGTTTCAAAACTGTTTCGAAACAAGACAGCAGTGAGAACTTAAACTGTTTTCTTTCGTTTCAGTATGTAACACTAATTTGCCTATATATTTAATTGTAACAGTTGTTTCAAAACAAAGATGGGATATCAATTTTTTTAATTTTGTTTCATACCGTTTCAAAACTGTTTCGAAACAAGACAGCAGTGAGAACTTAAACTTTTTTCTTTCGTTTCAGTATGTAACACTAATTTGCCTATATATTTAATTGTAACAGTTGTTTCAAAACAAAGATGGGATATCAATTTTTTTAATTTTGTTTCATACCGTTTCGAAACTGTTTCTAAACAAAAGAGCAGTGAGAACTTAAACTTTTTTTCTTTTGTTTCAGTATGTAACACTAATTTGCCTATATATTTAATTGTAACAGTTGTTTCAAAACAAAGATGGGATATCAATTTTTTTTAATTTTGTTTCATACCGTTTAGAAACTGTTTCGAAACAAGACAGCAGTGAGAACTTAAACTTTTTTCTTTCGTTTCAGTATGTAACACTAATTTGCCTATATATTTAATTGTAACAGTTGTTTCAAAACAAAGATGGGATATCAATTTTTTTTAATTTTGTTTCTTACCATTTCGAAACTGTTTCGAAACAAGACAGCAGTGAGAACTTAAACTTTTTTCTTTCGTTTCAGTATGTAACAGTAATTTGCCTATATATTTAATTGTAACAGTTGTTTCAAAACAAAGATGGGATAGCAATTTTTTAAATTTTGTTTCATACCGTTTCGAAACTGTTTCAAAACAAAAGAGCAGTGAGAACTTAATCTTTTTTCTTTCGTTTCAGTATGTAACACTAATTTGCCTATATATTTAATTGTAACAGTTGTTTCAAAACAAAGATGGGATAGCAATTTTTTTAATTTTGTTTCATACCGTTTCGAAACTGTTTCAAAACAAAAGAGCAGTGAGAACTTAAACTTTTTTCTTTCGTTTCAGTATGTAACACTAATTTGCCTATATATTTAATTGTAACAGTTGTTTCAAAACAAAGATGGGATATCAATTTTTTTAAATTTTGTTTCATACCGTTTCGAAACTGTTTCGAAACTAGACAGCAGTGAGAACTTAAACTTTTTTCTTTCGTTTCAGTATGTAACACTAATTTGCCTATATATTTAATTGTAACAGTTGTTTCAAAACAAAGATGGGATATCAATTTTTTCAATTTTGTTTCATACCGTTTAGAAACTGTTTCGAAACAAGACAGCAGTGAGAACTTAAACTTTTTTCTTTAGTTTCAGTATGTAACACTAATTTGCCTATATATTTAATTGTAACAGTTGTTTCAAAACAAAGATGGGATATCAATTTTTTTAATTTTGTTTCATACCGTTTTGAAACTGTTTCGAAACAAGACAGCAGTGAGAACTTAAACTTTTTTCTTTCGTTTCAGTATGTAACACTAATTTGCCTATATATTTAATTGTAACAGTTGTTTCAAAACAAAGATGGGATATCAATTTTTTTAATTTTGTTTCATACCGTTTCGAAACTGTTTCGAAACAAGACAGCAGTGAGAACTTATACTTTTTTCTTTCGTTTCAGTATGTAACACTAATTTGCCTATATATTTAATTGTAACAGTTGTTTCAAAACAAAGATGGGATATCAATTTTTTTTAATTTTGTTTCATAACGTTTCGAAACTGTTTCAAAACAAAAGAGCAGTGAGAACTTAAACTTTTTTCTTTCGTTTCAGTATGTAACACTAATTTGCCTATATATTTAATTGTAACAGTTGTTTCAAAACAAAGATGGGATATCAATTTTTTTAATTTTGTTTAATACCATTTCGAAACTGTTTCTAAACAAAAGAGCAGTGAGAACTTAAACTTTTTTTCTTTGGTTTCAGTATGTAACACTAATTTGCCTATATATTTAATTGTAACAGTTGTTTCAAAACAAAGATGGGATATCAATTTTTTTTAATTTTGTTTCATACCGTTTAGAAACTGTTTCGAAACAAGACAGCAGTGAGAACTTAAACTTTTTTCTTTCGTTTCAGTATGTAACACTAATTTGCCTATATATTTAATTGTAACAGTTGTTTCAAAACAAAGATGGGATATCAATTTTTTAAATTTTGTTTCATACCGTTTCGAAACTGTTTCGAAACAAAAGAGCAGTGAGAACTTAAACTTTTTTCTTTCGTTTCAGTATGTAACACTAATTTGCCTATATATTTAATTGTAACAGTTGTTTCAAAACAAAGATGGGATATCAATTTTTTTAATTTTGTTTCGTACCGTTTCGAAACTGTTTCGAAACAAAAGAGCAGTGAGAACTTTAACTTTTTTCTTTCGTTTCAGTATGTAACACTAATTTGCCTATATATTTAATTGTAACAGTTGTTTCAAAACAAAGATGGGATAGCAATTTTTTTAATTTTGTTTCATACCGTTTCGAAACTGTTTCGAAACAAGAGAGCAGTGAGAACTTAAACTTTTTTCTTTGGTTTCAGTATGTAACACTAATTTGCCTATATATTTAATTGTAACAGTTGTTTCAAAACAAAGATGGGATATCAATTTTTTTTATTTTGTTTCATACCGTTTCGAAACTGTTTCGAAACAAAAGAGCAGTGAGAACTTAAACTTTTTTCTTTCGTTTCAGTATGTAACACTAATTTGCCTATATATTTAATTGTAACAGTTGTTTCAAAACAAAGATGGGATATCAATTTTTTTAATTTTGTTTCATACCGTTTCAAAACTGTTTCGAAACAAGACAGCAGTGAGAACTTAAACTGTTTTCTTTCGTTTCAGTATGTAACACTAATTTGCCTATATATTTAATTGTAACAGTTGTTTCAAAACAAAGATGGGATATCAATTTTTTTAATTTTGTTTCATACCGTTTCAAAACTGTTTCGAAACAAGACAGCAGTGAGAACTTAAACTTTTTTCTTTCGTTTCAGTATGTAACACTAATTTGCCTATATATTTAATTGTAACAGTTGTTTCAAAACAAAGATGGGATATCAATTTTTTTAATTTTGTTTCATACCGTTTCGAAACTGTTTCTAAACAAAAGAGCAGTGAGAACTTAAACTTTTTTTCTTTTGTTTCAGTATGTAACACTAATTTGCCTATATATTTAATTGTAACAGTTGTTTCAAAACAAAGATGGGATATCAATTTTTTTTAATTTTGTTTCATACCGTTTAGAAACTGTTTCGAAACAAGACAGCAGTGAGAACTTAAACTTTTTTCTTTCGTTTCAGTATGTAACACTAATTTGCCTATATATTTAATTGTAACAGTTGTTTCAAAACAAAGATGGGATATCAATTTTTTTTAATTTTGTTTCTTACCATTTCGAAACTGTTTCGAAACAAGACAGCAGTGAGAACTTAAACTTTTTTCTTTCGTTTCAGTATGTAACAGTAATTTGCCTATATATTTAATTGTAACAGTTGTTTCAAAACAAAGATGGGATAGCAATTTTTTAAATTTTGTTTCATACCGTTTCGAAACTGTTTCAAAACAAAAGAGCAGTGAGAACTTAATCTTTTTTCTTTCGTTTCAGTATGTAACACTAATTTGCCTATATATTTAATTGTAACAGTTGTTTCAAAACAAAGATGGGATAGCAATTTTTTTAATTTTGTTTCATACCGTTTCGAAACTGTTTCAAAACAAAAGAGCAGTGAGAACTTAAACTTTTTTCTTTCGTTTCAGTATGTAACACTAATTTGCCTATATATTTAATTGTAACAGTTGTTTCAAAACAAAGATGGGATATCAATTTTTTTAAATTTTGTTTCATACCGTTTCGAAACTGTTTCGAAACTAGACAGCAGTGAGAACTTAAACTTTTTTCTTTCGTTTCAGTATGTAACACTAATTTGCCTATATATTTAATTGTAACAGTTGTTTCAAAACAAAGATGGGATATCAATTTTTTCAATTTTGTTTCATACCGTTTAGAAACTGTTTCGAAACAAGACAGCAGTGAGAACTTAAACTTTTTTCTTTAGTTTCAGTATGTAACACTAATTTGCCTATATATTTAATTGTAACAGTTGTTTCAAAACAAAGATGGGATATCAATTTTTTTAATTTTGTTTCATACCGTTTTGAAACTGTTTCGAAACAAGACAGCAGTGAGAACTTAAACTTTTTTCTTTCGTTTCAGTATGTAACACTAATTTGCCTATATATTTAATTGTAACAGTTGTTTCAAAACAAAGATGGGATATCAATTTTTTTAATTTTGTTTCATACCGTTTCGAAACTGTTTCGAAACAAGACAGCAGTGAGAACTTATACTTTTTTCTTTCGTTTCAGTATGTAACACTAATTTGCCTATATATTTAATTGTAACAGTTGTTTCAAAACAAAGATGGGATATCAATTTTTTTTAATTTTGTTTCATAACGTTTCGAAACTGTTTCAAAACAAAAGAGCAGTGAGAACTTAAACTTTTTTCTTTCGTTTCAGTATGTAACACTAATTTGCCTATATATTTAATTGTAACAGTTGTTTCAAAACAAAGATGGGATATCAATTTTTTTAATTTTGTTTAATACCATTTCGAAACTGTTTCTAAACAAAAGAGCAGTGAGAACTTAAACTTTTTTTCTTTGGTTTCAGTATGTAACACTAATTTGCCTATATATTTAATTGTAACAGTTGTTTCAAAACAAAGATGGGATATCAATTTTTTTTAATTTTGTTTCATACCGTTTAGAAACTGTTTCGAAACAAGACAGCAGTGAGAACTTAAACTTTTTTCTTTCGTTTCAGTATGTAACACTAATTTGCCTATATATTTAATTGTAACAGTTGTTTCAAAACAAAGATGGGATATCAATTTTTTAAATTTTGTTTCATACCGTTTCGAAACTGTTTCGAAACAAAAGAGCAGTGAGAACTTAAACTTTTTTCTTTCGTTTCAGTATGTAACACTAATTTGCCTATATATTTAATTGTAACAGTTGTTTCAAAACAAAGATGGGATATCAATTTTTTTTAATTTTGTTTCTTACCATTTCGAAACTGTTTCGAAACAAGACAGCAGTGAGAACTTAAACTTTTTTCTTTCGTTTCAGTATGTAACAGTAATTTGCCTATATATTTAATTGTAACAGTTGTTTCAAAACAAAGATGGGATAGCAATTTTTTAAATTTTGTTTCATACCGTTTCGAAACTGTTTCAAAACAAAAGAGCAGTGAGAACTTAATCTTTTTTCTTTCGTTTCAGTATGTAACACTAATTTGCCTATATATTTAATTGTAACAGTTGTTTCAAAACAAAGATGGGATAGCAATTTTTTTAATTTTGTTTCATACCGTTTCGAAACTGTTTCAAAACAAAAGAGCAGTGAGAACTTAAACTTTTTTCTTTCGTTTCAGTATGTAACACTAATTTGCCTATATATTTAATTGTAACAGTTGTTTCAAAACAAAGATGGGATAGCAATTTTTTTAATTTTGTTTCATACCGTTTCGAAACTGTTTCAAAACAAAAGAGCAGTGAGAACTTAAACTTTTTTCTTTCGTTTCAGTATGCAACACTAATTTGCCTATATATTTAATTGTAACAGTTGTTTCAAAACAAAGATGGGATATCAATTTTTTCAATTTTGTTTCATACCGTTTAGAAACTGTTTCGAAACAAGACAGCAGTGAGAACTTAAACTTTTTTCTTTAGTTTCAGTATGTAACACTAATTTGCCTATATATTTAATTGTAACAGTTGTTTCAAAACAAAGATGGGATATCAATTTTTGTAATTTTGTTTCATACCGTTTTGAAACTGTTTCGAAACAAGACAGCAGTGAGAACTTAAACTTTTTTCTTTCGTTTCAGTATGTAACACTAATTTGCCTATATATTTAATTGTAACAGTTGTTTCAAAACAAAGATGGGATATCAATTTTTTTAATTTTGTTTCATACCGTTTCGAAACTGTTTCGAAACAAGACAGCAGTGAGAACTTAAACTTTTTTCTTTCGTTTCAGTATGTAACACTAATTTGCCTATATATTTAATTGTAACAGTTGTTTCAAAACAAAGATGGGATATCAATTTTTTTTAATTTTGTTTCATAACGTTTCGAAACTGTTTCAAAACAAAAGAGCAGTGAGAACTTAAACTTTTTTCTTTCGTTTCAGTATGTAACACTAATTTGCCTATATATTTAATTGTAACAGTTGTTTCAAAACAAAGATGGGATAGCAATTTTTTAAATTTTGTTTCATACCGTTTCGAAACTGTTTCGAAACAAAAGAGCAGTGAGAACTTAAACTTTTTTTTTTTTGTTTCAGTATGTAACACTAATTTGCCTATATATTTAATTGTAACAGTTGTTTCAAAACAAAGATGGGATATCAATTTTTTTAATTTTGTTTCATACCGTTTCGAAACTGTTTCGAAACCAAGACAGCAGTGAGAACTTAAACTTTTTTCTTTCGTTTCAGTATGTAACACTAATTTGCCTATATATTTAATTGTAACAGTTGTTTCAAAACAAAGATGGGATAGCAATTTTTTTAATTTTGTTTCATACCGTTTCGAAACTGTTTCAAAACAAAAGAGCAGTGAGAACTTAAACTTTTTTCTTTCGTTTCAGTATGTAATACTGATTTGCATATGTTATCCATTGTAACTGTAGCTGTAGGTTCTCTATAGTATCTATCACCTGCTATGTGTTTTAATTGTTTCATTGTTTCACTGAAACGAAATAGATACCCGATGAAAAACTGCGGGGGTTTTGGGAAGTATCTATTTTTTTCAGCAGAACATGATAGCTCTGACACTTGATTTTTGTGAGACAGAAAACTTAACAAATCCCTGTCAAAAGACTTTGTTTAGCTAATGATGCTTTGAATAACTGAGCTCAGAAATTTTATGGGAATTATAAAGGGACGTAAGCTGTGACAGTACCTGTTATGTTTCTTTGCTGTCTGCACTTGTGTTTGAGGTATTTAATAACATTTTGCTTTTCACATAAAAACTGGATGTAGAGAGTTACATATATGTCATAATACATAAATGAGAAAAATTATTCATAGAATTACATGACATGACCACAGAATGTAGTTGAAAATTTCTTATACAGTCAACTCCCGATATCTCAAACATTGATATCTCAAAATATATTCTTGTACCAAAGAATATATTTCCTTTTGAACTCCTGTTATCTCAAACTACTGATATCTCAAATTAATTTTCTGGTACCAGAAAATTTACTTTGAGATATCAGTAGTTTGGGCTGAAATTTGACTTCGAGATATTGAGAGTTGACTGTATCTAATTTTGACAGTTGTCTTTTAGAATGTAGCTGAACACTTCTGGTGTCTAACTCTGATGTTTGTCTTTGTAGATGCCAAATGTGATGAATGTCAGTATGGCTATTACAACCTGACTGAGTCCAATCCTAATGGCTGCCAACCTTGTAACTGTAACCCTGTTGGCTCCCTAAATCAGTACTGTGACCCCGACAGTGGCCAGTGTCTGTGTAAAGATAACATTGATGGTCTACAGTGTGGACAATGTGCTGATGGGTATTGGTCATTTGACGAAGGCTGCGTACCATGTGACTGTAATCCTGAAGGAACTGAACCGCCGGGGAAGTGTGATAAAACTACGGGACAGTGTGTCTGCAAGGCTAATGTAGAAGGACTAAAATGTGACTTCTGCAAGGATGAGAGTTTTGGATTTGGTACATCAGAGAGGGATGGATGTGTGGGGTGTATATGTAATCAAGCAGGGACTGTGAACGGTTCCAATCTCTGCAATAACATGACAGGAGAATGTGTCTGCAAGGAGAACGTGCAGGGAGCCACCTGTAATCAGTGTCTGGGAAACACTTGGGGACTGAGTCTGAGTAATGAAGCTGGTTGTAGTCAGTGTGACTGTGATCCTACTGGGACCCAGTTTGGGGACACCTTGGCTGTGGAGGATCTGTCATGTAATCAGAATACAGGAGAATGTGGATGCTTGGCCAATAGGATTGGTAGACAGTGTGATGACTGTGAAAGTGGTAGGTGCTTTTTTTTGTTGGCGGTTAAGTTTTATATCATTTTAACTTTCCAAAAATATCTATCTTTTCACTTACCTTAATCGACCCTTTTAGCGCCCTGTGCGCTTAACTTTTTCAAAATGGAGACAAACACTTGTAGCAAATTTTCTTTTATATAAGCGCACATGTCAACAATTTATTATATTTGAAGGAAACAAATTTAAAGGTGAAGCATACATATAGGAGAAAAGCTGCATAAATAATGGTCATAGAAGGATAGAGAAGTTTTACAAATGAAGAAAGAAAGATTCTGTAGCATTTGTCAGCTCTTGTAAACTAGCAAACAAAGAGACAGACCTGTAAAAATAGGTGCGCTTATAGTCATATCCCTAAAAATTACCATGATGTGTGCTTATGGGAGCATGTGCGCGAATTAGGTTAAATACGATATGTATATTTGAAGCCCTGAAGATTATCTTCGAGGCTTCAAATATACATAAGTGAGGTACTGGCCTGTATACAATAGAAAATATTTTAGGTGTCAGGGCCAAGATAGTGGTGTAATGATACATTGGACTATAGATGCATCATGGTAGCAATTACTGTGTTGATAGTACTATCGTTATGCTTAATCTTACTACATAAGAGCAAGCTACCAAAGTTTTGTTGATTTGCAAACACTTCAGTCATGTGCGTTTGACCTTATATTGTGATGTATTTGGTCTCAAAATTAATGATAGCTCCTACTTGCAGCGGGTCAAGTTTATGGCGAAATATAGTCCTTTTTGTCGCACCTGCTTTAGCAAGGTGCGATATAGGAGTTCACTTTTCTGTCCGTCCGTCCGTCCGTCAGTCATTCCGTTCATCCGTACATCTGTCCGTCCGTCAACAATTACGTCGACCCTAGTGTTTAAGTTCATTTCTCGCAAAGTATGATGCCTACAATCATCAAACCTGGCATAAAGCTTCTTCTTAGAAAGATCTCGAGGGTTTTTGCTCTTATTTTTACCCCTATTTTTATGCACTGCTGACTTTTTAAAACAGTCTGTCAACAGTTACATCGACCCTAGCATCGACCCTAGCATTTAAGTCCATTTCTCGCAAACTATGATACCAATAATCATTAAACCTAGCATAAAGCTTCTTCTTAGAATGTTCTCAAGGACTATTGCTCTTATTTTTACCCTTGAACTATATTTCATAAAACAGTCCCTAAACAGTTATGTCGACCCTAGCATTTAAGTCTATTTCTTGCAAACTGTTATAATTAGAATCATCAAACCTGGCATCAAGCTTCTTCTAAGAATGTTTTCGAGGGCTGTTGCTCTTATTTTTACCTTGACCTATATTTCATGCTCTGCTGACTTCGTAAAATTATGTCGACCCTAGTGTTTAAGTCCATTTCTCACGAACTATATACCTAGAATCATCAAACCTGGCATCAAGTTTCTTCTTAGAATGTTTATGAGGGCTGTTGCAATTAATTTACCCTTGACATATATTTAATGCTCTGCTGACTTCACAAAATTTTACACCCAAAGTTATGTTGGCCCTAGCGTTTTAGTCCTTTTGTCTGAAAGGTTGATACCTGTAGTCATCACAACTGGCATAAAGTTTATTCTTAGAATGTTCACGAGGGATATGCAGTTATTCCTACCCTTGGCCTATATTTCATGCTCTTCTGACTTAGTAAAATTTTACATAAAAAATTGTGTTGACCCTAGCATTTTTGTCCATTTCTCATACAAGTTCTTTTAACTAAAGTCTTTACTACTGTGGAAGCGCATTGCAGGTGTGACATAGCATTCCGCGGAATTCTTGTATAAGTTATTGAGTACATGCAGTCTTTTTTTAATAAGTTAAAAACATTAAGAGATTTCATTGGTATCCTGAATAGCTGATTGTCTGAAAAGGCA
Organism: Ctena decussata; assembly: GCA_963989385.1. Lineage (NCBI taxonomy): Eukaryota > Metazoa > Mollusca > Bivalvia > Lucinida > Lucinidae > Ctena > Ctena decussata. Next base: position 19,745,827 of record OZ022499.1, read on the forward strand.
TGGTCTTATCAATTTGTCATAAGGCCGAAAGGTGTGCATTACATGCTGAATGATGTAGATTGTTGACCTTGATAAATGAATTAAGTCTGTGATGCTATGTGTGGAAGAGAGGGGTTTATTGCAATTTTTAGTGTGTTATAAAAGAAATTTAAAAGTGTTCTGTGATTTCTTTATGATGAAACTTGAATATATTTGCAGGTTACTATGTAAGTTTAGACCCTGGTGGAGGATGCCTCAATTGTGGTTGCCATCCTACTGGTGCCCTGCCCCTTACTCAATGTGATAGCCTCACAGGACAGTGTCAATGCAGAGGAGGGGATTCTGGGGTCACAGGGAGGACATGTGACTTGTGCTTGGAGGAATACTATGGCTTTGATCAATCTACTGGAGAGTAAGTTTTTTAATCCACATGTGAATAGCAAAGATTAAGATTGGCCTCCTAGACCTTGAGCTGACCATAGACCCCCCCTCCCCCCCCCCCCCCCCCAGGGGGAATTTTGAACACTATGATTTTCTGAAACTACATTATATACGAAACAAAATGACACATGTTAGCCCTCTGTACGTTGGGGCATTAACGTGTAACGTCAACGTTATTTACGCTACCCAAATTTACATATTCACGTTACAATAGAAAATAAACATTGGTATACACATGTCAGTATTCGCCCTAAATAATGTTGGGTTTTGTCTGCTAGTACATAAATTGCTGTTTCAAGGTAATTGACATTATCAAGGATAAGCTGACTAACCCGTATAACGTAGTTTACATTGTATTTGACATTTTTTCCCTTCAGTGTCTAAATACATGTAATATAAGGAGCAAATTGTAAGAACTGAAGTGAAGAGAAAAGTAATTGTCATATATATGACTGTTTCAATAGTCTAGTGAAAAAAAACAACAACTAAAGTCTTACAAAACTCGTCAGCAAACACGATAAATATGTAACGTATATAACCACAACAAAAATTCGGGGAAAAAATAACCAGACTAAATCGCTTAATCGGTGGACTGAAGTTTATACGTGCTCCATCAATCATCTTTGATTCATGCCCAGCTTAGATAAGTTTGGCAGCAGTTAGCAGTGGATATATTAAATGTGGACAGAAACTATCTTATTTTTGAAGAATTTAACCTACAAAATGACGAGAAAAGCTAAGAAAGCCAGCATCAGCTGCATTTCCTTTTTAATGTTATCTGTATTATGTCTTAAGTAGACACTGTTGTATATGTAAATATGAAGAAACTCCAATGTTATGTGTCCTCAAACTATAAAAAAAACATCGGATAGTGTATATTTAAAAAGCTATCTAACAGTAACGTTATGTTACATAATTGTAATATGTCGGGGGATAAGATTTGTGAGTCATCTGTTATCAAAAATTTAGTTCCCGGGCAATATGAATTATTCAGTGCTGTAGTATTAGCTTACCACTGGTAGTCAGATGGCAATTTAGCTCTTTGAAATACACAAGAACTCAGCAAGACGCACATAGATTGTTATACCTGAGGCAGTTCGACCTTGCCTTCAATTCAGTTTCACTTAAAAGTGACTTCATAAAATGATTTTTTTTTTTTAAATTTTATGCATAGAATGAAATAAGTAAGAGTTGATATATGCTGCAACTGATTAATATTTAGGTTCTCGTCATGATGGGGATAAAACCAATTTCACTACCTGCGCTGTTGGCTGCACCATTCAATTACCCTACATACAATTATGCAACTGTGACTGCCAGCCGAGGCAATCAAAAGCCGTACCAACACTCCCAACAGGGATAAACACCATTTCTGCTATGCTGTCAGTCGAATCGTCAGTCACGAGCCTCTATGCACAGTAACTGCTTTACATAGGTTAGCAAATATGTGTGGCTCCCGTGATCATAACTTCCATGTTAATTTGTGATCTACATGATCTGTTTATGCAGCTCCTGGCCATCAAATACATTACAAACTATTAACAATGTGAAAATTTAAGGCTGCTAGAAAGTGACATACTTTATAAAGCATACATCATTCTGTCATCAACTTGTTCAGGAGTTCTATTTTTCATTATGTTGTTACAAATATTTAACTGGTCAGGTAATTTTGCAAACCTCATGGTTTTATTCCCACTTATCATTACTATCAAGGAATAAAGGTGTTACGAAATACAAATTTCAGTCAGACAATTTTTCAGTATGTAAGCAACTGAAATTGTTGTTTGGATATTGCCAAAATGCTGTATTCCCTAACAGTATTTAACATATTTGGACAAAGATTATAGGATAAGCAGTAAGATATCATAAATAAGCAGTTTTCAACCATATTTATTGCTAAAAAGTAAACAATATGGTAATACAAGGTCACAGAGATCAAATGCAGTAAGTTATTTAGGTTAACCCTTCCTTGGCATATATAGGTATACCCTATTTCTGTTGTTTGATTATTTGCTCTTCAGAAATACTGTATTGCTAGTTTAGGATATCGGAAATGAAGAATCCATAAACTCGCAATAAATACGTTGTATACGTTACTTGTTTGGTCTTTCTTTCTTTTTTTTTTCTTTTTTTTTCTCAATATTATGCTGCAAAGCATAACTACAGTGTTGGCAAATACATTCTGAAGGAGAACAACTAAGATTTTCTCATAGATATCTGAACAGCGAGGACCAACATTAATATATTCTGTCATTTCCATTTGCCATTTCATTATGTGTTCAGAGCTACTGGAACGCTGTCCCTGGAAAAAAACAAACATTTTTGTCCAACTAAACGTATCTTTATGTTCTTTGGTGAATAGATTCTTTCATAGATGGTTGAATGTAGTTAGATTCTTTGAGAGATGATCGAAAGTAGTTAGACTTTAAAGAGAAAGAAACAAAAGCATAGAAATATAGATCATCTTAAACATAGCATCTATAGATTGCTACAGTATGCTAGTAAACTGCCAGTGTCTCTTTTCTGTATTAAATGTTTCAGATACTATTCTCCCAAACTCCCGGTTGACACATTATTGATAGCTACATAAATGAACTAAATAAAGCAATGTATTGACACTACCATTAATTATTTTCAAAAGTTTTTTCTTAAGGTGGTGATAATCACTGATTTGGGGCAAAGACAAAAATCTGCATAAAACACTCAAAATACCACTGATCTTTCCAAAACTTAGCATATTCCTTCTTTATGTTGTTTTTGACAATTCAGACTCCCAAAATGCAGCATTTTTTAAAGTTAAAAATTGTTTTTATAAGGAAAGATCAAATTTTGTGCGCAATAATCTGAAAAAATAATATTGTTATTGAAAATATACTTAGTGCTGAGAGTTCCTTGTTGCATAATGGAGAGCGAGCTAGCAATTATTTTTTCAAACTCTTTCACACATTAGCAGGCTGAGCAGATGAAAAAAGATGAGGTCTGTGTCCAATTTTTTTGTCAAAACACACAGGTGAAACAGGTGAGACTATTTTAACAAGGTTGAACAATTTCATCTACACACCAGTGATCATGTAAGTAATGTATTATTTATACTGTAGGTGTTACATAGGTATGCTTGCCTACCCTATATTTAATAAATGCATCCAGTGTACATTACCTTGTACGGGTTGAACATTTGAGAAAAAAGCTACCATTTTCATCTGGTCTACATTACAATTTGAGAAAGAGTTGGAATAAATAATTGCTAGCTCGCTCTTCATTATGCAATAATGCACCTTCAGAACTACCTAAATTTTCAATAGCGATGTTAATTTTTTTGATTATTGCGCAGAAAATTACCCTTTGATCTTTCCTTATAAAAACACTTGTTTAAGAAGCATGTACGTCTATTTTGTATTCTAAACTGTAAAGAACAACAAAAATAAGAAGTCTGCTAACTTTCAGGGAGACACGTTACTTTTTTATGGTTTTATACAGATTTTTACATGTACCATAAATCACCACCTTAACTGTAACTCAGCAATGTTGTTTCCCTTGGTAACGTAAAATATATGATAGTCTTACAAAAGTAAGTATACGCTGCCAGCAAATATTTACATTAGCTTTGATGCAGAACTGTATTTGGCTTAAGTATTCAAACTTCAGGTTTACTGTTCTGCTCTATAGTTTTTTCAGTGTGCACGTAAAAACTATACCAAATCCTGTCAATAAACAAGGTAGTACTCCATTTGCATTGTTAATTACTGATTACCGTATAATGGAAAATTTTCGCGTCGCCAAATTTTCGCGGATTTGTCCTTAAAACATGAGAATTATTTTACGCGGTTTTTAATTTTCGCGGATGTGAATATCCACGAAAACAAAAATTGTGTTTGTCCTGTAAATTGTAGGCTTGACTGAAAAATCAAGACGTACAAGAAAAGAGAAACGAAAAGAAACTGCAATCCCTTTGTTCTAAACACATTTGTTAAGATAGAATTTTGTGTGGATACTCATCCTTTTTTTCACAAAAACAAAAATGTAGGAAACAAAAAAACAAAAACAAAAAAAACCGAAAAAAAAAACCCGTAAGATAGACATTTGTATAAACCAATGTTTAATACACAGAAACAATATGCGAGCATCTGATAGAATGGCTATTGCTAAGGATGAAAGTAAATAGAACTCAAAGTCAATTAAAAGTATTTCAATTGTACTTGCATAATCAGGTGCAAGTGATCGTTACTCAAGTGAAAAAAAGTGTCAGCCTGTTCAGATTGTAATTAACTGCTAACTATCAGCTAACATAATTGCGCCGAAATTAATAGCTGTATAGCTACCTACTTTTAAGGTTTTGTGGGCCAAACTGTCCGAGCACCCTTTCAATACCGCAAACCATATGTTTGGGCGATTCAAATTTCTTATTACTATTTTGTACAAACTTGAAAAATATTTCGCAGAGCTTAATTTTCGCGGATCGCTACCGACCGCGAAATTCCGCGAAAATTAGGCGACGCGAAAATTTCCCATTATACGGTATTTTATAATTTTATACTAAACTGTCACGTCAAAAGCGCTTAGCTTTTAATGTTATCCAACTGATTGTATATCATTTTATTCGAGCCCTATATGCAAAATCTATGCTGGCTTAGCTGCGGCTTTATCTTTTTAGCTCACCTGAGCCAGCGGCTCCGGGGGAGCTTATAGGATGGTAAGGCTCTGGCGTCCGGCGTCCGTTGTCCGTCCGTCCACAATTTCAAACGACTTCTCCTCTGAAACCGCTGGGCCAATTGTAACCAAATTTCATATAGAGCCTCCTGGGACCTTAGGAACGAAAAGTTGTTCAAACGGTCCTGGTCACATGACCAACATGGCCGCCATGCCCATATATGGTAAAAACCTAAAAAAATCTTCTTCTCCAGAACCAATAAGCCGATGGCCTTGAAACTTGGTATGTAGCATTGGGTACACGAGTACTACCAAGATTATTCAAATTATGACCTTGGGTTGACCTTGACCTTTTTTACGGCAAGGTCAAATTTGCTTCCTTGTGCTTTTATATGGCAAAATGCCAGAACATAAGATATCTTGGAAACTGTTGCAGATTTTGGGCTAAAAACCAGTATCTACAGTCATCTTAATGAGTACGTGAAGATTTATGACTTTAAGAGGTCAAGGTCATTCTTTGACCTTTGACCCAGAACTCTCATATTTTGACAATTTCGAACAATCTCCTCAACAGCCACTGAGCCAATTGAAATCAAATTTCATGTAGAGCCTCCAGGGGTTGAGGGAACAAAAATTTATTCATACTGTCCTGGTCACATGGCCTCCACGCCCATATATGGTAAAAACCTTTAAAAATCTTCTTCTCCAGAACCAATTGAACGATGGCCTTGAAACTTGGTATGTAGCATTGGGTACTCAAGTACTATCAAGATTGTTCAAATTATGACCTTGGGTTGACCTTGACCATTTTACTGCAAGGTCAAATATGGGAAAATGCTAGAACATATGATTTGATTGAAAGTTTTGAAGAGTAAGGCCTAAAATTGGTTAATGCAGTTGAGTACATGAAGATTTATGAGTATAAGAGGTCAAGGTCATTCTTTGACCTTTGACCCAGAACTCTCATATTTTGACATTTTCAAACAATCTTCTCCAAAGCCACTGGGCCAATTGTAACCAAATTTCATATAGAGCCTCCAGGGGTTGAGGGAATGAAATTTTGTTCAAAAGGTTCAGGTCACATGACCAACATGGCCGCCACGCCCATATATGGTAAAAACTTTTAAAAATCTTTTTCTCCAGAACCAGTTGACCGATGGCCTTGAAACTTGGTATGAAGCATTGGGTATTCCAGTTCTATCAAGAGTGTTCAAAATGATAACCTTGGGTTGACCTTGACCATTTTACGGGAAGGTCAAATAAGGGAAAATGCTAGAACATAAGATTTCATGGAAAGTTTTGAAGATTTAGGCCTAAAAATTGGAAAATGCAGTCATCTTAATGAGTACATCAAGATTCATAAGTACAAGAGGTCAAGGTCATTCTTTGACCTTTGACCCTGAATTCTCATAGTTTGACTATTTCAAACTTCTTTTTAAAAGCCAATTGTAACCAAATATCATATAGAGCCTTCAGGGGTTGAGGAAACGAAAATTTCTTCAAATGGTCTGGGTCACATGACCAACATGGCTGCCATGACCATATATGGTAAAAACCTTTAAAAATCTTTTTCTCCAGAACCAGTTGACCGATGGCCTTGAAACTTGGTATGTGGCATTGGGTACTCCAGTATTATCAAGATTGTTCAAATTATGACCTTTGCTTGACCTTGACCTTTTTATGGCAAGGTCAAATATGGCAAAATGCTACAACATAAGCTTTCATGGGAATTTTTGAAGATTTTGGCCTAAAAATTGGTATATACAGTCATCTTAATGAGGTCATGAAGAATTATGAGTACAAGAGGTCAAGGTCATTCTTTGACCTTTGACCCAGATCTCTCATATTTTGACATTTTCAAACATTTCCTCAAAAGCCAAAGGGCCAATTGTAGTCACATTTCATATAGAGCCTCCAGGGGTTGAGGGAACAAAAATGTGTTCAAATGGTCCAGGTCACATGACCATCATGGCCGCCATACCCATTTATGGTATAAACATTTAATATTTTTCTTCTCCAGAACCAATATGCCTATGGCCTTGAAACTTGGTAAGTAGCATGGAGTACTAGAGTACTTCCAAGACTGTTCAAATGATGACCTTGGGTTCACCTTGACCTTTTTTTGCAGCATGGTCAAATATGTGAAAATGCTAGAACATAAGATTTCATGGAAAGTTTTGAAGATTTTGGTCTAAAAAATGGTATATATGGTTGTCTTAATGCGTATTAGCATATGAAGATTTATGAGTACAAGAGGTCATGGTCAGTCTTTGACTTTTGACCCTAGACTCATATTTTGACAATTTCAGACATAAGAAAAAGCGACTTTGCCAATTGCTCAGGTGAGCGGATCAGGGCCTCATGGCCCTCTTGTTTATCTTTTCTGATGTTTTATCTTGTTTATTTTTTTAAGTTGTATATAACAAAATTTCACGTATGTTACTGTCTTTAGAACTCAAATGTACAAATTGTAAAAGAAACAAACTGGGCAATGCCATTATGAAATACTTTTATTTTTGATATAATAACAAAGTTGCCAGCAAAAAAAACAAAACGTTTTACATGTGCAGAATATGTCAGTGCCCTTAACATTACAATTTGTAGTATACTGTGTTTAATCACGTATAAAACACACCTCATGAATCCCTAAAAGTAATAACTGAGAGGAGTGTTGCTACGTCCAAGTATATAATATATCATAAAAACATCCAGACTTAAATATGTTATTGTTTATTTATGTGACAGTGGGAAAAAACATGATTAAGGGTATTATAATGAAATATTTTAAATGTTAATGTTATTTACGTTACTACTAGTAATGACTTATCATAGAAAATAAACCAGAATGCATTTTTTCTATTATATTAAAAGATTCTTATATGAAGAAACTGCTACCAACGAAAATAAAATGATTCGATCGTCAAATTATATGAGTTTAACAAAAATAGCCCTCGGTAACGTATATAATCGATCATTATGACCGACTAAAATGCGTTCAAAATATTGTTGAACTGTTTTTTGTTGTTTAGATAGGCTGGCATATTCAATATTACCTTTTACTGTTGTTTTTTAATCCGTACAGTGTAGTTCAAGCACTTGAATTGTACAGAAAGTGATAATTGTAATATGGAACGTTTATAAGTGGGTACTGTGTTAAACATCCTATTTCTCCCGAAGTATACAAGATAGGATAATAATTTTTGCAGATCTGAAAAGATCAATAAATTGTCTTTAATACAGTAAAAAACATATAGTCTAATGATAAAACAGTTACTTACAAAAAGAAAGTATTTTGGATGGAAATAGCAATTTTAATGGAGTGTTAAGACAAATGTCACGTATATGACACCATGTAGACTAAAGTGACCTGTCAAACATCATAACTTTTAGCTACTGGATTGTTCTGCTAGACTCTACTATAACTTTAAACATAAGAAAGTGACTTCTATTTTTTTATGATTTTTTATCATTTTTATTTTATGTTTAATTTTTTAATGGGTAACGTTTGTAACAGGCTGTTACAGCTTAACGCCCCACTCGCCAGAGGGCTAACATGCTGGAAAATACTTCTTAGATGCTGGGCTTTAAGAAAAGTATGGTCTACAAAATTCCCCCTGGGGGGGGGGGGGGGGGGAGGTAGACCATATTTGGCTCATGGCCTACCATGTTTGCTCTTAAAACCTCTTGGGCACATGCCTTTGATCATGTTGATCTCATAAACAGTGAGGGACATATGCTAAAAATAACTGAATCAGATCAGAAATGACTTTCATGTATATGCAGTTCTCTTGTTGTCAAATCCTATGCCATGTTGTATAAGTGCAACTTCATGTAACTAAGTATCCTATATAAGTAAATATTATTTAAATATACCCTCGGTACCTTAAATATTATTTAAATCAACCAAATAAACAAAACTCATCAGGTTTTAAGGCAGCTGGGCACTCCTTCATGTTTTCTGCAATTTTCACAAAGGGGAACAACATTCAGGAGGACTTAAATATGTGAAAAATTCAGGAAAATTGATATATAAGCCGCGACATGACAAAACCAACAATGTGGTTGTGCGCCCAACGCAGACTCAGATCAGCCTGGGCATCCGCCCAGTCTGATCAGAGTCTTCGCTGTCCGCATGGAGGTAGCTCAGTCCCTTAGCTACCCTTTGAGCACTTAACGAAGAGTCCGGTCAAAGTGGGCGGATGACCAGCCTGATCTGAGTCTGGAGTGGGCGAACAACCACTTTGTTGGTTTTCTCGTGTCGCGGCTCAAATATGTGAAAATTTCAGGAAAATTGATATATCTCTTGAATGCTTGCCTTTATTCCGTAGATATTCCCTTTGGGCAGTCCCAAGAGTTGACTGTGATTTGGTGACCTGACCATATTATCATGGTCAATAGCCAACTTACAAATGTTAAATAGTAGCACACAGTAATTTTCACAAAGAATGTTTGTTTCTTGAACCAGTGGGTTGAATGTAATCTGACTTTTAGGGATATAAAATTATGACAAACAGAAGAGATGATGAGATTTTGGTGAGCTTGACTCCATTTTCAAGGTCACGGAAGGATTTTAGATGCTCTTGAAGTATTGACATTTTTAGACCAAACTTGATAGATTATATTGACATAGCAAAGTGTTAGGATAATGAAATTGGTGGGAGATTAGAGGGGATGGAAATGGGCTGGTGGGGGACATCTGTTTTTCTCTGAAAAACATTTCTAGTTGGGTAAAGAGCTGGGATGAGTACCTGTGTACTGCGCTCTGGTCAGGTAGACCAAGTACCCGGGTACAATTTTACTACCCGTTACCTGAATGCTTATCACTATGTAATGTATGAATATTCTATTTCCAATAAATTACAAGCAAATGGAGCAAATTTTAGTGTGACTGTCTTATTACATTGCAACCACATATTGCCAAACCATTTTTGTATTATAACTGAGAGATTTCTTTATTTCAATAACGTTACCATGCAAATGAGTGCAAATGACTGATACCTCACTTATGATTTTGTTCTACATGTATATTTTCTAGCTGTGGAAATGATAAAAATGCTATGGTAATGGGTACCTGCAGGTAATAGGAGCTTGGGTACCCGGGTATAAAATTTCCAGCCATCCAGCCATAGTTTGGTACGGTTTTGTTAAATCATAATGAGAGGTCATAACATATATGAGCCGCGACACGAGAAAACGAACAATGTGGTTGTGCGTCCAGTGCAGACTCAGATCACGCTGGGCATCCGCCAAGCCTGGCAAGAGTCATCGCTTTGCGCTTAGAGGGTAGCTAAGGGTCTAAGCTAGCTCCATGCGGGCAGCGAAGACTCTGATCAGACTGGGCGGATGCCCAGGCTGATCTGAGTCTGCGCTGGGGCACAACCACATTGTTGGTTTTGTCGTGTCGCGGCTCATATATTCATTATAAATGTCATGGTGAGACACTTCAAATGATGAGTCACAATATATGGCTTCATGGTATCCAACACTTAATATAAAATAGTCGCCTTATTGAAATTTCTGATAATTTTAGATGCAAGCCATGTGACTGTGCCACTGCCGGAAGCGTGAACAATACCTGTGAACCTGACAACGGCCAGTGCTTTTGTAAGGAGTTTACGTTTAGGAGGCGCTGTGATAGGTGTGTGAAAGGCTCAAGTTTCCTAGACGTAAATAATCCATATGGCTGTAGCAAGGGTAAGTGAGCAGTTTCTATGGTAATTTCCTTGCCATAAGTATCATGACAGCTTTAGATGTTTTGGTACACATCCATGATTTTCTGCCATATTTAAAAAGGGGTATAACTTTTGTGGCTTCCTGTTTGCTTCTCTGGAGGACAAAGTTTTTCCAAATGGGGTCTACTCTTTAAGCAAAGACTTGCTCCAAGAAAAGAAAATTCTTTCCTTTAAGAGTTGACCCTCATTGAGAAGGGCAGCAACAATGAAAATGGTAAAAATGCTTCCAGTTCACCTTAACCAGTTACTGCAACTGTCATGAAATTTGAAAAAGTTTAAAATTTGATCAAAGTTGATTTCAGTATCCAGGGATGTGTATGTAAAATTACTGGCTGAAAGGCAAACATCTGAGTTTCTTTTGAGCAGTCTTCTATTGATGGAATTGGCATAAATGTTTGAGCAGATTTACTTCTGTTTCTGTGACAAGACTCAAACAGGCAAGACACAGGGTTATTTGGAATTCTTATCTTATTACTTCACAAAGCATGTACTTTAAAAATTCTGAATATTGGGACTGTTTGTTCAGACATATCTGTCCCAGTTATGGTAGTATGGAAATGAGAAAACAGCCAAATTTTTTCTCTTTTCAAAATGTTATCATATATTGAGCACTGCTTTAATAGATGCATTTGATTTTTCAGCTCCTGACCAGCAGCCCCCACCCTACCATGAGGAGTTGGGTCCAACAGCACTGAGAATATTTTGGCATGGCCCTGACTACCCTAATGGAGTGATAGAGCAATACAGGCTCTTCAGAAATGGCTCATTGATATTTGTACTTGCTAGTGATGGTAAGTAAATTTAAGCCTGTTAAAAGGTTGTAAAAAACAAACCCAGCAGGCCAGGCACATTGAATGTCGAAATGAGGTCTTACTGAATGTTGATGGAATGGTATGATGTCACTTTTGATGTCAGTATGATGTCATTATGATATCAGGTGCCTTCAGGGAATGCTGTATTTCTTATTTACTGTACATGAAGATGGTTTATGTCAGTTTACTACAGGAATTTAATTAATTTTGCAAAACATTGTACAATCATGGTTACCAAGATCAGTGAAAAACATACGGAAAATGATTTTTTTCCCTGGTCAGGACAAAGGCAGGAAATTTTGTAGTTTGTCAGTCAGGGAAAAGTCAGGGAATTTGAAAACTAATGGTTATGGCAGTCTTTAGAAAATATGCTTATTCTGATCAAGGGGAAAGGATGTACTTTATAGACAGATAATCCAGGCACAGCTCCCTTATTGGGGGCTTCCTTTATAGGAAAGAATTTGCTCGCTTGGGCCCAGATTCTTTCCTTTAAGGGTGACCCCCATTTTTCAAATGATAAGTTAGCATTGTTGAAGTAAAGAGTAAAATTAAAATTTGGATACGTAAAAAGGGTATGGAAAATTGTAAAATGTCAGGGAAAAGTAAAGTCAGGGAATTTTGAAGTGAAGGATAAGTGGCAACAGAGCCCTAGATAAGAGGGGTATTTGATGATAATTGAGGGATAATTTTCTTTATTTCTCATTGAAACCATATATTGTGACCCCTCATCTAAACCGTCTCAACGAGACGGTTCAGATGGGGTGGGGGGTGTCATATATGTTTTTATCCAGAATTAACAAAAATTATCCCTAATTATCACCAAATACTCCCTCTTATCTGGGGCTGTGGTGGCAACCCTATTAGATATATGAATAAGGAATTGACCTGATGCGAGTTGGACTATTGCTGCGCCCATCATTAAAATCCAGGAGAAAGACTATTTTAAATAGACTGTACTGTAAGTCAAGAACCGCTTGATATTTTGAGCCTATTTATGTCCCCCACCATGGAGGGGGGGGGGGACATATTGTTTTTGGTGTGGATCCCGTCAGTGTCGGCATAGCATCTTGTCTGCACTCTATCTCCTGAAGGGATGCATGGATTTTGACCAAACTGGCACAGGAACATAACTGGGAGGGGGGGGGGGGGAACTGTTTAGATTTTGGTGACATTGACCTTATTTTCAAGGTCACAGGAGGTTAAAGAAGGCTGAAAAATAGCTTGTCTGCTCCATATCTCCTAAAGGAATTGTTGGATTTTTACCAAACTGGCACAGATATATTACAGGGAGATGGCAAAGAACTGATTAGATTTTAGTGACCTTGACCTCATTTTCAAGGTCACAGGAGGTCAAAGAGTGTTGGAAAATGCCTTGTCTGCACTATATCTCCTGAAGGAATTGATGGATTTTTACCAAACTGGCACAGAAATATTATAGGGAGATGGCAAAGAACTGGTTAGATTTTGATGACCTTGACCTCATTTTCAAAGTCACAGGAGGTCAAAGAGTGTTGAAAAATGCCCTGTCTGCACCATATCTCCTGAATGGATGGGTTGATTTGAATCAAACTGTCATAGATACATCACTGGGAGATGGCAAAGAACTGGTTAGATTTTGGGACCTTCAATTCATTTTCAAGGTCACAGGAGGTCAAAGAGTGTGGAAAAATGCCTTGTCTGTACCATATCTCCTTAATGGATGGGCGGATTTGAACCAAACTTGCATAGATGTATACTGGGAGATGGCAAAGAAGTGATTAATTTTTGGTGACCTTGACCTCATTCTCAAGGTCACAGGCCGTCAAAGAGTGTGTCTGTACCATATCTCCTGAAAGGATGGATGGATTTGAACCAAACTATCACAGATACATCACTGGGAGATGGAAAAGAAGTGACTAAATTTTGGTGACCTTGACCCTATTTCAAGGTCACAGGAGTTCTTAACTTGACAGCATTTAGGGAAAATGATACTGCTGGGAAAGCGAAGGCGGGGGGACATCTGTTTTTGTCAAAAAAACATTTCTAGTTCATAAATTTTCGGTTGACTTATTTCCATTTTTCGGACATAGGCATTTTGTATAGGAATGTAAACAAAATGTCTGAAGAACCCCCTTAAGCTATGATCTTTATATTTGGCATAAAGTTACAGCCCAAAGGGTAGATGACATGATTAGTTTTTAGCTCACCTGAGCCAGCAGCTCCAGGGGTGCTTATAGGATGGTAAGGCTCCGTTGTCCGTCGTCCGTCGTCCGTCCACACTTTCAAACAACTTCTCCTCTGAAACCACTAGGCCGATTGTAACCAAATTTCATATAGAGCCTCCTGGGACCTTAGGAACGAAAAGTTGTTCAAACGGTCCTGGTCACATGACCAACATGGCCGCCATGCCCATATATGGTAAAAACCTGAAAAAATCTTCTTCTCCAGAACCAATAGGGCGATGGCTTTGAAACTTGGTATGTAGCATCGGGTACAGAAGTACTACCAAGATTGTTCAAATTATGACCTTGGGTTGACCTTGACCTTTCTTACGGTAAGGTCAAATTTGCTTCCTTATGCTTTTATATGGCAAAATGCTGCAACATAAGATATCTTGGAAACTGTTGAATATTTTGGCCTAAAAATTGGTACATACAGTCATCTTAATGACTACATGAAGATTTATGAGTTCAAGAGGTCAAGGTCATTCTTTGACCTTTGACCCAGAACTCTCATATTTTGACAATATCAAACAATCTCCTCAAAAACAACTAGGCCAATTGTAATTAAATTGCATATAGATCCTCCAGGGGTTGAGGGAATGGAAATTTGTTCATACGGTCCAGGTCACATGACCAACATGGCCACCACGCCCATATATGGTAAAAATCTTTAAAAATCTTCTTCTCCAGAACCAGTAGACCGATGGCCTTGAAACTCGGTATGTAGCATTGGGTACTCAAGTACTATCAAGATTGTTCAAATTATGACCCTGGGTTGACCTTGCCCTTTTTTACGGCAAGGTCAAATATCGGAAAATGCTAGCACATGAGATTTCATGGTAAGTTTTGAAGATTTTGGCCTAAAAATTGGTATATACAATCATCTTAATGAGTACATGAAGATATGTGAGTACAAGAGGTCAAGGTCATTCTTTGACCTTTGACCCAGAAATCTCAAATTTTGACAATTTCAAAGAATCTGCTCTAAAACCACTGGGCCAATTGAAACCAAATTTCATATAGAGCCTCGAGGGGTTGAGGGAATGAAAAAATTTTCTAACGCTCCTGGACACATGACCAACATGGCCGCCATGCCCATATATGGTAAATACCTTTATAAATCTTCTTCTCCAGAATCATCTCAGCCGGGCCGCGTAGCGCAATCGGTAGGGCACCTGACTCATAAGTCAGAGGTCCTGGGTTCGAAACCTGGTCTGGCCACATACTTTCGTTTCTCCTTCCGCTGATTCAAGAAGGGCAGTTGTCAGTTACTGGCGAAAGTATGTGCACTTAGTACTGGTTAACCGCTTAGGAGGTCTAAGCCTGCCCAGGAATAGTATGGTTAGGTTAACTGACCGTCCGGACATGACTTTAGCTGTTTACCATGGACGTTAAGCATAAAATCAACCAATCAACCAAATCTCCAGAATCAATTGACCGATGGCCTTGAGACTTTGTATCTGGCATTGGGTACTTGAGTAATATCAAGATTGTTCAAATTATGACCGTGTGTTGACCTTGACCTTTTACAGCAAGGTCAAATATGGGAAAATGGTAGAACATAAGATTTCATGGAAAGTTTTGAAGATTTTGGCCTAAAAAATTGGTATATACAGTTGTCTTAATGAGTTCATGAAGAATTATGAGTACAAGAGGTCAAGGTCATTTTTTTACCTTTGATCCAGATCGCTCATATTTTGACATTTTCAACCATTTCCTCAAAAGCCAAAGGGCCAATTGTGAACACATTTCATATAGAGCCTCCAGGGGTTGATTGAATGAAAAATTTGTTCAAACGGTCCCGGTCACATGACCAACTTGGCCGCCACTTATGGTATAAATCTTTAATATTTTTCTTCTCCAGAACCAATACACCTATGACCTTGAAACTTGGTAAATAGCATGGAGTACTAGAGTACCACCAAGACTGTTCAAATGGTGACCTTGGGTTTACCTTGACCTTTTTTGCGGCATGGTCAAATATGGGAAAATGCTAGAACATAAGATTTCATGGAAAGTTTTGAAGATTTTGGCCTAAAAATGGTATATATGGTTGTCTCAATGAGTACATGAAGATTTATGAGTACAAGTGGTCATGGTCATTCTTTGACTTTTGACCCAAAACTCATATTTTGACAATTTCAGACATGATAAGTAAAAGCGACCTTGCCAATTGTTCAGGTGAGCGATTCAGGGCCTCATGGCCCTCTTGTTTAGCAATTAAAATTCTATAAATACTGGGCTGAGCTATACCTTTTTCTGACTTATACATTATGGGATGAAGCAGGCATGCGGTTGGGGGCATAGTGTTTCATAAACACATTTTTAAGTTCAAAATTAATGTTGTCAGTAAATGCGATGTTATATTTTCAAAGTCTTTGTACACAAAAACACTGCCATTTTTTACGGAAAAAAATGTAAAGAGCTTTCATATAGCAAAAATATAGCACATTTGATTATATATGTACTAGAAGACTTAACAAATCATTGACTTAACTCTTTAAGCACAAAAAAGCAGATGACAAAATTTACGTCTGCAAAAATTAAAAAAATGCTTTGTCCAAGACATTTCAAATTTAGAATTCAAAGACAAAAGGGCAAACAGTGTAGATTTAGATGAGGCGGCTCATGATGAGCCGCCTCATCAGAATCTACGCTGTTTGCAAATTTTGCTATTTTTGTCACTGGTGCTTAAAGTGTGAAGTCTTTATTAAAGTCATTATGCTTTGAACAGCTAGACCCTGGATGGCCATCATAAAAATGCAAAAAATGTTCAATTACAGATCAGCAAACAAAAATATGTGGATAACTATGATTAATTTCACAACAGTATTATTACGTGTCAATCCACTATTGCAACATGTCGTTGTTGGAGCAGGTTCAGAAAGGTTCCGTTATCTCAAAATAATAAAAAGACAGACGATCAAAGTCATTTCTTCACAGACGTCGGCTCAGTTGATCCTAGTCACAAAATTTATCTTTAATGGTACCTGTCAGCTACATCATTATAACGACTTCCGCAGCGGTCACTTTGTTAGCGCGAGCTTTACAGAGTACAGCGAGGCTCTGACGTCACAAATCTAGTTACCATGAGCGGTTTTAATACAGTTATAATTGAATCAAAAGAAATCAGTTTTTCGACGGAATATTTTTTCTGACAGTTGACCATAACAAATTTCCATTGCCTTTAGAAGGACATTGGTGGCATTGGATATTTGATATGGTGTATTCATTAAAGAAAAAATATAGAAAGAAACAGTCATTTATATGTGAATTTTATATGCCATTTCAGTTGAATCAGGTAAAATTCTTTCATGACGTAGTAATAAGAGCCTCAGACAAGGGAAGTATTTAAACATAATTCTGGGACACTTTGAAGACGTATCTTATGAACAACTACTTCCGATTTTACAGGAATTAAGGTGAATGGGTACACTTACAGGGGTTGGGGCTGGAGGATCGGGCAAGTATGCCATTTTCAATTTTGCCTTCCTTCTCAATGGAGGTCAGCCCTTTAAGATAAGAATTTGATCCCCTAGGAGCAAATTCTTCTCTGTAAGAAAAGATCCCAGTTTTCAAGGGCTTCCTCATCTAAGTAAGTGAAATGGCAAAAAACATAGAGATATACGCATACTCTGTCACAGAAACCATCCCAGCATTGTCATCTGATACTCCCCTTATCTGAAACTCTGATAGTTTGTAGAATTTAAATTCACATAGTGTGAACTAGAGTAGAGAATTAGTTGAATTTACATAGCGCAAATTTTATGATGATAAGTAGAATAGAACTTGATTGATTAAAATGTTCTGCATTATGAAAATCTGTCAGATTGGTGTAATTGTATTTATTTTTGCTGGGAACAATTCATGTTTTAGCAATTTTAGTCAAATTTGCATGTATACAATCTTAGCCAAGTTCGCATATATAAAATTTAATGTTTGCATGCTGTTGTTGTTTTCTGCCATTAATTCTTTGTAAAATGTGTATTTGCGGAGATTGAAGTTCACGCAAACTGAGTGAGCTTGAAATTTGCAAACATTAAAATGTCCATAACATTTGTGCAGTTATAATACCCTATTTATACTGCATATTTGGACAGAAATTCGCGAGGAAACACTGTAGATCCAGATTTGGCTGCTCCTAGGGAGGTAGACTGATCAGAATTTGTGATCAGAATTTGAATTGTTTTCCATAAATTTCATCAATCATAACCTGAAAGGGATGGAAAAAGAATTTTTTACATACTTGCCCTGTAGGGCAATTGGATGAAAAATTTCTCACTCTTTAGAGTTTCCCACTCGCACTTATAAGTTGCTGGATGTTCCATCATTGACAGAAGTTATTAGCATGACGGTCATGCAGATAGTCAACTTTTATAAAAACAAAAACTAGACTGAAAACATGCATGTTAAAATTCCAGTGTAGAACAAAAAGATCATCAATCTATGTTTAATAAAATGCACAATATGCGCCACAAAATACATTATAAAGCAATCTCAGGACAGTTTTACTTCATCAGTCATTAGATTGCAACATCAACCAAACTTTGCATGATTGTTTCTATGGTTAGTCTGACCTATTTCATATACTAGCCATCAGACAGGTTTGTTAAGATGCAGCTTTTAATGCATGTAGAAGTAGTTATAGAAAATTGTTGCATGTCATTGTTTATATTTGTCAATGAATTTCAAGCTTTTCAACTCAAACTTGGGATATAAGTACTTGTTGGCATCTGCGTTAATGGTGTAGACATACTGGGTATATTCAGAATTCTTCCTATGGCTACCGATGGTGGCTGTGGTTGCTGATAAGAGCCTTTGGTAGCCATCAGTTGCCATATTGATGGTTTGTGAGCCACTAGTCAGGTCTACCATAGCTCCAGAGATTGGGCAGCTTTGGTTGGTTACTGATGATGTAATTTCAAAATGGCCTCCAGCAGTATGAAGCAAGTATGTATTTCTGCAATCAAGATGGCCACACCAATGGCAACCATAAAACTGGGGCAATAGATGTTTATGGAGCAAGCATTTCTAAATGCAACTGAAAATTATTTGTTTCTTATGAAAGTTACCTGAATATAACTGGTAGCCATCAGCTACCAGTTGGATGCTGATGGTACTGAAGGTCAGTGAGACCATTCAGAGTTTCTGCCCCACCAATAGTTTTGGCTGTCGATGGCATTTGCAGCCACCTGTTAATAGAAACTGGTTGCCAATGGGAGAATTCTGAATGCACCCAATGTAAAATACATTAAGTAATTGGTTCTGCATTATTCTTGTCTTGCATTTGCCTTACAATGAAAGCAGATCACCTTTGAAAAAAAACACAAAAAAAACCCCACTTTTGTAATTAGCTATAAAGATTCTTTGCCTTCATCATATACAAGGTAAACAGATTTAATTTCAACTTGTCACAATTTTCATGGCTGGTGTTTAGTGTAACTGATTGCATATGGATGTCAGTGTAATATTTAATCTTGCTGAAAACTTAGAGATGTTTTGTTGTTTCATTTAGCTTTTTGTTATTAACTATGCTGTAATTGTCATGCCTGCAACTAGCAGAAGTGAGACATAGATATTACTTTTCTGGTTACTAGCCTCGTAAAACTTGTTGAGTTTTCTGGTTTAGCTCTGTTCTGTGACAGAGTGCAGACATTTGAGACTAGCACTCCAGTGGCTTGTTTTTATCACTGTTTGATACATATTATTATATTTTTTTTTCAGAGAGAACTGTAGACGACATTGGCTTACAGCCTTTCACAATGTACTCATATGTTGTTGAGGCAACAAATGCATATGGTAGTGTTCAGAGTGCGCCAATTTCCTTTCAAACACCCCCGGGGCCTCCTGAAGGGGTGGTCAACCTAGTTGCAACAAATATACAAGCCAAGAATGCAACATTCAGTTGGAACGAGCCACAGTTAATGAACGGCCCCTTGTGGAAATATGTATTATACTCACATACTGAAAGAGACCCAACAAGAGTGGACCAGTGGGAAGGGACAGAACTCCAAGTGTCTCTAGGCTCCTTGACACCTTTTACAAACTTCACATTCCATGTAGATTCTTGTACGACAGGAGGGTGTTTGCAGAGTGAGCCAGTGACGTTTGTGACAATGTCTGCAATACCTGAAGGCATGCAGCCACCGGTGGTGCTAGCAGTGAACAATACAGCACTGTTTATAAAGTGGGAGCCACCAACTCAGCCTAATGGTAAGTGAAGATTTCAAGATACTAGAGTAGAGCTTCAGATTAGGGGTTCTTTCTAATGACAGTTCTTGAATAAATTTTACATCTCTTTGAAATATTGACTTATCTAATGGTCCCTTATTAAGCTCCTGATAGTGATACAGTTTTTGAAGCTGCTCTGATGAGGGGCCGGTGCATTTAAGCATTTTGTAGATTAATAAGTTACATCGTCAACATATTATAAAAAGTTATAAAATATCTCCTTCTTTTGAGCTGTCTCACTGATCAGTCTATTCCATGACAAGCAGTTCTGTAAAGATGTTTGATGAGGGGTCACATCATAAGTTTTCATTGATGTATAAGTAAAGGTATGAAAAATTATCCATTTGTCCAGTAAGTATATGTTTATAAAACTGTTGGCAATAGTGCAGATCATGATTAGATTGCTTCCAAAGAGCAGTCTGATTGGGGTCTATACTGTTTATTGTAATGGCTTTTTCATTATATAGAATAAATCGCTGATAAGATAAATACAGTAAAATGTTATCTGTTACCAGTACATGTAAATACAGTAACACATCAGTTACATTTACATGTAGATACAATAAAACCTTATTTCGTACAAGTACATATAAATAAGCAACATATTATGTTACATTTACATGTAAATACAGTGACACATCGGTAATTTGTATATGCAAATGCAGTGGCACATCAGTTCTCACAAGTACCTGTAAATACAGTTACACATTATCTGTTTTAATTAAGGAATGAATGTTATTTTTTAAACGTTTACTGAAGTATAAACTACATCGGGTCACGAGCAAAGTAAGTGAACCCCGAAGGGGTTTACGTAAACTTTGCTCGTGACCCGATGTAGTTTATACTTCAGTAAACGTTTAGTAGTTTATACTTCAGTAAACGTTTAAAAATAACGTTTATTCCTTATATTTATATTATTAAACAATGTTTTTGATCAATAAAAAGATAAAAAAAAGTAAGAAATACATATATAAAAATCGTTTTAAAAACAATACCGGCTGAATTTTACAATAGTTTGGAACAGCCGCATTGACACTGCCTACCAGTAAATTCCACCTCCTGCTGTATATTTCACGTGGAAGTAGGCGTAGCGTGGAGTCAGTCAATGTTTACTAGCCATTCAAGTACACAGCATGTTGTAGATTTCACGTGCTACTTAGTGAGATGAGCTGTCACTCTAAAGCGCGTGACACAATGTAATTATTGACTTGTAAACGATATTGACTCCCGCATCACTTATTGGGTTTACAGAGAGTTTTGCAATGATAATGTAAATATATACATTTCAATACAGTGACCTATCTGTTACAAGTATATGGAATTACACTGACACATATGTTACAAGTACATGTAAATACAGTAAAATCTGTTACAAGTGCATGTAAATACAGTGACACATCTTTTACAAGTACATGGAATTTCAGTGACACAGTTGTTAAAAGGGCACAGAATTACAGTGACACATCTGTTACATGTAAATGAAATTACAGTGACACAACTGTTATAAGGACATGGAATTACAGTGACACATCTGTTACAAGTGCATGTGAATACAGTGACACATATCTGATGCAGGTAAATGCAGTACTACATGTTGCAGATGTCTACAGTATCACCTGTCTGTTACAGGTATCATAATATTCTATGAACTGTGGATGAGAGGATCTCTTGAGTATGATGGTACAAGAAATCCCCCGGAAACAAGGATCTTTCACCCTGGGGGCCAGTATAACCCTGCACCAGCACAGATGCCGCAAGAGAATGCTTTGCCCCCTCCAGATACAAACTACACTCAGAGTGGTTTAAAACCATTTACTATTTACGAGTTTCAGGTAGGCATTGACTTTTTGTAATGTGCCATAATTTTTGGACACATGAAAATAATCAATTTTCCATTTGGGACAAATGGAAAATTAATGATTTTTAAGTGTCCAAATACTAAAGCACATTACCGTAGTTGTGATAATCTGTATAAATATTACTGCTTTCACTATAGCTCAGTCGGTAGAGCTACAGTGTTTCTCAACCACCATAATATTTGATATTCCCAACATGCAAAATAGGGCTGCCTTCATAATAACAGTCAGAAGTGGACATTACACAGTATAAATAAAAGCCAAATCTTAGATACAATCAGAATATGTATAATAAAGAAACTTTGCTAGTTTAGCAGATATAATCACATTTATATTATTTTGCTAGAGGAGCTATCTGATTGAGTCTTACTGTTAACAGTACCTGGCATTATTTTCATGTAATAATAAAAAGAAAATGACCCCTTACATTATGAATTGACAATGAATAGGCTTGGTTGGAGGGAGAAAAATCCCATTATTGAAATGAGCAGGGTAAAAACCATGACCTCTCTTCTTGATTTTACAGGTTTTAGCCGAAAATAATGCTGGTAAAGCAGCCAGTCGTTGGGTGCAAGGACGAACAGGAGCTGCGGCCCCACTTGCCATGCCAAGCCCCATAATAATCAGCTTGAGCCCCTTCTCACTCAATATCACGTGGAGAACACCCGCTGATGAGGACTCCAGGGGAGTTATCATACAGTACCAAGTATTTTACTACATGAAAACGGATGTGATGGCTAATCCTTTTGGGCCTCCATATTCATGGCAGGTAGGAAGTCTTACAAGGAAAATCGCATCCACCTTGAAGCATTTTTTTCCACTTTTACATATTCACGATAGGTTTTCAGCTCATATAAGAAATAACTATCTTGCATTAGCAGCATCTTTCTTCTATAGTATAAGCAAAAGCATTTTTTTTCCATGTTTGACTGATATTTTCATTTAAATTGAAGAAAATGGACATGCAAACAACTAGCATGACATTTGACGGCAGAGTAGAGCTTGTTGATGTCACTAGATTTCGTTGACACCACTTAATACTGTTAGGCAAGACCATCAGCAACTTGATACTTGCAACATAAGAGATCAAGCCCCGAGGTTATAAAACTTTTTTCATGCTCAACTCAGCTCAGCATGAAATTTTGTCTGCTAATAAATAGCAAATTACAGATAAGAACAGTTGTTTTTGTCACCCGACGTAGGCGGAGGGGGACTATAGAAATGACCCTTGTCCATCCGTGTGTGCATCCCTCTGTCCTTCCATCCATCGAAAATCTTGTCCCCGCAAATCCTCTTACGTCTTTTATCGGATTGATTTGAAATTTTACAGATTGTATTCTTATGATATGAAGATGTGCATGTGGTTTTTGATTTTTGTTTCAGCCATTTTTGTTGGAGTTACAGCCCTTGCTGACTCAGACCTTATCCCCTACCACATCTTGTGTCAAATTGACTTGAAATTTTGCAGAATGTTTCATCATGATCTGAAGATGTGCATGTGATTTTGTAATTTCAGTTGTTCAATTTTTTACAAAGTTATGGCCCTTTATCATTTTTGGCATTTTTTCCAACTTCTGAACTGTTTGACCGAGAGAGCTGAAATTTGATGTGCTATTATTTGGTGAATTGATTATTCTGATTATTGTTAGGAGGTGCTGAATTGATTAGTGACACGAGTTATTCCCCTTCCGTAGGTAATAAACATTCACTTCAAGGTAAAAGGATAACTCCAGAACTATTCATATTAATGGGTTGAATTTTCATTAATGCATTGTTCATTTTTCATCAGATTCATATTAGCAGGATTATGGCCCTTGTTATTTTGTTATTGGGTATACAGTCTTGATGTTTTGGGCATTCTGTAAGGGCCTAAAGTTTCAGTCACCCAATTTTACACATAAATGCCCCTTTCGAAACTTAAGTATTTTCTAACTTCTTAGAGGCCCAGTAATTTGGTATATGTGTTTGCTTGTGCTTCAGTTATTGTTTGCTTACCAGGTTCTGTAATATACATATTTTCTGTTTACTCTGAAACAGAATAAAGGGCTTCAATTGTGTCACATTTCAAACGTCGTTATTTGCTTACCAGGTTCTGTAATATACATATTTTCTGTTTACTCTGAAACAGAATAAAGGGCTTCAATTGTGTCACATTTCAAATGTCGGGTGACACTTGGCCGATGGCCTTTTATCTTGCTCAGATTAGCTGAGTATGAAATTTTCTCTGCTTATGAATATGAAAATGCCAACATTAGTTAGTTTTTTCATATTTATCAGCAGAGAAAACTTCATGCTCAGCTGAGTTGAGCATGAAAAAAGTTCTATTACCTCCGGACTAGGCAGCATTTTGTTTTTGTCTGCTATAGAAAAAAAAATTTAAAGATCATATTTTGCTGCTAATTTCAAGGTGCAAACTGTGTTTTCAGCCGTTACAAGACCCGAGAAACACACTGCTTAGCTGCTCAAAAGCCACTTCAGATGACTGGTTAAAAAAGCTAAAATTTTCCTGTCTGAAGTTTAATTCTATTTGAGGTTGTAAGTTAATTCACTGAAAGTGGGAGAAAAATTTTCCATCATCAGCCATCCCATTAGGGATAGGAAAATCTCAACCTGAGGGTTGGAATTTCAGTCTAGGACTCAGCAAGCCTTCCTACCTCTTGGCTGAGATTTCCCTTTCCTACAGGACACTCATGATGGATTCTTTTTGTCTTCCTTCTTGTAGGGGCTACGTTTAAAGAAGCAAAATTGTTTTTTATGCCCCCAACTTCGGAGAAGTTGAGGGGGCATATTGGTTTGGGCCAGTCCGTCCGTCCGTCCGTCTGTCCGTCTGTCCGTAACGCTTTTTGGCAGCTGGGAAACTCAAGATCTGCTTATGCTAGGATCTTGAAATTTTATATGTGGCATGTACTTGAAAAATAAGCGGACCCGTATTTTTTCTTTTTTCCGCCGGTCATGTATTTCCAGAGTTATGCCCCTTTTTCAACTTAGTCTATGGAACCTTGTGAACAAAATATCTCAAGAACCCCTGATGCTAGGATCAGGATTTTTTGCAGGATGACATTGCCCAAGGTGTAGATGACCTGATTAACTTTTGGAAAAAATTAGTGAATTTTTGACCGAGTTATGCCCCTTTTTTGACTTAGTGCTTTGTAAGCCTATGGAACCTTGTGAACAAAATATCTCAAAAACCCCTGGTGCTAGGATCATGAGGTTGTGCAGGATAACAATGCTCAAGGTGTAGACGACCTGATTAACTTTTGAACAATACTAGTGAATTTTTGACCGAGTTATGCCACTTTTCGACTTAGTGCATTGTAAGCCTATGGAACCTTGTGAACAAAATGTCTCAAGAACCCCTGATGCTAGGATCATGATTTTATGCAGGAAGATATTGCCCAAGGTGTAGATGACCTGATTAACTTTTGAAATAAATTGGTGAATTTTTGATTGAGTTATGCCCCTTTTTTGACTTAGTGCATTGTAAGCCTATGGAACTTTGTGAACAAAATATCTCGAGGACCCCTGGTGCTATGATCATGATTTTTTGCAGGAAGACATTGCCTGAGGTGTAGATGACCTGATTAACTTTTGAACAATACTGGTGAATTTTTGATTGAGTTATTCTCCTTTTTCGACTTAGTGCATTGAAGCCTATGGTACAAAGGTAGCCTTACATACGGTCGAGAACCATAACAGATAGGAACTTGAAATCTTGTATGCTGCATGAACATGAAAAATAACCGAACCCGTATATTTTTTCCTCTGCCGCTCTCGTCATTTAGGAGTTATACCCCTGTTTCGACTTTGTCATTTTATATAGGAGCAACCTTGTGAACAAAATATCTGAAGAACCCCATAAGCTTGGGTCCTGATACTTGGCATACAGTTACAGATTAGGGTGCCCATGACCTGATTAACTTTTAAGCATATTTCGTAAATTTTTGGTTGAGTTATTCCCCCTTTTCAGACATAGGCATTTTGTATAGGAACAAGCTTGTGAACAAATATCTGAAGAACCGCATAAGCTAGGATCCTTATATTTGGCATGCAGGTTAGGACCAAGGTATAGATAACCTGATTAACTTAAGAGCCCACTTTATAAATTTTGGACAGAATTTTACCCATTTTCGGACATAGGCATTTTGTATACAAAGACGCTATATGAATAACTTTGTGAACAATATATCTGAAGAACAGCTAAGCTGTGAACAATATATATCTGAAGAACAGCTAAGCTATGTTCCTTATATTTGGCATACAGTTACAAACTATGATGTAGATGAACCAATTAAACCCCTTTCTGACTTAAACATTATGGGATGAGCCTTCTTTAGAGGCAAGCATATGGTTGGGGGCATAGTGTTTCATAAACACATTTTCTAGTTTTTTCTAACTTCAGGCCTGTTCTTAAAGGAATGAATTTATGCCAGAGGAATCTTTAAAGGAAAGAGTTGACTCTACTTTGGCATAAACAATCTGGCAACTCATCTTGACCTGCATTTCTTGCTGATGCATACACGTTTTTTACAATGAACAAGATCAGAAGGAGTTTGCTGTACTTGTTCTCTGAAATTCCATCAGCAAGTATATGTTATATACATGTATCTTGAATACATGTATTTTAAAAGTAACATTTGCTGTTCCAGTTGTATTTTATAATGCTTTGATCTGGTAAATTGTTCTAGGAGATGGATTAGGGTAAAGTCGGGTAAATTCCGGCTGCGGGTATATTCGGACAGTGACATTGTTTCCTTTATATGTCTGTTGTTTGTAATTAAAACAATATTTAACTGGGCAAACAGTGAAAATCTTGATGAAACGGCTCATTATGAGCCGTCTCATCTGGAATTTCACTTTTTGCAATGGTATGTCAGAATTTACCAGCTGTCCGAAATTACCCGACTGGACCCTAATGTTTTGAAGTTGAATATTTCAGCTGATGTATGACGCACCAGGTGATGAGTTCCATTATGTTCTGAGCGGTCTGAGCCCATATTCTGAGCACACACTTATAATCCAAGCATGTAATACTGTTGGATGTGTGAATAGTACTGCTACTGTAGGAAGAACCCAACAAGCAGGTGGGTACACTTGGTTTGAATTTCAAAACATGAACTTTGTTTTCTTTAGACTTTGCTTCCTTGTCTTCTAGGCAAAGTGGCAGGTTCAAAGCATAGAAAAGTTACTCTTCAAAAGAGTTATAATTTTATGTTTACCAGTGTGCATATATAGCTGTTCATTAATTTGACATTAGAGCAGCTACACAGGAAAACCAATAAAGTGGCATGTGCACCTAGCAAAAACTCAGATCAACGTGGGCATCTGCCCAGTTTGATTAGAGTCTTTGCTGAGCACTTGAATGATAGCTAAGGGTCTACGCTAACTCCATGCCAACAGGATAGACTCTGTTCAGACTGCCCAGGCTGATCTCAGTCTTTGCTGGGCACATATGCCACTTTGTTAGATTTGTCATGTCATGGCTCATTTATGTCTACTGACTTCAATCTTTAAGTATTGAGATAGATATACTCAGGAGAATTACAGTTTTAAACAGAGGACTTGTGTTATCTCAAACACTGACATCTCAAAGTACCCTCTTTTATAAAGAATATCCTTTGGACACATTTCATGTTTTCTCTACATTTAAACGCCAGATATCTCAAATTACTGGTATCTCAAAGTAAATTTTCTGGGACCAGACCATAAAATTTACTTTGAGATATCAATAGTTTGAGATTAACTTTAACAGACTTTGAGAAAGCGAGAGTTTCCTGCATATTGTTAGTGTTTTCAATATTCAGGGTTATTACTATATATTTCGGATCCCAGTTGTTCAAAAACTAATGACATTGTCATTAATGATATGTTAAATTTTCAAACATGCTGTACATAAAAACTGCCACTTTGCATCAAAATTGTGAGGAGCTTTGCAGTTCAAAAGCTCTTAACAATATTTCAGCAAGAAATATTACCACAGTTGATTTTGTAAGTACTCTAAGACATAAGGAATCCTGGTCTAACGACTTTGTGAAGCTAATGATGCTTTGAACAACAGGGCCCTGACTTGCTGCCATTTTAACATTTTCCATTTCAGTGCCTGAAGGACTGCAGAAGCCATTTGTTGATGGTTATAACTCTTCTGTGATGAGTGTTGCTTGGACAGAGCCAGCATTCCCTAATGGGCCCAGCCCCTATTACACTGTCCAGAAGACCATCCCTGCCCTTAGCTACCCACCTCAAGTGATCAGGGGAACAAGGTTTCCCGGAGGAGGGTATTACTTGTTTCCTCCTGATACCATACCCCCTAATGTCGAATTTACTGGTAAGTTAACCCTTTTGCACTCAGAACGGCCAAAACTCCATAGAGTTTTGGCCGTTATGAGTGCAATAGGGTTAATTATGGCTTTATAACTTCTGGTTGATGCAAAACTTCTAAAAATTGGGACACCAAAAATCAGTACCGTAATTGTCCTAATATGAAATGTTCCGGTTTTACAATGCAGTAATGTGTCCAAAAGATGAGAACGGAATGGCAAACCGTGTGGGCCTTGGGTTTGCAAAGCTTGCACAGACCTATCTGTCCCAATACTTAGAATTTCTGGGGTGACAATGAGTTTATAAGTTTTGATGCTTTTAAAGATTAGTTAATGAAAATCCAAGTGATTTATTCTTTAACTCAATAAATTATATCTGCGATGAATTAAAGTAGCATGTAAGCTTTATTGAACAACATTACAAGACTCAGCTGTCTTTTATAGAAATTTTACTACTCTCTGCCACAGTGTACCCCTTAGACCTTTGACCCTTCATGCGGCCTTCGTTGGCGATTTGTCAAGGATGGTTTTCCTTACAATTGATCAGATCCACAAGCACCAGAAAAGGATCGATACGGACACAGTCTTGTAGAGTCACAAAGTGCCGAAACATTTCTAAACAAACCCTGGCAGGCACACAACATGGATTCAATATTAAATCAATGTTGATTTAACGTTAGTACATTGAATCAATGTTGATTCAAAGCTGTGTGTCCAGAGTGTGGTCAAATTCTACTTGGAGACCACACCTTCCAGCTGATTGAGGATGTTTTGTTTTAGCGCTCATTGTGTAATAAATCAAAATGTTATGCCGATCCAGAAAATGGATGAAATTCTTAATGTATTGATATGTTCCTCAGTAAAATTTGTTGCTAAGGGTGAGACAAGCTTTTTGTGAAGCTTATACTTGTATTATTGTAGGGATACAGTTTTGGTTCCGAACAAATCAGAGAGATGGGCTTCTCTTGTTTGCGGCCTCTGAGGGCAGGCAGAGTGAATTTATAGCCCTACAGTTTAGAGCTGGCAGACCATGGTTCCTCTTTGATCCTCAAGGTAATCAGATTCATGTCATGTAATTGTCTAAATTCAGTAATTATTGTTGGTAACTTGTCATAAGTGAAAATGATAACATTTAACCAAAATGTGTATGCATTTCTTACCACGCCTCATATCAAAGTTGCAAATTTGTTTTCAGCTGTATACCGTATAATGGAAAATTTTCGCATCGCCAAATTTTCACGGATTTGCCCCAAAAACATGAGGATTAATTTTTTTTAATTTTTCAGTTTTTAATTTTCGCGGATGTGAATATCCACAAAAATAAAAATTGTGTTTGTCCTGTAAAATATTGGCTTGACTGAAAAATCAAGACGCAAGAGGAGAGAGAAACGTACAGAAACTGTAATCACTTTATACTGAACAGTTTAGACAGAATTGGCTCCTTTTTGGTTTGGGAGGATACCCACCCTTTTATCACAAAGAAAACCTAAGATAGACATTTATACAAATCAATGTTTAGTGCACAGAAACAGTCAACTGAAATATGCGAGCAATTGATATATGGCTATTGTTCAGGATAAAAGTAAACAGAACTCACAATCAATTAAAAGTAATTCAATTTTACTTGCATAATCAGATACAAGTGACCACTTATCAAGCGAAAAAAGTGACAGCCTGTTAAAATTGTAATAACCTGCTAATTACCAGCTAATATAATTGCGCCGAAAATAATAGCTCTATAGCTACCTACTTTTAAGGTTTTGTTGGGCGCTTTGAATATCGCAAACCATATGTTTAGGCGATAAAAATTTCTTTTTACTATTATTTTTTACAAACCTGGAAAATATTTCGCGGAGTTTAATTTTCGCGGATCGCTACCGACGGAGAAATTCTGCGAAAATTAGACGACGCGAAAATTTCCCATTATAAGGTATATGGTCCTTGTAATATAAGGGTATACCTCTGAGAAGCACAAAATGTATGTAACAGAAATGAAAAAAAACACTGTGAATGCTTAAATCTGCATATTGTTGAAGTTCGCAGCCTTATGGGTCCATACTTAAAGAGGAACAGTCTGTCAGATGTTCATATTATAGGCAGCAGTCCTAGATATCAACATTTTATATACTTTATATTCAAATTCCTTTAACTTGTTAGTGACAGAATTTGTGTGTCCTTCAACAGATTGCTGGAGTTATGTAACTTTGGATCAGGATCCAAATGACGACCGTATTGTCACGTTTAATGATGGCCACTGGCACTATTTACGTGCAGAACGTGACAAAGATACTGGTTCTGTTTATCTAGACACCAGACATAAAGGTTGGGAAGTGGCATGTTGACTTGCAGTGTTGGTTGCTATTTATAGAAGTGAAATTGTATATGATTATGTGCATTAATTGGTAATGAACACAGCAATTAGTGAATTGATATATAGTGCTGTTATTTTGCAGGAAATTTTTTTACATTTTGATTAGATTGTGCACAGATAATTATAACTGTCATGATTGTGGCTGAAAATGTATTCCTGGCAAAATATAAGTACTGTGTACATAGTATGTTCTTTCATAGATGTGTGGTATGGTTTTAGTAAGCAGAATGTATCATATTTATCCTAAATAGCAAGACGGAAATGGTCTGAGAAGAACAAACTTGGTTGACCCAGATCAGACTGCGTCCTAGCTGCTCCTTAAGAACAGTTAGCTCTGAAGGCTCTGTAGTGTTTGCAAATCTTTTATTGGAAATTACTTGATGACTCAGATGGATTTATCCATATATGATGATTCAAAATTCCAAAGCAAAAATGTCTAAATATTTATGATACATATGGTAGTTCTTAGGCAGTAGGAAGTTGTTGGTTGCTAGACTGTTCTAATAGATGTGAAATTCTGTTTTCAATCTAGTTTTGCTTTGTTTGTTTTATCCTATGAACTATTCTAACTTTTTATCTTTTGGGGTGGTGTGGGCAGACGCAGGTGCTGGGTAACTTTCTGTTCTGGGGCATCCTAATAATTTGGATAATAGTAGGACAAAGGCCTACTGTGCTTGCAGTAGGTGTGGGTAAGGGTTGTTTGGAAGCATTATGTCTCTTTTCTTTCTCCCTCCCTGGAAGACAGCTCGATATAGACTGAAATACTGTCTCAAAGAGCTGTTAAACCCAAACCAACCAACTACTTTTTGTCTCAAGAGCAGTCCCCACCCATCCGGGCCCCAAAAATACATGGGCTTCCTGGTGCCACTGTGGCAGAGCTGCTAGTAGCTGTAGCAGGACCTGAGTGTCATTTGTCTCAGGCTGGACAAAAGTCTAACAGATTCGGAGGCAACATCTCCACATGACTGAAATTATATTTACTGGAAAGTTCAGCAACAACTCAACAACCATAACAGAATGGTACCATATTGACCCTGAATATTGGTATACTATAACCTGAACAAATAGTACAAACCCAGTCTTACTGAAATCTGCCCTATATATCCCACTGGGCACACAATATTGAATCAGTATTGAATAAACATTGATTCAGTGTCATAACTTCGAATCAACATTGATTCAGTATTGATTAACATTGTGTGCTTTTGAATCAACATTGAAAAAATATTTGATTTAACATCATAATATGGAAGAAATGTTGATTCAGTGTTAATTCAACATTTTGTGCTAGCAGGTATTTCATTCTGTCAATGATTTCTGACACATCATGTTGGCTAGTCAGATTGATGCTTTCATTGATAACCCTTTTTTATAGTCATTAGATTTTTTCATCTCTGTAGTGAAAGCCTGCTTAACAAATAGATTGTGTCGCTTGCTTATATTATTCTGTTTTTGAATTGCATGTTGTGTATAGGGTGTGCCTCTTTTGTTTCTCCGACAAATGACGAGGGTTGGCGGTATAACGATAATACCTGGCATCAGATGATAGCATGGAGGGATAAAACTGTCGCCTACATATCTATTGATGGAGTCTGGGAAGGTTTGAGAACTTTTATATGAAGTATATTAATTCAATTTCTGTTTGGTTGAAATAAATATGCAATGTCTGTTTGGTAGAAATAATGCAAACCCAGTCTAAGGTATCTGACAGCATTCTCAGTTGAATTCTTGTTAAAAAAACCAAACATATCCGATTAAAATTGGCCAATATATACAATGAATTTTAGGAGTCATAATAATCAATATTTATTTTTGCAAATCTAATTTTATAATCATACCCATACCAAACATTCATGACAGAATTTTGTTTCTCTGTATAATGATATAATTTCATATAAAAGTTCTTGTTATAGGAGTTCGGAAAGCAACATGTGCTAAAGGGACCATTATTGGACCTAATACTGGAGTCTATGTTGGAGGGCTGCCGTTGGACTTTGAAATAAGAAGATCAAGTAATGATCCGAGATTAAAGGTAAAATCAGATTTCAAAAGATATTTCTACTTTGCTTTGTCTTCTCATTAGAAATGTCTCTCTGAAGCACTTCTTATTTTTATGCTCAAAATTTTTATGATTTGTCTTTAAGGTAGACAAATACTGAATGGAAATATTGGCGGGGCATTCAAACCATTATACTGTCTTAATAACCCAAAGAGCTATAAAACATATGGATAAGAAAAACTTTTGTTTCACTGTTTTGTTTTCCTAAAAAAACAATATTTTGTATTTCTACATTTATTTTACACATTTTCCATTAAAATTCATATCTCTAGCACATGAAAGCACTTTCATTTCAATATCTCATATAATCTGTAATACAGGATATTTGAAACAAACTGGTAACAAAAAATTGCAGTTATCTTGTTAATAAGTATATATACTGAGAGAAATAAGTTTAGCAATTTTTCTAAAGGGTTGTGAAATTTTCTTTGGGGATAGTATTCCCAGGTTGTTGATTGCGTATAGTGTGTTTAAGTTAGGAGACTGCCATTACATCAAACTTGGACAGAAAAGGTGACTTAACGCACGTTTGACGTCACTTTAAATGAATTCACAATTTACGCGGGCTGACAAACAATTAAACAAAGAAAATTGTCAAATCCTTTTGAAAGGTTTTAACTGGGTCCTTGAACAAGAAAACCGTAAATGGGTTTGCAAACAAACGCATAAGACGCCAGCAATGGGGCACGTTAGTTTGATGCTAACTTGCCGAAAAATTCAACCGCCATTTTAAACATTATCAGTTGACGTTTTGACTCAAATCTTTTTGCGCTTTATTACCGTCAGATGTGGGAACACTATCATGCAAAACGATTACCCCTGGTAATCCATTTGTTTTAATGCAACAACCAGAACCTGTCAAGATTTGAATGGAGGCGTCAAGTTTACGTTATGACGGAAATTGACAAAATCTGTGGATATGCAATGACCCTTATGCGCACTTAGAGAAGAGAAACTTTAAGTTCAATATTGCTGATGTCAAAAGGATCTTTGATGGTTTTAAAAACTGACATCAGAATGACGTTACTGTCGAACCGGGTGTGATTAAATCTGTGGAAATAGTGCCAGTTTACAGGAACAAATTGCTTGAAGGAGTTCTGGTCATTTAGAAGCGTTGCCATTGCAGTTTGGTTCAAGATTTTGGAACAATTCATTAATGGTGACTTTTGCTCAGTCTCAATTGCTTTGTGAATGCCAATTTTGACGGCGTCATAAGCACATTTACGTTTATCATGGTAACAATCTTTCAGCACACAACACTGTGTCCGTGTTCACAAATGTCTACACTGCTGCAAATTGGCTCTGGTGTAAGATGTGAAGATGAAACAGCACCTGAAAAAAGATGAGTTGCATAAAAGATTTATGGCATTTTTGGGGTTAAACCCTTTGGTACAAATGCGACGCGATTTTGCTCTATAAATAAACTTTCGACCTTACTTGTAGGGTTTCTGGTACCCAAAATGATGCCTTAAACAGAGGAAATAACACAATGTCCCACTTTTTAAATAAGTCTTCATTTTACGCTGATTTGTAAAAACTTGCTAAACTTATTTCCCTCAGTATATTTTACATTCTTTAAAAAAATGCAAGAAAATTGAATTTCATGAAAACGTCATGAAAAATATATTCAATCGATGGGGCATGCTTATGCATATTATTTTAGTAAAACTTTCATTATATGTTAAAGAATAAAACAAAAAAAACAACACTTCACCATTTCGTTTGCTAAAAAAAAAACAATGTTTAAGTTAAAAAATATCCCCAAAACAGACTGCCCTAATTCTGCACCTGCTGCAAGTACAGCCGGTCCTTGCCCTATTATTTATTTTCCTACCATAGAGTAATGTCGACAAGAGGAAAGTCTTTATGTTTCAGCTGATAGATCGTAGTTTTCAAGGATGTATCCGAGACATACAGATAATGCAGCAGAAGCACCCAACAGAGGTCTGGAAGACGCTTGACTGGAACGTTGCCATGGCAAATGAGCTGGCTTTCCTCAACTGGGAGGGCTGTCCAATAAATCTTGATAAAGGAGTGCACTTCATGGGGCAAGGTGAGAACTTGCACATTTTACCTAGATATTTGTAGAATAAGAGAGTAAATTGACCATTTGTAAATGTAGCATTATAGGTACTTTTATTGAAGAACTTCACTTGGAACTATAGCTTCTATGGTAGCTGTTACCTTAACTGGCGTTTTCCTTCCACATATCAAGAACTGACAAATCAGATTCAGTTCTGGTTGTCAGCCATTATGCCCTTCGAAGAGAAGTTGGAAACCAGCTAGAGTTACAGTTACCGTGGTTCAAAGCATTTTAACTTTAGCGCAGTCACATGATATTACTTTAGTCCATATCCCTGGTGGTCATTTGCAGATGTACATACTATAGGACAAGCTAGTTTGAAGTTGGTGCTAGATATTTGTATATTGTCTGTGCTAACATAAGATAGTAATCAAAATGCTAAAAGTAGACCTTTTGTAAATGTAGTATTATAGGTACTTCTATTAATTAGAGCATATGGGCACACATCCATTTTCTCTGCCATTTTAACAAAGGAGAACAACTTTTGTGACATCCCATTTGCTTTCCTTAGGGGAAGAAGCTCATCCAAAAGGGGGACAACTCCTTTGCTCTTTGCTCCTAGAGGAGCAAATTCTTTTCTTTTAGAGAAACGCCATTCTGGAAAGGAGGCAAAAATTAAAATGGAGAAATTGCTTCCTTTGAAAGTGTATCTGTTTACCTCAAATTTGTAATGATTTTGAATGTAATTTTTTTGCAGAAAAGTGGGTTATGTTACAAAAATAAATAGAAATTCCCCTTGACAATCGTAATTTGCTTACAACATTACGTAATATCAACAAGACAAAAGAAAAAAAAGAAAAAAATACCCAAAACTTTTGAATTATATTCCAGACTTTTATTTGAAAATTTCATTGTGGGATCCATTCTAACAGTTTTTTTCCCATGCATGATTTTGAGATGTTGATGGCGGGAAGGCAATGTTTTAATTATATACTTTCTTACCATATTTAGGGGAATTGTCATCAGGTGATTTTCCTTAGTGATCTTTTGCATTTTTGAATTTTGAAAAACAATTTTGTCTAGCATTGTCACATGTATGGATTTTTTGACACTGTATGATATATACTGTAATCAAGTTTTCTCTTTGACATTACATGTCAGTTTTTGCATGTTTTATATAGAAGTGCCTGAAGTTATAATTGAATATGGGATGTGTTTGCTCTGAAAAAATATTTTTATGGTAACAAGTTTTCAAATATTTGCCACAATAGCTAACATGCATGTTCGAGATTGCACATATGCATATAGACTGTAACAGCAATGTATGCCAACTTTCAAGAATGATGACTCTGTATGTTAAGATGTATTTTTGATTGCAAAATGAGATTTTCTTGTTTTCTCTGGGTATATATTAGCATGCCACGTTGCTATGTAATATTTTATCTTAACAATTTTTCAAACATATGCTACAATAGCAAACTTCCATCTTTGAAATTTAGCATATGTATATAGACTGGATCAAAAGTGAATGCCATGATTACTTTTTCTGTATGTATGTGTTTGATATAAAACTAAGATTTTTCTGTTTTCTATGGGTGTATATTAGCATGCTAGTTTGCTTTGTAATATTTAACATTGCTATACTGCAAGAGAATTAAATGATAAGCATGGAGCATGTTTTCATGTTCAGGTCATAGGTCCAATTTGATTATGGTTTATGGGATAATTCTTGGTTTAAACCTCATGGTGATTTAAAAGCGATGTGAAATTGGACCTTAATTTCTATATTCACGTGTCAGTGCCAACATTGATGGCCAGTGCTTTCTCCAGTACAAAGGACCTCTGACAGTTTCAGTGCAAATATGCCTGCCAACATGTGCTTAAATATTGAACATCTAAAAACCATTATTTTTCCTTTGGGACAAATGGAAAATTAATGGCTTTAGGTGTCCCAGTAGTTAAGCACATAATGGTAATTTTTTGATAGATTATAGCAGGTTTCAGAGGAAACCAGTTTTTTGTGTTTTAAATATTAATAAGTAGAACTATAAATTGCAAAAAAAAATATGAAGGTAGTTTTGGAAAAGGATTTTGTCTTTAAGACAACTATTATGAATTTCACGAGAAAGGTAAGTGAAATTTTTGATGACTTAAAACATGCAATTTTTTATGTTTCCTATATATGTTAAAAATTCTTTAGTACATACGCTTAAGTTGAAGCAAACACGTGTGCAGATAATATGTGGTATTTTTCATATGGACTTTAGCATGTTATGTCCTTTAGTCTTATTTTTGACATTGAATTCTAATTAATACCCCCCCCCCCTTTCCCCCCCATTTTCATTTTCAGTTTTTCAGCCATAGTCTATCATTAGTTCTCGATCTGCCTCAGCCTCCACTGACATATAATCTATATAAGGATAGTACACATGTACATGCAGAGCGGCTTGTTGAGGCACTAAATACTTTTAAAATTAGATTTAACCTTTTCCTGTCAGCTATTTGTTTATTGCAAAGACTGGCTTTTCACATCAAAAGATGACATCTACATGTTAAAATTATATTTTATTTCATAACATTACAATGATATTTAAAGGATCAGAATAACCGAAGGAGCTTACTGAATTATCCTAAATAGTAGGATACTTGATTTTATTCCTCATCTGAATTTATACTGTTTGCCGTCTAGTCTTTGAATTCTCAATACCATCTAACTTGGATGAAACATTTTTTTTTTTTCAAAATTTTGCTTAGGTAAATTTTGTTGTCTGCTTTATTGGCGCTTAACTCTTTAAGCATGTAAAAGCAGACAACAAAATTTACGACGCCAAAAATTGAAAAAATGCCTTGTCCAAGACATTTTTTATTGAGAATTCAAAGACTAGAAGGCAAACAGTGTAGATCTAGATGAGGCGGCTCATTATGAGCCGCCTCATCAAGGTTTATGCTGTTCGCAAATTCTGCTATTTTCGTCACTGATGCTTAAAGTGTTAAAAGGGTTAATGACCATGCAGGAAGCATATCCTTAAAAACAGGTTTTCTAAAGACACAGCATTATGTTGATTTAACAATGTTTATATTGTGTTATCTTTCAGGCTATGCCCGGTTCCCTGCAGAACTGTTTCACCTTGGCAACGTAAAGACAATAGAGTTTGGTTTCCGTTCACAGATGCACACAGGAATTATTTTCTTTGCGTACGGTGGAAAAGGCATCTACATGTATGTTGCATTGATCAAGGGAGCCCTCCATTTTGAGTTTGCCAACAGTATTTTTGTGGGAAGCGTCACTTTTAATCGTCAGGATACAAACTTGTGTGACAGTCGTTGGTATGATGTGGTGTTGAAGAAAGATGGACAGCACGCATCAATCTCTATTGAGAATGAGGGGACAGAGATGTCGGGTGATGCAAGTGTTATCTTAAATGTGTTGACGGTGTCGGACTTCTATGTTGGAGGGATACCTGCTGGTTCGGAGGCTTATCACTTCATCATTGACAATAAATTGTCCATACCTCTGGCTGGTATGTGTGGTTCTTAGTTTTACCCTGATTTTAATGTCTATAGATAGAGTATTTATATTTACAACTCTAAGATACTTTTTTTTTACTTTTCATAACAGTATTCTTCCTGGCATCCAATTAGAATTGCTTTTCTTTTATATTACTTGATTCACGCTCAGATTAACACATATTAATGCTAGGTAGCTGTTTTGAACATTGTGTAGATTGTCACTTGTATAAAAATTTTAAACTTATTTTTTGAATACCATACATTAAAAAAATTTAGCTATCAGGTTATTACTAGAAAGCTTGTTATGTGTGGACTCTTTAATCCCCACACCTTCAATATCGTTTATGGACCCAGCTTTGAGGTTAGATCCAGTCCAGTTTTCCTAACAGTAAATTATTTATCAAACTCTTCCTAATATGGCAAACAGTGTAGAATCAGATGAGACTGTAGGAGCATCTACGCTGGTTGCTCAGCTTGTCTTTCCCTGAAATTTAAATATTTGCAGTGAATCACTTTTGAATGAAAAAGTGTTCTTATCATTCATTCATCTGTATTTTCCAGCGTTTGGTGGCTGCATTCGAAATATCAACTTTCCCGAGAGTTTTACAAACCTAGATTTTTTCCACGACACCATTTCGGTTGTAAATGTGAACATGGATGGCTGTACACCTTACCATGAACACACAGACACATGCAAAGACGATCTCATCACTCATGTGTATAATGGGACAGACATGCAGGTGTATGATGTGAACTTACAACCTTACACAGGTATGAAATAAATTACAGTCAACTCTCAATATCTTGAACACTGATATCTCAAACCATCCCGACATGACTATAGCTGTTTACCATGGCCGTTAAACAATAACACAACAACACTGATATCTCAAAATACCTCCTATATCAAAGAATATAGTTTGGACACTTTTTCTTTTTTAATTTAGATTTCAACTGCTGTTATCCCAAACTACTGATACCTCAAAGTAAATTTTCTGGGACCAGAAAATTTACTTTGAGATAACAGTTGTTTGCGATGAACTTTGACTTCAAGACATAGAGAGTTATAACTTTGATTACCAAACCAGCATTTTTGCATATACACTGTAAATTGCTTTATTTCTGTGTGTTCATTTTTTGGGGATTCTTTGTTGTTGGACATATTGTTGAGTTCTTGTATTCATGATCAAATACTTGTCTGTGGACAATTTCCCTTTGATCTTCAATTGGTCATACATATATATATTGGTGAAATTCTTACATTTGCAAGCCAGGAGATTCGTAATTTTAAGCAAAAATCACGGAGTCGTAACTTTGTAAGTTGTAAGCATACTGTTGGAAGCCTTGTTCAAATAAAGCAAAAAAAGCAAAATCAGGTTTTAACATTATGATTTATATACATTTGAAAGTGGTTTTAGTTTTGCTTTTTCTCATTTTGGACCATGGCTTGTTTTTTTGATGAAAACTTTGTCATTTCACATTAAACTGATATATGATACTCTAGATTCTGAGAAGTTCTAAGACATTGCTGGAATTTAGTCTTTTGGTTTAAACAATATCTATTTATATGAACAGAATGACAACAATACATACATACAATAAGCGAGTAGGGTCTGAACAAAAGCACATTGCTTATAACGTTCATTTCCTTTAATTTAGCCTTTTCTCAATAAAGGTGGATTTACACGTTGACACAATGTCATGTTGCAGTCATGCAACATGTCACCATGTAAACACACCAAAATTATTGTTTGTGACACAAATCTGTTGCAAGAATCATGTCTTCTCGTCTAAAGTTCTTGGGATGAAAATGGTTGCATAACAGTGTAAAGCCACCTTAATATTGCAATGCAACAAAGCAATGAATTTTCTTGAAATAATGGGCCTTAAAGTATCTGAGGTTATTATCAGTGCTTAGAATAACCTAAAGTGCTTATAGTTAAGTATTGGGACACTTAAAACCATTAATTTTCCATTTGTTCCAAATGGAAAATTAATGGTTTTAGGTGTCCCAATATTTGAGCACATTAGGGTATAAAGTGTGGACACAAACAGCCATAACCTATACCACATGATACGCTTATTCCGCTACTTTATTTTGTAGAAACAGTGAGTTTTATAACTGATAATGAAACTTTTTCAGACTACCTATATCGTGTACTGGCAACAAATGATGCAGGCTTTGGAACCAGCCCCTGGGGATATGGTAGAACAAAAGAAGGGGGTGAGTAAGCAGAGCCCAACTTTGTTTCTGTTTTCCTTTTGGAGAAATTAGGTTGGCAATATCAGGAAAACTTATCACTGTTGCAAACTTACAAATTTTTCATGTAGTCAGATTGTCTGTTTTGTCTTGCCTGCATCTGGCAGTTCTAGGCAAGGTATAGATGCTATTACTTCCTGGTGGTGTTGGGGTGTAAGCTTTGCATCAAGTTTTCAGGTTTAGCTCTGTTTTGTGGCATTGCTCAGACAGGCAAGAAATTGCCTTCAGTGGAATTCTTGTTTAGACTGTTTAGGGGATGCACCCGTTTGATTCCAGTGATACTTTTTTCACAGCAAAAAACTTTCTTGAGAGTCTTTTATGTCCTATTTGTCCCTCTTGCTATTATGTAATCTATTCTGTTAGACAGAAAATTTCAGTAATATCTACTTTTTTCAAATTGCCACCAGTCAGTTCATAAAGTAAAAATTGATTTACCCATGTTAGAACCATTTATTTCATTTTCATTATTTTATGATCTGTTAATTTTACCAGCAAGATGTTTCACAAACAGTTGTAAAACTAGAATTCTCTCTGCTGATGTAAATACTCAAACCAAGATGAAGAGACTCATTGTTTGCTTGCCTATATTTAGATTTGAAAGTACAGGAATGGCTGTTGTTGTCTCCCAGGTGTCATCATCAGCGTTCAAATTAGACGTTTTGGCCAAGGGTTTTTGTGTGCTGGGCAAGGGGCTGTGATGTGAGCTGTCCTATATGCGGAAAGATTTTGTATGATGTGGTAATATGACTAGGGTCTTTATACATCTTTATACTATCTGGAAGGGCTGCATTTACAACAAATGGCCTGCTCAAACTGGCTGAATAATCTGTCTCTGACCAGGTATAAGCATATACTGAATTTGGGATTTGAAATTTTCTTACTCTGAGAGAATTTATTTTCAGCTCCAATTGGTGTGACAGCACCCTATGAGGCAAGACATATCAGCGGCTTTCTTGTGGAGGTCAAGTGGTATGCTCCAATCAGCACAGCCGGTCTTTTGACGAAGTTCGTACTGAAAGCTTACAATAATAAAAATCCCATGCTAGATCCTGTAGAGGCTTTGTTCACCAATACATCCAAAAGAATCGGTAAGTTGTTGCAGTGAAGGGATACACCTTCAGGGGAAGTAACTCTGGTTTCATTTTTGCCTTCCCTCTCAGTGTGGGTCAACTTTTAAAGGAAAGAATTTGCTCCTAAGGGAATAATGATTTTTCAAAGTAATGCAAGACAAATAGATTTAAATGTTACTTTAAAAATATGCCACCCGTCTTGTTTTAAAGGAGCTGTATAAAAGAAATCTTTCAGCAGAAACTTTTGAAACACAGAAAGCTAGTAAATGACACCTAATTGTATTCAGGTCAAGCACCCATATGCAGATTCACTAGAAGTATCTTGGGCTCAGATGTACATAGAATTCTGCAGCTCAGAGGATTTACACAATTTTCCCACTTTGAATTATTCTAAACCTTCAGGTATTCAAGCTGCCCGTGTATTTTGGACGAATTCCTAATTTTGTTATGTTTTCAGGGAACATAACGGTTCTTATTCCCCACACAGAGTACAGTATTGGTATGATGGCCTGTACCTCAGGAGGGTGTGCTGAAAGTCCTGATGGCCTGATAATCAACACCAAGGAAGAGGGTTAGTACCTTAATGACCTTAAATATTTCGGATGGCGGAGGGATGACTTGTGATTTTACATCTTTTTCAACATTATTTCAGTCATATCAGGACAAAAGGAAGGTGATAATGAATGGTTGTATGCAATAGAAACTCTGTTTATGGTAGAAAAGATTTTCACCTTCAGTGGGACTCAAACCCGGAACTGCTAGGTCAGGAGGCCAGGGCTTAACCCACTGAACTACTAAGACTCCTTGTAGGATTATTATGGTAATCAATAAAGGTGGCTGAATTACCATATTTATTTAGCTATTAAACAGTGTTTTTCCGTCTCCAGAATGCCCCAAATATCTAAATCAGTCTAGTCAAATTCTGCTGTGAGATGGGTTTTTCTGATCTAAACCTCCAAAACAATCTAAACAATCTAGATCTGTCCCATTGACTAAACTCACATTGGCTTAAAAGAGATAACTGACCACGTTGCCAGGCAAAATGCTATATCATCCCCTTTTTATAAAAAGAAAATAATTTCACCATTTACTTTATTTCAGCCCCAGGAAAAGTCCCTGCTCCTACTGCAGAGGCTGGCCCCAACTACCTATACCTTACCTGGGAGTCACCTGGA
The DNA here is from genome assembly GCA_963989385.1 of Ctena decussata. Taxonomy (NCBI): domain Eukaryota; kingdom Metazoa; phylum Mollusca; class Bivalvia; order Lucinida; family Lucinidae; genus Ctena; species Ctena decussata. Next base: position 19,788,508 of record OZ022499.1, read on the forward strand.
GCCCCAAATGGGATCATAACTGGCTATTTCCTGTACCAGGATGGAGACTTGATATACACTGGTGGTCAAAGGGCATTTAACGTAACACAGGATCTTCAGGTATTGCGAACTAGAAAATTTTCACAAATGCTTATTTTAGGGAATTAGTGTTAAAGTGAATAGGCACATGTTTAAGGGAAGCGGCTCTTCCATTTACATTTTAGCCTCCTTCCTCAGTTGTGGCTGGGTTCAACTGTTTAAGGAAAAAATTTAATTGCTCCCATAAGAGCAAATTCTTTCCTTTAAGAGTAGAACCCATTTTGGAAAGGCTACATCATCCAAGGAAGCAAACAAGACATAAAAGTTGTCTCCTCTTTGTAAAAAAATGATGGAAAATATTAATTGAGATGTTACTGTAAATATTTGTTAAGTTTTGAGTTCATGAGTCATATAAATGTTTTTCTGGATCTGTAAAAGTCAAGAGGATTTCATGATGGTCTTATTGTTGCAAATTACAGTCTTATTATCGCAAAATTTCACATTTGCAATGGTTTCTAAAAATAGAACCCCAACTTACAGTATACTGTCATTTACTTATAATCCTATATATCCGGTGTTGCAAATTACAGTCTTATTATCGCAAAATTTCACATTTGCAATGGTTTCTAAAAATAGAACCCCAACTTACAGTATACTGTCATTTACTTATAATCCTATATATCCGGTACAGGATCAGATTTGGTAATAAAGTGATATTTTGTTAGGCAGTTCTTTATTGCTCAGTCAGTATATTATTTTGTCGAGAAATGAGGAAAACATATTTGGCTGTGATGATATAAAAAGAAATAGAAAATATTTGGAAATTTTGCTGAATAAGTATTTCTTGCACACCAGATAAGGATATCTGCGTGTTTCACCTGTACCAGCAATTCTTATCTCACCCATATTATCTCACCTATAAGGACCAGATAAAAACAACAAGCACATTTATGCACATAGATGTCAAGAACCAAATGGCGGTTATTGGTAGCCTTGGCTTTGTTAAAATTGAGTAGAAACCCGTAATGGCAAAAGTTATACTCTTTAGCAAGTTCTGCCTTGAAAATCAGATATTGTAAATCAAAAAGGCATACAGAAAAAGTATCTATAATGGGTGTATGGTGTAAATAGAGAAATCCATCACTTGGGATCACTGTTCAGCATCACTCGGCAAGCCCCATGACGCCCAACAGTGACCCTTGTGACAGGCTTTTCTGTCCACATCATACACCCAAGAAAGATACTTATATTATTGCAATATATATTGCAATATTATTGCAATAGAAATGCTTGGGTGAACAGTGTAGATCCATATCAGACTGCTCCTGAAATACACAATGTTATGGAGATCCAGCTATCACAACAAATAGGTATGATCTGTTTAGATAATTGGGCCTCCATAGCCAAATGTTTTAAGTACTAGCTTCTGACCACTAGGTATCTTACCATTGTAGATCAAGCTGCACTCAGAGCACAGATGTGAAAGGCAAATTCTGCTTCTGATCTCAGTGGTGTCAGTATAAGTGAGATACTGTTGAAAGGGCCAAAACAACACCCCTCCTCCCCTCCCCCCACCCCCACAAACCCCACAAAAAATTGTTGTGACAATTCTGATACGTTGTCTTTGTGTTTTGCAGATCTACACAGCCTATGTGTTCCACATCAAGGCCTGTACCAAAATAGGATGCACAGAAGGGCCTGCTGTAGCCCTTAGCACAGCACAGCTGCCCCCAAACTTTGTGGATGCCCCCAGACTTACACCTCTAGGTAGGTATTATTACCTGTTATACATAGATATTGTAATGGTACCTTATATACACACATGGGTAGATATTATAAATCACTTAATATACATAGGAGTTTTATTATTGTGAGTATTGTCCCATCTGTTGACTTGCAGAATAAAAGCATGTGTAGAAATTTAACGTGAATGGATACAGTTTCAGGGAGAGGAACTCTACCCTTTTCATTTTTGCCTCCCTTCTGAGTCAACTCTGCTGATGTGCTTATGGTGTGCCTTTCCTATCATGATTTTTACAGTTATATCAGAGCTCCAGGTAAGGGATAAAGGGGGTCAGAGGCAATTTGATATGTATATATTCTGGATAATTTTTATTTGTCTCTAAAAACATAATGTTGCTCCACTAAAGAATCTTCTGTGAAAGACTCTTTTGAGAGCCATAACATGTTTTGTGACAAGCAAATAAAACTTTTCCAGCTTTATACATCTGTAATATAGGTTACCACATAAACATGTTTGGTTGTATTATGTTCTTCTATGTGCAGGAACTAACCAGGTTGAGGCATTGTGGGATACTCCAGAGATATTGAATGGTGTGTTGGAGCGTTACATTTTACATCTGTCTACAGAGCAGGGGATTCTGGGAGAGATAGTATACAACAGCTCCGACTTTTTCCTTGATTACATCATCCCCAATCTTAATGCTGGGACCACATACTATGTCAGCCTTACGGTAAGTCATACAGTATATGTGAAGATCATGCCATATTTCTCCAGCTGTTTGGAAAGAAATGTAAAAAAAGGAGGCTTTGAACAACTGGGCCCTGGTTGCAATGTTCCACCCACATTCTTGCCAGATATTCCCTATTTTAAACCAGTGTTAATTTCTTCCTCCAGAAACACCAAGATATCTGCATTAATATTGGCTCTCAGAACTCAAATAAAAGGGGTATTTGAGGATAATTTGGAAATGGTTTCTATATGATCAGGCTTTGGCTCTACAGGAGAAACATTTTGCCCATTAGAATTGCTTGATGATGTGGTCCTTTGAGAGGCTACATTCATCATAGTTTTGTGGAGCGATGAGAAAAATTTCACTCTTTTGTTTCAGAAATAGATCAGCTCTACAGTTTATTGTTAAGTAATAATTTACTGTTTATCAGTCAGTTGTAAAGTACATTGTATCACAAGCCGAGAGTACAAGTGATATATTTACTTATAACTGACTGAAACCCATCTAAGGATGGAACCACATTCTGACATTGTTTTGATGACAGCATTAGCAATTATTATCCGTGCGCACTCCAAAACTGTGTATTGTACATTTAGTGGAATAAAACAATAAAATGTTCTATTGCTGAGAGTTAGAATGTCAGATACTCCTTTTTGCATGCCTGGTAAAAGTCTAATTTGAAATTCAAACTTCTGCAAACAGTAAGTGAAATATAATAGAACTGGAATAACATTGCTATTCCACTGATATGAATGTAAACCATATTATTGCTAAATTTCAGCTTTGTGAAAGATAACAGTGGCATTATCACAAAACTTCAGAAAGTGGCCAAACCAAAATTTTGGTTCTGGCTAATACAGAATGGCAAGTTTGTATAATCACTCCTCATACAGTTTTTAGCTCACCTGAGCACAAAGCGCTCAAGGTGAGCTATTGTGATCGATATTTGTCTGTCGTCCGGCATCCGTCTGTCCGTCCGTTGTCAACAATTTCTTCAAACGACATCTCCTCCTACACCAGTGAGCCAATTTCAAAACAATTTCACACAAATGTTTGTTTTATTGCCCTGAACCAAAATTGCTAAAATGGTTCCACTCCGCTGAACAAAATGGCCGCCAGAGCTAAATATAGAAAAACCTTTAAAAGACATCTCCTCTGAAGCCAATGGCTCGATTTCAAAAAAATTTCACAGAAATGTTTGACTCATGGCCCTGAACCAAAATTGCTAAAACGGTTCCACTCCGCTGAACAAAATGGCTGCCAGAGCTAAAAATAGAAATCTAAAAATAGAAAAACCTTTAAAAGACATCTCCTCTGAAGCCAATGGCTCAATTTCAAAAATATTTCACAGAAATGTTTGACTCATGACCCTGAACCAAAATTGCTAAAACAGTTCCACTCCACTGAATAAAATGGCCGCCAGAGCTAAAAATAGAAATCTAAAAATAGAAAAACCTTTAAAAGACATCTCCTCTCAAGCCATTGGCTCGATTTCAAAAAAATTTCACAGAAATGTTTGACTCATGGCCCTGAACCATAATTGCTAAAACCGTTCCACTCCGCTGAACAAAATGGCCACCAGAGCTAAAAATAGAAATCTAAAAATAGAAAAACCTTTAAAAGACATCTCCTCTGAAGCCAATGGCTTGATTTCAAAAAAATTTCACAGAAATGTTTGACTCATAGCCCTGAACCAAAATTGCTAAAATGGTTTCACTCCGCTGATTAAAATGGCCACCAGAGCTAAAAATAGAAATCTAAAAATAGAAAAACCCTTAAAAGACATCTCTGAAGCCAATGGCTCGATTTCAAAATAATTTCACAGAAATGTTTGACTCATGGCCCTGAACCAAAATTGCTAAAGCGGTTCCATTCCGCTGAACAAAATGGCCGTCAGAGCTGTAAATAGAAATAAATCTTAGAATGACACAGAGGGCACAGTTTTGATCCAATCATCACGAAACTTTGTCAGAATGTTTATCTTAATGAAATCTAGACCACAGATTGAAACTGGGTCATGTGGGGTCAAAAACTAGGTCACTAGGTCAGATCTTATAAAAACCTTGTGTACACTCTAGAGGGCACAGGTATGATCCAATCTTCATGAAACTTTGTCAGAATGCTTATCTTGATGAAATCTAGACCAGATTTGAAACTGGGCCATGCCAGGTCAAAAACTAGGTCACTAGGTCAGATCTTAGAAAAACCATGTGAATGCTGTAGAGGGCACAGTTTTGTTCCAATCTTCTTGAAACTTTGTCAAAATGTTAGCTCTAACAAATCTAGACCAAGGATGCAACTGTGTTATGTTGAATCAAAAACTAGGTTACAAGGTCAAACCTTAGAAAAACATTGTTGATACTCTAGAGGGCACAGTTTTGGTTCAATCTTCATGAAATTTTGTCAGAATGATTATCTTAATGAAATCTAGGCCAAGTTTAAAACTGGGTCTTGTCTGGTCAAAAACTAGGTCACAAGGTCAAATCATTGAAAAACGCTGTGTACACAATTGTGGCTTTATTTTGCATTGAATCTTCATGAAACTTTGTCAGAATGTTTATCTTCATTAAATGTAGGCAAAGTTTGAAACTGAATAATGTCTGATCAAAAACTAGATTGCCAGGTCAGATCTTAGAAAAACATTGTGTACACTCTAGAGGGCACAGTTTTGATCCAATCTTCATATAGCTTTGTCAGAATATAGATTAGAAAGTGCAAAACTGCTCCAATTGAACCATCATCAAATAGATGATCTTCCATGTTGTTTCATCATAACTCAGGTGAGCGATTTAGGTCCAGCATGGACCTCTTGTTAAGTTATCGATTTAAAACTTTGCACAATTGTTCCAGACCTATTGAAGATATGCACCTCTCTTTTTCAAGAGAAAAAAAATATTTTTGACAAAATTACGGCCTTTACGGACTCAGAAATTTTTACAGGTTCTGGCTAATACAGAATGGCAAGTTTGTATAATCAACTACTCCCACAGTTTTTAAGCTATCAATTGGAAACTTTGCACTTTTGTTTCAGAAATACTGAAAATATGCATGTGCCTTTCTGAAGAGAAAAAAAGACATTTTTGACAAAACTACAGCCTTTTATGAACATAAATTTTTAGGGTTTTGACTATTACCAAACGACAAATTCGTATAATCATCTCCTTCCACAATTTATTACTAATCGATTTGAAACTTCCCGTGTATTTTACAGACATATTGAAGATGTGCATATGCCTTTATGAAGCGAAAACATGTTGTTTTTTTTTGACAAAATTACAAGCTTTTTAAACTTTGAAAATTTACAGGTTCTGGCTCCGCTGAACAAAATGGCCACCAGAGCTAAAAATAGAAATCTAAAAATAGAAAAACCTTTAAAAGACATCTCCTCTGAAGCCAATGGCTTGATTTCAAAAAAATTTCACAGAAATGTTTGACTCATAGCTCTGAACCAAAATTGCTAAAATGGTTTCACTCCGCTGAACAAAATGGCCACCAGAGCTAAAAATAGAAATCTAAAAATAGAAAAACCCTTAAAAGACATCTCTGAAGCCAATGGCTCGATTTCAAAATAATTTCACAGAAATGTTTGACTCATGGCCCTGAACCAAAATTGCTAAAGCGGTTCCATTCCGCTGAACAAAATGACATCAGAGCTGTAAATAGAAATAAATCTTAGAATGACACAGAGGGCACAGTTTTGATCCAATCAAACTGTCCCAAGGTTTATAAGCTGTCAGTTTGAAATTTAGCACAGATGTTCCAGACATATTGAAGATATGCATGTGTCTTTTTCAAGAGGGAAAAAAAATCTTTTTGAAAAAAAAAATCAAGGCCTTTTCAAACTTAGCAATTTTTTTAGTTTTGGCTGATACAAGATGACAACATTGTATAATCAACTCCTTCCACAGTTCTTACGCAATACAGGATTACAAGTTTGTATATTCAATAGTTTATAAAGTTTCCTTTTAAAAGGAAAGGCTTGCCAAGTTAGCGCTCATGTAGTTCAATGTTTGTGGTATTTTGTGGTTTATGGTTTTAGGTCTTGGGAGATGGTATCTTACTTGGAGACACTTTCTTCATTTAAAAACGTCCACAACTATAGTAACAATGAGGTTACGCTACATTCTGGTTGTTCTGACAATCATATGATAACCTTCAGTAAAAAGGTCAATTATTGTATTACTGCTATTGAAAAATATTTCATAAAAGCATTTAGAAATAAGGATTTTCGTATTCTGTTATGAACTGTTATATAAGAAATTTTAGGACATTAGAAGATTTACTGGGAGTTTCGTCCTGTTTTTTGTGAACTAAGCAGAACTGTGTTTGTACTTTGGAGCAAATTGACTACACATAACTGGTGAAGTGTAATGAAAATAGTCCAAAGGGTATTCAAGTTACAGAGTGGACAACAAAATGTTAATGGGCATACTAACATACGGACAGAGACAGATGGACGGGAATTTGATTGCTATATTCCCTGAGCCGTTCGGTTACGAGAAAGTTATGTTCATTATTAGATCGTCAAGTCTTTATGTTGAAAAAATACATCTTACATTGGAAAAGTTCTTTTACAAGTCCCTTACACATAAGATGATATATGGTTCATGACTGCTGATATGAGAAGGAAATAGTGGAAGTAGTTCGTCTTACTAGCCGTCCGCAACAATGACTATTATTAAAAGGGGAAACAACTTTAATGACTGTTTGTCTCATTGTTTCTGTTGAAGAAAAGCTGACTACCGCTGAGAGTAGGTTATAATGAAAATGATAGTTCCTTCCCAAACAGTTGCCATAGATCGTCTGCAAATATTCAGCTTATTCTTTTTAGTATATTGTCATCACTGAGTTCAGTTATAAGTACTGGTTAAGCCTGTGGTATGTTGTTGTTGTGTTATTGTTTTACGTGCACGGTAAACAGCTACAAGGACGGTCAGTTAATTTAACTACAATATTCCTGGGAAGGCTTAGCCATCCTAAGCGCTCAACTATTACTAAGTGCACTAACTTTCGGCAGTAACTGACAGCTGCCCTTCTTGACTCAGCGGAAGCGGAAACGAGAGTAAGTGGCCGGACTGAATATCGAACCCGGGACCTCTGTTTTTTAGTTAGACGCACCACCGACTGCACTTTGCGGCCCAGCAAGTCTGCGGTATAGAGTATAGCTGGTAATTGGTAATTATTACAAGTCAATGTATTTTTGTTGCTTCCACAGGATGTTTGTTTTCAGAATCTAGCGTGTTGTCCTTGGTCATCACATATTTTGTCATTATATAGGGATTTAATGCAAAAGAAAAAAGAAGTCTTCTATATTTTAGTAGTTATTATTTCGGTCAGTGGAAACACCCCAAACCACCCCAAAACATCCCAAACCACCCCAAACCACTTTCATACCACCCCAAACCAGCCTCCCTGGATACAAACTAGAACCCAACCCCCTCCCCCACCAAGACACCAACATTTCAGGTCAGTTGGCGAGTCTTAGCCCTTTCCTCCCCTCCACCCCCTTTATTCTCAGTGGTAGTCAGCTTTTCTTCAACAGAAACAATGAGACAAACAGTCATTAAAGTTGTTTCCCCTTTTAATAACAGCCATTGTTGCAGACGGCTAGTAAGACGAACTACTTCCACTATTTCCTTCTCATATCAGCAGTCATGAACCATATATCATCTTATGTTGTTTTATTGTCCACGATAAACAGCTATGATCATGTCGGGACGGTCTGTTACCCTAACCACACTATTCCTGGGCAGGCTTAGACCTCCTAAGCGGTTAACCAGTACTAAGTGCACATACTTTCACCAGTAACTGACAACTGCCCTTCTAGAATCAGCGAAAGGAAAAACGAAAGTATGTGGCCGGACCGAGTATCGAACCCGGGACGTCTGGCTCTTGAGTCAAAACGCGCTACCGATTGCGCTACGCTGCCTTGACCCTCTAAATTTTAGCAACTTTTATTCAAAAAGGAAGGTAACTGTTAAAATTGCATAGGCCTAGAAAAGGATATTTTGATGGCAACTGTAAGATACAGATATTTTCCCACACATGTGTTTCCTGAATTAAATTGAATCCAACCAGTAGTCTAATTTGGATATACACTCTACACTGTTTGTACAGGCATAACAACTATTGTTGAAATATTTCAGTCCAAGTTTACAAACTCCAGAGTCCAGGTTTTACAAAGTCTGAAATCCAGGTTTTACACAGCCCGGAGTCCAAAGTCCAGAGTCCAAGTCCAGTCCATATTTTACATAATGCCCGCGAATTGCGCATGTCGTTATTTGACCTTATTTGACAGTGGACAATCAAGAAATATTCAAACACACTGGATAAATAAATAAAAAAACAATAATAACTCATGTTTTTAGTAAGGCAAAAGATGCTAGACATGTTCGATTATTTGGTGTGCCAGATTGTGGCGTGTCGTAAAAGGAACAGTCAAACGAAGTTGCGCCCCGTAGACGCTCTCCATATATTGGTTCTCCACTTGCAATTATGAACCATTCTCGAAGCTGGGAACAAATCAGCATCTTCCGCTGGAGTGCGCATGACAGGAAGTCATAACCTGTCTGAATATATGGCAAGCCAAAAACAGTCTTTGAGACCTTTCACAGCTATTACCAACATATTAAAAGTATGCACTTGCCTTTTTGAAGTACAAAAGTATGGGAGGGGGTAGTGGGAGAAGAGGGGAAGTGGGGGACAGGCCCAGCACAGGGGCATCATCTGTGTCTTACAGACACAATTTTCTAGTTAAGACATAATTTTGCTTAATAATGGTGGCCTTTAAGACAGGTTTGACTGTATATACAAACAAGTCAAATAGCAGTATTGTATTTCGGCCAACAATTTGCAGGAGCTTGAATTTTTTTCACCTCCAGGAAGGAATGGAATTGCTGGTACAGCAGGTTTGTCTTTAAATGAGCTGTAACACGACAAAACCAACAAAGTGGCATGCGTGCCAAGCGAAGACTCAGACAAGCCTGGGCATTCACCCAGTCTGATCAGAGTTTTCAGTGTGCACTTAAAGGGTAGCTAAGGGCCCAAGTTAGCTTTATGTGGACAGGGAAGTCTCTGATCAGACTGGGTGGATGCCCAGGCTGGTCTGCGTCATCGCTGGGTGCACATGTCTCTTTGCTGGTTTTGTCATGTTGTGGCTTATATGCTTAATTTTATTTTAGGCATGTACAGGTGGTGGGTGCACCACCAGTGAGGCAAGTAATGTTACCACAACAGAAAGTGCTCCTTCAGGAATTCTGGGACCTGTGATTACCTCCCCTAGTCCCTCACAACTGCATGTGACCTGGAAAGAACCACTACAGCCCAATGGTACTGTGAATATTTTTGTTTTCTTTTCTTGTACAGAAACTCGGACAAGCTGTCTACTGCAAATGATTAAAAATATTTGAATTATACTAGTGCTTCCAAACTCAACTTGTGATAGCGTTTTTTTCTTTCAAAGGTTTATCAAAAAAGGATTTGCAGTCATACATGCATTTGCTCCATTGAACCATACGCCACACCAAGAACAAAAGTATTATAATTGCTTAAGGTAGAAAGATCTATAGATATATATGTTACACTTTATTCTTCGGTTAAGGGCAAGTTTGTAGCGTAACTTTGGTAGCCACTTCTATTTTACAGGTGTAATAACTCGTTATGATCTCTACCACAATGAAGTCCCGGTCTACACTGGTCTTGGTTTTGAATATAATGTTGGCGGACTACTTCCCTACAGTCTACATGCCTTTAGAGTATCTGTGTGCACTAAGAAGGGGTGTGTTGCCAGTACTCTCGTGAAGGGGAGAACTATGGAGGCTGCCCCTGTGGGGTTTGTTACCATGGATACCAGGATTGAGGAGCCAAGGACTGTTAGTGTGATGTGGACTGCCCCAGAGAGCCCTAATGGGGATCTGTACTTCAATGTTTTCTTTGAAGGATTGTTTTATAAAGATCCAGGTGAACACTTTTATCATATGACAGCTCTTTTATGCAGTGTCGTAATGTTTAAGAAATAGATCAGCTTTTGCAGTGAATTGTTGAGTAATAATTCACTGTTTGAAGGTCAGTAAGTAGATACAGTAGAACTTCAATGGCTCGAACCCTGATGGCTCGTTACCCCTGCCTGGCTGGAACTCTTTCCTTGGTCCCTAGAGGTCACTTTATATAGAATTTAACCCTGGATGGCTAGAACTACCCTTGGCTGGAACTAATTGTCATAGTCCCCTGCCAGTTCGAGCCAATGAAGTTCTACTCTATATCATTTGTGCTCTGCGCTTGTGATATATCTACTTACAACTGACCAACAAACAGTGAATTATTACTCAACAATTCAATGCTAGAGCTGAACTATTTCAATTCTAATGCTCAAAAACACAGAAAAAAGTATTTTTTTCATTCAAACTCTCCCAACCTTCCTGCCAGCGTGTTTATGCTCTCGCCAAAATTTTTAACTATATCTAAGGTAAATGTACATTTTTATTGCGATTTTAGAAAGAAAAAGAGCCGTTACACCGTCTAATGTCTCAAAACGTCACAAAATTACGTCAGTAATGCAAGTGACATCAGCAATTAGACTCACAGGCTCCGAGGTGTGAATTGTTGCAGAATAAAACATGGAAACTTTCCATTGCTTCTATAGGCCCACTGTGTTAGAATATTACATAAAGTTAAATATAACAACACGTGACAAACACCTAGTTTCAGTGTGTAACCTTACATCACAGTCCATGACAACTCTTTTAAATGTGAAACAACTTTTTATTTCCCAAAACATACACACAAAAAGAAAATGGTCATATAATAAAATAAAATATTACCTCATTCCTTTGATATGAAAGCTACGAAAGCTTGTTTTGGCTTGTTTTATAAATTTGATATGAAGAGACACCACCAGTTAAACATCCTTGGTGTATAACTGTCTTGTAATAATTACATATGTGTACAAATACAGAAGAAAAAAATACTTCTAGCAGATGCAAAGCAAATAAGAAGATCAGGTTGTGCATACTGTTAGGCATACTTATCAGTCTTTGGTTTCCACAAGACCCATATTTGATGGAAAAATTTGATTCAGTTGCATGGATGCATTAGCTGAATTGAGTTTTTTTGTCCATAGTATTGTGATCCCTTATTAGAGCTGTCTCTGTTTAATCACAAAGCAGTTAGCAAACTTTCTCAGAACTATCCTCAAAACCCCACCTTAACTGTACCCCTAATTACCCTAATTAGTATTGAGACACTTAGTACCATTAATTTTCCATTTGTCCCAAATGGAAAATTAATGTTTTTTAGGTGTCCCAATATTTTAAGCACATTCAGGTATGACCTTTATTGCAGAGAACTGGGATTACAGCACTGTCACAGAGAGGCGTAACCTACACAGGTCACAGACATACTCAGAGTGGGTTGGTATATCTCCTGTTATACCTATGTCATCTTACGTTATCCAAGTGAACGCCACAAACTCTGTTGGATTTATCCTCAGCAATACTCAAACTGTGGATATGCAGCCTGGCTGTAAGTCATTTGAATTTCTGTATTTTTTGAATGTGACATCATACAACATAGTTATATTCTACATGAACAGTTTCGTAGTAGTCGTGATGTCTTGAAACAGTAAAGATTAAAAAAGATTGAGACACCTTAAATAACCATCGCAGTGATCCTAAAAGTGGAACTGTTTGTTTTTACAAAGTGGCGATGAGTATACAAGATGAAAATGGAATGGCAAACAGTGTGATCAGACTGCTCCTGTAGGAGCTTTCTGACATGGGTTGGCACTGTTTGCTCAGACCTATTTGTGCCAATACCTACTTTCATGGTAGTTCGATACAGATGGTAAAATGTTGTATGCCTGAGATGCCAGACCACCAGAGTAGGATTCATTCACATCTTTGAACCTCTACTCCATCTGTGCTTTCAATTGTGACTTTAGACCTAGGTCTATATCTCAGTCTTCATACTAGATGGCTGGATGACTTGTGATTCTACATCCTTTGTAACAGTATTTTAGTCATATCAGGACGACAGAAGGGTGATAATTAAAGGCAGTATGCTATGGAACTTCATTTTATGGTTGAAATATTTCTGCTTACTGTAGGAATTGAACCAGGGACAACTAGATCAGCAGGCCAGCAGATAACCTACTTATCTCCTAGGTCTCCATAAAACTCTTGTGTTGGTGAAACATTAAACTTGGGTTTATTTTTTCACTCACCACTTACAAAGGTGACTGAATGTTGGGTGTCATTAATTTTGCTGTTCTGGAAGCCAGTTTCTAAATTCAAATCTCATATTTTTAACTCCAACTATACATGTAAGAAGAAGCGTAATTATTAGTGTAATCTTTGTTTCTGCAGTAAAACACGAGATTAAGTTAGACTGGCTACAGGTTCCAATACCCTTTGACCATTCTTTCATTGAATTTTCTACATTGTGTTATTATACAGCCCCTGATGGAGTGAGGCCCCCTGTCCTAATATCTCAGACCCCTACAACTATAACAGCAACATGGATGCCAGTGGGGCGTAAGAACTCCCTAGATAATCCTATGTTTATACTACAGTTCCGAGAGACAACACCTGGAGCTCTGGTAGAAGAGTAAGTTGATGGGGATTTTTTTTTCGTCCAGTTCTGGTTCTCCTATTATTTTCTCCAGGAAACTCAAGGGAACAAATGAGCCGCGACACACGACAAAACCAACAATGTGGTTGTGCGCCCAGCGCAGACTCAGATCAGCCTGGGCATCCGCCCAGTCTGATCAGAGTCTTCGCTGTCCGCATGGAGGTAGCTTAGACCCTTAGCTACCCTTTGAGCCATTAATAAAGAGTCTGGTCAGACTGGGCAGATTCCCAGGCTGATCTGAGTCTGCGCTGGGCGCACAACCACATTGTTGGTTTTCTCGCGTCGCGGCTCAAATTCTTGCACGTCCAGGCACCAAGTCTGTCTGTGTCTTTTCCAGCTCAGAGAAGAGGGTCTGAATGTGATGGGGATTACTGTAATTACAATTAGCATTCAACACCTCATTCATATCTTTAAAGTATGGGTACACCTCCATGTTTTTCTGCCATTCTTTCAGAGGGAAACAACTCTTGTGACTTTCTGTTTGCTTCTTTGGAAAGCATAGCCCTGCTCAAGGGGTCTACTCTTAAAGGCAAGAATGGAAATGGCAGAGTTGTTTTCCCTGAAAGTGTACTCATTCACCTTAATGGATTCTTCCATTTTTGTCTCGCCTGCGAAGCAGAGGCGAGACATATGTGCAGAGGCGAGACATATGTATTGCTTTTCCGGTGTCGGCGGCGGCGTCGGCGGCGGCGGCGTAAACTTTTGTCGAGTTTTTGCGTTTAGGTCATTTTCTCAGAAACTATAAGGGCTAGAGCCATGAAACTTGGTACATGCATACATCTGGAAGAGTACAGCTGAAAGCCATCATCAATGTTGAGTCTTGACCTAGATTTTACGGTTGACTGACTTCGCAATTTTTTGTAGAGTTTTTGCGTTTAGGTCATTTTCTCAGAAACTATAAGGGCTAGAGCCATGAAACTTGGGTCATACATACATCTGGAAGAGTAGATCTCAAAGCCATCATCAATATTGAGTCTTGACCTACATTTTACGGTTGACTGACTTCGCAATTTTTTGTCGAGTTTTCACGTTTAGGTCATTTTCTCAGAAAGTATAAGGGCTAGTAGTGGAGCGGGATATAGCGAAAATACTTCAGTTGATGATACAAGCATGAAATTTACAGGATAGCAAGTACCTGGCATGCACTTTAACATAAGATCGTGGGCCACTTGAAATTATGTCATTTTCAAAATGGCCGCCGCAAAAACAAAATGGCCGCCATTTTTATGTACTTTTCAACACATTATTTAAGGTAATAGTCCAGAGGTCCGTTGGCATGGATGTTTATTTTATGCCCTGATTATAGTCACTTAGAGCATTGACTTAGGGAGTTGCAAAATGGTTGTTGCCAGTGTTTCTTTCAACACTTTACCGCAAAAATGGCCAAAGTGGTGGGTGGGGTAACACTGGTCCATTACAGCACCTAAATGCAATAAACGCAATGTAGAAAATACTTTGTGTCATAAATATCCTTTATTAAATGTTCTAATACATAAAAAGCAAACTGAAGTCTGTAAATGATGACCAAAAAGCATGATATAGTTGTAACGTATATAACTGTAACTAAAATACAAATAATCAATGAGAAACAGACCAAACGGTGGAATGAAATTTTTACATGTGGTCCTAAATTAGCATAATCTATCGCTCTTATTTGACCCATGCTCATCTCAATTTTGACAGAATTCCTTGATATATTTTGAATCAGTTAGGTTGCAGTTAGTAGTGGCAATATCAGTTGAAGACAGAATGTAACTTATTTCTTATGAATTCCTGAAACACTGGTGAGAAGGTATAATTAGCTGTAGTCTGTATTATGTCTTAAATTGAAAAAGTGTACAAGTACGCAATGTAAAATGCTATTCTTATATTCATTAGACAATAATAATTTTGGGTTGTATCTGAAAGGCACCCAAACAGAAACATTACGTAACATAATCGAAATTTGTCCCAGGAAGAATAATCCAGGGTCATATGTAATAAAAATCGGGTCTTCGTGTAGACAACAACTTCAATTTGATGTTGTTATCATAATCAGTAAAGCAGTCTTTCAGCAGCTCAAAAATGGTTGTTGCTATATCATTTTATGTGTTTTACTTAGAAACTGACCAAAGTAACGGGTGGGGTTACAGCAGCAATCTGTTACAAACGAAATGTAGGGAACAATTAACGTTATAAATGTAAAGCGCAATTAAAAATTATCAATATGATTTTTTTATATCTAAATAAATAGCTATATTGACATATTTAGATAAAGATAATCATCAGTCAAATAAGACCAGTAACGTACATAACCGTGACTAAAACACAATTAACATACATGAATCGCTGGAATGAATTTTATATGATTGGTCCTTAATCAACATACTCTGTCACTTCTCTTTAAACCATGTTGAAAGAACTGCTTGCATATGTTGAATTAGTTAAGTAGCAGTTAGCTGTGGCATTGCCAGCTGAAGAGAAAAGTTTACTTTTCCTTAGGATTTTCCCCAAAACAGTTACTGACGAAAATATCTAACTGTAGATGATATAGCCTTTCAGTGTAACTGTTTATGTCTTAAGTGTACACATGTGAAGCAGCCATGAAGAAACACCACTGTTTGTGCCTCCAAGTCTGATAATATGGGATTGTCCTGTATTTGAAAGGCATTGTAACAGTAACATTACGGTACATATCTGTAATGTATTAGGAATAAGTTTTTTTTTATTTGAGTAAGTTGTTTTCAAAGGCTCAATTCTTGGATGCCAGAAAGCATTTAACTTACCATTGATATTAAGACAGCAAATATTTACTTTTTATACACTCACAAGAACTCAACATGAACATCTGAAGCATTTAGAATTTTCATAACATTTTTTACTTACAGCAACACCACAAAACGCATCACTTAAAATCTTGGGGGACCAGTATAATATGTATAAGTTGACCTAACTGATCCATGTTTAGGTTTAGAATTATCATAGGGGAGATACGTGTTTCCCTACCTGTGCTGTCTACCGAGGCAATCAGGTAACCTACATGCAAAAGTGGCTGTCAGCTGAGGCAACTGATAAAGTATCGGCTCACTTGATAGTTATTATCATCGTGCTTGAATGTAATCAACATTACCTTTTTGTGTTGCTTCCATCTGTTACACTGCACCATATTATAACTATGTCAATTAAGTAATGGAAAATGATATACTTTAAGAGACACATATAAAGCGTCTTTACAGGAGTCTGTTCATGACGTGTATCTCTCATTGTAACATTCCCAAGATATATTTGGTCAGATAATTCTGTACAGTCCCTGTTTGTGTTCTGATACATTATTATCAATACATTAAGTGTTACGAAAGACAAATGTAGTTTTGATCATTCAACTTTTAATATGTATGCTTCTTCTATCATTGTATTGATATAAATGGTATCAGAAAGCTGCAATTTCTTACTGTATATGAACTCATTCAGAAAAGCGGTAAGACTTCAACTATAAGCAGTTAACCCGTATAATTATTGCTAAACAATAATTATTAATAATAAGAATTATAGTAATATTTTCAAACTCAAGGAGGTCATCTGAAAATAGATATATCAAGGTTTGTCCTTGACATGAATAGTATGCATTACCTTATCATTTGCTAATTTTTAATTCAGAACAAATGTATTACTGTTTAAGCTTATGAGATATGAGGAACTTATAAATTACCCAGTAACTGGTTGTATACGTTATTCGATCTGTTTTCCTTCTCTTTGTTTTGTTGCCGTACTGCAAAGTGAAACTACATGTCATTACATTCTTTAGGACAACTGGTATTTGCCCAGAAATATCCCACATCAAATATGCTGTCATTTTGCGTTGCCACTTAATTTTGAGGCTTAGAATTCTGTAGAACTCGGTCCCTTAAAACGTAAAATATTCGTCAAATTAAAAGTAAGTCCTAATGCTGGTTCCATGCTAAATCGACTCATTTAAGGGACTGTTGAATATAAGCAGAATAGAAAAGGAAAGAAAAATAGCATGGAAATTAAACTAATTTTTAAACAAAAACATGTAATTCTATATTGCTGTGATAACCCATGTCTCGACTTCCCTTGCCTCTTTTTCTTTTAAATTAAATGTGTCTGATGCTGCACTCTCAATGTCCCGGCTGGGACATTACCGTAAGGAACTATATACACAGACCAGATAACTCAAACTTCTATGCAACATTTTGATATTCTTACAAAGTAAGTACACTTACATGTAGTTAGAAAGTGTTCACGTCAGCTTTGTAAGAAAATGGTGTGGCTTAACTCTTCAAGCCTAAGGTTACATTTTTGTTTTACACTCTTTCAATCTGCAGGGTCAATGTACCAGTTCTGTCCAATAAACGAGGCAATATCATGTTTTGAATTGCTAATTACTGGTAATCTTACAGTATTAAACTAACCAGAACAGTCGCTAATCGGATTTCAGATTTATCCAACCGACTATATATTGCTTTATTTGAAGCCTGTATACAAACTATTCGCTGGCTTATAATTGCTGCATTTTTTCTATAGTGAAATGTATCTGTTTTGTAGTTTTTGATTATACAACAAAATGTCATGTATGTTACTGTCTTCAGAATTGCAAGACTGTGTAGCTGGACATAATCATTAAAGGTGCAGATATATGCTTTTAGAAATAAACAAGCAGCAAAACCTGCTGTGCGTGCATGGAATTTGCCAAGTCTCCAATTATTAGCATTTGCAATATTCTGAGTTTCGTCACGTATAAAACGTACCTCATGAAGTCCCTAAATTAGTCATAAGCTGATAGTTCCAAGCAAACAGTGTTTTTTAAGAACTGCCAGGATATTAACTTCATAATTGTTCTCTGAGAGACAATGAAGAAATTCTGTAGGTCGAATTATTATGGACTAACTCATAAATTAAAGTTATTTACGTTACTACTAGTAGTAATGAATGATGAAAATAAAACGGTACTAAAATGTATTTTCTAATACTTTATGATGATTCTATGGAGAAACTGCATTTGAAAATAAAAAAGTAGTTTACCTTGAAATTATGATTTTAAGATAAAAACACATAGGTAACGTATATAATCGATGCTTATGGCCAAATAGTCGTTAGAAAATTTGACAACATGCGCTTTTCCTTTGTGAACAATCCATTGACGAAGTTTTTACATGTAGATATTGCCAAAAAATAAGACACATGCCCACGGGAACTACATATGCCTGCGGACTATAAGCATGTTTTAAATCAAAACGATAACATTTTGAAATTTGGCGGCCATCTTGAAAATGGATGATTTTTAAGTGGCCCGCGATCATTTTTGAATCTGGGCCATGTAAGGAACATTTAGTGAAAATTTCATGCTTGTATCATCAAGTGAAGTATTTCCTTGAATTTTCACTCTAAGCAGCTCCACTATAGAGCCATGAAACTTGGGTCATGCATACATCTGGAAGAGTAGATCTCAAAGCCATCATCAATGTTGAGTCTTGACCTACATTTTACGGTTGACTGACTTTGCAATTTTTAGCTCGCCTGAACGAAAGTTCAGGAAGAGCTATTGTTGTCGGCGTCAGCGTCAGTGTCCGCGTCCGCGTCAGCGTCGGCGTCCGGATTGGATGTTTTGGTTAAAGTTTTTTAAAGACCTATATCTCCTTAACCCATGGATGGATTCTTTTGATACTTGCACTGTAGGTAGATATTGGTCCAAAGTTTAACAGGGTACCACCCTCACCCCACTCCATGACCTTGATGTCAAGGTCATGGACTTAGAAAATTGGGAGTATTTTTGGACTGGATGTTTTGGTTAAAGTTTTATAAAGCCCAATATCTCCTTAACCCATGGATGGATTCCTTTGATACTTTGCACTGTAGTTAGATATTGGTCCAAAGTTTTGCAAGGTACTACCCCCACCCCCCTCAGTGACCTTGATGTCAAGGTCATGGACTTAGAAAATTGTCTTTTTATTGATTGGATGTTTTGGTTAAAGTCTTTTAAAGACACATATCTCCTTAACCCAGTGATGAATTCTTTTTATATTTGCAATTTAGTTAGATATTAGTCCAAAGTTTTGCCGAGTACTACCCCAACCCGGCACATTGACCTTGATGTCAAGGTCACGGACTTTGGAAATTTGTTCTTTATTAAAGTTTTCTAATTGCATACTGATTCATAATGCTTGGCTGAGATTTAGTTTACACTTGAACTGATGTTAGATACTTTTTTGAGTTTTTACAAAACACTATATACTTACCCCACTGGATGACCTTGAAGTCAAGGTCATCGACTTATAATTTTGTCTTAAAGATTTTGGTTAAAGTTTTATATTTATGAAGACATAATTCACAGTGCCTCGATGGACTCAGTTGATACTTATACTTGGACTGATGTTAGATAATGGCTCAAGGTTTTGTTACATCCTAGCCCCCCCCCACCCCCCCGCCCCCCTACCCCTCCACCCACCCCCACCCCCCACCCCTACCACTTAGTTCTTTGACCTCAAGTTCATGGACTTTGAAATTCCATGTGGATTTTTTTATTTTAATTTTATTTTAAGACTTATTTCTTAGATAGCTTTTGTTTATAAATGTGTTGTCATTATGGACATGCTTGCCTGAAGTTTTATGCATAGTAGAAGTCCACACCTCCAAAGCGACTGTGTGATGGGCAAGCACCTATTCAGGCGAGCTATGCTGTCAGGCGACAGCTCTTGTTTGTCGAGTTTTCGCGTTTAGGTCATTTTCTCAGAAACTATAAGGGCTAGAGCCATGAAACTTGGTACATGCATACATCTGGAAGAGTTAATCTCAAAGCCATCTTCAATATTGAGTCTTGACCTACATTTTACGGTGGACTGACTTCGCAATTTTTTGTCGAGTTTTCGCGTTTAGGTCATTTTCTCAGAAACTATAAGGGCTAGAGCCATGAAACTTGGGTCATGCATACATCTGGAAGAGTAGATCTCAAAGCCATCATCAATGTTGAGTCTTGACCTACATTTTACGGTTGACTGACTTTGCAATTTTTTGTCGAGTTTTCGCGCTTAGGTCATTTTCTCAGAAAGTATAAGGGCTAGAGCCATGAAACTTGGTACATGCATACATCTGGAAGAGTTAATCTCAAAGCCATCTTCAATATTGAGTCTTGACCTACATTTTATGGTTGACTGACTTTGCATTTTTTGTTGAGTTTTCGTGTTTAGGTCATTTTCTCAGAAACTATAAGGGCTAGACCATGAAAATTGGTTCATGCGTACATATGGATGAGTTAATCTCAAAGCCATCATCAATATTGTGTCTTAACCTACATTTTACGGTTTACTGACTTCACAATTTTTAGTCGAGTTTTCGCGTTTAGGATTGTTTTTCAGAAACCATAAGGGCTAGAGCCAAGAATCTTGGTTCATGCATACATCTTTGCTGATTTAGCTCTGCTTTGTGACAAAGCGCCAGCAGGCGAGACACCACATTCCGCGGAATTCTTGTTGAATTTTAGGAAATATATTTTGTTGTCATGGAATGTTTTATAAAACGATAAGCAACCAGTATTTTCCCTGATCAGACTTAGAGCAGTGTGAACATGAAATTTTGAAAAATTAGGATTTTTTATTCATTTCATGACACCAACTTTAATGTTTTCTTTTGTAAAAGTATCTCTTTTAAGTGTATTTAGTCATTTTGTTCTGCTGAATCATTACCAGTAATTTTTGCAGACTGAAAAAGAATTTGCCATATTAAACCTCTTATGAAAGAAAATCCAGTTTAGTAAGATTTCTTTTGAGATAAAAATCTCATCATCAGATCTTTTTTAAAATGGACAAAAGTAAATATATTGACAAGGTGATTGTCAAAATTGTATATTAAGCAAATGGCTAATACATTACAAGTATATTACAAATCACTGCCTTGGCAAAAATTACATTGAATTGTTACTTATGATTTTTTTGCAGCATTTTTGGTCCAACGACTTCATTTACATACACAAAGGAGACTTTGGTGGCCTACATGGAATATGAATTCAGACTGGTTGCAGAGAATTCTTATGGTGCAACACGGTCAGACTGGGTCACAGCTGTTACTAGGCAAGACAGTGAGTATAGTGATAATTCAGACTGGTTATTCTTGTATAGCCTGGTTAAAACTGGCCCCTTGATGGTAAATGTGGGCCAGGAATCCTTCTCCATGTTTCTCTCCCCAAAAAGCTAATGGTCACCTAGCAACGTCTTGCCTACGCAGCTAAAATTGATACTGAGTTGAGTTCACCTGTCAGTCTGTTAAGGGCAGAAGCAGCATGAATGTTGCTTGAGCTGCATAGGTTTCTTTACCCTTTAAGCACCTGTGACGAAAATAGCATAATTTGCAAACAGCGTAGCTCCTGATGAGGCGGCTCATAATGAGCCGCTTCATGTAGATCTACACTGTTTGCCCTCTAGTCTTTGAATTCTCGATATGAAATGTCTTGGACAAGGCATTTTTTTAATTTTTGCAGACGTAAATTTTGTCATCTGCTTTTTGGTGCTCAAAGAGTTAAGGATGTCGCCATTACCATCAGAGGGTTACCATAACAAGGAGTGGTGCAATGGAAAATCTGAGATGGTTTCCTGACTCAGATGCATGCATCATGGGTTGGGTTCGGACTTACTCTTATAGCGCAACAAGACGGGCTGGCTCACAGATGTTTGCAAAACAGAGTAGTGGTTCTGTGGTGAAATCTTACTGGTAGCTGAGAATTCATTAGATCAATTTGGCTCACAACTGTTACTAGGAAGACACTGAATAAAGTAAAACCCTGTTTATTCAAATTCGATGCTGCAAATTCCTATGGGACTATAAGACCAGACTGGGCCAGAGCTCTGGCAATGAATAGGGTAGTAATTCAGACTGGTTGCTGAGAATTCTGATGGTCCTACACGGTCAGCCTGGGTAACAACTGTGACCAAGACAGTACTCCAAGGTCAAACTGAGTTACTGCTTTAACAAGGCAAGGCACTGGGTATAATCATTTGTTTATTCCTTTGAAATTGTGAGCTCTTGATGCAATATGGACATCTTAGGTCATTAAAACGATGTAATTTGTACAGTGTATGCCTACTGGGAAGTTTTATAATGCCTTGTAAAAATTCTTTAATGCTTTTACAGGGCCAGCTGGTTTTGGTGTACCCTTGGTTGTTGGTACAGGGCCAAGGTATATTGATCTGATGTGGAAGGAGCCTATTGTCCCAAATGGAATTCTGCTGGAATATAAGGTGTATCAGAATGGGCAGTACAGAGAGTCAGTAAGTCTGTCATCACCCTGTTATACATCACCCATTCCATTCGGGATACCCCTTTAGGGATATCTGGGCAAACAGTTTGGATCCAGATCAGGCCCCACAAATGCGGGGCCTGATCTGAGACCCAAACCGTTTGCTGCCTAGACATCATTTCTACAAGAGTTAGTTAGACCAGTATTGTGAAAATATTCTTGATTTTTGATGCAGACGACAATTTCAGCAGGCGACAAAAAATACCCAGAATGCAATGGGATAACTAACTGATTACAGAAGATTGTGAAAGTAAACTTTTTTGTTAGTAATATTACAGATTTAATATAATTTATAATATTCTATATATGAAGGATAATCAGATAATAACTAGACTAATTCAAATGCATGGACATTATCTAATTGTGTTTAAAGCAAACTTTATCAGTACAATGATGTAAACTTCAGTTCTGACTATGCTAAGTGTAATGAAATATTCAGTAATTATCAGGAACTGTGAATACACAGTTCCAAGCCACACCCAGAATGTCACTCAAAATCACATGAGAGCGAATACCTGGCCAATGCAACGACAACATAGCATGTGACATAGTCTCACAAACAAATCACACATGGTCAACTTCCAACATAAGTCCGTGGTTTTACCTTACAGTTAATGAAGGGATGTATACCTGTTTAAAGAAAACAAACTTACACCACTTTTAATAAACTTACCCTGCTTTGCAAGAATTAAAGGCACCGGAAATGCATGATGTGCCATCTGCCATGTGTAGATCATGAGGAGGCTGATTCTTCGCCATAGATCGCCAACATTTAGAAGACACTTGCATTTGTCATTTGTTTTTCCGCCATCTTTATGTAAGCTTGTGAGACGTAATAACAGTAACTAAGCAGGGGGAGCTTAGCGCCTATTCTTGGAACTGTGTATTATATTAAAAGAGGCTAACCTGGTTGGAGCATGTCATTTCTGCTGTCTAATACATGTATTGCCTTGATATTTCAAATACCGTATTTATATAAATAATGAAAAGTGTTGTAAGAGCTGACTTACGTAGTCAGTACTTAGCTTTATTTAAGCTCCTCTTTCCTCACACAGACTGAGGGCAATGTGACAAGCCTACGAGCAGATTATCTGATGCCGTACACATACCACACATTTATAGTGGAGGCATGTACCCTAGGAGGTTGTACGAGAAGTTCTCCATCAACAGCTGTTAGAACTCTGGAAGATTGTGAGTTCATAACCCTAATGTGTCTAAATATTGGGACACCTAAAAACCATTAATTTTCCATTTGGGACAAATGGAAAATTAATGGTTTAAGTGCCCCAATTAGATGTTTGAACACTAGAAGATTGTAAGTTGATTACCAGTGGAGAAATCTGTTTTTGTTTCAAAAAGAAACATCTAGTTTGGTGAATCGTTTTATGTTTGCTTTTTTCATTTGTAAGCTAAAAAACAAGCCTTTTTCAATGTTCAGTATAATATTTAATATTAACATTTCACTAGTTGAGTATGGAGAAGTTCCATAAAATCAGGGAATCATTAACAGCACTCTGATGCATGATCAACATATTTTTTTGGCTGTAAACCAGTGTTTTCCCCTCTCTGGACTGAACCTACATATCTCATTTAGTGGTATGAAATTCTGCTATAAGGTCAGTCTTTCCCTTCCAAAACAATCTCGAAAATCTAAATTTGTCTCTCAGAGATAGATCTAGATTTTTGGGACTCTTTTGGAAGGGAAATAACTCTGTCTCTTAACTGAAGCAATGCATTACCTGTTTCTTGTCCTTTCAGTCCCAGAGGGAGTTGGTGCACCAACAGCTGTTTCCTTGACCCCAGCTTCCATTGAACTCAAATGGGAAGAACCTGATTTTCCAAATGGAGTGATCTCCCTTTACACAATAGAGAGACGTCTGCCAGACAAGGTTGCCATGACGACCCTTATATCTTTAGGACCAAATGATCCAAAAGCTTACGTGGATGATGATAAGGATCTGACTCCTTATACCCAGTATGAGTATCGTCTTGTTGTCACAAATGGTGCCGGGGAGGGGTTTAGCCCCTGGGTTTTGGCTACAACTATGTCATCACGTAAGTTATCCTTGACCCTACTGATCAGTCTTTGAAATACGCTTTTCATCTGGACAAAGTCATGCTGTTAGGCCCTGGGGCAGTATCTATAAAATGACTTAGTGGTTGCTGTGATGTTGTTAAGGCTAAATTTCTTTGAAGGAGATTCCCTACAACTATGAAATTTGCTCCCGAGGAACAGTCTGAAAAAGACTTTTCCTCCAGAGCAAATTTCATAGTTGTAGGGAATCTCCTTTATAGAAATTTAGCCTTAGCAACAGCATAGCAACGACTTAAGTGGTTTTATAAATACAGCCCCTGTTTCTTGAAAATGATGGTAATCATGGTTAAGTGATATACAAACTTAACTTAAATATTGGAATATAGAAACAGTAGCGCAGAATTAAGAAAATAAATTTAACTCTTTAAGCACCAAAAAGCAGATGATAGAATTTACGTCTGCAAAAATAAAAAAAATGCCTTGTCCAAGACATTGCATATTGAGAATTCAGAGACTAGAGGGCAAACAGCGTAGATCTTGATGAGGGGGCTCATTATGAGCCACCTCATCAGGATCTACACTGTTTGAAAATTCTGCTTATTTCGTCACTGGGACTTAAAGAGTTAAAGAGAGAGGATGAAAAAGAACAATTTTATCTTCATCAAGGGTCACCCAAGGGAAACACAAATTGTACCTGCTTCAGAGAGATGACCATAACATTAGGTTCTGCTCCACTGTATTTTGGTCTCAGGTGCTTGCTTTCAAACCTTTACCACGTAACAGAGGTGACCCCTGGATAATCAAATTTGAATGAAGTGTTTTCCATCAGTTGATACATGATACATGTGTACAGGAATAGAAAGGAAGTGGAAGATGATGAAACAAAAATATTATTTCAAAACATGTTTGTGCTGCAAACAAGCCTGATTCTCCATGTTTAAAGAAGAATGGACCGTCAGAATTTGACCTCTAGATATCAGGAGTTTGAAATATTAGGAGTAAATGGGAAAGAATACAGTCAACTCTCAATATCTCAAAGTCAGAATTTGTCTCAAACTACTGATATCTCAAAGTAAATTTTCTGTTCCCCTGAAAATTTTCTTTGAGATATCAGTAGTTCGAGATTATAGGAGTTAAAATATGAATAAAAATAGGAAATGTGTCCAAACTAAATTCTTGAAATAAGAGGATACTTAGAGATATCAGTGTTTGAGATATCGAGAGTTGACTGTATATGGTAACTTGTTTCATCGACAGGACCAGCTGGTATTATCCCACCAGTGATTAGAATCCTGGGTCCTACAGTAATGAATGTGTCATGGTCCCCACCCCTCCAGCCTAATGGTATTATAGAGTTCTACACTGTTCGACTGCCGGAGCCGAGAATGGAGATCAGAAATGTTAGCATTCTCTCAGTGATATTTGAAGATCTGGTGGCATACACTGAATACTCTGTGACTGTCACTGCCTGTACTAGTAAGTATGATGTAACTACCTTAAATATTGGGACAGAACTGTCTGTTCAATTTGTGTAGACTCAGATCAAACTACCCTATTTATTCGGTTATAAGATGGGAGTTTATCCTTCCAAAATAACTCCATATACGTAAATTATTCTTGTGTAATTCAGTGATAAAATGGGTTATGCGCGCTTCCAAAATAATCCCAAAGATCTAGATCCGTCTTACAAGACAGATCTAGATCTTTGGGATTGTTTTGAAAGGGAAAACCTCATCCTTATAAGCAAAGAAATATGGTATTTTCTGATATATTAAAGAGCAGTTTGATATGGATTCTACTCTGTTTGCAAAGAATGAGCATATCTAACGAATAGCATATTTGCTGTGACTGATTGCAATATAATTGTTCTTTTACCAAATTAGTGTGATAAATGCTCATTTCTGTATTTAACTTCTTCAGCATCTCTAGAACCCAGAAGTTTAAAACAAAAAGGTCATGGGCAGGTCTTGGCAAGCAACTGACATCCCTCAGCCACACTTACTGACGTAACTGATTTGCAAAAAAATGTTACTTTTTTCACACACTCAAGACTTCTACAAAGCTTCAGTTAAATTACATGTAGTCAGAGATGTTGATTATTAAACATGGTTTATTGTTTGATCTGCTTTACCAAGATGCAATAAAGAGTTGCTTCATAGTTTGACCATCTGTTTGTCATTCCGATCATTTTGTGACAATTTCCATCTTGCATACACCCAAGAACCTATTGGTCAAGTCTGTTTCAAATCTTTTACTGCCAACTTCTGTGCAAGTGCACAGGAAAGAGAGACAGAGACAGAGAGAGAGAGCACTTCGTACAAGATATGTGCAATTTAGGCACACAGTATTTGTGTTAAAATCACCCTTCTGTTCCTGTATTTGGTATCTATGTTGATGATATGTTAGTTGTCACCATGCAACCTACTGTTTGCACTATGTCTTCTTCTATTAAAATGTCATTATCTGCAGGTGGTGGCTGTACCCAGAGTGCTCCAGTAATAACTCGTACCCATGCCACGGTACCAGAAGGACAGTTACCACCAGTCACAACCCCGGTGTCTCAGTCCATGATCTCGGTCATCTGGCAGGGACCCAGTCATCCAAATGGACCAAACATCAGATTTGAATTGTCGAGACTGAAGATCAGGGAGCCTCTTAATCGTAAGTGATCATAACGAATATGTTCTATTGCATTTCATATCCAACTTTACCCCACAAGAAATGCTTATATTTGGAATAATGGTGTAATGCATGTTTAAAACACTGTGCCTTATTACTTTTACTGTTGAGAGAGTGCAGAGTTTGTAATCCAGTATGTCAAAATCCAGGTACAGGCCTGACTGAAAGAGAGAGAAAAAAAAACAGAAAGTTAAATGTGTTTTAATTCTAAAATTGAGACACCGAAGATAAGAACCATAACCGTCCTGAAAATGGGACAGTTTGGTTTACGATGCAGTAATGCGCCCAAAAGATGCTGTTGGAATGGCAAACAGAGTAGATGCTGATCAGCCTGCTTCTTTTGGAGCAGTGTGATCTGGGTCTGCACTTTTGGCTCAGACCTATCTGTCCCAATACTTAGAATTTGTATGGTAGTTTGATATAAGTCTGCAGAACACATATGTGCTAAGGCAGATTTTTCTCATGAAAGGGCTCTGTTATAGGTCGGTCGCGCTATAGTGGCAATGTTTTGTTTACATTTTTAATGTCAACAGTACCTGAACTACCATTACGGTGCAGTTCATGTAACTTCTTGATCTTTGGTTATAATGGAACATTACGGTTAACTGGCAGTTCTAATTTATCTAAATGACACTTTTTGAAAGCTTAATACAGGAACTGCCTCTAGTTTAAGAATATCATTGATAACAAAACTGATAGAAACAAAATTATTCAAATTTATTCTTTCATTCCCGTGAGTTGGATAAGCTGAACTCTGCTATATAGCCAATCAGTCACCAAATCAAAATAAACAGAAAATAATAACATTGCCAACTTATCGCGGCCGGACTATATTCCATTATGTGAGCCTTCTATTTGGGATTTGTTTTATTTTGTTTTATAGCTTTATATTCATCTAACACAAGTCTGTGGGAAAGTGTATACATGGGTACTGGCTCGTATTATGAGGACAGAGGACTTCCCATGTATACCACCTACAGGTACCAGATCACAGTGTATAATGATGTTGGTCAGCTGACCAGTGATCCTACACTAGATGTCACAACTTTTGGCGGGTTCCCAAGACGGGCTGCAGATGTTACAGCAACAGCCATTAGTCATTTGTCTATTGGAGTGACTTGGGAGACTCCAGGTTAGTAAATGGATGGAAAACTATCATGATTGCTGGATAACATAAGAATTCTTCTTTTATGAAGGAAGTAGTTTGGTACATGTAGTTAGTTATCTTTTAGACTTATTTGTTTCCTGAGGCAAATCCTCATTTTTGTTTCGCCTGCAAGTTGCAGAAAGTGATACAAATCGCTTTTCTGGTGGTCGAAGCATTATCGTAAACTGTCAGGTTTTCTGGTGTCGCTCTTTCTGTGACAGTACACAGACAGGCAATACATAACCTTACACAGAACATTTGACCCGCGACACGAGAAAAACCAACAAAGTGGTTGTGCGCTCAGCATAGACTCAGATCATCCTGGGTATCCACCCAGTCTGATCAGTCTTCGCTGTCCGCATGGAGGTAGCTTAGACCCTTAGCTACCCTTTAAGCGCTTAGCAAAGCGTCTGATCAAACTTGTCATATGCCCAGGCTCATCTGAGTCTGCACTGGGAGCATGACCACTTTGTTGGTTTTCTCGTGTCGCGGCTCATTTATTGAATGATTAATTTTCAACAGTTCGTTAATTATTAAATAAAGAACCCTGGCATTAATTTAAAATTTCTTGAAATATCCCCTTTGGATGGATCCAACTAACAGCACTGAAATAATGGTGTCTCATGACAACACAGTAAAATAAAACTACTAAAACATTCCACATCAAGAAAAAGGACTCGTCCAAATTTGATGGATGAGCCCAGTTGTGAGCACCGAGAGATGATATATTGGAATATTTAGGGTACTTACCACCTTCAGATGTGTGCTTCAGTCCTTTAGTTAAAAATCCTTCCTTTTTCTTTCAGATGAAGTTGACTTGCAAGGCAGTGTGAAAATGTATACAGTACAAGTGCTTAGTAATCTGCGTAACTACACCAGAGATCTTGGATCTGCCGATATATCTGCAGTGTTTGAGGGTCTAAATCCTGACACAGTCTACTATGTTACTGTCACTATTACTATACATGGGGGAGCATCTATAACTAGTGATCCTGTCAGTGTGAAAACACTGGATGGAGGTAAGGAATCTGTTGAGTTTGTAGATCTTTCATGCAAGGAGAATAGAGACTTGTTTAGTATTGTAAATACTTTAAAGTACACTTAAGTTTCCCATTTTTTCATGCTCAGCTGTTTGCTTAAATTAATTTCCACAACTTAGAATTCAGGATTATTAATGAAACTCAGTAAAAATGTGAATAGTAGTACCCTTGAATATGCATAAACAGAAGAGACAAAGTGTGCTTCTGAATTCTTTTTATAGCCACCCTCTTACGGGATGATGGACTTGTCCATCTATAAGCATAGAAGAATCAGTTCTTGAACATTTGAGGTGTTTGAATATTCATAGTAAAATCAGTAATATTGCTTCATTTTATCAGAACCCAGTTGTTCAAACTAACAACAATGTTAGTAAATGAGACTTTCCATTTTCAGACATATTGTATGCAAAAACACTGCCATCTTTTGCAGAGAAAATGGGTGGAGCTTTTGCGCTGTAAACACTGAAAAAGCTGCTTGAATGTTTTCAGCAAAAAATATTAGCATACTGAATGAGACTTTCCATTTTCAGACATACTCAAAAACACTGCTATCTTTTGCCGAGAAAATGTGAGGAGCTGTACACTGTGATTGAAGACATAATGAGTCCTTTACTAATATTTCATTAAGCTGACAATGTTTTTAACAATTGATCCCTGGCCCAATGTCAAAGAGTCAAAAGATCTTTTTTAAATTTTCAGCCCCTGAGGGAGTGGATAGGCCCACCATTACAATAGTGAGTGAGACAGCCCTCAGGGTATCCTGGATGGCCCCTGAAATCCCTAATGGGAAGATAACTGGCTACAATATCTATGTTAATGGGGAGAAAATAGAAACCAACATGGCCACTCCTGGATCTTATGTTGTCTCTAACTTACAGCCATACACAGTGTATATTATACAGGTTAGAAATCTATTTACTTCATACTGTTGAAAGGACGTAAAATCGCAAGTCATCCATCCATCCACCTGTGATTTTAAAAGATACTTTTTATAGTATTTCATGTTGACATCAGAAAGCATACAATACTTTATGATAAGAAGAACACAGCAACTGTGCAGGTGATTCTACCTGAGATCAAGAAACACTAATTGAAAGAAGAACATATTGTACTACACAAAATTATGTAAAATACTGCAAAATACTGGAAGACGACGCCCTTCCCAAATGAGGGCTACCGTAATGTCCCTAAATATTCGGACAGACATGTCTGAGCAAACATTGTAGACCCAGATCAAACTGCTCCTGAAGGAGCAGTTTGATCAGGGTCTACAAGGTTTGCCATTCACTAAGCATCATTTGGATGCATTTACTGGTTTAAAATCCACTTTCTACGAATTTTCAAACAATAATTATCCGACAGTCAGGTGTCCGAAATTTTAGGGTCATCACGGTACTCTGAATTTACCATTAGCATCAGAGTATTTTCCCTTTTTAAAATCCAGAATTTTCCTATCTGTTCATTTTTGTCGCACCTGCTTTAGCAAGGTGCGATATAGGCGTCCAGTTTTCCGTCCGTCATTCCGTCCGTCCGTCCATCCGTCCGTCAGTCCGTTCGCATTTACGTCAACCCTGGCGTTAAATATTAATTTCTCCAAAACCACTGCACCTATGGTTCTCAAATTTCATATGGATCATGACCAGACTGCAGGACCTCAGAATGATAAAAATCAGCCAGGTCGAGAATCCAAGATGGCTGCCATTGCAACAAATTTCCGTTCACATTAATTTTACGTTAACCCTGGCGTTAAATTCTATTAAATTAAAAACCACTGTACCCATTGTTCTTAAATTTTACATGGAGCATTACCAGACTGCAAGACCTCAGAATGATAAAAATCAGCCAGGTTGAGAATCCAAGATGGCCGCCATTGCAACAAATTTCCGTTCACATTAATTTTACGTTAACTCTGGCGTTAAATTCTATTTAATGAAAAACCACTGCACCTATTGTTCTCAAATTCCATATGGAGCATGACCAGACTGCAAGACTTCAGAATGGTAAAATTCAGCCAGGTCAAGATTCCAAGATGGCCGCCATTGCATCAAAAAAGCGCTCACATTTACGTTAACCCTGGCGTTAAGGTTTATATTTAATTAATTTCTCCAAAACCACTGCACCCATGGTTCTTAAATTTTATATGGAGCATGACCAGACTGCAATGCTTCAGAAAGATCAAATTCAAATCAGCTTCTATTTCAGAACCACTTGGTATATTTGAAAGAAAGAAGTGAGTGACTGGATAGTCTGGGCCGTGCCGCTTCCCTCTCTAGGCTCCTGTTCTGTGCTCATGACGAACGCGTATACCCGACCAAGGTTTCGTCCTAGAGTGGACTCTTCAGGGATTTCCTGTATGATGTGGATTCTATCAGTTTGAACCCAAAGTGCTGTAAAAGCAGCACAACGCGCCTTATATAGTATCTGGGAACGGCTCCAAAAGCGGCTCCCCGGCTCCGAAAACCGGCTCCGCGAACCGGGAAGACCGGCTCACAGAGCCGGCTCCCGGAGCCGGTGATCAGGCTCAAAAACCGGCTCCCGGAGCCGCCAAGCCGGCTCCTAAGTTGAGCCGCCCACCGAGCAACAGGGAGCCGCGATGGAGACCAATAGTGCCGGCTCGGGTGTCCTGCATGCATAAGCCCCCGAAATCCGGCTCCCAGACCCATATAAGTACCGTACAATCACAATTTTGGAGAGTATGGTATGTCTAAGCTGGCGTGGAGCTATCCGCAACTCTGTGCTTATGCTTATGGTATAGAGACAAGAAGCAACCTCACGTGTTAGAATGTTTCTTTTTCTTTTAAAGAATCAACATGATTGTATAACTTATATGCGGCAAAAATAATTATTTTGTGTTATAAAGAGAATTTGTCTCTTCAAATGTCTTGGGTGTTTCCCATGTGTGGTGTAGAGTATGGCCGCTGTGTGGCAGGTTATCCTTGTTAGAGAGTATCTGTTTCTCTTTGTTGACCTTCTCTACAAAAAGCTCAGCCCCTTCAATCAAATCCTGTGTCATAGTATCTACGTTGGTGGTTGAAGTCCTATCCGTGAATGATAATTCCCTGTTAAAAGCGACAGGTGATAATAGAAAGTCCACGTTACCCAAATTGATCATTGTGTCTTGATTTATTGTAGGAGTCCCCATAGTTGAGGGCGTTATGGCTATTGTTTCCCGAGTCTCGGCCGTTGTCAATGTGTTGTCCTGTGAGGGAGCGTCCTTTGTTGTCATAGGTGCCTGTGAATTAATTATACTCACGATGCGTATGTTCCCTCAACGACTCACTCCTTTTGAATTTTTTGTCGCAGGAGGTACAGAAATAGCGAATATTGTCATGTGCTGTCTTGACATGTCGCCGTAGACCCTGCATATGAGCATAAGTGCTCAAGCACTGAGAGCAAATAAATTTCATTGGCATCTCGTTGTGGTAACTAACGTCGGATTGACGTTGACGTCAGTGCGTGTGACGTTATGACGGGATAATGCGCTATGGCGCAGTCAAAGTGTGATACATGGATAAGGATGATTTGTTGAGGGTAAGAAATGTTGATGGGTGGGGTGTTACCATCAGTGGGGTTGTGTGGAGCGAACGTAACTGTTGTCTGATATGTGTCCGGCTAGACGATTGCGTGTAAGGGAAAAACAGGTTTTTCCCACTTGGTATATTTGGTTGGAATATTGCATGGAACATCAGTGGGCCATGACCCCTGCTACTGTGGAAGTGCAATGCAGTTGCGACATAGCATTCCGCGGAATTCTTGTTACTAAATATTATAATATCAAGCTGGCATTTTGGAAATAATATCTCTTATACATGTGAGCCAGAGCATGTGATTTCCAACAATGTGGCATTGGTGACAAGCAAAGGCTCCGATCAAACTGCACATAAGTGCAGCCTAATCAGAGCATTTGCTTGTCATATTTGCCATCTATGGAAGTGACCAAAGTCATAGAGGCAATAGTAAGGTCCTGATTACCCTGTATAAATGAGATGGATGATCAGAATATCACATGACAAAATTGCCATATTGTTGGAAGTCCCATGACGTGACTCATGTTTTGAATACATTGTTGTTATTGGAGGAGATAACTAACATTGATGTTGTCTTTATGGTGCTTTATAAATATAGGTTGAAGTTTGTACAGTGTTTGACTGTGTGAAAAGTGAAGAAGTCAAAGGCTCCACTCTTGAAGCCTTACCCCAGGGGATGGCTTCACCCAGAGTTATTCCCCTTAGCCCTTATGAAATTAATGTGGTATGGAAGAAACCAGTACAGCCCAATGGGATCATTAGAAGATACGATGTGTGGCGTAAGACTATTGTTCAGTGTTCAGAAATGTGAGTTTATTAATACATAGGCCTATATCAGTTTTGTCTTGTGAAAACAGTCAAAATATACAACCCTCTCATGGGTCTGAAGTTTATATGCACACTTTCAGATTGGGCATGAACAGTTTAAGTGGAGTGTCTGGCCCAGTGGATAGAGTGATTGCCTTTCATTCATGGGGTCTTGGGTTTAAGTATCATAGGCACCACATGCCTGATCAATGTCTTCAATCTAGTAGAACTGGAAATGAGCACCCAGTGTGCCAGTGTTGCTGACTGTCAGCAGTGGTGTCTACTTTATCAAAGCATCAAACTTGCATGCAAAACTCAGCAAACAGGGAGGTAGTGTGGCTGTTATGTTTTGTACCCAAGGACTATGACCTCATTAAACAAGCATGACTGAACAAACAACCATGGGCATAATGAACAGTTTACTTTTGAAAACAGCAATGTGTGTCAGGCTGTTTGGAGAAAGAGTAGTGTGTAGGTACTTGAGGCAGTTACCCCATTACGTGCCTCATCATGTATGGTTTAAAATGTTTATTTAGTCTTCAGTCATAGAGTGCATGCTGCTGATTAATAGCTTTGCATTTTGTAGTCATTAAACAACTATTAAAGCCTTAAAGTGCCATAGAAGCAGACAACAAGATTTACATCTTCAAAATTTCAAAAAGAGTTTCATCCATGCTGTGTCATATTGAAAATTCAATGGTTAGAGGGCCAACAGTGTAGAGCCTGATAGGGGAGCTCATGAAGAGATGCCTCATCTAGATTTACATTCTTTGCAAACTCAGCTATTTTCATAAGTGCCACTTGTTAATCTGTAATTGCAGCCCTGTCACCACAGTAAGTCCTGAGGTTACAAAATGTACTTACATCCAGTGTGGTATACTCCAGAACCTATGTGGATCTACATGCTACTCTGGAGCCAAGGTGAGACTTGGAAATACTGTATTTATTTTGCTGTAAGATGGGGCAGGGGTTAGGGCAAGGAGAGGTGTGGTTAGGGGTGGGGGTGAGGTGAGGGGAGGTAGGAGAAGGTTCCTTTCAAAGCAAAGCACCCTCCAAAAATACAGGTCAGACAGATCTTAATGTTAAGCATTGTTTAGGAAGAAAGAGATCCATCCTTTTAGCAGAATTAAGACAGATTTATTTAGAAATATGAAGTCATTTATAAAACCCTGTTTCATATCTGAATAATTACTGTCAGTACTTGTAACAGTAGATTATCCATCTTTAACACAGGGTCTCTTAATATGGAGGGTTGACATATGCCAAAAGGTCCTTTTTCCCTTGATGTAAATCATACTGTTTTAGATATTTTGCAAAAGTCGTTTTAGCTTTGAGGGTGACAGAAGACATTAATTTTGGCTGTTCATATTGGAAATTCCATATTATATACAAATAGTACCCATTTTTAGATTAGTTCAGAATTTAGCCATGTTTTTACATTGCTAAGTTCGAAGCATGTGTTTTGATATCTATTACAAAATACGTTTGCTGTGTTTGGCACATGGTGTTTGGAGTGATGGGGAAGGGGAAAAAAATATTAATCCTTTGTGTATTTGCAACATCAAGACCCAGTTGTTCAAAGCTAACAACATTGTTAGTGAATGAGATGTGACATTTTTCAAATGTATTGTATCACAATTTTCTAATGTATTGTATCACAATTTTCTAATGTATTGTATCACAATTTTCAAATGTTTTGTATGCAAAAACAGTGCCATTTTTTACCAAAAATG
This sequence comes from Ctena decussata, assembly GCA_963989385.1. NCBI lineage: Eukaryota > Metazoa > Mollusca > Bivalvia > Lucinida > Lucinidae > Ctena > Ctena decussata. Next base: position 19,823,880 of record OZ022499.1, read on the forward strand.
TGCGGTCCAGCTTTTGCAGTGCATGAGTTCCTCAAATTCAAAGCAAAAAATATAAACACACATGATTTTATATGTACTATAAGACTTTACAACTTCTTGAGTAAGAACTTCATTAAGCTAACAATGCTTTGAACAGTCAATCCCAGATTTCTAATTATGAACATTTTTAGGTGTGCTGTGATGGCATATTACATGAGAGTCAAGATGGCTTCCATTGCTGTGGTAAGGAGTATGTGTCAAGGTCAGATCCTAGTGATGTCTGCTGTGGTGGTGTATTTTATACCTACAAAGAAAACCACCAGTGCTGTAGAAACAGGTAGGTTTAACTCTTTAAGCACCAGTGACGAAATTAGCAAAATTTGCGAACAACGTAGATCCTGATGAGGCAGTAATAATGAGCCACCTCATCTAGATCTACATTGTTTGCCCTCTAGTCTTTTAAATATCAATATGAAATGTCTTGGACAAGGCATTTTTTTAATTTTTGCAGACGTAAATTTTGTCGTGTTCTTTTTAGTGCTTAAAGAGTTAAGGTGAAACAGCTTTTGCTTGATTTAACATGCAGGAATAGCAAGTTGCTATTTTTCATGAAGACATGAAAAGAGATTTAAGATAAAATGGTCAAAAGTCAAGTTTAAGGTGAAAATGCTTGCTGTGATGCTTTCACCCTTAGTTGGTAAATTTGGCAAACTTTATACATTATACCTTTGGCAAACATGTTTGAAACTGATTTCCTTATTCTGGGTGTATTTTATGATTGCTGTGGGATAATTTTCTTATTTATTCTTGAAAACATATATCATAGCTGCCTTACTGAGACAGTTCAGATGAGGGTCACAATATATGCAGATATAACTTTACCTCCTAATTATTACTCCCTCTTTTGCTGTAAGTTTATACCATGACAGGCTGACCAAAGCAGTTGGGGACACTGAATGGTGGGCTTAATCTGGTTACTGAATTGTATGTATATGTCATTTTCCTAATGTGCTTAATTATTGAGACACCTAAAAATGGTTTTTAGGTGTCTCAATACTTAGCACTTTAGGATAATTGACTTCAAACAGGATGTTTTCAGGTATGAAAGGGTTCTGGAAGGTGAAGTATGTTGCTATGACGACGCAGAAGATCGAGTGACTGTTGGTGTCGGAGACAGTTGTTGTGGAACTGTCCCATACTCTTCTTCTGGGGCTCAAGTTTGTTGTGCTGGTTTGTATTTGCATGAATTTATCTTATAGATGTGGTATTCACTGCTTGTAGAGACAGACTTTAAATCAGTTCAATCATATGATATGTAGTTTTACTCAGTAAAGTTAACAATTAGCAAAGGCAAAACAGGACCACTGTCGGGATAGTAACAATTGACTGGATGAGGTTTAACCAGAAATTTGACCTGGAATCTTACATTTCTGCCTGACCAGTTTGCAGGTAAACAATGCTTAGTGTGTAAGAATTTCTGTTATTTCTTCAAGATGAGGGAACCTATTTAGTGAGACTGCAGAGGCCGTATTCATAAAACGACTTAAGTGGTTGCTATGCTGTTGCTAAGGCTAAATTTCTTTGAAGGAGATTCCCTACAACTATGAAATTTGCTCTGGAGGAACAGTTTTACAAAGACTGTTCCTCCAGAGCAAATTTCATAGTTGTAGGGAATCTCCTTTATAGATATTTAGCCTTAGCAAACGCATAGCAACGACTTAAGTGGCTTTATGAATACGGCCCCAGTTCTTCTTATGGGTACACCATATATGTTTTTATGGAGAAATAAGATTATCCTAGATGCACTAGTAGATTGTTTGAGCGCATGCGAGACACTCAGACGCAATAGGACACATCAGTCCCTACTAGCTCACTGATCATTCAACGGGACTAATGTCCTTTAAGTGGGTACAAGGTAAGGAAATGTATTTGTAGAATGACGGAGTGCATCTGAAACACTTGGACTTAAAGGGACACATCAATTCCTACTTAGCTCACTGATCATTCAACAGGACAAATTTGTGCTCTAGCTTTCAGAGAATACAAGGCACGGAAATGTATTTGTAGAATGATGGAAGGCATCCGAAACACTCAGACTTAAAGGGACACATCAGTCCATACTTAGCGCACTGATCATTCAACAGGAGAAATTTCCTTTTAGAGAATACAATATACAAGCATAAGCTTAACAGACCTTAAAATGACTCAAGCCTGTCATGACTTGTGCGCGAAAAGTGGGGAGAATTTAGCTGTATATACTGTAACAGGGTATTGATGTGTTTAGCAAGATGATAGCAAACTTTAGTCATTTTAGTTAAGATTATCATAGAATTATTGTCATATATCCATCTTTAGTAAGAGATCTGCATTATTATGTATTAGATTTACCATGTTAATCCTAATAAATGCCCCTGCTATAATAGGAGCAAATTCTTTTCTTTAAGAGTAGAGCCCTATTTCAATGTTTTGTCATCTAGGGAAGCAAACTGGAAGTCATGATAGTTGTTCCCCCTTAAAAAAAAAAAACAGCTGAAAAACACGAAAGGGTGTGTACTTAGTACCGGTTAACCGCTTCGGAGGTCTAAGCCTGCCCAGGAACAGTGCGGTTAGGTTATAGCTATTTACCATGGATGTTAAGCAATAACACAACAACACAACTTGTACACATGAACCAGCCAGTTGTCTCTAAGAGCCAGTAGTGAGTTCACATCAGAAATTTTTTATTGAAATATTTTCAGGCACATTACGAGAGCAACACGAGAAACAGTGTTGTGGGGGTGAAATGGTGCAGGACAGTCTAGTATGTTGTGGAGGGGACACGACTGGTCAAACATACACACAGAGGGACGGCATGTCATGTTGTGGTCAGAAGTATGTCAGGGACGACCGGTCGCTGTGTTGTGCAAGTGATACTGGACATATAAAGGTAAGTAATTGAAAAGGTGTAGCTTTCATGATGTATGATATATTTGATTTTTTAAAAGTTGGGAAATAAAAAGTTTAGGTTCAGATAATACTGGATATATAGAGAATACCATGTTCCCTTTTATATCATGTTTATCAGTTTAGATTGGAAAACAGGTAGGAATGATGCCACAGCCATCCAGCTGGTAGAACCAGAGAAACATGATACTAACACGTTTTTCTATTTATTGTGCATCATTTTAGCCAGTTGAAATAGGTAAGAAAATAAGTGTATTTTGATTGATCTCCATGAGTCACGTTGAATTTGTATCATGGCGTTATTCGGTGAAGTCAGTCAGCCAGTCAAAGGCTGAGCTCATTTCAGACATCATCATTCAGCTAATTGAGCTCTGAGAGAGCTACAAAGTGATTTGCATGATAACATTTGGGCAAGAACTAAATCGGGAGAAGAACTAAATAAGCTGTTGCTTTCGTTCTAATCCCATTATTTGTATCATTTTGTATATCTTGTACATGTATGTCGATTTTGGAAATGAATATGTTTAAGCCAACATTGGGGCACGTTGACGTGATACCATCAAAGTTTATGTATCTTCTACCCAGGCCCACCATTATGACAGCCCAGAGGATAAGGTATCAGCCAATGAGAAATGTTGTGGTCTAGAGAAGATTTCTAACAGCCTTAGCTGCTGTAACTATGTAGGATATAGTCCAGTGACCCAGGTCTGTGCCGACGTGTCACACCAACAGCATGGTAAGTTAATCAATGAATGAATTTTGAAAGGTTAGATCCTTTAAAACCAAGGATCAGTGGTCCAAATGAGAAGGGGTAAGGGGGAAGAATTAATGAAGAATTAATGACAGAACAATGGTAACTGTGCAGAAGATATTAAGATTGATTATTAGAAACACAAGCTGGTAGATTTTTAAATATTAGCAAGATGGAGAAGTATAAATATGCTAATTTTGCAAAATAAAAATCAACTTTTTTGTTAGTGTTTCCACAGATCTGTATTTTACAAGGTCTAATGGATGTGATTCAATATCTATATCTATCTATCTGCCAATTAAGTGAATGGCCAATATTGATTCTAATAAGTTTACACTGCACTTTGTTGAGAAATAAGATAAAAGCCCAAATGTCATTCCCGAAAGTTATGTTTCTTTAAAACTCATAGCGTAAAGAAAACGCTGCTTGTACAGTAATTTTGATTCAGGCTGTGGAGGGGGAACAGTATGCCCGAGGAGCCAGAAGGACTTGGCATTTTGTGATATGTGTGACTTTGATCCCTACACCTACATGTGTGGCTCAGTTGGAGGTCACCACTCCATGGAACCCATCCCTGCACCACCCAATCCTGCTGATAGCTGTGTTACAAATAAAGAGAAAATATTCTCAGGAATGCAGTTAGATTTTCTAGGTAATGTGATGTTGATTTTGAAATATTATTTTCAAAATTCATGAATCAGTCAAATAATTTTATTTTGTTGTTATGAAAAAGGCTAAAATCTTTGTTAGAATCGTGTGGTGATTATTACTACCAAAATTAACATAGTGTTGAAACAGAGCAAAGGTCAGTCTTTATTCATGACTTTTCCAATTTTCATTTTACATCTTTGTATAGGCAATATAGGCCTTTAGAGAGGAGCTGTAGTCGAGTAGAGAGGCACCGTAGTCGAGTAGTTAAAGAGGCTTGGTTATTACCATCGTTATCTGACGACTGGAAAACTCTCTGTCAACCCAGCAGTAAATGGGTACCTTTTTTGAATCAGGCAAGGATAAGGCAGTGAAAGGAGAGAAATGGGCTCCTTTCATCAGCTGTGCCTAAGATACAGTGGGTCTCTAACCCCTACTGCCCCTACGGCTATTAGGCTATGGGAAACCTTTACCTTGTAGGCAATACAGATCTACAGGGAAATTAATTGCTGCATTCTACTTTGTTTAGAACTTATTGCTATTAAAACATCTAAACAAGGATGATTATATTGACATACTATAAGATCTTTTTGATAAAGAAAATATGAAATAAAGTAAAGTTACACTCCCAGTCTCCCAAAATTTTTTTAGCATATCTGCAGCCTTAAAGAAAGTAACTCAAATTTTATTCTCTAAATTTTGTCATACCTTCAGAGCTCTTTTGGTATCACAGCATACTATTAAAAAATCTAACTATTTGGACAGACATGTTTGAGCAAACAGTGCAGACCCTGATCAGACTGCTCCCAAAAGGAGCAGTCTGATCAGGACCTACACTGTTTACCATCTCATCTGCATCAAGTTTCGAATTTTAATAGTATCCTTTCTTTCTGCTCTTTAAGACAATGGACTACAGCCATTTTCCAACTACGAGTATGCTGTGACGGTCATCAACAGTGCAGGATCAACTACAAGTGACTATACATCTATCAAGACACTGCAGGCTAGACCAGAGGGCCTCATGTCTCCAGTAGCAGCCCTGGATCCCACACAACTCTACATTATATTCCTGAGCTGGAAACCTCCACAGAAACCAAATGGTATGTATAAATTGACCTGTTCCGGCCTGTCAGTCAGAATATGCATTGACCACTCAACTCAAATAAGGTAAAAACTGAGAACAAACAAATGCATTGTGCATTTTCATGACAATAGTTTCTTTTGTAAAATTTTCTCAGACAAATTCTGAAGGCCCCCTTGTCGCAGTGACCTACTTTCTGTTTACGAGTGTAATTTTGCTCAAATGCCAATGTTGAATAACAACCAACTTACTTAAACAACTTCAAACAGCTTCTTCTCTAAAACCACTGAACCCATGGGTCTCAAATTTCACATGGAGCATGACCAGACTGCAGGGTTTCAGATTTGTAAAAAAGGGAACCTAGGCCTGAACACATATTTTAAGCATACTGATGTATCCTTCATGTGTTTATTCCGTGTGTTATCTGTAATGATTGACATTTTATAATTTAAGATAGTGAAAAGTGAAGACGTACGTAACGGTCTGCATAGTTACCCAGTCTCATCTTAAAGCTCATTATTTAATAAGTATCTTTAGTTAAGTTTAGGGTTGATGTCTATGTATCTAGATATTTTGGATTTGTCAATGTTTCTGTGGGTTACATGTTCGGATTTATGATTTTGGTACTTTGACCACTTAAAGTGAATGGGTACACTATCAGGATAAGTAACTCTGCCATTTTAATTTCGGCCTCCCTAATCAGTGGTAGGGCTTTTGGAAGGGCTTTGTCCTCTGGGGAAGCAAACAAGAAGTCATGAAAGTTGGTCCCCTTTGCAGTCAAAATGGTGGAAAAACAAGGAGCTCTACCCATTCACCTTCAAGATAAGACTTCATGCCTTTCTGTGTTTCAGGAGAAATTCTTCGTTTCATCCTGTCTCGTGATGGAATAGAGTTGTACCGTGGCCTTGACCTACATTACACCGATGACACAACAATACTTCCATACAAATCCTACAAGTACACCCTTACAGCCTGTACTGTTGCTGGGTGTATCAGTAGTCCTACTGTAAGTATTAGCACAATGACGCAAAATATTGGGAAGGAAATGCCAGAGCAAACAGTGTAGACCCAGATCAGACTGCTCCTAGAGGAGCAGTCTGATCATGGTCTGCACTGTTTGCTATTTAGCCAGCAAGGTTTTGACACCTTTCATGGCAGGAAGAACAATTTGTTCAAATTTTAGGATATTTATAGTGATTAGTAAAAGATTACAGTAATAAACGTTTGGAAAATGCATACTTTTGTCTCTTTTGTACATTTATTGTTAAGTGGAACATTCCACTTGATGTATAACATAGTTCTCCATTACCATGCAAACTAAGAAGTGATAAGGTATTTTATCATGCATATGCTGCAAAGTCTACCTGATAACAGGGGTATGATAACATAATGTGATATTTCACTGTAGAACTGCGCTTGCGGGAATGTTATCAGGCGATGCCTTTAGAAGTGGTCGCTGAAGATGATTGGCCACATACTGATGTTGGCCATGATACCAACCTTTGATTGGTAAAATGACGTCACTGATTTACTACATAACGCATTCGTTCCGGAGCAAGTTCCAACAAAACTGTGTCAGCGTTTCATTTGTTTGACGCTTTTTACGCCTTAAAATCTTCTAATGATGCATAATAAAGAGAAAACCATGTAAGTGTCTTTTGATATCAAGTTTATCAGGCTCAACCAGAAACACATTGGACTGGCTCGGCAAGCCTTGCCATTCCTATGCTGTTTCTGGTCTTGCCTGATAAACTTGATATCAAAAGACACTAACATGTTATTCTCTATATATAGTCACATAAATAAGTGCATTGTTCAAAACAGGAACCTAATAAAAAAAAAAGAAGAAAGAAAAAGAAAACAAAATTAGTAATAAAGGATTTACTCTCTTAGTATATTATTGTGTATCCTGTTTGACAGTGGAAATAATTTTTGTTAGTGCAACAGACTTGAGATTTTCTAAAGAAAGTATGGTGAAGTCCATACTCCCTGGTCTTGTTTCCTTCTGAGTTTCAATCTTTTGTTTTCTAGGTAACTGTGGCTACAGCCCAAGCCCCACCTGAAGGTGTGCTACCCCCAAGGCTTTCTGTCATTGGCACAACCACCCTAGGAGCTAACTGGTCCCCGCCTGGTGAACCAAATGGTATTATTACAGAGTATCAGCTACATGTGGAGGGAGGAGGGATGATGGAGACATACAATACTACAGCTTTGTCAATTATTCTGACAGGTCAGTGAGTGCTTACTTACCCTTACACATTTAAGCCAGGGTTCATGGTTATAAAACTTGAGTATAAAATCAAACTCAAAATAAAGCACACTGATTGGCTGCTTCCGAGCATGTGCTCGGAAGCAGCCAATCAGTGTGCTTTATTTTGAGTTTGAGAATGTACTCAAGTTTTATAACCTCGGGGCCTGGGGCTGTATTCATAAAACGACTTAAGTGGTTGCTATGCTGTTGCTAGGGCTAAATTTCTTTGAAGGAGATTCCCTACAACTATGAATTTGCTCTGGAGGAACAGTCTTACAAAGACTGTTCCTCCAGAGCAAATTTCATAGTTGTAGGGAATCTCCTTTATAGATATTTAGCCTTAGCAACCGCATAGCAACGACTTAAGTGGCTTTATGAATACGGCCCCAGGTCTCAGGTCCGATTTTTTTTTCTCATTAAGATGTATGAGTACATCTTCATGTTTTCTATAATTTTTAAAAAGGAGAACCATTTTTATGAGTTCCTGTTTGCCTCCCCAGAGGATTAAGCTGTTCCAAAATGGGGTCTTTATTTAAAGGAAAGAATTTACTCTAGACAAGCAAATTCTTTTCTTTATTAGTCGATTCCTTAAGAAATGGAGGCAAAAGCAAAAATGATAGAGTTGCTTCCCCTGAAAGTATATGTTTGCCTTAAATCTCAATTTATCGTAAACAGACAGTGGACATACATGCTATACTTTCTTGGGCATCAGTTTGCAAGATTTTAAGAACTAACATTGGGTTTTCAGCGTTCATCGTCTGATGAAGCCAGTGGGCAGAGCTAACGTTCCATGAAGCGCAAAGCACTTCTTGTACAATTTTAGGGACGACCACTGGCTTCTTCACACGATCAAATCAAAAAAGATTGATTCTTATATTTACATTTGTTTTAGACCCTTTCTGTGCCATTTTTTTTATAATTTAGATAGAGAGGCATACCTTTTTCTAGATTTCTGCTCATTTTTCGAAGTTAGGTAATTAACAGGCACTTACCATTAAAATTTACATCAAAACTTTTCAATTTTCAGACATGCAGCCATATACAGAGTACAATGCTTCACTGACAGTTTGTACAGAAGTGGGATGTACCAGGAGTGCTAATGCTTCCATTATGATGCCTGAGGCCCAACCTGAAGGTCAGTTTGATACGTTTTATCAGGGCTCAGTAGTTAAAAACTAACAACGTCGTTAGTTAACGTGACGTTAAAATTTCAAACATTAATATCACAAATATGCCAATATTTTTTGTTGTAAAAATGTGAGAAGCTTTTGCATTGCAAAAGCTTCTCACATATTTTCAACAAAAAATATCAGTGTATTTGGCTATAAAGTCACAAAACACTTAACGAGTTGACCTCTTAACGAGCTCGTTAGGCTAACGATGCTTTGAACAACTGGGCCCTGGACTTTATTCTGTTTATTTAGTTGAAAATTTTATACTTCCCATGCTGTTAGCAATGCAGGGGACGTTGATAATAGTACCATATCTATTTGGTTCTAAGACGTGAATTTACCCTTCCAAAATTACTGCAATTAGATAAATCCGTATTGTATGATTCAGTTGTAAAATCGTACAAGACCTTATCTTTGAGATGGTTTTGGAAGGAAAAACTGTTAGATGGATCTAAACCTTTGGCATTGTTTTAGAAGAGAAAAACCCTGTCTTATAAGTATGGTAGGATACAACTAGAATCATTATTGATTTATTGTTGGACATATACAACAGAGTTATCTTATAAGAAGACAAGTATCATGTTTTCCTTTATAAGTACTTTTCAGGCAAAGATTTTGAACAAACAGCACAGACTTAGATCAGACTGCAGTCTTATTTTGCCAACAAATATTCACTGTCAGGACAGATGTATTTCTTCTTATTCAAAGATGCTATAGATCATTATAAAACCTATTTAAGCATCAGGGCCTAGTTATTCAAAGTAACAATGTTTTTAGTTAACAAGACGTTATATTTTCAAACATACGCAAAAACACTGCCATTTTTTGCCTTAAAAATCTTAGGAGCTTTTGCAGTGCAGTACAAAAGCCCCTTGTGTTTTTTTTTTTTTTTTTTTTTTTTCAAAAATATTAGCACACTTGATTTCCTCTGTACTAGAAGATTTAACAAATTCTAGAATAATGACTTTGTTAAGCTAATTATGCTTCGAAAGCTAATAATGCTTCAAACAATTTAGCACTAATTATTTGCAGTAAGTACAGCTTCTAGGGTGGCTTAGGTTTATTTGTTTCTCTTTTTCAGGTTTACTAGCTCCAAGAGTGATCATAAGTAGTGCCACATCTGTAGATGTATACTGGACAGCTCCTAGTAAACCAAATGGCCAAGTAATTTTCTATGCCTTGCTTCGCTCACAGAAGAATTATGGCATCCATGTTTTTCTTGGGGAAGATTTTCATGCCTATGATAGTTTGCTTACGCCAGGAGCCAGCTACAGTTATTTTGTCATTGCAGGAACAAAGGCAGGAAACACTAGCAGTAATGCTACATTAATAACAATGCCTGATAACACCCCAGCAGATATTCCTGCGCCAAGAAATGTAACAGTCCTGAGCTCCACCTCTGTATATGTAGAGTGGGACCCACCACCTCCAGAAAGTGGCATCATTGATCAGTTTAGGGTTTTACTGAATGCTGGGAGACTTACGCAGATTGATAAAGGTGTTGGGCTTGACACGTCTGCTCAGATTGATAATCTTCTGCCATTCATGTTGTATGAAGTCAGAATTCAGGCTTGTCTTCAAGGTGTTCCAAATGGATGTGGTACTAGCCCAGGGGTCATAGTTCAGACATTTGAAGCCCCACCAACTGGTATGGAAGCACCTGTTGCTACTGCAATGGGTCCGGATGTAGTTGATATATCTTGGAAGGAACCAAAACATCCAAATGGAATTATTATTCAGTATTTAGTCTACTACAGAGAGTATGGTACAATTGTTCAGCTTCTTATTAACAGATTGAATGGTGAGACTTTCCATATAAGACATGCTGGCTTAGAGTTAACACCATATACCGAGTATGAATACAAAGTAGTGGCGGGAAATTCAAAAGGAGACACGTCAAGCCCTTGGACACTAGTAAGAACCATTGCTGCACCACCCAAATCCCTACCACAGCCTTTTGTGATAGTTAATGGTGCCTTTGCAATAGACTTGAAATGGGTTCACCCAGCTAAGCCAAATGGTGTGATAAACATTTACAAGGTTTACTACCGGCAGACAGATGTAGACCCCACAAGTCCTGATCATACTAAAGTTCTTGTGATACCAGGTACTCACACAAGCACATCTATAAGTGGCTTGAAGCCTTATTCAGAATATCAGCTTAAGATTGAAGCCTTCAACAGTGTGGGGAGTGTCAGTAGTATATGGGTCACCTTCAAGATGGGAGAGTCCTCACCATCAGGACTTGGTATGTTTGATATAGAGAAAATTGCATCTGGTACTTCAGTCATCCTAAGATGGGGACCTCCTGTTTATCCTAACGGAATTATAACTACCTATAGGATATTTGAGGAAGGATCATCTGTGGCAGCTTTTCAAGGATTAAATCGTGAATTTGAGCTTCGTAGGCTGGAGCCTTACACAGAATATTCTGTTCAGTTGGAAGCTTGCACTACTGCAGGGTGCACAAGAAGCTTTAGCCAGAAATTCACCACCGCAGAAGTGGCACCGTCATCTCAGAGTAGTCCAGTCATTGGAGAGACAACAGCTACTACAGTTGTGGTGACATGGATGCCACCAGTTCATGCCAATGGAAAGATAACTCTGTATGAGGTCATGAGAAGAACTAATACTAGAATACAGAAGAGAAGTGTCTCCGACCCAGTGGTGGTTCATAGAACCACCAACACTGACTCTTTGACATATTCTTTTACAGACACTAATTTGATGCCTTTCACAGAATATCAGTATAGCATAATTGCCAGTAACTCACAGGGGTCAACCCAGAGCCCTTGGCAGTCAGCTTTTACAACCCAGGCCCCTCCAGCAGGGGTCCAACCACCCAATGTCAACTATGTCACAGATCAGGTGGACTCCCTTAGGATCACCTGGGCCCCACCAGATCAACCAAATGGGATCATACAAAGCTACCAGCTCAAGAGAAATTATTCTGTTCCATGGAGTTTTACACCACAGGATGTGATGCAGTTTGTTGATACTGGACTTGGAGCTTACACATTATACAGCTATACCATGACTGTCTGCTCAGGTGGGGGATGTACAATGAGTGACCCAACTGTTATAAGAACAAAAGAAACTTCTCCACTAAAAGTGTCTCCACCCACATTATTTGCAGTCAACTCCACAGCATTGAGAGTAACTTGGCTGGAGCCACAAATAACCACTGGTGTAATAAATGCATATCAGCTGCACATGAATGGTGTAGTAATATACGAAGGTTTGAATATGGAGTACATGGCTGTAAACTTGATACCATTCACAGATTACACATTTAAACTGACTGCTTGTACTAAAGGTGGTTGTACTGACAGTGGGGAAGTTGTAGGAAGGCCAGAAGATGATAAACCACTTAACATGAGGTCACCAATTCTCAAGGTTATGAGTTCAAGGTCAATAGAAATCACATGGCAACCACCAGAATATCCCAATGGAATTATAACATCTTATGATGTACGTAGGGATGGAAGGCTGATCTACACGGAAAGCATAAGTGTTACAGGCTCTCTGAGGACAACTTATACTGATTATAACTTGGATCCAGGGACAGAATATTCCTATGTTGTAATTGCTAGAAACATAAAAGGCAGTGCAGAGAGTCCAGTAGCCATTGCAAGGACATTCGCATCATCACCAAGTGGCCTTGACCCTCCAAAAGTGTCGCCTCTATCAGCAACTTCATTGCAGGTCACATGGACCCCACCTGCCAATCCTAATGGTATGATAAAGAATTACACACTGTTCAGAGAGGGTGAGATGGTTTATTCCGGTGGTCCCTCCCAGATGAGCTACATTGTCCCTGGACTACAGTTTTGGACAGAGTACACTTTTAGAGTTCAGGCGTGCACTGAGAGAGGATGTGAGCTGAGTGTGTCAGCCTCAGGGCGTACCTTAGCTGCCAGGCCAGAGGAGCAGGCCATGCCCAAATTGTTAGCCCTGGCCAATCAGGATGGGGCCCACGCTGGTGTTCTGGTGGAATGGGAAATGCCACTCAAGCCAAATGGTGTAATTAAGGCATTTGAAGTATATAGAAGACAGCTTATACAAGAAACTCTGGGTATGTATCAGTGGTATAGTTTAAGGTGAATTGGTACACTTTCAGGGGAAGCAACTCTGCCATTTCTTTTTGCCTCCATTTTCAATGAGGGTCAACTATTAAAAGTACTAAAACTACTAAAGGATATATACGGGAACATGTATTATACAGTTAATGTTTGGAAAAGGCAAAAATTATCTGCTTAACAAAAAGTAAGAATAGCTGAATTTGCAAACAGTGCAAACCCCAATGAGACAACTCGTAATGAGCAAGCTCATCTGGATCTACTCTGTTTTGCCGTGTAGTCTTTGAATTCTTAATATAATACAGCTTGGATAATTTGTTTTTTTTCTTCCATTTTTGCAGATGTAAATTTTCTGATTTGTGTTTTTGGCTTTTTAACGGTTGAGGTACTGTAGGTGCTTGATTACGATCAGTTAACTTTGTAATGCTACTTTGGGATATGCTTTTTGAGATGGCATTAAGATGAATGAATACACTTTCGGGGAAGCAACTTTGCCATTTTAATTTTTGTCTTCCTTTCAATAAAGGTCAACTCGTAAAGGGAAGAATTTGCTCCTGTAGGAGCAATTATGTTCCTTTATTGAAATGGCTATTTGTCTTAGGGAAGCAAACAGGAGGTCATCAAATTTGTTTCTTTTTGAAAAATGATGGGAAAGAAAATGGACATGTACCCATAACTTTAAGATGTATTTTAGCTGTAGATCTGTGATTTTTCCCACAGGAACATCATATGGTCCAACAAAGCTTGTGTATAATGGTAGCGCCCTCCAGTATACAGACAAGGACTCAAACCTACTACCCTTCTCTGACTACCAGTACTTGGTGACAGCCCTGAACAATGTGGGTAAAGTTAGCAGCCTGTGGGAGGTGGTCACCACCAAGGAAGCACCACCTGATACTGTCCCAGCTCCAGCTATAAATGTAAGATTATCTGTATGGACAATGACATGACAAAAATTACCTTACAAAGTGTGATCAGAAAAATCTTGGATCACCCTGCATCTGTACAGGCTAATCAGAGACTGCTGGGCCCTGTTGTTCAAAACTAAGGACATAATTACTTAATGAGACGCCGGGCTGGGTAGCGCAATCGGTAGGGCACCTGACTCGTAAGTCAGAGGTCCTGGGTTCTAATCCCGGTCTGGCCACATACTTTCGTTTCTCCTTCCGCTGATTCAAGAAGGGCAGTTGTCAGTTACTGGCGAAAGTATGTGCACTTAGTACTGGTTAACCGCTTAGGAGGTCTAAGCCTGCCCAGGAATAGTGTGGTTAGGTTAACTGACCGTCCCGACATGACCTTAGTTGTTTACCGTGGACGTTAAGCATCAAATCAACCAACCAACCAACTTAATGAGACCTTAAAATTTCCAATGAAATTTAGGCAAAAACACTGCCATTTTTTGCTCCAAAAAAATGAGGGGCTTTTGCAAAAGCTCCTAACAATTTTGCAGCAATAAATAATACCTCAATTGATTTTGTATGTACTGTAGGACTTACAGAATCTTCGAATAACAGCTTTGTTAAGCTGACGATGCTTTGAACAACCGGGTCCTGGTTTTTATCAGCAATTTATTGCCTTGCCTGCAATTAGCAGCAATAAAAAATAGGTATTTCTTATCCTGCACTGTCGGCAGAGTACACTTGAATTGAATTTGCTGGTTTAGCTCTGTTTGTTGTGTCGCTAGTGTGCTAACAAGCATGACATCACCTTCTGTGAAATTCTTGTGGATCAGTGGCATAGGAATCTATGTAGCAGAAAGGAAAGACTGATCAGACTGCCTGGATGCACAGGCGTATATGATGAGTATCTGTATTTGTATGTTCCAAAGTGTTTTTTCTCATGGCACATGTACTCTTTTGTCTTCACTGTGCAGCTGTTGTTGTCTAGCAGAAAAATATATTGAGTCTGAAATTATTTTTTAGGTCCTAGAATTTAATACTGAATACAAATACAAATTTCCCTGAATTTATTGCTATTTCAACCTATGTCAAGAAATGTCCCTACAGTCCTTGCATATGTAAAGTATAACATATTTATTAGAGCCCAGAAAAGTATTTTTGAAAATGTGATTAAAAAAGAAAAGACTGAGACAAAAGGAATAGAAAAAAAAATGCAAACACATATATACAACATCAACAAAAAAAAGCAATCACAAAATGCAGAGTAATAGGCCTTGAAGTAGTAGGTTGACAAGTTGAATACAGGCAAACCTGTCTTAAGGGGTCACCTATGGGAAAGTCAAAAATTGTCCACTTTGGAGGTCTTGAACTGTCAGAGTTGCTAATGTAATTAGTGTATCTCTTGGGACAGAGTAGGATTTGAGTTTTGTTACTTCTTAATTTCAGGGTACCACTGCATCTACTATATCAGTGACAATAACTCCACCCAGTCAGCCAAATGGAATAGTGCGCTACTACAATGTTCTTGTTAATGGCACTGTGGTAAGTGGGAATTAAACCAGCGGGCATACAACAACAACGTTGATGCTACATACTTCATTAGGTCACATTGCCTGCCATACGACCATGTGCCTGCTGGGAAATGATTACTCTAAATATTGGGACAGAAGTGATTGACCAAACAGTGAAGACCCATATCAGACTGCTCCAAGGATCTGATCAGAGTCTGCATTGTTTGTCATGCTGCCACAAACTTTACAACATGTCCCCAGACAGTAAAAACATGTTTGAATACCTAAGTGATTACAGTTGCTAATTAAGCTTCCTATTCATTAGGGTAAAATAGGTTATGTGAAGTAGAGTTTTATTCAGAAGATGCTAGTCTGTTGATTTTCAGACAAATTACATCCTTACAACAGGTCATCTCATAAATACAGCATTAGAAGAGCATAGAATGACAAACAGCGTTATGGAGAATTTTTGTTTTCCTCTGAAGGTGTATAAATTGATCCATTTAGGTTTTTGCTAGTCACAGTGAGAGATTTGGCAGGGTAATATTGACCTACTAGTTTTTATCAAGCATGGTAGTGTAACTTTATAAGATACAAGGTGATAGTGGTGATGAAACCTAACCCCTTGCCCTGTCCTAGCCCACCCCACTACCCCCACCCTCCCCACAAAAACGGAAGTATTTTTCCGAGTAGTAAAGAAAATGAATACTTCTTTTCAGGCTAGCAGCAGTACTAACATGTTCCAGACCGTTGGACAGACTGTGCCTCTGAAACCATTCAAGTTTTATGCCATCACAGTCCAGGCTTGTACTGCTGGGGGATGTACGACCAGTCCACCCACCATAGCTCGGACTGGTACCTCTATACCTTCAGGACAAGAACCAGTCACAGTGCTAGATGTCAACAGTACAGCTGTCAAGCTAGGTTGGACTCATCCTTCAAACCCCAATGGAGAAATCAGAAGGTACAAAAGAAAATATAATAAATTGCGACACTTAAAAATAAATACCTTTATTGTCCTGATATGGAACATTTCAGTTTTATAGTGCAGTAATGCATCCAAAAGCTGCAGATAAAACTGCTCCTAAAGATCAGACTGCTCCTGCAGTCTTATCTGGAGCTACACTGTTTGCTCAGACCTATCTACAATTTCTTAGAATTTTTACGGTAATGGGATAAAAGTCAACTTTTGGAATGAAAATTCCTTTCAGAATGGGGACTGTATTCTGCCATACTGTTCTCTGTGGCATGTTTGAAGAGCAGTTTAAATAATAGTTTCAAGCAAGCAACTTTCTTTAAGAGTAAGCTTGCGAGTTTAACCATTTTCTCTAGTGTGTGCATATTTGACTGTACTGTAGATGAAAAATTAAATCTGACATGTTGAAAAATTTACACAAGTTTACCAAAGTTGCAGACATGGAATGGGCTACATAAATATTTTGAGATATTTCTATCATTTGCTCAAAAATACATTTGTCATTGCCCATACTTAGATTTCCATACTAAGGCAGTTCTAATGAGAGACCGCAACCTATACTTTTAAAGAGAAATAACCATCAACACCCATCTTTATTTTGAACTCTGATTTTGTATTATTTGGAAGAGCGTGTATACATATATTTTTTCCATTTTCAACTTTTCAGGTTTCTGCTGTATCAGAGAAATGGCTGTCCACCAAGGAGTCAACCATTCAGCCAGACCTGTGTGGCTGGAGAACCCAAGAAACTGTATGAGGGGCTATATTTAGAACAAATTGTCAGCAACCTTAGCTCATATACAGCTTATGAGTTCCAGGTTCAGTCAGCCAATGATGCGGGTCCGATAGACTTCCCTGTATGGGTCAGAGCAGAAACAGCAGCAGACAGTAAGGACTCTATGTCAAATCTCCTGATTTTGGAATAAGTAGATGAATGACATGGTTTTACAGTTCTTTCTACAGTATGTCAAGTCATATTGAGCCTATGGAATATGACAATGAAAGGCTGTATACAATGGAATCCTATTTATAGTTGGACAGAATTTGGCCTCTAGCAGAGTTCAATCCCACATTGCTAGCTTAGTAGGCCAGCCCTTAACCTGCTGGGAAAGCATATTGATGCTAAGATGGTTAGAAACATGCTGTGTCTTCAGTTCTGTTAAAGAGAATTAAGTAATGCATCTTATGGATAATATTAGCAATAGATTGTGATGAAATTTATATTTGTTCCAATAGGAGCATTATACAAAGAATCACAGCCATTTATTTTTTCAATTTCATTGATTTAAACAGAAAGATCTATAGATGAAATACTTTTGTGACGTTTCACTATTGCTGGTGTCAGAAGACAGACTGCAGAAAAAAATCAAGAAGAAGAAAGAAAAAAAAAACATGAAAATTTCTTGTTATGAATACCTCTCCCAGAAATTATATTGTGTTGTTTTAAACACTTTCTACAAAAGTTATGAAGTGCAAAATAGATATACCCTTATGTACTTAAATATTGGGAAACCTAGAAACCATTAATTTTCCATTTGGGACAAATGGAAAATAAATGGTTTTAGGTGTCCCAATACTAAGGCACATTAGGGTAGCTGAAATCATAATTAAATCATCTTACACAGGAAAATACTTCACCGTTCTTTCAGCACCAAGGTATGTCCAGTTTCCACGACTACAGAAGAATGGTTCCCTGGCAATTGTAGACTGGTCATCCTCATTCATCCTTAACAGTAAACTGAAAGAATTTCTCATCATGTCAGAGGGAAATATTCTCTTCAGAGGGATTAGCAAAGTGCACAGTCTGGAAAGGTCCACAGAGAGTGAAAGTAAGTCACATGCCTAACAGTGTATGGGTACACTCACATGCCTAACAGTGTATGGGTACACTCAAATTATTTTTTCCTGGCAGTTTCACAGACAGGGTGCCATGGTCAGGGAAAAATATCTGGAAAACAAATTTTTTCTAGGGCAGGGAAAAGTCAGGGAATTTTGTGATTGGTCAGGGAAGTTTGGAAAAGTCAGGAAAAGAGGAAAAAGTGGGGAAATTCGAATGATGGTCTTTAAAAAATATACTTTTCCACGGGAAAGGCTGTAATTGCTAGAGAGATACTCCAGGCACATCTCCCTCTTCATTAGGGTCTACTCTTAAAGGGAAGAATTTGCTCCTTTGGGAAGCAAATTCTTTCCTTTCAGAGTAACCACCAATTCCAAATTGAAACAATTAGCACTACATATATTGAAGTAAAGAGTTAAAAGGGTATGGAAATCTGTAAAGTGTCAGGCAAAAATCAGGGAAAAGTCAGGGAAATTTTTAGAGGCAGATAAGTGGCAACCCTGACAAAGGAAAACAACTATTGTGACTCCCTGTTTACTTTCCTGATGAAGCACTATGAAAATGGCGTTTACTCTTAAAAAGCTCCAAGCAGAGCAAATTCTTTTCTTATAGAGTTAAATCCATTGAGAAGGGAGACAAAGAAATGGTTGAGCTGCTTGCCACTGTTTAAGATATTTTTTTTTTATGGCCCCAACTTCGTAGAAGTTGAGGGGGGCATATTGGTTTGGGCCTGTACGTCTGTCTGTCCGTCCGTCTGTCCGTAATGCTTTTTGGCAGCTGGGCAAGTCAAGAACCACTTTAGCTAGGATCTTGAAATATGTGGCATGTACATGAAAAATAAGGGGACCCGTATTTTTGCTTTACTCCGCCAGTCTTGTCATTCCGGAGTTATGCCCCTTTTTCATTTTATATAGGAAAAACCTTGTGACCAAAATATCTGAAGAACTGTTTAAGCTATGATCCTGATATTTAGTACACAGCTACAGATTGAGGTGTAGATGACCTGATTAACTTTTGAGCCTATTTAATCAATTTTTGGTTGAGTTATTCTCCTTTTCGGACATAGGCATTTTATATGAGAAAAACCTTGTGACCAGAATATCTGAAGAACCGCTGAAGCTAGGATCCTGATATTTGGCTTGCAGGCTTGGACCAAGGTGTAGATGTACTGATTAACTTTTGAGCATATTTCATCAATTTTTGGTGGAGTTATTCCCCTTTTTTGGACAGAGGCATTTTATATAGGAAAAACCTTGTGACCAAAACATCTGAAGAACCCCTGAAGCTAGGATCCTGATATTTGGCATACAGGTTTGACTAAAGTGTACATGAACTGATTAACTTTTGAGTCTATTTTATAAATTTTTGGTTGAGTTATTGCCCTTTTTTGGACACAGGCATTTTATATAGGAACAAGAAAATGTGTTTATGAAACACTATGCCCCAACCATATGCTTGCCTGTAAAGAAGGCTCATCCCATAATGTTTAAGTCAGAAAGGGGTTTAATAGGTTCATCTACATCATAGCTTGTAACTGTATGCCAAATATAAGGAACATAGCTTAGCGGTTCTTCAGATATTTTGTTCACAAAGTTATTCATATAGCGTCTTTGTATACAAAATGCCTATGTCCGAAAATGGGAAAAATTCTGTCAAAAATTTATAAAGTGGTCTCTTAAGTTAATCAGGTTATCTATACCTTGGTCCTAACCTGCATGCCAAATATAAGGATCCTAGCTTATGCGGTTCTTCAGATATTTGTTCACAAGCTTGTTCCTTTACAAAATGCCTATGTCTGAAAAGGGGAATAATTCTACCAAACATTTACGAAATAAGCTCAAAAGTTAATCAGGTCATGGGCATCCTAATCTGTAACTGTATGCCGAGTATCAAGACCCTAGCTTATGTGGTTCTTCAGATATTTTGTTCACAAGGTTGTTCCTATATAAAATGACAAAGTCGAAACAGGGGCATAACTCCTAAATGACGAGACCGGCAGAGGAAAAATATACAGGTTCAGTTATTTTTCATGTTCATGCAGCATACAAGATTTCAAGTTCCTATCTGTTATGGTTCTTGACCGTATGTGAGGATACCTTTGTACCATTAGGCTTCAATGCACTAAGTCGAAAAAGGAGAATAACTCCGTCAAAAATTCACCAGTATTTTTCAAAAGTTAATCAGGTCATCTACACCTCAGGCAATGTCTTCCTGCAAAAAATCATGACCATAGCATCAGGGGTCCTCGAGATATTTTGTTCACAAGGTTCCATAGGCTTACAATGCACAGAGTCGAAATGGGGCATAATTCGGTCAAAAATTCACAATTTTTTTTCAAAAGTTAATCAGGTCATCTACACCTTGGGCATTGTCATCCTGCAATATCTCATGATCCTAGCACCAGGGGCTCTTGAGATATTTTGTTCACAAGGTTCCATAGGCTTACAATGCACAAAGTCGCAAAGGGGCATAATTCGGTCAAAAATTCACAATTTGTTTTTCAAAAGTTAGTCAGTTCATTTACACCTTGGGCATTGTTATCCTGCAAAACCTCATGATCCTAGCACCAGGGGTTCTTGAGATAGTTTGTTCACAAGGTTCCATAGGCTTACAATGCACAAAGTCGAAAAGGGGCATAATTCGGTCAAAATTCACATTTTTTTTCTTTCAGAAGTTAATCAGGTTATCTACACCTTGGGCATTGTCATCCTGCAAAACCTCATGATCCTAGTACCAGGGGTTCTTGAGATATTTTGTTCACAAGGTTCCATAGGCTTGCAATGCACTAAGTCAAAAAAGGGGTATAACTCGGTCAAAAGTTCACGAATTTTTTCCAAAAGTTAATCAGGTTATCTACACCTTGGGCAATGTCATCCTGCAAAAAATCATGATCCTAGCATCAGGGGTTCTTGAGATATTTTGTTCACAAGGTTCCATAGACTAAGTTGAAAAAGGGGCATAACTCTGGAAATACATGACCGGCAGAAAAAAGAAAAAATACGGGTGCGCTTATTTTTCAAGTACATGCCACACATAAAATTTCAAGATCCTAGCATAGGCAGTTCTTGAGTTTCCCAGCTGCCAAAAAGCATTACGGACAGACGGACAGAGACAGACGGACGGACGGACAGGCCCAAACCAATATTCCCCCTCAACTTCTCCGAAGTTGGGGGCATAAAAACATTGTGACCAAAATATCTGAAGAACTGCTTAAGCTAAGCTCCTAATATTTGGGATGCAGGTTTGGACTAAGTTGTAGATTGACTGATTAACTTTTGAATTTTTGGTTGAGTTATTTCCTTTTTTGGACATAGGCATTTTGTATAGGAATAAGCTTGTGAACAAAATATCTGAGGAACCCCTTAAGCTATGATCTTTATATTTGGCATACAGTTACAAATCAAGATTAAGATGGCTTGATAATTAGCTTTATAGCCAATTCTAAAAAGACTACATTGAGTCATACCCCTTTCTGACTTATACATTATGGGATGAACCTTCTTTAGAGGCAAGTATATGGTTGGGGCATAGTGTTTCATAACACATTTTCTAGGGTTTTTTTTGCATGGGTGGGAGTGGGGGGTCATCTTATAGCTGAATAAATACTATACTGCTCAAGCTACCTATCAGAATTTGTCAGACTGTTCTTGTGATTTTGTTTTGCAGCAATATTGTGTGCCAGGAGTATTATACTCAGTACACTACAGTATTTTTACACCAGAATTTTCTCACTATCATTAACATGTGTTACAACTTTTTTTTTCCTTCTTTACAGCCCTAGTATTCAAGATTGTTTGTGTCACAGAGACTGGCCAGATGGAGACGCCAACAATAGTGTTTGACCCTAATGCTGTTGATAATGTTGGTAAGAATTGTTGGTTTCACATGTCAAGTTTAGATTTAAATTTAGTTCAATTATATGGAATTCAGCATTGCAAGAATGAAATACCTCAGTAATTTTCTTGTCCATACACATTAGGATATGAAAGTAAGCTGAAAATTTTTCACAGATATCATTGGCAGCATTTTTAGCTCGCCTGAAAGTTCAGGAAGAGCTTTTGTTGTCACACTGGCGTCCGCGTCTGGGTCCGGATTGGATGTTGATTAAAGTTTTTTAAAGACCTATATCTCCCTAACCCATGGATGGATTCTTTTGATACTTGCACTGTAGTAAGATATTGGTCCAAAGTTTAACAAGGTGCCAACCCCTTACAACTCGTTGACCTTGATGTCAAGGTCATGGACTTAGAAAATTGGGAGTTTTTTGGACTGGATGTTTTGGTTAAAGTTTTATAAAGCCCAATATGTCCTTAACCCATGGATGGATTACTTGCACTGTAGTTAGATATTGGTCCAAAGTTTTCCAAGGTACTACCCTCACCCCCCTCAGTGACCTTGATGTCAAGGTCATATACTTAGAAAATTGTCTTTTTATTGATTGGATGTTTTGGTTAAGTTTTTTAAAGACACATATCTCCTGAACCCATAGATGAATTTTTTTTTATATTTGCACTGTAGTTATACACTATATACTTACCCCACTGGATGACCTTGAAGTCAAGGTCATGGACTTGAGTTTTATCTAAAAGATTTTGGTTAAAGTTTTATATTAATGAAGACATAATTTCACAGTTCCACGATGGACTCAGTTGATACTAATACTTGGACTGATGTTAGTTTTGATACATCCTAGCTACCCCCCATCCCTTAGTTCTTTGACCTCAAGCTCATGGACTTTGAAATTTCATGTGGATTTTTTAGCTCACCTGAGCCAGCGGCTCCGGGGGAGCTTATAGGATGGTAAGGCTCCGTTGTCCGTCGTACGTCGTCCGTCCGTCGTACGTCCACACTTTCAAACAACTTCTCCTCTTGAACTGCTGGGCCGATTGTAACCAAATTTCTTATTGAGCCTCCTGGGACCTTGAAATTTCATGTGGATTTTTTAGCTCACCTGAGCCAGCGGCTCCGGGGGAGCTTATAGGATGGTAAGGCTCCGTTGTCCGTCGTACGTCATCCGTCCGTCGTCCGTCCACACTTTCAAACAACTTCTCCTCTGGAACTGCTGGGCCGATTGTAACCAAATTTCATATTGAGCCTCCTGGGACCTTAGGAACGACAAATTGTTCAAACGGTCCTGGTCACATGACCAACATGGCCACCATGCCCATATATGGTAAAAACTGAAAAAATCTTCTTCTCCAGAACCAATAGCTCGATGGCCTTGAAACTTGGTATTTAGCATCGGGTACACGAGTACTACCAAGATTGTTCAAATTATGACCTTGGGTTGACCTTGACCTTTTTTACGGTAAGATCAAATTTGCTTCCTTATGCTTTTATATGGCAAAATGCTGCAACATAAGATATCGTGGAAACTGTTGAAGATTTTGGCCTAAAAATTGGTACATACAGTCATCTTAATGACTACATGAAGATTTATGAGTACAAGAGGTCAAGGTCATTCTTTGACCTTTGACCCAGAACTCTCATATTTTGACAATATCAAACAATCTCCTCAAAAACAACTAGGCCAATTGTAACCAAATTTCATATAGATCCTCCAGGGGTTGAGGGAATGAAAATTTGTTCATACGGTCCAGGTCACTGACCAACATGGCCACCACGCCCATATATGGTAAAATCCTTTAAAAATCTTCTTCTCCAGAACCAGTAGACCGATGGCCTTGAAACTCGGTATGTAGCATTGGGTACTCAAGTACTATCAAGATTGTTCAAATTATGACCCTGGGTTGACCTTGACCTTTTGTACGGCAAGGTCAAATATCGGAAATGCTAGAACATGAGATTTCATGGTAAGTTTTGAAGATTTTGGCCTAAAATTTGGTATATACAATTATCTTAATGAGTACATGAAGATGTGTGAGTACAAGAGGTCAATGTCATTCTTTGACCTTTGACCCAGAAATCTCAAATTTTGACAATTTCAAACAATCTGCTCTAAAACCACTGGGCCAATTGAAACCAAATTTCATATGTAGCCTCAAGGGGTTGAGAGAATGAAAAAAATTTCTAACGGTCCTGGACACATGACCAACATTGCCGCCACGCCCATATATGGTAAATACCTTTAAAAATCTCTTTCTCCAGAACCAATTGACCGATGGCCTTGAGACTTTGTATGTAGCATTGAGTACTTGAGTACTATCAGGATTGTTCAAATTATGACCTTTTGTTGACCTTGACCTTTTTACAGCAAGGTCAAATATGGGAAAATGGTAGAACATAAGACTTCATGGAAAATTTTAGATTTTGGCCTAAACAATTGGTATATACAGTTGTCTTAATGAGTTCATGAAGAATTATGAGTACAAGAGGTCAAGGTCATTTTTTTACCTTTGATCCAAATTGCTCATATTTTGACATTTTCAACCGTTTCCTCAAAAGCCAAAGGGCCGATTGTGAACACATTTCACATAGAGCCTCCAGGGGTTGATTGAATGAAAATTTGTTCAAACGGTCCATGTCACATGACCAACTTGGCAGTCATTACCACTTATGGTATAAATCTTTAATATTTTTCTTCTCCAGAACCAATACACCTATGGCCTTGAAACTTGGTAAATAGCATGGAGTACTAGAGTACCACCAAGACTGTTCAAATGGTGACCTTGGGTTTACCTTGACCTTTTTTGCGGCATGGTCAAATATGGGAAAATGCTAGAACATAAGATTTCATGGAAAGTTTTGAAGATTTTGGCCTAAAAATGGTATAATTATATGGTTGTCTTGATGAGTACATGAAGAGTTATGAGTACAAGTGGTCATGGTCATTCTTTGACTTTTGACCCAAAACTCATATTTTGACAATTTCAGACATGATAAGTAAAAGCCACCTTGCCAATTGTTCAGGTGAGCAATTCAGGGCCTCATGGCCCTCTTGTTTTATTATTGTTTTAATTTTATTTTAAGACTTATTTCTGAGATAGCTTTTGTTTATAAATGTGTTGTCATTATGGACATGCTTGCCTGAAGCTTTATGCATAGCAGTCCACACCACCATAGCGACTGTGTGATGGGCAAGCATTTATTCAGGCGAGCTATGCTGTCAGGTGACAGCTCTTGTTTAGCTTGCCTGTATGATTGTACAGACTAGGAATTGCAGTCTCTATAATGTCAGCATCTTACTTTCTGGTTAAAACTCTGGTTAAGTGTTTATAATAATGGGCAAGGCGCTGTCAGACAATCTATCCTGTATGTTGACACGTTCTGTTGCTCTAGCATGCAACAAGCAAAGAGGAAGCTGTGATACATACTGGAATGTGAGAAATTTTTGCTAATGCTTATTTTCAGGAATATGAGTTGAATGATATATTTGTGAAGTTCTGAATTTATGATTCTCGTACTGAGACTTGGCAGTGATATAAGATGTACATTTTGTGAAAGTATTGTTTTCAAAAGACTTTATAGTACTACTTTCCTGCTGGCAAACAAATATTTCCAATTGTACTACTTTGCTGGTGGCAAAACTTGTAATGTTTTCTGAGTTAGCTCTGTTTGATATTGTTAAAACGATAATCAAATCGAATTTCACAGAATTATTCTTGTTTTTTTCAAATAATTTTTTACGTTCCATTTTTTTTTCAAAAAATCATTTTAGGTACAACTCCAGCAGTGACTGGAACCCCTGAATCACAAGATAGCAGCCCCAAATTCTACGAGGAGGTCTGGTTCATTGTCCTCATGGTCATGCTGGGAGTGTTACTTCTGCTGATAATATGTGGCTGCTGTGTGCGGCACTGTGGTCACCGCCACCCATACATCAGAGAGAGGCTTCCATTACAGTCAAGGCTTAAAAAGAAGTCACAGCCACCTTTGACCTTCTGTGTGGATGCTAATGATGGCAGTTTATTTGCTATGGTAATTTTTAAGTTAAATTTTGATTTTCCAAATTCAGCTGGCCCCGAGGTTATAAAAGTTTTTTCATACTCAACTCAGCTGAGCATTAAATTTTACCTGCTAATTAATAGCAAATTACTGATAAGTACAGTGGTTTTCTTGCTCAGTTTAGCTGAATATGAAATTTTCTCTCCTTATGAATATGAAAATGCCAAATTTAGTTGGCATTTTCATATTTACCAGCAGAGAAAATTTCATGCTCAGCTGAGTTGAGCACGAAAAAAGTTTTATAACCTCGGGGCCAGGTTATGTCAAGAAGCAAACATTTGCCAGCTATGGAATTAAATGTGTAATATGCAGTTAAAATAAAAAACGGGAGGCCACAAAAAGTGAGTGAATTCGGGTTTAACATCCCACCAACACACAGAGATGAGAGGCTACAAAGATTAAAAAAAGGTTTCATTTAAGAAACACCCACTTTGTAAGCAGGTAGATGAATGGTGTTACTGCCAAGTCAGAGCATAAGAATAAGCTATCCAGTTAGACAGCGTACAAGCTGTTATAGGGATATTGTTGTTTAGAGGTTACAGTTTGAGTTAAACTTTATTGCTCTTGGTTGTAAAATCAGATTACCCTGTCCAGTTTTACTAGTTAGGAAGAACGGTTTCTAGCATGAATTCATCAAATAAAACACTTTAACTTGTGTAGATTAGTTTGAAGAAATAGTTTGAAAGTGAATAGATTAGCTTGAAGAAATAGTTTGAAAGTTTCACTGAAATTTGAGCAGATGTCTCGCTTAAAAACTTACCATATCAGACATTACAATCCAGGGTTCGAAGTTATAAAACTTGAGAATAATCTCAAACTCAAAATAAAGCACACTGATTGGCTGCTTCCGAGCATGTGCTCGGAAGCAGCCAGTCGGTGTGCTTTATTTTGAATTTGAGAATGTACTCAAGTTTTATAACCTCTTGGCCAGAGCTTATGGTATGTTAAGGTCCATACAGAATTATTCTTACTTGATGTAATATTACCAGGATGGTCCACCTCCAGCTATAGACAAGAGTGGTTATTACACCGGCTCAGTAACCAGTGGTGTGGTGAATCCCGCATTTTCAAACAAATCTATATACAAGACAAAACAAAGCTTGGACAAGATCTCTGATTCATCATCATTTGATGAGAACAATATGGATGACGAATTTTACCTGTGGGATAAGAACCAGGACAGCGGATTGGTCAGTGCTGTAAGTAATTTTCTATGATAGAAAATTTGTTTTACCGTCTCTTTAAGTATTTTGTGGCTTCAGCAAACAGTGTACACTATGATCAGACTGCTCTTAAGAGCAGTCTGATCAGGGTGTGTACTGTTTAGCAACAGTGTCATTAAATATAGGTCAGTAGGATCCTCTGAGTTTAAGATGATAAAGCCATTTATCTAAAAAATTGAGATGTCCAATACATAATGGTATAGTTTCATTGTTGCAAATTAGCAGCATAAGGAATAATATACTTTCCTGTCTTGTTTGTTCTGTCAGAAGCCAGTTTTTTTTTTGCCTCTCTTCTCAGTTGAGTTAATTCTTAAAGGAATTCAGTACAATTGCAACTATGGAATTACCAACTGTCATGCTTAGCACCTCAGCAGGATGTCTTGATGACCTCACTGACATCTGATAGTTCGACCTCTTAGTTGCTATGGTAACAGATATGTGACATCATTGGTATCAGAGCATGGCAAACACTGTATCAGATCATAGCAGACAGTGTATGCCATGCTGCACCAATTTTTCAATGACATTACAAACTGAAATTCTTTCAACAGAAACTTCAGACTTTCTCAAACAAATAATTTTCAGGCCCGGATCCAGACCACCACGCACTGGTGGGGCTCAGAATAACTGGTGGGGCTGGGAGGTGCCGAGAAGTATGTGTGTGGGGGGAGGGGAGGGGAGGGGAGGGGGGGGGGTGCTTGAAAATATATGACATAATTAGGGATCAGTTTGGAGAATTTTTGAAAATGCCTTTTTTTTACCTTGAAATGTATGTTGTGGCATCTCATTAGAATTGCCTCAACGAGGCGATTCTAATGTGATTTCACAACATATGTTTGTATCCAACCACATGGATAAACTGTCTCAAACTTCAATGAGATACTCCTTATTATCTGGAGGCCTACATATTATACATCACACAGAGGCCCAGATGGCGGGGCTGAAGCCCCAAAGCCCACCCCCTGGATCCGGGGCTGATTTTTCTCAAGTTATTTAATTCTGTGTTTTGTGTGTATTTCAGTATGATGAAGACAGCATAACAGCACCAAGTTACAGTATCACAAAGGAACAGACAGTGTTTACAGACACACATTTATGAGAAAAAGCTTTGAATTGGATGTTCCAACCATACAGAAGGAGATTTTTGGGCCACCTAAACTAAAAATATTCTCTTGGATGATAAAAAGTTACTATAGTACTGTATAACTGTGGAGCAGTAAGAGGCGAAAGACTCATGTTAACCCTATTGCACTCAGAACAGCCAAACCTCCATAGAGTTTTGGCCATTCTGAGTGCAATAGGGTTAACCCTATTGCACTCAGAACAGCCAAAACTCCATAGAGTTTTGGCCGTTCTGAGTGCAATGGGGTTAAGGGAGTAACTGAAACTACATTACTATTTTGTCAGAGAATAATATAGACATGATGGCCACACAGTATCAACAGCTGAAGGAACAGACTCTTTGCAGATGTTCTTGTTAGAAGTTATGGCATTTGTAGTGCACCAGATGAGAAGAGTAGCAAGGATAATTCAAGAATAATTTTCCATATTTCTCCACAGAAACATGTTGTGACCCCTAATTAGAACTGTCTCATTGAGACAGTTCTAATAAGCAGTCACAACATATGTTTTCCTCGAGAAGGAAGAAAATTATCTCTGAATTGTTCTTATAAAACCCACATCATTTGGAGCTCTGCATTTGTCTATTATGGTATATTTGAGCTGTATTCTGATCTACTGAAATATTATCCAGTGTTTCATTTATTCAATGTCACATTGTTGATATATTGATTAGGTGTGACATTGGATGGTTTAGTGGATTTTGTGTGGAGTAGTTTCAAAATATGCTGCCGCTTATCTTGCATGCATGGACACAACTGAGATTATAAGTATGAATTTGTATTGTTTGATACATACAGTCTACTCCTGATATCTTGAACACTGATATCTCAAAGTATCTTCTTAAATCAAAGAATATATCCTCTATTTTTATTTACATTTCAACTCTGTAATATCGAACTACTGATATCTCAAAGTAAATTTTCTGGTTCCAGAAAATTTACTTAGAGATATCAGTAGTTTGGGCTGAAGTTTGACTTCAAGATATCGAGAATTGACTGTATATTTTTACACCATGATATGTACAGAGCACGTCTTCCACTTTCGTCCAAATATTTATAGTAATAATGGTAATTTGTTTTAGTCAAGTGTATGAATATATATCAAAGGGAGATCATTCTGAGCATATTTATGCCCATTCTCATGGAGATCTCTCAGAACTGGATGTATTTATGCCCCTCTCATAGGGGACGTCTCACTCTGAGATTCAATGACATGGGAACCAGCTATGTTTTCTGTTTAAGTTGTCTCCCTTTAAAACATGGAGGGTAAAGTACAGGGCCCATTGTTCAATGCCTCGTTAGCTTAACAATATTGTTTGTCAAACATTTGTAACGTCTTTTAGTATACATAAAATCTAATATTTTGTGCTGAAAAATAAAAGGAGCTGTAGCAATGCAAAGCTCCTTACTCTTTTCTGGCAAAAAATGGTAGTGTTTTGGGGTACAATACCTTTGAATATTCAAAATTTTGTTTACTATCAATGGGAACTACCGGGCCCTGAGGTATCCATACGAATTAAGATGTATTGTTGGTACACCACTGTTTTTCTGCTGACAGAAGTGATAAAAGCACTATATATTATTACTTTTCTGGTGTCGCATAAACTTTTGTCAAGTTTTCAGGTTAAGCTATGTTTTGTGACAATAAGCTGACAGGCAAGGAACTCTGCATTCCGCTCAATTCTGGTTCAAACAATGGAAATGTACTTCATATTTTAACACAGAAGTTGAGTGAAAGTTAGTTTGTATTTAAATCTTAAGACAATCTAAAAATGCATTTGCACAAGTTTTCATGAAATATGCAGTAGTACCATCCAAATGACTTTAATTAAGAATCAAAGAGTATGTGTTCATGCTGTATAATTTTTGTTTTTGAAAATGTGATTCATCTGAACATTCCAAAGACAATTACTTTTTGCTCTGTTAATGTTGAATAAGTTTGTTTTTTGTTTGTTTGTTTTTTTAGCTCATCTGAACAAAGTTCAGGAAGAGCTATTGTTGTCACCGTGGCATCCACGTTCCGATGCTTTTGGTTAAAGTTTTTAAAAGATCCATAGGCAAAGCGCTGTCAGGCAAGCTATCCTGTATAGGGACAGGTCTTATTTTGTTAAATGTGATTCTATTTTATATGTATCAATTACAATGACAGCTCTGTACCTCAGTGGGTTCAGTGCTGACCTACTGACCTAGTGGACCCGGGTTGGAGCCCTGCTTGAGGTGAGAATCTTTCCTACTGTAAACGGGGTTCCATTGCACACAGCCTTTCATTATCACCCTTTCATGGTCCTGAGATGACTGAAATACTATTGAAAAGGATGTAAAATAGCAAGTCATCTATCCATCCATACTAAGATGTAATATCAGTTGACATTCCATTAATTTATATCTAGAATCTCATGTTAACCATTAAAATCCCAGAAAAGAAAAAACATTTGAATTTACAAACAGTGTAGATCCAGATGAAGGAGCTTCTGATGTGCCATTTCATCTGGGTCTACTCTGTTTGCCCTCTAGTCTTTGAATTCTCAAAATGATATAGCTTGGACAAAAATTGTTTGAAATTTGCAGACATAAATTTTATTGTCAGGTTTTTTGATACTTTTAGGCCCAATTTCACGTCGCCCATAAACCGAGAATTAAGGCTATTGGTTGCTTATTTACACAGATAATCTTCGGAATGAATTTCACGTTCAAAGATTATTTTTAATTGTGAATAAAACTACGGATCATTTTGAGCGTCAAATAATGAAAGATTAAGGACTGACAAACATTGATTCTGTGAGAAAAAAGGATGACTATGATGATTTTCTCGACATAAATGATATTTGTGATGCACAATGAGCCGCGACATGACAAAACAAAGGTATGTGCACCCAGCAAAGACTCGGATCAGCCTGGGTATCCGCCAAGTCTCATCAGTCTTCGCTGTTCGCATGGTTATGCTAAGATCTTTAGCTACCCTTTAAGCGCACAGCCAAGACTCTGATCACACTTTGTTGGTTTTGTCATGTCACGGCTCGTTTCAATGAGCCCAAGAAATCATTTTCAAAGACTTGACCCTTTTGAATATTACGATGGTGCCTAATTTGTAAAACAGTTTTGTTTCACAAAGAACAGAACTGCGAAGGCTGGATTGGCTCATAAGCACCGGGTGGAGGACCTACAACTTAACATAGTCGCGGATCCAGAGGGGGTTCGGGGTTCACATGAACGCCCTCTTCAGCCTAAATTATTCAATTTTCGTGGGGAATTTCAGGAAAAATTGGTCAAATTGCATTATTCAAACCACCCTCAGCTAATTTGAACCCCCTACCAAAATTCCTTGATCCAGCCCTGTAACAGGCCCTGGAACGGCTTTTCAACAAGTTTTTTTTTCATAGTATAGGTTATTGAGTTTGCGTAATCAACTCCTCCCACAGTTTTAAATGCACCTTTTTCAAACCTGGCATACTTGCAATGGACATGATAAAAATGTGCATGCAGATTTTTGTTAGAGTATTAATTTGTTTTGACAGATTTACGGCCTGATTAAAGACTGTCTCCCTCATCTATTTCATGTTTTGAGAAACAAATATTTTAACAACATTTCGTTAGACAAAATGTAGTAGTCTCATAATTAACCGTAAAAGTTTTGTGAAAATGCATATTTATTCGATAAATGTGGAATGAAAAATAATCTTCAAATTAAAATGCAAATTACCTATTTCCTCACGGCCTGTGAGAATATCGATTTTGACCACGTGTGACATGTGATCATGTAGAGGTATTTTTCTTATTCGTGCACGTGATTGTGACGTATGAATAAATTATTTTTGTCCAATAATGCGATTTCAACCGCGGTCCGCGATTGTATATAAAATTATCTTATTTTTTGTTTAAAGTCACTTTTATCAAATATTATTATCTAAACTCTAATTCAAATGTATAGTTAGACCATGTCGGAGGTATTGCATGAAATATTTCATCAATCATTTTTGTTACTATTATAAAGGGAGTCTTGAAATCTTTGACTTATTCATTTTGGGCAGCTGTTTTGCACTATAGGATATGAAGTTGTAATCAAGTTCTCTTACTGTTTTCAATGAATTCTTTTTGAAAAAAAAAAAATACACATATTAGGGCATAATGAAAATGTGCATGTGGCTTTTTATATAAATAAATTTAATTTTGACAGAATTACGGCCTTTCGAACTTAGTCATTTTTGTTAGTTTTTCCCATTATAGGATTATAATGTTTATATAAACATCTGTTCCTGTTTCCAATGGATTCCATGTAAATAGTGTTTGTGTTTAAAAGGTGCTTTAGGGATGTACACGGCCCTGTGACTGGCGCTGTACCGGGGCATCGTTCGTATCTTACAGAGACAATTTTCTAGTTCCTATTATTTAACTTTCCAGTTTTTTTTCTTCTACTGCGCATGATTAAATCGGCTTCGCATTAAATTGTTTCATTAATGCCTCCCATGTTTTATATCCCTTTTTTTCTCACTTTCGGTGTCCGTTTTTATCCTTGTCAGCCTGTCCTTACTTAGCTTGCCGATAGAAATAACATGTTTGGCCATCTTCGGTCTGCGGAAGTATGTTGAACAGATTAGACTGCTCATTCGAAAAAGTGATGCTATGTATTTTGCATGTAAATTACTGGCTAGCTAGGGGTTTCGATTTTCAAGGATGGGGATGGCATTAGGCAAAGTGTACATACAATTATAAGACACACTTCAGAACAAAGCTTGTAGGACAGCAGCATAATAAGTGCTGCTTCAGGTTAATCTTGCATTACAGCAGAAGTATGTCTGTCTCCTTTTAGAAGCGCAGCAGAAGTAGCGCTTCTTCAAAGAAAAAAAACAAAAAAAAAACGAAACAAAACAAAATCAAAACACCCTTCAGTGGCGGGGAGGAACAAGCGCTAGTTCAGAAGACACTACCCCTCACCAGGGTAGCGGAAGTAGCGCTACTTCTGGAATCATCACTCTTTTGTAGAGCAGCGGAACTAGAGCTCCTTCAGATGAAATCCCCTTTTAGTCGCGCAACGGAGCTAGATCTTTAGTATATCAGATGGCATCCAATTTAGCAGTAGCAGTTACATGTAGCGCTACTTCAGAAGACACCATCCTTCAGTAGTGCAGCGGAAAAAGTGCTACTTTAGAAGATGTTTGTATGAGGATACATAAGAAAGAACAAGTAGCACTAATTTCGCTGCCCTGCTGCAGGGTAAAGTCTTCTGAATCAGCGCTGGTTCAGATGTGCTACCAGAGTGAAGTGTTCTAAACTAGCCCTAGTTCAGCTGTGCTACAAAATGCTGAGATTATCTGGGGTGGCCCTTTTTCCGCTGCTCTACTAATATAAACGTACTTTTACCATATATGGGGCAACAAGCACGCGTTTCTGTATTTGACTTCTACTGTGTCGCTAAATCGAAAGCTTTTGATAGAGAAATGAAGTGGGAACGTCTCAATAAGCTACAGCCGAACTCTAACTAATACCTTCCGCGAGACATAGTTGCAGAAATCAAGTAACAGATGCCTACGTATTTTAAAAATAGCGAGCGCAGGCGGCCCCCACTAAGCCTCTTTAACCAATGCGTCCCGAAGAAGGCGTGACATGAGTGAGGGTGGTGCCTTCATAATGGTGCTAGTTACCATGCGCTACCAAAAAATAGTATTTACTGAGGCAGCCCTTGTTCTGCTGCGATATCTTGCTGCGCTATTAAAGAGGCGTGTCTTCTGAAGTTTCTATAATTCCTTTGCGCATACTAGATCCTTTGCGAGTCAATTTTAGATGATTTCTTACATGAAAGAATAACCAACTTGGTAAAACCATGGTTTTACTGAATCAGGTAAATTTTGCACACGTGAAATCGATTTAAACCGTGGTTTTATAGGCAGTTTAGCGAAGTCGCCACCGCAGTTTAAATCACCAAGAAATGATTCGCCGACGTGAAATTGGGCCTTAGGGTTAAATATGTTCTAAGACTAGCATATCTGAGCCTGGTTGTTCAAAACTAACAACATTGTTAACGAAAGATGTTAAATGTTCAAAACTTCAATATGGAAAAAAACTGCCATTTTTTACCAAAAAAATGTCAGGAGCTTTTGCAGTGCAAAAGCTACTCACATTTTTTAGCAAAAAATAGTACCACAATTGATTTAGTGCATACTGTAACACTTTATAAATCTGCTGCGACTAACAGCTTTGTTAAGCTAACAATGCTTTGAACAACTAGGGCCTGAAGTTCATATTAGCTATACATATCAGAACAGGTATTTTAAATTGGAATTGTCAGAAAGCTATGGATAGGGGGAGTACTTTTGATAATATTGAGATAATTCCTCTTAATGCTCCATAAAAGTATATACCCTAATGTGCTTAAGTTTTGGGTCACCTAAACCTTTAATTTTTCGTTTGTCCTAAATGGAAAATTACTGGTTTTAGGTGCCCAATATTTAAGTTAATTTGGGCCTCCTTTCTAGAACTGTCTCGATGAGGTAGTTCTAAAGTCACAACATCTGTTTTTATAGAAAAATAAGAAAACTTGTCCAACAAGTATCATTTATCTAAAGCTATAAATACTATCTTACGATTGTTTGCCCTCTTTGCATTGCATATTTTATAAATATTTTTTTTACACTCATGCAGAATGGGTTTCAGCTTTTCTGATTCTTACAGCATGACTTGTTATATTTATATTTCATTTACAAAGCAGAGCTTGTTTTATCTGAATATATAAAGGTTTGTCTCATGTTTCTGTTGTCAGTATTTATGCCCATATTTGTTAGAATATCTTTTACAGTAGTGTATACCTTGTGCAATAATAATGCAAACACCTTTTTTACAACCATGTCTCATGTTTATTGAACATCAAGGCCTAATTGTTCAAGGCATGATTAGCATAATGATATTGTTAGGTTAATGAAGTCATAAGTACAGGATTCATTAAGCCTTATAGAACTCATAAAATCAAATATGCTCATATTTTTTGCAGAGAAAATGTGACTGCAAAAGCTTCTCACATTTTTTTGGCAAAAATTGGCAGAGTTTATGCATACAGTGTGTTTGAAATGTGAAGGTCTTGTTAACTAAAGACGTCATTAGCTTTGAACAACTGGGCCCAAGTGTTTTGCTCCAGTCATTACAAAATCAAATTTTTGCTGTCATCTGTAAGGTATTGGGTAGCTTTATTTTGACCATTATTTGCATATTTTAGAAAAGGTCAGTATTTTAAGAAAAAATGTTCACAGATTAAATATTATATAATTTTTTGTGTTTACTTTATATGTGTATAGTTGTAAGTTTGCTGATATTATCACCTGTCTTTCAAAAACCACCAATACAGTTTACATATACATGTATTTGGACAATTTAGTGTTTGTTCTGTTTTACAAAATGTAAAAACCCTCTTCTCTGATGTGGAGATGACAGGGACAGAATCAGTGGCAGGAGGTGTGGGTTATGGATTTGATCTCTTGAGACTTCTGGGGAACAATGTTGAGAGAATATGGAAGAAGAAAAAAAAAGTTCTATGTGGTTGTTTACAATAAAATGGCCTCGCTGAGGTAAGTCAAGACAAGTACAAGTGACATTTACGCATGACTAGATACGAAATATTGTAATTGGGTGCAGCAAAACTTTAAATGATTATACCCAAGTACAATATTGCCTGCTAATATGCCATGTCTTGGTCCCATAAACACCTTAGCTTTATACATGAATAGCATTATATGTAGACATAACGAAAGCAGGCAGCAAAAATGATATCTGCAAAATTTCAAAAAAAAAATTGTCCAAGTTACATTCATTTAAAGACTAGAGGGCAAACAGTGTAGATTCAGATCAGGCAGCTCAATATGAGCCTCTTCATCTGGAGCTTCAGGTCGAAAATACAAATTATTATGATAGTAACTTGATCTGGCATACTGTATCACGTCGAGTGGATGAGCTCATGTCATTGGATCACGCGAGATGCTTGCCTGGAGGGTGGTCCAATGGTATGAGCTCATCCACAAGACATGATACACTATGCCAGATCAAGTTACTGTTATAATAATTAGTTTATTATATACCTTATGGAACAGTCAACTATTCATACTTGCCAGCGCTAATGCATCAACCTGGATTCGGGCTGAGCTATCGTTGTGTGCCCTTTGACATGTTCATTGACATTACATCACTAGTCCCGTTTCTCTGGTTCTCGTTTCTACGATGCACATTAACAAATGACACACCTGAAGCTGGAACTCAGCAATAGGCTTGTTTTAAGGGATAGTGATACGGAATCAGAAAACGTCAGTTTGATACGGTGCTCTGTATCAGATGGCCAGAAAAGAGGCAGTTCAAAGGGTGTACCATTTATAGGTATATGATAAAAAGGAGTATCATTGACAGTTGGTGATTGTAGGGTCACTGAATGTCTGTGGATGTGTTTGCATTATCAAAGCTGTACAAACACATGAAACACCACACACTTCGAGGTAATGTGCCAGTTATAGTTTCATTACACAATTTACAGGGACTTTAACCGTGTTAGACAAGCATGACTGGAGAAAACAAAACAAACATGGAAGCAATTCTTTTGCAAAATTTAAAGTAACAAGGGCTCTGTCATATACAGTATTCCTCAAAATTATTGAGAATTGCATTTTGGCCTACAGTTGCTAGCCATAAATGTTCAACAATATTTTAAATGCGTAAAGTACAATAAAAGAACCTATTTTTCAAGTTTGATATACAAAAATGACAATATGATGCATTTTCTTTCGTCAGTGGTAGGTAAGGATGGACTAGGGTACACCCCTGTAAAAATATGTCCCTTGATTTCGACTATGTTTTGATATACTACGTTTGCTAGAAATAGGTTATTTCTGACAGATGAAATAGTCTGTTTTCTCCATTGTTCACCATCATCTACATTATTAATGGTAACTTCAATATTTTGCATGGTTTAATGTTACTGATTCCAGTTTCTGAGTCGGGGACTGGCTGATATCATATAGGAAGAATATTGAAGGCATCAGAAACAGCAAAAAACTGATCTGTTACTGATCTGAATGGAATAATTTTGCCAAGGTATAGATAATCATGTCTAAACTTACGTCCCTAAAAGCATGTTTACTAGCCTTACAAAAAATATGGTTTTGCACCATTTCCATCGAGAGGTATAGAATAAGAATGAATCAGAGCAACATACCCTTTGGCAAAATTGCCGTTTTCCCCAATTTCGGGCACTTTTTCGAAATGAAGTCACGTGTTTGAAAGCCAGCAGAATCTACAGCTGACAAGCTTTCATAAAATTCTGTTTTCAGTTTGCCAACACCTTATCACTAGATGAGAAAACCATTAAAAAAATCAACTGATTTGTCATTAACTTTTCCATAAATATCAATTTTATTTGGTAAGGGTACATAATTTTCCACTTGGACAAAAACTCTGGGTGGCACAATTCAAGGGGAGATTACATTTGTGACTCAAACATATTAGTAATACTGGTATGTTAAAAAGTCCACAGAGGGATGTTGTTAACTAAGTAAACAAAGATATTAAGTATGTACATGTTCTGTCAACTACCAGTGCTTAATTTTCACTTTGCAAAAAAATTCTCAATACTTTTGAGAAATACTATAATATACTGGACAAAAAGATTTAGGGATCAAACATTTGAGTTGGCATTTCTGGGTCTACCAATAATTATCTGGGTTTTGTTTGATATGCTGAGTTAGCATTCTTATAGCACTACCTTATGCCACCAATTTTAAAATTTTGCATCGTTTTGTTTTAAGCGCAGCAGTCTTTCAAATCATACTACCTGTCAAAATCAAAGGTCAGAAGGAGCAAAGTCGTCAAAATTTTCGATTTTGTCAGTTCATATAATTTTTGCAAAATTGCTCGATAGTCATTAAATTTAATTATTTCTAGGGCCAGAAAGCTGAAACAAGTTTAAAACTTCTTGCCATTTTAAATGGTATGCCTGAACCAACTGATACACTATCAATTCTCTATGGGAATTTCATACTACTTTCATTTTAGAGGTAGTCTGACTTAAAGCCTGGTCTTGGTCAACACAAAGGCTATAGATTCAAACTTCAAGGGTACAAAACTTACAATATGAATAAACTTGAAGGTAGAAATGATATATTTTACAAATGTTTGAAATGTTCCATAAATCGCAGGGTAAAAGTTTGATCCCTAATTTTTTAGTCCAATATATTTGCAAAAACTTTAACACAGTAAATTTAGACATACTGCTGAGTTTAGTTAGATTTTTTAAAAGTGGATCATCTTTGTCTTGTTCTATTATGGTGGAACACTCAACTAAGTGACACAAAAGAGAAAATTTCTTGTAATTTTTGGTCAAGGAACTATTCTGCTTGACTGGTCCAAATTTTGGGATGATTTCTGCATAAAATACGTATGTGAATTGCCTTAACCCTTAATGCGCCAAAAAGCGCACGACAAAATTTACATCTGCAGAATTTAAAAAAATGTCTCATCCAAGCGATATCATATTGAGAATTTGAACACTAGAGGGCAAACAGTGTAGATTCAGATGAGGTGGATCTACAACGTTTGCAAATTCAACAATTTTGATTTTTGGCACTTTAAGGGTTAACTATATTACTAGAATTGCTTTGTTGAGGTACATGTAATTCTAGTTTCACCCCACAACATGTGTTTTCATGCAGAAGTGAGAAAAGTATCCAAGTTATATACATGTGTCTCCAAACTTTGGCTTAACCCTTAAAGCACCAAAACTGAAAATAGATGAGGTGGCTCATAATGAATTTTTTTTTTTTTACTTTGATGGTTAAAGAGAGCTTTGTAAGCTGTTTTATTTTAAAAGGCTAAGCCTTTGTGTCAGGTTTCTCCTGTTTTGGGCCCAAGGTCATGACAGTTTCTAACTGGGGCTTCTCAACTGCTGTAGGGTCAGCAAATAAGGACTCCTGAAATGGAAAAAAGAAATACTATGTGTTAAATCATAATTTTAAAATTTTGATGTAGTGTAAAATCAAACTCACTCATATTTTTTAGATTGATATGATAGATACACTTCCAGTTCCCGGGAAGCTACGTCACCAGTTTCATTTTTAGCTCGCCTGTATGAATGTACAGGAAGGTGTGGCAGCAGATTCGGGATTAGCAAAATGTTAGTCATGTTAAAGTTTTTTATTAGATGGGCAAGAAACTGTCAGGTCGATCAGCTATCCTGTATGCGGACAGGTCTTGTTTTCTCCCCCTTACAATGGGGGACAACTCTGAAAGGGAAAAATTTGCTCCTCTAAAAGCAAATTCTTTCCTTGAAGAGTAGACTCCATTTTGTCAGAGTTTTATTGCCCAGGGAAGCAACAAGAAGTCACAAAAGTTGTCTTCCTTGGAAAAATCCCGGAAAATGAACTTGACAGTTTACCCGTTTACCTTCCTTATTGATATTTGCTTCATATATGAACCGGGACACGAGAAAACCAACAAAGTGCATGTGCACCCAGCGCAGACTCCGATCAGCCTGGGCATCTGCCCAGTCTGATCAGAGTCTTTGCTGTCTGCATGGAGGTAGCTGAGACCCTTAGCTACCCTTTAAACGCACTGCAAAGACTCTCATCAGGCTGATCTGAGTCTGGGCTGTGGGCACAACCACTTTGTTGGTTTTCTCGTGTCGTGGCTCATATGTACTTGGTTCTTTCAAACCAGTAACAAACACAAGTCCAGCTGTCTGATTAAAGGAAATATTTGGTGTTAAGGATGGATGTTTGACCTGCGATTTCAGTCCTTTATAATAGTATTCAGTCATATCAGGACCATGGAAGGGTGATAATGAAAGACTGTACAATGAAACCCCATTTACAGATTTCTTGCCTCCAGCAGGTCTTGAACCCAAGATCAATAGATCAGCAGGCCAGCCCTTATCTACGGAAGTACCTGGGCTCCTGTATTTGGTAGTAGTTAGGGATAACTTCTGTTAAATGATAGACTGGATGTAAACATACATTGTAACCCTCATTTGAACCCTCTTTACCCTTGATGAGGTTGTACAGATGAGATGTCACATTGTCCTTGCATGCAGAAATAAGAAAAATTATACCACATTTTCATCAAATTTCTTTCTTGCATAGAGCCCAGAATAACTCAGATTAAAAGAATAATTTGCAACAATGATAAATCAGAGATAGTATTTGTATTTCTGCATTGAAACAAGTTAAAGACATATTCTAAAGTGGTGTGTCTATAGAAGCAGTGGAAAGTTTCCGCGTTCATTCCACAACAGTTTACTGGAACTTAAATTTCTCCAAAATTAAAATTAACTGCTCCCCATAGCAAGATTTCTGTGGTTGTTGCAACTCTGATTGGTGTTATGGCATGGTAAAGCAAGACTAAAACTGTTACCTGATGAGCAGAGTCATAAAGTGGATTCTCAAAGCCTCTGTCTGTATCGATAGGCTGCTGCCCAGTTATACCACCATATTCTGTTGGGGTCATCTCTAAATTCATGGCTTTTATGTCCTAAAGCAGAGAGATAAGCAGGAAGAGTTACAATTTCTATTGGACTTGAATACAAACAAGACTGATATTTGATAACAGTGCTCTGGAAGCCAGTTTTTGGGATTGAACTTCCATTTTTCATTACATTCAGTCCAAGGACTTCTGAGAATTCCATCTGTTAGTGGGGAAATAAGAAAAATGACAAAATGTTAATGGCAGTTTCAAAACCTTGAAAAGCCTCTGATGGGTTCCACAGTTAAGTGCACAATTATTACCCAGTGGTGATCAGGTATAGAAGCATTAAAAGTTGTTTGCAGTAGAACATGAATTTTGGTGAATAGAGATTACAAGTAATTTTTATCCCCCGACCGAAAGGTTTGGGGGATATAGCGATGAGCCTGGCATCCGTCTGTCCGTCCGTCCGTAAACATTTTCGTGTCCACTCGATATCTTGAATACCCTTTGGAATATTTTCATGATGCTTCACAGTTATGTAGAACAGGTCTTGACGAAGTGTCCGGTATAAGAATGGTAAATCTTTCTTTTGTACTTTTTGAATTATCTCCCCTTTCGTGAATTTTTGGCAGATTCGTGTCCGCTCTGTAACTTGAATACCCTTAGAAATATTTTCATGATACTTTACAGATATGTAGAACAGGTCATGACAAAGTGTCGTGAACAAGAATGACAACTCTAGCTTTCTTATGTTTTGAGTTATTTCCCTTGATTGTTTTAGCTGTGATTTTGTGTTGATTTCGTGTGCGCTTTATAACTTGAATATCCTTTGGAATATTTTCATGATACTTCACAGATATCTAGAACAGGTCATGACGATGTGTCACGAACAAGAATGACAACTCTGGCTTTCTTTTGAGTTATTTCCCCTTGATGGTTTTAGGTGTGATTTCGTGCCCGCTCTATAACTTGAATACCCTTTGAAATATTTACATAATACTTTACAGATATGAAGAACAGGTCATGAAAATGTGTTGCGAACAAGAATGACAACTCTTGCTTTCTTACTTTTTGAGTTATTTCCCCTTGATGGTTTTGGGGTGTGATTTCGTGTCCGCTCTATAACTTGAATACCCTTTGAAATATTTTCATGATACTTCACAGATATGTAGACCAGGTCATGATGATGTTTCGCGAACAAGAATGACAAGACTTGCTTTCTTACTTTTTGAGCTATTTTCCCTTGATGGTTTTAGGTGTGATTTCCTGTCTGTTCCATGACTTGAAAACCCTTTGAAATATTTTCATGGTACTTTATAGATATGCAGAACGGGTCATGACAATTTGTCTCATACATGAATGACAGCTCTGTCATACATACTCTTCCCTCCCCCCCCCCCCCCTAATTTTTTTTCAGGTTTGGATTCTTCATCCAAATTCACTTACTAGAGAGCTCAAAATTAGATTTTTAGGGCTTGTACTTTAGAAGTTATTCACACATTTTGAAATGTTGAGTGTATCATATGCTATACATTATGTACAAGTTGGCTGTTTGAGATTTTACCTCTTTTTAGCAATCTGGCATACTGTTTTGGTCTGAGTATTAGATAATCATGCATCTGTTAAACAGATAATGTCAATCAGAAGCATAAAAGAATGACAATATATTACTTACATGTTTTTTGAAGTGCATCCTGTTTACCAAGGCACAGGGGGCCTTTGGTCGGGGGATTTACCATCTCCTCTGATGGCTATTTTTTTATCATAACTGTGGCTGTAAATCATTTAATATCGACAAGAGATTGCCAATATTCCTGAACCTTCTTGCTAGCAAATTCAAGTATCTTTCCAAATTTTGTCAAATAGAGCCCCGATTGGAAACTAATGATTGACACTTACTTACTTATGAATTGAAGAACTTGCCAATAATTCCAAAACTAAAACTTGAAATATAGAACATGCAAAAAAAAAGCCATTTGCCGTATGTCTGAAAGATACATAAATAAACTACACCACAGGAAAACTGCTGAACATATATATAACAGGTTTGTATATTACTAATAGACATATTACTTACCGCCAATGGTGTTGAGCCATACATGGGATTATCAAATCCTTGGGACTGAGAAAACGTCGGGGACAGGTTATCTGGAGAACTCCAGCTAAACCCTACAGATGGTGGCACCGACACCTGGGGCTTACGCTTTTGACTCATTGTAAATTTGTTGAAGACATTAAAGCCAAGGTCATCTGGAATTCTGAAATAATTTGTAGGAATTGGTGTTGATTAATCCTTAAGGTGCCAATGAAAAGAAGTTGAATTTGCAAACAATGTAGATCCAGATGAGGCAACTCATAATGAACCACCTCATCTAGAGCTACACTGTTTGCCCTATTTTATTTGAATATTCAATGATTTAACTTAGATGAAAAGTTCTTGAAATTTTGTAGACATAAATTTTGTCGTCTGCTTTTTTAAGCTTAAAGATTATTGATAAAACATTATTTGGAAAGTGCTATGAGCCAGGGAATGAGAAAAAAGGTCCATCATAATTAACTTACGCAAACACTAAAGACTCAGATTAGCCTGTGCATCTGTTTACCTATTGATTGTTGATGTGACATGGGTAGGATCAGATCAGATGGCAAAGATTTGCATTTGAAGATTATTAGCATAAGGAAGTCATTTGTCAAGGATTTTGCTATTTTTTTCTTTTTTTGCTAAAAAATTGTGAGGAGTTTTTGCACTGCAAAAGCTCCTCACATTTTTTTAGGCAAAGCTGGCAGAGTTTTGCATACAAAATATATGAAAATATGAAAATTTATCATCTGGTTAAAGATTTACACCCACAATATTTCTATTAAATTTTAAATTTCTCACAAAACATTATATTCTGGGCATGATAATGATTGCTATTAAAAGTACATTTATCTGCCAAATTTATAATTTGTGATGGTCACTGAAAATTGGAAAATTTAAGGAAATACACAAAAAGAGCGGCAATAGCGGGTCACCATTCCCGCCAAAACTGAAGACTTGATACGCCCAGCAATCATAGTTAATCAGGTTAAAGTTATATCATGAATAATTTTAAGCCCTTTCTTTACTCAACTTTAGTTATTGGCTGAAAACAACTCACGTGCACAGATTAGAGGTTAATGCTATTGTTAAGTTATTTACTCCACCAATCATAAAATTCAAAACATGCTTGCAGAAACGCCTGTGGGAGTTAATCAATTTATGACGACAAAATATTTGTGAATATTCAAGAACGGTACGCATTGATATATCGTCTCTGCCTCCGTAACAAAGATGTTTTAGCTGAAGATTTTTTTAACACAGCTTAATTATGTTGCATACAACTAACCAGCTTCATAATTTTGTGATTATTTCGTAATGAAATACGAGGGAGTATACCTTTAACTACCAATGTTGTCAGTTTTGAACAACTATATACAGATCTGAGTCTTTGTTGTACGCACATGCCTTACGATCTACCTTTTTTTGTGTGACTTTAGGCTCATATATCAGATGACAAAGAAATATAAAGAAAGACAGAAATACTGAAAACAAACAGAATAAACAAATGATTTGAATATGAAGAAAGCTTAATTCATCTGAAAATGTTATGTGACAATCTTCCTCCTTGATGCTCAATAGTTATTGTCAGAAGTAAAAAGAAACCAGAGGACCATTGGTCCTGTAGCTCACCTGAGTCCATTCATCCTCAGCACTCAAGGGTAGGTAACTCTAAAGTAAATTGTACAATGTGGCCTAATTTCAACTTTGACTGAGTTGTTAGTCTATGGAAATTTAAAATGCCATAGCAATGAAATCACGTGGGCAACAATAATAGAAAACAATATTTATGTAGTGGCTAATGTCATGAACATGTATGCACAGAATCAGCTTCATCCCCCAATACAGTTTATGAGGAAAAGATTTTTGAATATTTTTTCCAAAAAAAAAAAATCCTTTATGTTGCAATCATGGCAACTAATCAAATTCGGTGATTTGGACAAAATTAATATGACTATGAATCATAGAGGACTACTCAAGAAACATTTCTGTAGGAAAAAAATCCAAATAACTGCAGTGAGATAGCAAAAACAATTGCCATGAAAAACAGCAATTCTATAGAGGCTAGTACTAAGATCGTTTCTGTAAAGTTTGAGCTTTT
The DNA here is from genome assembly GCA_963989385.1 of Ctena decussata. Taxonomy (NCBI): domain Eukaryota; kingdom Metazoa; phylum Mollusca; class Bivalvia; order Lucinida; family Lucinidae; genus Ctena; species Ctena decussata. The sequence goes on from OZ022499.1 coordinate 19,868,860, forward strand.
GCAAAAATTTGAGTTTCTGCAAAATTTTTCTATTTTTTAACCATTCGGTTGCAATGGCAATCAGCCAAATAGCTCAATTTGCATAAATTTAATATGGCTGGTTGGGGACTAGTCAAGGAACATTTCTATGAAAGTTTTGTCAAAATATCTGCAGTGACATAGCAATAAATGCAAATTTTCCATTTTCCCATTATAAGTCAATGGCAACTTTAAGTTGCCATAGCAACCAAACTGCTGGGGCAATTGCCAAGAAAAACAGTATTTTTATAGAGGGTAGTACCAAGATCCTTTCTGTGAAGTTTGAGCTTTATTGGTTGCATAGTTTCTGCGGAGATGATTTTTGAATATTTTTTCTATTTTTAACCATTCGGTTGCAATGGCAATCAGGCAAATAGCTCAATTTGCATAAATTTGATATGGCTGGTTGGGGACTAGTCAAGGAACATTTCTATGAAAGTTTTGTCAAAATATCTGCAGTGACGTAGCAATGAATGCAAATTTTCCATTTTCCCATTATAAGTCAATGGCAACTTTCAGTTGCCATAGCAACCAAACTACTGGAGCAATTGCCAAGAAAAGCAGTATTTTATAGAGGGTAGTACCAAGATCCTTTCTGTGAAATTTAAGCTTTATTGGTTGCATAGTTTCTGAGGAGATGATTTTTGAATATTTTTTCTATATTTAACCATTCGGTTGCCATGGCAACCAGCCATCTTGTGCAATTAACATAAATTTCATGTGGCTGATAGAGAGCTACTCAAGGAACATTTCTGTAAAAGATTTATCAAATTATCTGCAGAGAAATAGCAATAAATGCAAATTTTCAATTTTTCCCATACAAGTCAATGGAAACTTCAAGTTGCCATAGCAACCAAAGTTCTGAAGCGATTTGGATAAAAAAAAAAACAATATTATTGGTTCCCCCTGCCTATAGATGCTATATATGAAATTTGGTTACAACGAACCTTGTAGTTTCAGAGGAGATGTCGTTTGAAAATGTTGACAGACGGACGACGGATGCCTGCCTATACTATAAGCTCACCTGTGAGCCTTCGGCTCAGGTGAGCTAAAAAGTCTCAGTTTTAAGTCCATACAAGTATTCTGTTGTTAAATGTATCAAAGAACCTTAAATAAATAAAACAAGAGGCCCACGGGCCACAAAGCTCACCAGATCTCTAGCTCAAAATTGCTATCAAATTTGTATAGGCTCAAAGTTGCTGTCAATTTGTACAGGCTAATACAAAATATACAACTACAAAGTCTCAGTCTGACAGTCTGTTGAGTTGATAACAAAATATATAACTGTTTTCCATATATATTGATTGCAGTAACTGCCATTTTTCCCCATTGCAAGTCAATGCAACCCTAAGTTGCCATAGCAACCAAACTAAAGAGCCGATTTTATAAAAAAAAAACATAAATTTTCAATCATCCTGCCTAAGGATACTACAGATGAAATCTGGGCCTTATCTGCCTAGTGGTTTCTGAGTTGATATTTTTTTTAGTATTTTTTTTCCTTTTTCTTGAATTTGGTTTCCATGGCAACCAATAAAAGGAGCAGTGGGGAAGAAAAAAAAATAGCTTATAAGAGACTTCTCAAGAAACAATCTATAAAAGTTTTGTCAACAGATATGCAATGGCTTGGCAGTAAATGCCATTTTTCAATTTTCCCCATTATAACTTAATGCAACGCTAAGTTGCTATAGCAACCAAATTAAAGGGCCGATTTTCATAAAAAAACCCATAAACTTTCAACCCCCAAGCCCAAGGATGCCACAGATGAAATCTGGGCCTTATTGGCCCTGTGGCTTAAGAGAAGATAATTTTTTAAATATTTTTTTTCCATTTTTTTTTCATTTCGGTTTCCATGGCAACCAATAAAAGGAGCAGTGGGCCAAAAACATATAGCTGATAGAAGACATCTCAAGGAACATTTCTATAAAAGTTTTATCAACATATCTGCAAAGGCTTGGCAGAAAATGCCATTTTTCAATTTTCCCCATTATAAGTCAATGGGAACTCTTAAGTTACCATAGCAACCAAACTAAAAGGCCCATGATCATAAAAAACATAAACTCTCAATCCCCAAGCCCAAGGATGCCACAGATGACATATGGGCCTTATCGGCCCAGCAGCTTCAGAGGAGATAATTTTTTAAGTATATTTTCCATTTTTTTGCATTTCGGTTTCCATGGCAACCAATAAAAGGAGCAGTGGGCCAAAAAAACATATAGCTGATAGAAGACATCTCATGGAACATTTCTATAAAAGTTTTATCAACATATCTGCAATGGCTTAGCAGAAAATGCCATTTTTCAATTTTCCCCATTATAAGTCAATGGGAACTCTAAGTTGCCATAGCAACCAAACTAAAAGGTCCATGATCATAAAAAACACAAACTTTCAATCCCCCATCCCAAGGATGCCACAGATGAAATTTGGGCTCAATCGGCCTAGTGGCTTCAGAGGAGATGTCGTTTAAAAGTGTTGACGGACGACAGACGACGACATACGACGACGACGACAGACCACTGCCTATCCTATAAGCTCCCCCGGAGCCTTCGGCTCTGGTGAGCTAAAAAATACCATAAAAATTTAAAATACTGAGCAAACAGTGCAGACCCAGCAGATCAGACTGCTCTTTATGTCCATCAGATTATTAAATGCATTACTGCAATGAAACAACAAACTGTTCAGTTTTTAGGACAGGTAGGACAGGTAAAACAAATCGTCAATCAGTTTCATTTTGAGAATGAAAAACTGTTGCACTAATTTTTTTAGGTGTCCCAGTCTTTAGAATTTTACGGTAATGCCAAAAGTAATGGCCCAGAGTAATGGAGAGTAAAATTTACAGAGTGGGGTAGCTGATGAGTCTGAACAGAGATATATGAAACAAAAAAGATTATGTAAAAGAAAGCAGAGCTCAAGATGAGAATGGTTAACAAGGATAATTCAGGGATAAAGTTCCATATTTCTCCATAAAAACATAATTATGTTGTGACCTCTCATTAGAATCGTCTCACTGAGACGGTTCTAATGAGGGGTCACAACATATGTTTTCATTGAGAAATAAGAAAATTATTTCCGAATTATCCTTAAAACCCTCTTTTATATTGGCACAGATTAGCAGTATTACATACCTTGGTTGTTTTCTTCTATATATGAAAAATGCCACAACCACAATGACAGCAATAACAATAATACACCCTATTACAATGCCAGCTACTTCTCCTCTTGGTATTGGAGCACTGCCTGAAATTTCAAGATGTGGACATGTTGTCAGCCTGTGACTCTATCTTTTTATGCCCCCAGCTTTGGCTTGTTGCAATATGAGCTGTGTCACCACAAAACCAGCCAAGTGGCATGCGCACCCACCAAAGGCTCAGATCAGCCTGGGCATCTGCCCAGCCTGATCAGAGTCTTTGTTGACTGCATGGACCTAACTTAGACCCTTAGTTACCCTTTGAGCACACAGCAAAGACTATGACCAGACTGGGCAGATGCCCAGGCTGATTTGCATCTTCGCTTGACTAACATGCCACTTTGTTGGTTTTGCCGTGTGGCAGCTCTTATTTGGTATAAATACTGAGACATCCAAACCAAACACATGGTCTTCTAATGTGGAATGTGAGTTTATAAATATGAAACCTAAGAATTACTTGAAGATAGCATATTCCTGAAACTCTGTTTATAGCTGCAATATTGAATGGAAATGACTAGATGTTTAATGGAAAAGATATTACTTGCATATCATGTGTTAGTAAATTATTTCGGAAATTTGGTGGTGGTGGGGGGGGGGGGGGGGGGGGGGTCACACATGGCCTATTGAATTTTACACATAATGTGTGTGATGCATGCACCTTCCGAAAACCCAGAATTTTTTAAATAACTTATGATAATGCAAGTAATTGCTTTTTGGTCAAAATCTAAATATTTCCAGCCAATATTGCATCTGGAAGATGGGTTTCAGGAAGTCTAACTAATCACCAGGAAATCCTCAGATTCCATATTTTTGTGTTATTGTAGCCAATTCCATTTTTAGTTCTGAAAAAGTCCCTAAGAAACAGTTTGCACACTATATTCAGAATGCGTCTTGTTAGCAGTCTGATCAGAGTCTCATGCATCTGTTCAATGATTTATTGTAGATACAGTCAATCTTCTTTATAACGGCACTCATTACAAAAGCAAATTCTTTACAAGGTCATTTTGATATGCACGAAATGGCTTTACTGTTCAAGAGATGTATTCTTCATAACAGCGAATTCACTTTAATGTCAAAATGTTTGGTAACAAATGGCTTTGTTCTAAAGAGGGTCCACTGTACTGTAATAGTTATTTAAGATGTAAAGTTGTTGCCCTTTGAAAAAAAAATGGTGTAAAAATCCATTAAAACTCAACTTACAGAGACAACATCTAACAATTGAGCTGTGACATAACAAAACCAACAAAGTGGCAGGTGTGCCATGCAAAGACTCAGATCAGCCTGGGCATCTGCCCAGTTTGATCAGAGTCTTTGCTGTGAGCTTAAAAGGTAGCTTAGGTCTAAGCTAACTCCATGCAAACAGTGAAGACTCTGATCAGACTAGCCAGATGCCCAGGCTGATCTGAGTTGACTAGGCACACATGCATCTTTGTTGGTTTTGTCATGTGGAAGCTTAATTATTTTCATTCTGTCAGAGCAAATTTGACTTACCTGTTTGTGCACTAGCATTAGGTCCACCTCCAGTACCACCTGTATTTGAGCCACCAGAACTGGTGCGAAATATCACCTGGTTTATACCGTACCTAAATCCACCTGTGTTAATATCTGTTGAGAAAACAAAAGGTTTATTAGAAGCTCCTTCAAGAAAAAAGCTGCTCAACTTTGATGTATCTTGTGTTTAACAGAAAGCCGGGAATAAACCCATTGTACATTTCTACAGAAAGATTATCCATTTCACATTTCTGCAAAAATGTTATTGAATCAAATCCTTCTTTGCTTCCTTATAAGATGATACTAAAACAGGATGCTATTCTGACTTGCTTTTAAATTTTAATTAACTATAAGATAAGTTTAAATATGACATGACTTAAACAGCTTTCATTTGAATCAAACAAAAGAAATTGCAAACTCAGTTGTAACTGAATGACAGACAGTTTTTGAGCCGCAACTTGACAAAACCAATAAAGTGGCATGTGTGTGCAGCCAAGACTCAGATCAGCCTGGGCATCCGCCCAGTCTGATCAGAGTCTTTGCTGCACACTTAAAGGGTAGCTAATTAAGGGTCTATGCTAGCTCCATGTTGACAGGGAAGACTCTGACCAGGTCTTCCCTGGGCGCACATGCCATTTTGTTGGTTTTGTCTTTTCGCAGCTCTATTATGAAAGCAGGGAAGTTAAAGTTATTTTGAGATGCAGTATCTACCTGGTATTCATGTGTCGTCTGAATGTTTTTAGAATCTATAACTGACACTTATGGTGAATGAGTACACTTTCAGGGGAAGCAACTCTACCATTTTTGTTTTTGCCTCCCTTCTCAATGGCGGTTGACTGACAGGAAAGAATTTGCTCCCAAAGGAATATACTTGTTGCTATTAAGAGTAGAGACCATATTGTGGAAGGACTACCTTGTCCTGGGAAGCAAACAGAAAGACATAAAAGTTGTTTCCCTTTGTTATAATGGTGGAAAAGATGGAGATGTATCCATACACCTTAAGTCAGTGAGAAATACAAGATGATTACCTTAGTATTTAGGCACCTTAGCAAATTAAGTTAGTGTAAGCATCCTTAAATTTGAACAAGTAACAAGTGAGTTCAGGAAAAAACGAATTTTAAATTTCCTGTTGATCCATACACCTTCAAGAATTGAGTCAGTATATCTATCAGACCTGGAAGGGATGTGTGGGAACAATAAGAATTTGGAACAGCCTGGTTATGGACTTCGTGGTGCAGATCCTGATCCAACTGCCTCTGGTCTGGGTCTTCAATGCTTGTTCAGAAATATAGCCAAATGTTTAGTGTAATATAGTATGCAGATCACCAGGGTCTGCACTGTTTGGTATTTTGCTGGCAAAATTTTGAATCATTTCCAGAAATAGTAAAAGAAAATTACCATATTTGAGAATTGACACGCCAAAACCAACAATGTGCGCCATGCAAAGACTCAGATCAACCTGGGCATCCCCTTAGTCTAATCAAAGTCTTTGCTGTGCTCTTAAACTGTAGCTAGGGTCTAAGCTACCTTAATGTGGACAGCAAAGACTCTGATCAGACTGAGTGGATGCCCAGGCCAACCTGAGTCTTAGCTGGGCACACATGCCACTTTGTTGGTTTTGTCATGTGGCAGCTCATTTCTTCTAAGAAATGACACCAGAGGCATTGAATTCACAGTTCCTATAAACAATACTCTTCTAAAAAAAATAATTGGGCAATAACAAATATTACTGGGCTGGAGGCAGTCTTGGTAGTATTAAACCACTATTTTACCTAAAAAGTGAGGGGATCAATGCATGTATTTGAAAGAGGTCATTTATTAGAATATCTTATTAAAGTTTATGTATATTTGCAGGGATTGATTCTGATTCAAAATATTTAGGGTGTTTATGATACCTGTGATAAGGTCACTGGCCTTATCATTTCCAACTTTACCTGCAATAAAGTCATTAGCCATAACACTTCCAACTTTACCTGCAATAAGGTTGTTGGCCATATCATTTCCAACTTTATGTATGATAAGGTCTATGGCCATATCATTTCCAACTTTTACTACCTGCAATAAGGTCTATGGCCAAAACAATTTCAACTTCACCTGCAATAAGTTGGCCATATAATTTTCAGTTTTACTTGTGATAAGGTCTAGGGCCATATCATTTCCAACTTAACCTGCAATATGGTCATTGGCCATATCATTTCCAACATTAACTGCAATAAGCGTTTGGCCATATCATTTCCAACCTTACCCATTATAAGGTTGTTTACCATATCATTTCCAACTTTACCTCATATAAGGTTGTTGGCCATATCATTTCCAACTTTACCCACAATAAGATTGTTTGCCATATCATTTCCAACTTTACTTATGATGACGTTGTTGGCCATATCATTTCCAACTCTAAGATTGTTGGCAAATCAATGCCAACGCTACCTGCAGTAAGGTAACTGACCACATCATTTTCAACTTCACCTGCAATAAGTTTGTTGGCCATATCATTTCCAACATTAACTGCAATGAGGATTTGGCCATATCATTTCCAACTCTACCCATTATAAGGTTGTTTGCCACATCATTTCCAACTTTACCTCAGATAAGGTTCTCGGCCATATCATTTCCAACTTTACCTGCAATAAGATTGTTTGCCATATCATTTCCAACTTTACTTATGATGACATTGGCCATATCATTTCCAACTGTAAGATTATTGGCAAATCGTTTCCAACTCTACCTGCAGTAAGGTCATTGGCAATATCATTTTCAACTTTACCTGCAATAAGGTTGTTGGCCATATCATTTCCAACTTCACCTGCAATAAGGTCATTGGCCATATCATTTCCAACTTTACCTGCAGTAAGGTCATTGGCCATATCATTTCCAACTTTACCTACAATAAGGTTGGCCATATCATTTTCAGCTTTACCTGCAATAAGGTATCATTTCCAACTTTACCTACAATAAGGTTGGCCATATCATTTCCAACTTTACCTGCAGTAAGGTCATTGGCCATATCATTTCCAACTTTACCTACAATAAGGTTGGCCATATCATTTCCAACTTTACCTGCAGTAAGGTCATTGGCCATATCATTTCCAACTTGAGAGCTCTGTACACCATCCACATCTGTTAGAATAATTTGAACTTTACCAGAGCTAAGCTTTGATACAATGTACCCAACATCTTTATAGGCATCCTATTGAAAAATTATGAAATAAATAAAATAATTATATCATCAAATAAGAAAAAAATCAGTGGTACAAAATTCAAGAAATATTTAAATATGTATCCATTTAGGAAAAAAGTTCCTAATATTTGTAAAACTGTGAAGAAAAAAAAAACATCAGTGATTAAAAAAAAATCAAGGACAACTTTACATTCTATCTCAATAACCTACTTTTTATATCTCAACCTACAATACTATGGTTATAAGATTGGGTTTTTTTCATTCTAAAATAATCCCAAAAATCTAGATCCATATCTCATTAAATGGATCTAGATTTTTGTGATCATTTTAGAAAGCAAAAACAAATGAGCCGCGACACGAGAAAACCAACAAAGTGGTTGTGCGCCCAGCGCATACTCAGATCAGCCTGGGCATCAGCCAAGTCTGATCAGAGTCTTCCCTAAGCGCTTAAAAGGTAGCTAAGGGTCTAAGCTACCTTCATGGGGACAGCGAAGACTCTGATCAGACTGGGCGGATGCCCAGGCTGATCTGAGTCTGCACTGGGCGCACAACCACATTGTTGGTTTTCTCATGTCGCGGCTCATATCTCATACTTGAATTTCATAAGATTGATTTAGATATATGGGGTGGTTCTAGAGATAGAAAAACACTTCTTATAGCCAAAATGGAAATGAGTACCCACCAGGAACATTTTTTACTTTACCTCTCCATCCACAAAGTTTCTTTGAAGGCCTTCTTTTAAAGTGTTGAAATTAAACCCAACTCCATAGGTAACATTCAGCTGTGCTCCTTTAAAGATTGAACAAGTTAACATTAAAGTCTTTTGTTTGTTAACTCCTTCATTATGATAAGAATTAAATAGTTCTGATAAATTAAGCAAAAAAAATGATATTAAAAAGTGGCTGACCCATTTAAACAAACGAAAACAAATGAAAGGAGAGAAATATATAGAAAAGGAAAATTTATAACCTCCAAAATTTTGTAGGAAATTACATAAATCAGAATTATTGTTGCAGCAGTTTTTTTCCTAATTTTTTTTTAAAATAAAGAACAAAACTAGAAATGAATAAAAAAAAAACCTGATCTAGACAATTATAACTTTTGTGAAAAAAAAAATAAGTTCTAGCTTTACAAGTTATCTTTTCCATCAGAAAAGTGACCCCATTGCTTGTGTGAACAGCTAAGATTGGTGTGAGTATGTGCAACTGCACTTATTGACCATTTGTTTTTTTTAAGGTTTATAGATTCTCCATACAAACAGTGTAAATGCATATTAGTTGGTCTGAGTACTGACAGGAATAAAACAGCTTTTGTGATTTCCTATTTGTTTCCTGGGTGAAAAATCCCTTCCAAAATGGGTTCTACTCTAAATGGAAAGAATTTTGATGCTAGGGAAGCAAATATTAATTCCTTTAAGACTACACCATTCAGAAAAGGCAAGAAAGAAAATGTAAGTTGCTTCCCCTGAAAGTGTGTCCATTCACCTTAAACTGTTGGAATAACTAACCACATATATCACAGCAGTGTCCCACAGGTCTCACAGGAGAAGAGCAGCGAGGTCTGGAACATCGGGGATTTTGAACTTGACAAACTGCATCAAAGAGCTGAAATATAGAAACTTATACCAACCTTACCAGAAAACGCTAAATTACGCTACGAACAAGGTCTACACTGATAAGGGTGGTCTAAAATAGTTAAACAACTATTACATACAATACAGAAGGGATGGAATAAGCAGTGAAGCTTGTGGTGCTATGTATTCAGCTACAGGGTAAATGAAGAAAATTGTGCCACAACACGTGAAAACCAACAATGTGGTTGTGCGCCCAGCACAGACTCAGATCAGCCTGGGCATCCGCCCAGTCTGATCAGAGTCTTCGCTGTCCGCATGGAGGTAGCTCAGTCCCTTAGCTACTCATTAAGCGCTTAGCGAAGAGTCTCACCAGACTGGGCGGATGTCCATGCTGATCTGAGTCTGCACAGGGCGCACAACCACATTGTTGGTTTTCACGTGTCGCGGCTCAAATATTGTCTGCTACTGCTACCCCAGCGGCCGTTTTTTTTTGTCTGCGAATAGTGTTAAATACAATGCTGCAGTAACCTCGATTCAATATCATAACGATGAGATGATTGATTGATTTGATGCTTAAAGTCCACGGTAAACAACTATGGTCATATCGGGACGGTCAGTTACCCTAACCACACTATTCCTGGGCAGGCTTAGTTCTCCTAAGCAGTTAACCAGTACTAAGTGCACATACTTTCGCCAGTAACTGACAACTGCCCTTCTTGAATCAGCGGAATGAGAAACGAAATTATGTGGCCAGACCGGTTTCGAACCCAGGACCTCTGACTTATGAGTCAGGTGCCCTACCAATTGCGCTACGCGGCTCGGCAAACGATGAGATGTTTTGTGCCTGCTGGGTATACCTGACGAGATCAACGAAGCTAGTGACAGACCCAATTAAAAGTATCAGTACGCCTGGAAACACGCAATTCACATTCCATCTGAAAATTAGAAATGGTCAAAGATAAATTTGACTCATATATCTATACCATATTCTGCACAATTTTCATCGTTAAGTTAAACTGACTTCGGGTGGAGTTATCATAAACTGACTCTCTCATCAGAATCTATTAATCTCACTGGACACACAAAATTGAATCAACCTTGAATCAACGTCATGGAATCAACCTTGATTCAACGCCATGACGTTAAATCAAGGTTGAGTAAATGCTGATACTAAAAATAGACCCAAGCCGACTGAAGATTCCATGTGCCAGTTATTCAAGTTGTTTTTCCTTATGAGCCTCGACACGAGAAAACCAACACTGTGGTGCGCCCAGTGCAGACTCAGATCAGCCTGGGCATCTGTCCAGTTTGATCAGACTCTTTATTAAGTGCTCAAAGGGTAGCTAAGGGTCTAAGCTACCTCCATGCGGACAGCGAAGACTCTGATCAGACTGGGCGGATGCCCAGGCTGATCTGAGTCTGCGCTGGGCGCACAACCACATTGTTGGTTTTCTCGTGTCGCGGCTCATATATGTTACCTGTCCTTGGTCATTGCCACAGACACAGCCTGTCACATCTGTGCACTGTTGTTTGTTGATGGTTATGGTTGACATGCCACCAGACGTCGGGGGCGGGAAAATATTTTTTCCATTGTCAGAATTCAGGTACGTCTGGAACGTCGTCGTGCTGTAGGCCTAAGAGGTTAAAGCAATTCAAGACATTAGAAACAATGACCTTTTGCGTTGGAACTACGAAATTCAAATCCTTCACCCAATTAAACTAAGGCGCGGCTTTAAATCAATGACTGCAGGAAAAAGAGCCTGTGGGTTTCCCTTATTGTATGCAAAAATCAAAACCTCTTGATTTTCATCAGCTGAAAATCTTATTGATAAACTTTCAGAGGAAACATTCTTCTATTTTTATTTTTGCCTCGTTGCAATTATACGGGTTCAACTCTTAACCAAAAGCAGTTTGCCGCCCACCTTCCCATCAACAGCCGTTAAGAGCAGAGGGCTTTGTTATCCGCGAAAGCAAACGGGACGTCACAAAAAAATGCTTCTTTTATTAAAAATGGCGGAATAGAAGATGTATCCATACATCAATGGCAAAAACGGTTTATCGTTGCATCCGAAAGCTGGTGCGGTTTTGATATTACTTGTATAGTGGATGCATTGTGAAAATTGGGAAAAGTGTACTAAAAGGTCATAACGCTGGCATTTGCTAGGACGTTAGCACACAACGCTGAGAAACGTCGCCATCCACATGTCTCAACGTCATATGCTCAAGCCGCGAGTCTCGGTTGGTTTAAACAATATTTATTCAAAAATATACATGTGAATAATTATACAATATAAACAAAGAGGATCTGAACGGAAGCTCTAAGCTTATAGAGTCCATTTCCTCGCAAACAATACATCATACAATGTACACAACATGACGTAATTTACGTATATCATTTAAACATTTGTTATTGTAAAAACAGCAAAGTCATAATCTCATAAGTAGAAGAATAGAAAACTAAAAAGTTGATTCAAGTAATAAGATGTTATCCTACTTTTGATTAAGCTACAATCTATTCTATTCTATCCCATAACCTTACTAGGTCGTTGGGGCACCACAGCCGACTTCAAAACAATCCCTTTCCACCTTGTCCTGTCTTCAGCTGGCCTAGTTGAGCTGGCAAAATCCTTTCCAGTCCACTCCTTGATATTGTCTTCCCACCTCTTCTGTCTACCTCTTCTTTTTCCTTTCACTGTGCCCTGAAGAATTGTCTTTGCTAAACCAGAAGACCTTGAGACATGGCCAAACCACCTTAGTTTCCGTTTCTTGACCAGCGTCAGGAGTTCATCATATTCTCCAATGGCTGCTTGGATCTTCCTGCGAACCTCCTCATTGGTTATATGGTCCTTGTACGAAATGTTCAGTAACCTTCGATAGCATCTCATTTCAAAGGCCTGCGTTCTTTTCTCTAACTCTGCTGTCAAGGTCCATGATTCACAGGCATACAGAAATATGGAAATGACAAGGGAGCGCATAAGGGACCGACCATTTGATATTCTGGGAGGGGGGGGGGGGGGGGGGGGGGACTGGTATATTTATCAAAAATTCCCTGTCTTTGGATATCCAAGAAAAAAATAATCTGGCTCATAAGGGGGTTCAAAAAAATAATCTTGCCTCAAAAGTAAGAGAAAAAAATAACCTGTCTCCACCCAAAATTTAAAAAAAAAAAAAATATAGTCTGCAGATAATTCCATTGGAATTGAGTTTTTATAATGTCTCTGGCTTCTGGGGGGCTGCGCCCCCAGACCCCCATTTATAGTAATATTTTAATATTATCTACAATTGGTTTACACCAGCGGGCCTGCATGTGCATACATTTACAAAAACATCCTATACAACATTCACATACATGTATTATTGATCTGCCACATTACTAAGTACATGTTTCCACTAAAACTGAATTGCAAAAGAGTCACTAGCTTATGGGAGACAAAACCATAATGGCAAAATAAACACTCTAAAAGGCAAAAGTCCTAATATAAAAACCCTTATTTTTATCATCATTCCTAGTTTTTCTCTATTGTTTCCAGTCTTAAAATTGCCATTGAAATTGGGAAATTGCTTTAGCATCTGGGGGGCGTTGCCCCCCAGACCCCCTTTGTTAACTTCTTAGCACATAACTTTCAGCCATTTTATTAATTGCCATTCATGTATAATGATGTAAGTAATGTGACTATCATGTAAGTAATGTGACTCTATCATGTAAGTATTTATCAAAGTTTCTAAAGTACGAATAAAGCATGTTTGGGCATATATTGGGATAGAAAAAAAAAGCTTAAATTCCTAATGTTAGCCCTAAAACTTTACCAGAATATCCCTAAATTTTGGCCAAAATAACCCTAATTTAAGGCCTAATTTTTTGCCAAACTCATACAGGGATGTTTGTATCTGTACCTAAGATGAAAAGAGTAACATGCTCCAGGCACTGCTTTGCAAAAGCAAGCTAAGCCATGCCCTTGGCCTGGTTAAAGACAGCACCATGTTCTTTTTGTGAGAAAAAAAGGTGTAAAAAATACTGATGTGGGTAAAATAAAAGGATATTAAGGTCAAGTAAACAAGGATCTGATAGTTCAGCTATATAATTAAAAAAAAAATAACCTGTTTGAGTTAGTTGGTAAAAAAAATAAATTAGCTCCCACAAGGTGAA